>OY757239.1:49842873-50514884 GCA_963583995.1 Xylota segnis
GATGGGAGCTCTTCGACGTCGACGACGACGATGTCGGTGGATTATTACCACCATTCAGCAGATTATATTGCTGCGCCAATTGATCATAGGCCGACAAACCAGATCCAAGGGAGTACGGATTTAGGCCACCCAATCCCAATGGGGGATACAATAATCCCGGATTTGGGAATAAGAACGGGAACGCACTATTACCAGCTGCAGACGATGCACTCGAAGTGGGTATATTTTTATTTCCTCCACCACCACCGGATCCCTGTCCACCACCTCCCTGTGATGAGCTACTTTGTTGTGAGTTGTCATTATTTTTGCTCTTCTTACTCGACTGTGATCCACTTGCTTTGCCACCTCCTGTTGAGGTAGATGTACCACCCAACCCACCTAGTCCGGTACCTGCTGCAGCCATTAGAGCTGCCAAACTTTGTGCATCCATACCGGCAAGATTACCCAAACTACCCAAACCAGCAAGATTGGCAAACAAATTCATATTGCTCAAATTACCCAAACCAGACATACTACTCAAACCAGGCATTCCAGCGAATGGCATTAGTAATGAATTTTTCGGATCGAATGGACTCAGCCCAGGAAGACTAGACAGTAGATTCGGATTTAGACCAGCTAACCCACCAAACTGCATTGCGTTCGCTTGATCGATTGCCGATTGTCGACTTGATTTCTTCGATTGCGATTGTTGTTGTTGTTGCTGTTGTTGTTGTTGTTGTTGTTGCTGTTGTTGTTGTTGCTGTTGTGAGTGACTACTAGTGGATGCATTGCTTGAGGTCGACGACGGACGACCACCGTGATTTTTACTTGAACCTCCTCCACTGAAACTGCTTGTGTCCATTGGATTTGGCTTTGGTGATGGTGCAGTCATTGGATTTTGCATATGCTCTAACCACTTAGGGTCGACTTCGTAGGCTGGATTGTCAGTTAACCTGAAAGAAATAAACAAATATTACAGTCAGTCATAAGGACCAAAATAGATAGATTTTGTCCGACTTACCATTGCATTAATCTCTTCAGTTGGGGTGCTTTGTTTCCAGTTAATCGTTTGCCTGTTTGTTTATTAATAACTGGAACTGGTTCATCACCTGTTAAACTTTGTGGCCCAGTTGGCTGCGGTTGCTGTTGCTGTTGTTGTTGCGGCTGAGGAGGTGGTTGCTGGGGTGATGCTTTTGGCATCGTTGCTTGTCCACTCGAGCTACGACTTGACCGACGATAGTCCATATTTAGTTGTTCATTCAAAGCCGCATTTTGTTCAGCTAACCACTTATTAACTTTTACATCATGTGAATTGTACTTGGAGCTACAAGTGAAAAGAAAGAACGTCAATAATGGAACAGTTTTCAATACCGAATGCATGTATGTATAGGCAGCAAATAGGTATATTAAAGCAGTTCAACTAAAGTCCTTGATGCGCACGCACTTTTCACACCACCATACAAACTCAATTAAACAAGTTTATGCTCCCAAAATAAATCAGCACAATGACATAGACATTGTTTTTCTTTCTCCATCACCCAGATGAGATGTCCAGCTAGTACCCCGAAAGCTCACCTGACCCCTATAGTTAATAGGATAATCAAATACAGCTTTTCCAGTACTCGAAACTTCCCCGAGGGATTATCACAGTTCACTTTTTTCTACACAGCATCATACCTGGTAATAAATTTCTGGATATATCCCTAAATTAAACGATTTTCATTATCCAGAGGTGCTCGGTAAATTTATTAAACATGCCAACGACGTGTTTCAAGTGTGGTATCGATACCAAAGTGAACGAGGGCATTCCCTGTGCGGCTCAATGTGGAAAATATTTTCACAGAAGATGTGCAAACATTAGTGAATCTGAATTTCAAATTTTAGCGAATCCAAATATATTTTGGAAGTGCAATGACTGCTCTTTTTTGAATGTAAAGAGTTTAGTCGATAGTTTGGATGAGGTTGCGAGAAACATCGATGGCATTAAGCTCGATTTAATGAACTTAAAGTCATCATCAACTAAGGAAGACGAATCAAGGAAATTCGGGAATATCAAGCAAGCAACACAAGACAAATTGCAGTGGACACTTGTTCAATCCAAGAAGAAATCAAAGGCGAGGTCAAACTCTGGGAGATGTGACGATAAAGATCATCAATTTTTAGGGCGCAACACTTAGGAGGGATTTGGAATTCTATGCTGAGTACTAAGTACATTAGAATACATGTTGCTGTAAGATTTTGATTGAAATTTTATCTTTCTAGGATCACTAGGACGCAGTTTTAAAAATAAGCTCATCCGTAACTAATTAATGTGGTTCCAGACATTGCATTGTTCACTAGTTAGCACTATCCTTTTTCCTTATGCATATTAAATGTAGCTTATCCGTAGAAATATATTACATTTACTGAGTATTGTTCAAGAAGCACGTGAATTAATAGCAAGAAACTGACTGTATGTAGTCTTCATATTATCCTCTCAACGATTCAAGTTTTAGATTATGGTAAGCGATGGGAAGAAAGAAAACAACTCCAAGGGCAGTTCTACATTCCTCATATGGCTTATGAATGGAATAATGGCCAGCGCTTACATACTGCACACCCAACTTCTACCCAAATCCAGGGTAGCGAGCAACTGAGTACACCAAACTCTAAATCATCCGATTTGGGTTTTTCGGTTGAGTTTTCTGTTGAATTTCGTCCTTTTGGCCCAAAACGCTGAGGAAGAGGAGATATGAGACGATATTGCATTTGAAGTGGATCACGAGATTTTTTTCATTCTTGACCTCTGTACACCCAACTTCTTCCCAAATGCCAGATAGCGGGCAGCTGAGTGCACCAAAGTCTAAATCATCCTCTAAACATTTTTTGGTTAAGTTTTTTGTTCAATTTCGTCCATTTGACCCAAAATGCTGAGGAAGAGGAGATATGAGACGATATTGCATTTGAAGTGGATCACGAGATTTTTTTCATTCTTGACCCTGGTACACCCAACTTCTTCCCAAATGCCAGATAGCGGGCAGCTGAGTGCACCAAAGTCTAAATCATCCTCTAAACATTTTTTGGTTAAGTTTTTTGTTCAATTTCGTCCATTTGACCCAAAATGCTGAGGAAGAGGAGATATGAGACGATATTGCATTTGAAGTGGATCACGAGATTTTTTTCATTCTTGACCCTGGTACACCCAACTTCTTCCCAAATGCCAGATAGCGGGCAGCTGAGTGCACCAAATTCTAAATCATCCTCTAAACATTTTTTGTTTAAGTTTTTTGTTCAATTTCGTCCATTTGACCCAAAATGCTGAGGAAGAGGAGATATGGGACGATATTGCATTTGAAGTGGATCACGAGACTTTTTTCATTCTTTACCTCTGTGCACCCAACTTATTCCCAAATCCAGGGTAGCGAGCAACTGAGTACACCAAACTCTAAATCATCCTCTAAACGTTTTTTGGTTAAGTTTTTTGTTAAATTTCGTCCCTTTGACCCAAAACGCTGAGGAAGAGGAGATATGGGACGATATTGCATTTGAAGTGGATCACGAGACTTTTTTCATTCTTTACCTCTGTGCACCCAACTTCTTCCCAAATCCAGGGTAGCGAGCAACTGAGTACACCAAACTCTAAATCATCCTCTAAACGTTTTTTGGTTAAGTTTTTTGTTAAATTTCGTCTATATGGCCCAAAACGCTGAGGGAGAGGAGATATGAGACGATATTGCATTTGAAGTGGATCACGAGATTTTTTCATTCCTGACCCTGGTACACCCAGCTTCTTCCCAAATCCTGGGTAGCGACCAACTGAGTACACCAAACTCTAAATCATCCTCTAAACGTTTTTTGGTTAAGTTTTTTGTTAAATTTCGTCTATATGGCCCAAAACGCTGAGGGAGAGGAGATATGAGACGATATTGCATTTGAAGTGGATCACGAGATTTTTTCATTCCTGACCTCTGTACACCCAACTTCTTCCCAAATCCAGGGTAGCGAGCAACTGAGTATACCAAACTCTAAATCATCCTCTAAACGTTTTTTGGTTAAGTTTTTTGTTAAATTTCGTCTATATGGCCCAAAACGCTGAGGGAGAGGAGATATGAGACGATATTGCATTTGAAGTGGATCACGAGATTTTTTCATTCCTGACCCTGGTACACCCAGCTTCTTCCCAAATCCTGGGTAGCGACCAACTGAGTACACCAAACTCTAAATCATCCTCTAAACGTTTTTTGGTTAAGTTTTTTGTTAAATTTCGTCTATATGGCCCAAAACGCTGAGGGAGAGGAGATATGGGACGATATTGCATTTGAAGTGGATCACGAGATTTTTTTCATTCTTTACCTCTGTGCACCCAACTTCTTCCCAAATCCAGGGTAGCGAGCAACTGAGTATACCAAACTCTAAATCATCCTCTAAACGTTTTTTGGTTAAGTTTTTTGTTAAATTTCGTGTATTTGGCCCAAAACGCTGAGGGAGAGGAGATATGGGACGATATTGCATTTGAAGTGGATCACGAGATTTTTTTCATTCTTTACCTCTGTGCACCCAACTTCTTCCCAAATCCAGGGTAGCGAGCAACTGAGTACACCAAACTGTAAATCATCCTCTAAACGTTTTTTGGTTAAGTTTTTTGTTAAATTTCGTCCCTTTGACCCAAAACGCTGAGGAAGAGGAGATATGGGACGATATTGCATTTGAAGTGGATCACGAGACTTTTTTCATTCTTTACCTCTGTGCACCCAACTTCTTCCCAAATCCAGGGTAGCGAGCAACTGAGTACACCAAACTCTAAATCATCCTCTAAACGTTTTTTGGTTAAGTTTTTTGTTAAATTTCGTCCCTTTGACCCAAAACGCTGAGGAAGAGGAGATATGGGACGATATTGCATTTGAAGTGGATCACGAGATTTTTTTCATTCTTTACCTCTGTGCACCCAACTTCTTCCCAAATCCAGGGTAGCGAGCAACTGAGTACACCAAACTCTAAATCATCCTCTAAACGTTTTTTGGTTAAGTTTTTTGTTGAATTTCGTGTATTTGGCCCAAAACGCTGAGGGAGAGGAGATATGGGACGATATTGCATTTGAAGTGGATCACGAGATTTTTTTCATTCTTTACCTCTGTGCACCCAACTTCTTCCCAAATCCAGGGTAGCGAGCAACTGAGTATACCAAACTCTAAATCATCCTCTAAACGTTTTTTGGTTAAGTTTTTTGTTAAATTTCGTCTATATGGCCCAAAACGCTGAGGGAGAGGAGATATGAGACGATATTGCATTTGAAGTGGATCACGAGATTTTTTCATTCCTGACCCTGGTACACCCAGCTTCTTCCCAAATCCTGGGTAGCGACCAACTGAGTACACCAAACTCTAAATCATCCTCTAAACGTTTTTTGGTTAAGTTTTTTGTTAAATTTCGTCTATATGGCCCAAAACGCTGAGGGAGAGGAGATATGAGACGATATTGCATTTGAAGTGGATCACGAGATTTTTTCATTCCTGACCTCTGTACACCCAACTTCTTCCCAAATGCCAGATAGCGGACAGCTGAGTGCACCAAAGTCTAAATCATCCTCTAAACTTTTTTTGGTTAAGTTTTTTGTTCAATTTCGTCCATTTGACCCAAAACGATGAGGAAGAGGAGTTAGGGGACGATATTGCATATGAATGGATCGCGAGACTTTTTTCATTCCTGACCCTGGTACACCCAACTCCTTCCCAAATCCTAGATAGCGTGCAAGCAACAATATACGTTTCTCGGGAACATAGCATCATATAATTCGGTCTGTCGGTAGAAAAGGTAATGTAACGAAACTTGGAATAGTTCGAAGCCTTTGTACGAAAGAAAATCACCGATGGATTGAATTCATTTGGGTGTTAACGTTTCAAGGATATTCTCCCCTAACGCCAGATGTATGTACATGAGATGTGGGTAGCATAGTTAAGATGTAATAAACGGCTTTCGTTTACGAAACAGTGATAAAAAGGGAAATTCCAATCGAATCCACTTCACGAGCGGACAAATTTCGAAACAGAAAAAAAAAGCGAAAGGATATGGATAGAGAACACTAGTGACAAACAGTACAATCATAAATAGAAATCAATAATTTACCTCATTTCTACGGCCTGTTTCATGTCAGCAAGCATAACCTCATATGCTTTTCGTTGTGAAGCCGGTAGGCATTGCATCATTTTCTGTTGTTGCTTAAGGAACGTCTGTGGATCGGACTGCATTGTCTGTGCTAGCAGAGCATTTAAGCTATCCTTTGATGGAACACCACCCATAGCCATATTTTGTAAAGCAGCCAAACCAGATGATGATGAGTGTGATGAAGTAGCTGATGCCGATGGCATTGATGATCCACCACTCTTAGATTCTACGAAAAGAAAAATAAAAAAAAACACACAGTGTTACATAAAAACATCTTTTTCTTGGTAATTCTCATAAGAGAGACCATCCTTACTTCCGGGAACACTCGTTACAGTGATTGTAAATGGCTTTTGATTACTCTGACTGGCCATTGTCGAGGGTACATTTGCCGGTGTCACCGATACGCTTGGTGTGATTGGTTGTTTCTTTGACGACGGTAGTGAGGGATCTGGGAAAGTCTTTTGCTCTTTAGCCGCTGATAATCCAAGAACGATTTCGTCGAGTTTCTTACGTTTCTTTTCCTTGCCAACAACAGGTTCTTCGATTGTCTGTGAAGGGAAATTATTCAATCGGTTTTCGTTTTCGGCTTTCTTGTTGTTGTAAGGTCTTACGCAATTGTTCTTTTTCATTAGCTTGCTTAGAGTATCATCTAGTTTTCCCTTGTTACCGCCACCTCCCATGGCCGATGAAGCGTAAGCTGAGCTCATTGCGGCCATTGTTTTCTTATTGCCCATTGAAAAGTCTTGAACCTCACTTAAATCAATTGGCGTCGATTTGAGCATTTCACTCATGTTCACTTTAGGGAGGCTAAAACAAAAAACCAAAATGTATTCTCCATACAGAAACACGTTTATTTTCAAAACAAACTTACCTGGAAGATAAATCCATGGGTCCGCCCATTTGTGGCGGAGGCGTCTTCATTGGTGGCACTGCTGGTTTATTAAAGGGAGCAGGCGATTGTCTTGGTGGATGCTGATGTGCTGGTGGTGGTTGTAGGGACAACGATGATGAGCTTCGTCTCGAATCATTGCTGTCTTCCTCACCCCATCCTTTTTGTCCCACTAGAATAATAAAAACCAAATTATATCAAACTGTTTCATTACATTTTATTTGTTTGAACTCACTTGACTGCGTATTGTTAAGTAAAGCATGCAACTTAGCACGCTCCGTCTCCACATCGATGGCAATGTGACGCTTTCTCTTTTTTCCCGAACTATTGACAGACGACGGTGATCCACTGGGCACCGAAGACATCATTTGTGAGTGCGATGGACCGGCGTTACCAGTCATCTGACTAGCCTGAAGTTGTGCCTGTAGGTGCTTTGGCATTCCTTGATCGGTGGTGATTGTTATGACATCAGGTGTCTCTGATCGACGCTCGATCACATTCAAATGGGCAATTGTTTCGTGAAGAGGAATATCCAAATCTACCCCTTGGCAACCTGCATATGCCGAGTAATTGGGCCCAACTGGCCATTGGTTCTTCTCAACACAGGTGATGATGTGCGAGATTCTTTTCTCCAAAGCAAAGTCCTTAAACCATCGAACGGTGCACTTCTCTATCTTAGGACGTTCTTTGTCTGACTTGTGTTTTACTGAGGGTTGAATTACTTCCAGATCTGGGAAGCGTGCTTTGAGTTCCGCAGCTTGTTTCTTACACTCTTCTTCGACGGCTTTCTCCTTCTCCTTCATTACCTCGTCGTCGTCAGGATCTCCACCAGCCGATGTGCTAGCCAAATCTAGTACATCATCCGACTTCTTCACAGAAGATTCTGTAAAGTCTACGGGTTTTTCAGCGGGACTTGCTTCCGGTACGGGTACACTCTCTTTTGGTTCCGTAGGGTGTTCCTTATCGGCGAGTGCTTCACCATTTTCCGCTTTGTTTTCGTTTTCTTCGCTCCCTGAAGGCTCTTCTTTTGGTTGGGATTCTGGGGTTTCTTCAATGCTTTCAACAGATTCTTGCTTCTTGCCGGTATCTGATTCAGTTGATTTGTTTTCTGTATGAAGTTCTTCTAATTTTTCTTTGCTTTCAGGAACATCATCTGTGTCCATTTTCTCTTCTTCTTCTGCGGTCTGTCGTAAATCTCGGATAGGTTTCTCCAATTCACCACGTAATTCTGCATCCTTTACATCGGAATCGTTCAACTCCTTTCCGCTAAGATCAAAAGCTGCGTCTTCTTCTCCTGCACTCGCATCTTTTTCTTTCTTAGGTTCCGCCGTTGCTGACTCCTCCTCAACCGTTGCTTTCTCTAAAGTCGGGTGACTACCAGATGCAGATAAGTCTTCGATTTCATCGCTCACATTCTTTTCAACCTCGCTATCTCCTGCACTTTTATTCAAATTTTCCTTAACTGAAACTGCTGGCTCGACCGTGTCCTCCACCTTCGGTTTTACATCAACAGTTGGGACGGTTTCCGCCTTAATTAAAGGAACACTCTCCTTTTTCAGCTCTTCCTTGACCAGAACTACTCCATCCAAATCGATTATTTCATCCTTGACAAACGGTGGTTCCATTTTAAAGCGCTGAATTTGTGCTTCCAACTCTCGAAGGAATCTCTTCTCTGATTCGAGAAAACTAAACGTTGGATCGTTAAATATAAATGTTTCCGATCGGTATAGACCATGTTTAAGCACAGCTGAAACGAGTTCTTTGTCATGCCTTCCGGGATCCCACCAATCTGGTGAGTCTACATTATTCTGACACAATTTCAAGCGTTCATCTAACAAATGATGACGTGCCACCTCACGTAATTTCGATAAAAGTTCCAAACGATCGAGAATCAATTTAGCATGATCTTCGCTTATATCTTCTATGATTCCCTCCAAACCGCGCTCTCCATCGGTTAGCTTCACACCTGCTTGGCGTTTACACATTGCTATGAAAACTTTATAGTAATCACTTAAAGTTTCATCACTTTTTCGTTCCAAATGTGCCATCGACTTGAATTTTATCCAATCTGGTGCTAACATATTCATTGACTGTTGCAAATCTATACCGTAACCGGTCAATACACGAAGGAATTCGTATTCCTCGCGACGATTCCATTTCTTTGGAATACTCTCAAGTCGTTGACGCTCGCGCTCTTTAGCGGCTATTTCCATTTTTCCTTGACGCTCCATTTTCTGGAATTTTTGCAGATTCTATGTTATTTTGTTTGTTGAAAAATAAAAAATTAACTATGTATACTTCACGGACTATATAGTAAATTAAATCATATAATGCATGCAAATAAAATGAAAATATTAACTACAGTAATATAGATAAAATGAATTAATTCCCAAATGCCACGTATAAAATCTCCAAGCTACACTTTATATAGAGCACTCGGGGGGCTTTGTTCTTAACGATCTTTTGTTCTTAGCGATTTCATTGCCTTCTTTCGACACATGAGTAAATGATATTTCATCTTAGGATGTTAATTCGAATACTTAGTGTATACACCAAGATCAGTAAGCTAGGAATGAAACAGAAATGGGGATGTACTGCTCTGGATGCGTAACGAAGCATAACGAAATCTAAGAGATCTTTTGCTGAAAGCTTCAAATCCTTGTTCTCTATAGTTGCATAAACTAAGCCGGTTCAACGATTCGCTGTTAAGCCCAAACCGACAATGAGGACTTGAAGTCGAGGAGGATAATGGCTATACATTTCCAGAAACAGAATTTAGCTATCGGTCTAGCTTGACCCACGCTTTCTATTTTGAGATCCAAAAATATGGTCAGAGGCTGAACCTTTGCACAGAGTGCGGAGTTATATGGATGTGGTATCTGGAGGGTGACTGCCACTATCACGAGGAAGCTGCAAACGTTCGTCAATAGGTGCCTACGTTATATCTTTAGGATTTTCTGGCCAAACCGTAGCTCTAACGAACAACTCTATCAGAGAACGGGCCATGAACCTATAGGCACAACAATACGACGACGAAATTGGCAGTGGATTGGACATACTTTCCGAAAGGGTGACAGATCCACGCGATGCAAAGGAACCCGCTTACTCAGGATGGCAGAATAAGCGGCAGTCCTAGGAGTACGTGGCGTAGAACAGTTGAGAAGGAAGCACGGCATTTTTGAAAGGGTTGGAGAGAACTGAGACACATTTCCAGAAACCGCACACGATGGCGGGTAGGCATTGTCGAGGCCGTAGGACCCACAAGGGGATACACGACTTAAGTAAGTACGTGGAGTTGGTTCTTAAACTGCATGTGTAGCGTCTTAGGCTTAGTCTTACATACACCGCCAAGGGCAGAACCCAAAAACGTTCGTTTCTACCAAAACTAATATTAGTTTTACACCTAGATTCAGCGGTGAGATCTGTTTGTTTAGTCTGGTCATGTGGTGTACGATTTGTGGCTTCGATATCCAAGAGCATTAGCAAAAAACCGATCTCACAGCTGGTTCTTGAAGGTCAAAATGTACATAGCTCCACGTAAAAATTTTGTCTGAACTTTTCTAACAAAGCTGGAACAGTACTTTAATGAAAGCAATCGACATCCATTGACTTAGCATTAACAAATGACGAAAAAAAAGAAGAAAAACCATCAAAATTTTTTAAGCACCTAAGCTAACAATATAAAGTTAGTTAGTGTGAAGGAATACTACCTACTTGCATGCATAGAAATCTAATTTCAACAACATTAACACTTGAAATTAAAGATAGAACAGAGTAAGTATGTTAGTTTTCTTTGTTTTTGGATAAATAAATGGGATCATAGCGAACGGGACACTTTTTTTCTTGATTTATCTTGATTCAATTTTGGTTTTTTATTTAAAACTAATTGTTTTGTTTAATATAATTCTGAAGCCATGCTTGTTAAACCAATTTGTTGTGTTTAATGGTAAATTTTGTCTGATGTATGTATTTGTTTGAGAAAAGTTTATGGAGAAACTTTAAACAAAACCAAATAAAATTATGTATATGTATATATTTATGAAGCAATTAACTAATTTTTTTTTTTTAGCATAATAATATACTAACCAAGTACATGGCCAACTTATTGAAATCCAAGTTGGCCAATTGGCTGGCATCGACTGGATTCAGCAGGCTAAGCATTAGGCCAATATCAGCTGGGGTTGGCATTTGTACTTGTTGCTGCTGCTGTTGTTGTTGCTGTGATTGAGAGGATTGCATTTGGCCACCAGCGGATGTACCCGCATTTGAGGACGATTGCTGTCCACTACCACTAGCACTGCTACCAACAGCATTGTTTCCGCTGTTAGACGACGAACCAACCTGTCCACTTACCATATGGCCCGAGGTATTTGAGCCTTGCATCATAGCTTGCATGCTATTCTGTTGTTGCTGTTGATTTTGTGAGTTACCAGCTGCATTCTGCATCATTTGTTGCATGTTTGAAGTGCTGGGCACTGACAATGGAGGCGTTGACGAGACCAGTGCTTGTAGCTATTTTAATAGGTATACATAACATAGATACAGACATTGTTTTACAACTTTGTTTTTCTTGTTTTTTGTTTTATTATTTATTTGTAGAGAAGAATTTCATTTGGACTTATGGATTATTTTCTATTATGGGCGTGTTTTTATTTTCCCTTGTTTATGTTTTTTATTTTTAAATTGATCCCAAACAAAAAAAGAGAACTACGTGTACGAAGATACCTATTTCGAAATGTTTATATGGAAAAAACCAACTAAAATTTACTTAACACAAAATACGAGATAATCTACGAAAATTTGGAAACAAATAATATTTAAACCAAAACAAACATTTTAATTTAGCCAATCCAAACAACAATTTATGTTTCTAAATACGATGGTTATTTTTAAACTCAAAAGTTAACGTTTCTAGAAAACATGGGCTACATGGTATATTTCAAAACAGTCGTTACCCTCGCTCAGCCGAACAAGTGGAAGGAGTGCAGGTTCGAAATGATGAGGGTTAACGAAACTACAGTACACAGGAAAATGTATTATTAGTCAAATTTGTATATCTACTGAGTAGGTAGTGCAAAAGTTTACAACTTCAGAACTCATTTCTGAGCGAATCTCTAGTGTCTGGCAGCTACCGGTGCACTTGCTAAAGGCTAATGGAACACGACAACGTGTTACATGAGTTACTTGTGGTAATAACAACTCTTCTAGGTGAAGAGGCGAAGGAGTTGAATTCGTTGAGTAGTCCTTGTTGCTTGTTGGGTTAATGCAACATTCTTAGGAGAGTTCATGTTGAATAAAACAGCAAACTCTTATCCTTCGGTTTAAAGAAAACCGAAACTTCTGTATAAGAATTTAGAATTTTCATTCTCGAACACGACAACGTATTACATGAGTTACTTGCGGTAATAACATGGATTTTTCTATGGTTTTGCATGCTAGTTGAATTAGTTGAGTAATTCTTGTTGCTTGTTGGGATAATGCAACATTCTTAGGAGATTTTCTCTTTAATAAAACAGTAAACTCCGCTTTAAAGTAAACCGAATCATGTGCGGAAGAATTTAGAAAGTGGTAACCAAATATCGACAAATTTTCATTCTCATTGCAAAAGGCTAATGGAACACGACAACATATTGCATAAGTTGTTTCCGGTAATAACAACTCTTCCATGTAAAGGGGAGCCATGGATTTTGCGATGGTATTGTATGATAATTGAATTAGTTGAGTAGTTCTTGTTGCTTGTTGGGATAATGCAACAATCTCAGGATTTCCTCTTGAATAAAACAACAAACTTTAAGTATACCGAATCTTCTGTTGAAAAATTTAGAAGGTGGTAAGCATGCTTTAAGTAATAGACTTGATTTTCTCCGCAGAGATTGTCAAAAACTATGAGGTAATCGACGGCGAGCGGTATCAAGTCCGGTTTTATCCGGGAATTGTGTGATATTTCCGTACATAGCAATGTACTCTATGGGCTATAAGACAAAGCATACATTTTCACTGAACAAATACTCATCGATTAGTCCTTAATTTTACATATTCACTTCACTTTCTTTCCTCTTCGCAAAGACGCAAGGAAGTAGTAGTTCCTAACTATCAGTCATGCATACTTCTTTCTACATTACTTCTCTTTACATATGTTTATTTGCAACTCAATTTAACTACTTGATTTCAATTTAACTTTTGAGTTTAACCACAAACAATAGGTAAAACTAAAAAAAAAAAAAAAACAAAAAAAAAAAATCAACCAATTTGATAGACAGGATGATGATAGTAACACATGTGTTCTCCATTACTGTGCTATGCAAGCACGCACACTCTTACGAAAACCGATAAACGACAACTTCTGTACATAATTTTGGGGATATTTATTATCAAGAATAATCAAATCTCCACTCACCTTAGCCTTTTGTTGTTGCTTAAGCTCCTCCTTTTTGTAATTCCTCTGATAGGCGGTAATAACACGCCTCAGACGAGTATTTAAATCTTGCATCGACGGCCAAATGGTGTCATCAGAGGGCATATTTGTCGGTGGATAGCAACTGCTAGTACCACTCTCCTCCTCGTCCAAGCCTAAACATGAGTTTGACATAGTCTCATTGTTTGCCGCTAAACTACTTTCATCGGCGCTATTCTTACCCGATGAACTTGGGCGATCTGTATCAGCATCTTTGCTGCTCTCACCACCACCTGGTTTCGAATCAGAATCTTTAGTTGCTGTGCCATCGTCATCGACTTCATCGGCATCTTCATGTTTCGAATTGGCATCGTCCTCATTGCTGTTGAGATGAGAAACAAAAAGAAAAGAAAAAAAAAAAACAAATACAAAACGGAATACCATCGATTAGTAAGGCGTGTCCATTCAATGATGTTTTTATTTTTAGTTTAGTATTTGTGTGCAACTCTGAGATGATGAGATATATATATTTTTTTTTTCTTTTTTATTTTAAATTTTGTTTTCAATTTTTTATTTTATATGGATTTTTGTTTTTTTGATTTTTTTTTTATTACAACAGGACAACATGCTTCAACAAACGACAATAGACAGTAGAGAGCTTTCGATTAACAAATACAAAGAAAACAACGAAATAAAAAAACCAATAAAATAAATAAATGCTTGTATATAGTATGTATATATAACAAATCCGATGAAACAATATCTCCTATGTCTCACTGTCATAATACACACGCACACACGTCACGTATACATAATAGGAGAAATTATGTATAGTATAGAATATATGTATATATATTTTTTTGTTCTCTTAACCTAATGTCTGATATATTAATTGCTACGTTGTTTTGATACACTTACTTCGAATTCATTGGTAGTGCGCTGTCATCGCCGGGACCGACATGGCTAACGAAGCACAGAGTCGGATCGGCACGGATTTGCCGGTACATTTCACAGCCATGCTTATATGTGCCAACCAATAAGCTCTTGTCGCAACAGTTGGGATTCCACCAGGAGCATGGCGTCTGATCGGGTGTCGGTGGCGGGCGAATGGGGAGCTCGCTACACATGTAAATAGGTTTCATTAGGTTTTGGAAAATTTCTTTTTTTTTTTTTAGTCTTTTCGTTTTGTTTTTTTCTTTCTTTTTTCTAAAGCCAATTTTTTTTTCTATTTTTTTTTTTACGAAATAACAAAATTTACCGAATCGATTAAATTGTATAGAAAATGAGTTTTTAGTTTTTTTTCGTTGGTTAAACTGTGAGGTTTGTTTTTAATTTTTTTTTTTAAATAGCATTAGTAATGACTTCTTTGTTTAATAAATAATATAAATGTATATAGCTTGTATAATACATATTAACAGATTCGGTAAAAAGGGAGTAAAATATTAGTGTAAAGTATTTTTCTTAAATTGTAGCATTGAAATCCCTATTCGCCTTTTTGAATTATTTTTTCGAATATTTCTTTTGTTTTTCTCTTTGTACATCGATTTTATTTATTTTTTTTTATTGCCTATCTATACTATAAAACTTACACAATTGTTTCTGATAAATAAAACTAATATAAGACTATCTTTCCCTAGGAATTGTTCATAAGAGAGCTCTTCTTACGTAGTGGCACCCAAATTACAAGTTTTTTCTATTTTTTTAAAAAAAAGTACAATGATTGCATGTTTGCAACATGTTATCGAGTTTTTGTTGTTGTTAACTTTATCAGAAATTGTTATGATAACTTGAATGGTAATAATTTGAAAGCGCAATGATGTGAATTATTTTAGTTTAGCGTTTTGAAAGTATGAGATGCATGTGATGGCGTTGAGTTTATAATTTCTCTTTTTTTTTTTTATTTTTTTGAAATAAGCAAGTTCCATCTACACGTGGTTAGGAACAGTGAAATGTTGTTTGTGATAACAATTTAAGGGAAAATGCTCGGTAAATTCTGATAGACCCACACAGTAATAAATTAAAAGTTTGATTATCACGAATTGGTAACAGACGAGAGCAAAACTGTCGTAAAGTTCTCTGATTTTCCGCCACCTTAAACAATTAGCAACGCTTCATTACCATGAAAACACATTTCGAGTCTGATGAACATTGCAACGATGTCTGACCTTAAGCATAAGATGAATGAAGAGTTCGACTGGGTCGATTACATTTGCAAACCATTCAAAGGGATTCTGATAAACCAAAAGCTTTCAAAGATTGGTCTTTTGTGTTGATGCCATTGGATGGCTTCGTGAATTAAAAAAATAGTGGGAAATGGAGTGACTGTTGGAATGGCAGTATAACAACCGAGCTAAGTGAGTAGATGAATTAGTTCCAGTAGAAGTATGCCATGACATGGCATGACATTTTACCAAAAGATACATAATATCAGCTGGGCAGGAAGATAGTGAGAGCAACTTATTTTTGTGGAGTTTGTAATTCGTACACAACGCGACAACCAAAGTGACGTACATCTTTTAAAGCCGAGAATCATTCTATTTTACGATTATATTATATCATATGTATCGAAACACCGACTAATGAAACAGTTTAAGACATGGTAAAGGGGCAAATTTGTGTACGTGCATACAAAAAAAACCTTACAAAACATATTAAACATTGAGCCAACACGGAACTGTTGATGTATTCCAGATAGGATTAGCAGCAATATGATGAATCTTATCATTTGACTTATGTCTCCATTGTATTGGGTTTATTTTAACTCCATATGCAAAGAAGGAAAGAATTCCGCAGGTTGAAAATTAAAAGTTTTACATGAATCTTTGTTTGTTTAGAAAGGTACTATCATATAATGCAGGAGAAACAATTGCAGCGAATAGAGTCTTGAAAAGTGGATTGGATCTAGAATAATGGGAAACTTCAGGGCCACTCATAAATGCAGCAGGTACTGCCCAAGCCTCATTTCTAAGCAGGGAATTCATAAATGTAGTTGAGCATTATTCATTGCGTGATATTAAGCGCCATCGTGCAGCATGTTTAATTGTTTTTCTTTTCTATTTCTTGTTGTTAAAAATTTAATTAAATTTTTGCTTGATTATGCTTTACAGGAGATTTAAACTACTGCATTTGCACAGATTTTCCGGCCTAGCACTGCGTTTGTTTAGAAAAGCTTGCATTTATGGATGGACCCTTCTGCTCTATACTGGATTAAGTTTCTATCATACTAAACGAATGAAAGCCAATTTAAATTTGCTGAGAACTATAAGTCCAACCAACAGAATCGCTAATTTACGAAGATACTAGATACTAGAAAAGAATTAATATTCCGTGCACATGTTCATACAAACATGTATAAAAATATAAGTAATTCCCAGGAAACGGCAGAACAATGGACCTTCTCTGGTCTAAGTGCATCCGAGGGCCGGTCTAAACCAACCAACTAACAAATTCCCAGAAAAGCCAAAAATACATCAAACACGGTCGTGAAAGCCTTTAAGAAATACTACTTCAAACCATCAGAGGAGACAAGAAAATAGGAGAAGTCCAAATTATGTAGGTACATACATAAGTTTGCCTTGTTTTACAAGCTTTCAATTACTCGATCGAATTTTTGGTTTAGGATTCCATTTTTAGAGAAATGAGAAGCTTTTAATGCGCTAAGTGACAGCTGAAGTGTATCTGCATCAGAGGATGAACAGCCTCTATAAAGTTCAGTTTTCTCGTTTTTGACTTTCGTAAAAGCTTAAAAAATAAGTCCCTAAGTTCGTTGTCAATCGCGTTTGAACATTAACATAACATAGAGCTAGTTAACATGGGTGTGCCATTGCGTAAGTTATTACCAAAGTAAAGTCAAATACTCACGGATAGCAAAATTCATACAACTTTGAGGATTTTCTATTTAAGGAGACATAAGAAGAATGCCCAAAACTTCGAAGTGCAGGAATTTAACCAAACAATAGCCCTTAACATCGACAATTCGTACAGAACTACAAGCAATATTGAAGAACTCACGATTTTTGTCTCTTTAAAGTCGACGTTCTTTCAGGTATGTACACTATTTTACGAAAAATTCTTCCTTTAATTATTGTTTCATTAAGCTACTGAACAACTAAGACCCTGGAGAGGACAATTCTTCTTAGGATCATTAGCAATTGACCATGATCGCATGACAGAATTCGAATGAACTTAAACACTGACCGTGGTGGAGTATACTAGTTCAAGACGAGTGATAACGACACAATTTAAGATCAAAGAAGCAGAAAACCTTCTTACAAACGAGAAAAGCGTAACCACTTCCATTCTTAATAGGCAAATCATATATTTCTTAGAACAATAGGCAAATGTGCCACAAAAAGATGAGGGACCTTGTAATTTTTATATTTAATTTTCAAACACAGCAACAACTTGTCCCTTAAACGACGGACAAAGATTCCAAGCGTAACTAGTCACAGAATGTACACGACGATGCTTTTTTTAGAGCCTTAAATGTACCAACTTTAATGTGAAACCTTAGTCATCCGTATGAGTTCATGTAAGTATTGATGTATCGTTTCACAATCATTTTGTATCTGATCACACCATAGATAGAAAAATTAACTTGTAATTTGAGAAACACACATATCCATACAGTATATAAAATATAAACTCCTTAAATATCTTCTGCACACTTGCATTTGTAATTTCCTTCCATTTCTTTCAGATGGGGAGAATAAGGGTAACATTTATATAAAAAAATGAAAAAAAAAAAAACACATCAAATATAGAACGGATATGGGAAGATAACGAAAAAGAAAATACTAAACATGAAAAAGGAAGTGAAGAAATAGAATTGCAAAAACATTCCGAACTATATAAAAATATCCTGCAATATCGATAATTTAGAAAAATGTTGCATGCTTAACTTGGAACAATTGTATTCGTTTTTAACTGAGCAAAGAAAGCCAATAAACGTGTAGAGAGATTGTGAAATGCATAAAGTTTGGCTGGATTTTTAAATTTTCCTTTTTTTTTTTTTCTCAAACAGCTGTATCCAATGTCAATCATCAACCAAACCTTTTCCCGAATCACATTTTGTATACAGTCCTCACATTTATAAATACTATTTAATGAAACCCACTTAACATCGATATAATAAAATACACTGCTCTTAAAATAATTCGAAAAAGTGTGTTTTTTTGTTTTGGAAATAAATGAGGAAAATATCAAATATATACCAACGACACTCTACAATTTGTTAACTTGTTCTCTCTCTTTCATTCTTACAAACAAAGCAGTGTGTCGAAAGCTTTTTTTTTTTTTAATTTTTTTTTTGAAACATCTAGAACTTTGAAAAAATTGGCCTTGAATAAAAAGAATTAACTCAAAGAAAAAAAAAAAAAAAAAACAATGAGAATGAGATGTTATAGATGTTCAAATGAATCGCAAAGAGAAACCAAAAGTAATTACCTTGCCGGGACGCCATCGTTGATTTGTTGCACCATGTCTCCAATGACTTCGTGCTGAATATAATATAACATTCGTACGCGTAACAAGACCCTGAAAGAAAACAAACAAACATTAGTATACGTGAACATGTGGTTGAAATCTTTTAAGTTCCGATTCCACACGACTCACTTATTCGCGTGCCGACCCAAGTGTTTCTTGTATGGACCCTCTAGATAGACTTCGGCATCGAATTTCTCTTGTTTACTCCAGTGATTTGGGTCAAGGATGTTCTGTCCGCCGCCCTTTTCACCATGCTCCGACTTGGAACCACTTGGACCACCGCAGGTTGTTTCTTTAGTGTTCTTGCCACCGTTGCGACCTAAAAGATAGTTTCGTTTCGATAGGGAAACACAAAGTAAAAGAAATAGATCAGTATTGTTGAGCTAGTACTCTGCACAGAATGCATCTAAATGGCATTTAATTTGGTTAGAGCGAAGCGTTAGTTAGTTTTTTTTTGTTTTTGTTAAAATACTAATATTTACATACTTAGATGGTATATAGGTATTTTTTGTATTTTTTGTACAACTAAACAGAGGGGGGAATCAATATACATATTAAGCACTATTAATATACATTTCGGTATTTTGTGATAATAGACACACACTAATTGCATCGATTGCGGGAGTGTTTTAGAAATACAATCCTTGTGTGCGCTGCGCTGCAGGATGAAAGTTACTTATGGGATCTTTCGAATTTGCTGCCAGCTCTAGATGTGTCATGTGTGTCACAAAATAGCGGGTGTGTAGATCTAAAACACTGCAGCCGATGTGTTGTTCTCTCTCAAAAATGCAGGTAAAAATACCGTTCGTTTTTTACCATACCTTTTGCATTCCTACCTCGTGGCACCAAGTTGTGTAAGCCACTATGGTCCCTGCTGATCTTCTGGATCTCACCGTCCTCCGTTGGTGTTATAAGGTCCCAGATAAAGTTTTTGATCTTCTCATCGCCCTTGTACACTTGTAAACAGTAAAGTAACTGAAAATTTAATAAACAAACAAACACTACAGTTAATATGGTTTAGGTCATAGCGAATCGATATAATGATTTCTTGTTTCAATCAGTAGGTGAGAAGATTTTTACTCAGCGAAAACCTAAAGTTTCCTCAATATTAGCATGGTAATCCTCATTTTGAATCTAACAAAGTCAATGAAAAGTAAAACATAGGCGTTTTGTTTTACTTTTCTCGAACTTCGACAGAGTTTCGCTAGTTGCATTTGGAAAACTATTATCGAAACACATTTTTCTACTTCCTTCTTTGAACATTTTATATTTTTCTTGTTCCTGTTGTGTGTGTTACTTTCCAAATGCAAATTCTAACGAAACCCTCTATTTGTTTTCTAAACATTGTTACTTACAATAACACGAGCACATTCCTCGACGTCGCTCTCGCGCCATCCTCTCTTGAATTGTCCAAGCTCCAAGATTTCTGTCCAACGACCCCATCTGCAAGACAAAGAAAAACATTTTTTTAAGTTGATTATACTGTTTATGATGAGCTTATCGAACTTATGTCAGGAGAGCCTCGGCAGACACAAACCACCACGACCCAAACAAATACAAATTTTTGCGCAACAGAGACCCAGGGTCTACCTTCTCACAACATTTCGTGTTGTGCGTGTTATATTCTATACACGAATGGAAGGGGCCTACTGTTTAATTCCGCATCCGAAGGGCAATTGGAGGACGGGCTTTGGGGGAGAATATTCAACGACGAACTATACGAGCTATACAGCGACATCAACCTAGTCAGCGAAATGCACATCAGTCGTTTGAGATGGCTAGGACATGTAAAGCGAATGGACACCAATGCTACGGCCTGAGTCTTCGAATCAAACCCGGCGCACAAGTAGAGGGGACCTTAAGCAACTTGGAGTGCGCAACTGGAGGCAGTTAGCTAAGGACCAGGCTAACTAGAGAGACTTGTTGGTTAAGGCCCAGCGTCATCCCGCATTGTAGCGCCATCTATGTATGAAGGGCAATTTGTTATTTGAGAAGCTCTTTCGTGACAGTTAGATATTCGGATGATGTTTGTCAGACGCTCGTGAAAGATGGGGCCGTGAAAAAACGTTCAGGTGTTTTGACTGGGATTCGCACCTCGCACTAACCACTTGAGTCACGGCGCCCACAATACAAGCTGTGTTTATAACATTTGGCGAATAGCTGGGGTAAGCTAGATGGGATACAATAGCCAGTGCCGACTAGTCGTAGCATTAAGAACGCGTTTAACTAATAGTCCCAAGCAATCCGCAGAGGAAAAACAGCATTTTGCTCATAAAACCCAACTATTTCAAACGAAGGTGTCGATATCATCCTCCTAGCAACAGTAGCGGTGGTGAAATGGGACTAAATAGGGATCCTTTGGTGTATTGTCTATAGTAGGCAACGCTAGTGACAAAATACCTCAGAAACACAGACGAAATGTCGTACTTTTTTTCTGTCACGCCACTATGACTTCACCCCGTTTGTATAGAAACTAGAAAACTTCTCATTCCGTCACATTTATAAAAACAAAAAATATAAATTTCGCATCAAAAGAAATATAAAAAAAAAAAAATTCCCAATCACTCCAAGAGCACAAACATAAAATATGTTTAGTCTGCTAAACGAAGAAGAACCTCCAGCGAAAATAGACAAAAATGTCTACGAAATACTCTTTACGAACTTTGCTCAGCGGGATACGGACAATCTTAAAGCCCACCTTAGCAGATGCGACGCTCTCGATGTATTCCGAATTGTTCAAGAAGTTAATAGAGAACTCAGTTCGGTAAAACTTGAAAATGTCGTATTGTTGGATTTTCTGCAGAAAAACGATCCAAAAATGTTGATCGGCTTAGATGAAGTACGAAG
Source organism: Xylota segnis (assembly GCA_963583995.1). Classification (NCBI taxonomy): domain Eukaryota; kingdom Metazoa; phylum Arthropoda; class Insecta; order Diptera; family Syrphidae; genus Xylota; species Xylota segnis. The sequence goes on from OY757239.1 coordinate 49,864,608, forward strand.
GAATACCATTGAAATGCGAGGATCTATAGCCGAGAGTAAAAGAAAATCTCGACTGGAGGGTGGTGTAACTTCGCCCAGCATTGGCAGGACCGAATCGAGAACACTGAGTATAGGAGAATCTGCTGTGATTTCCGGTCGTAAGGTTCCGACTGATTTTCGGATAAATTACCGCACTAAAGCTGAAATAGCCGAAAAATTGGCATCGGAAGTTTATAAAAACTGCGAAGCTCTAGAAGCTAAGGGAACACATGATATAAAAATTCTTACTGGCCAAATTGAGGAGCTGGGCTACCAATGTGCCGACACAGAAGAAACAATAACCAACTTTGAAGTGCACTTCATAAAAAACGACACCCTAGTGGGAGCATCGGACAAACAAATGGAGACACATCTAAGAAAATTCGTAAATCATTGGCTCAGGAATGGAAGAGCACTGTTGGGAACAATGCGCTTGAAAATCACATCATTGCAGGAATTATGCCATCAACAGCAAACCGCACTAATAAGTAAGGCTGATCTTAGCGGTATGCTGGGTCCTGTTGACTTTGAACAATTACAAATAAAACGAGATGATCAAACGAAAACTCTGGAAGAGAAAAACATTAGTTTAGCGGGACTCAAAGAGGTAACTGGTAAGGCATCGCTAGCACTGGCCAAAGAGAAAAAAGTCGTCATAGCTATAGAACAAAAATCAAAGGCTCTCAGTGCAAAGACTGCCGATGTTGTAAAAGGAATTGCCAAATTAGAGCAAGAAGCGAGAGCTGTTGAAAAAGAGGTAGAGGCAGCAGAAGATTCTCTGAAAACGTTGAAAGCCCAGGTAGAAACCTACGAGGCGCCAAGTGTTACGGAATATATACGTGTAAAACAGGATGTCATTGCTTTCGAAAAGGAAGAGAAACAGCTGCAACGAAAGATTCATATTCAAAAAATGAAATTAAAGAATACTGCAATGAAGGTGAGAAGACAAAATTTAAAAAAAAAAGCTGGTGGGGGAATTTAACCATAACATTGTCATTTAGAAAATAAAAATAATTGTATCGTATTGAGTTGTAGAAGAAATGGCCCTCCAATTTTATCTTGTTGGTTTAACCACAGTCGATGGAAAGGAAAAAGGAAAATACAAGTCAGTTCAACTTACCCATAAGATAAAAGACCCTTTTCGACCTTGAAACACTCTGACTTTGCCCAGTTTCCGTATTGAATCTCTTCCAAACCAAGTGCGGCCAGTGTGTCACGATCTCTGGGTATATAATCATCGTTTCCATTGCCACGATTACGCCGTGCCAATTTCTCCTTCCTTCGTCTACTTCGAAGTCCTGAAAAATAAAGAAAACGAAGTGAAAACCCTTCATCCACTCCATGCACTGTTTATGACTCTTACCAATGCTGTCTTCATCACTATTTTCGGCAGATGACTCTTCTGACATATCCATGACGTCTTCATGTCCATAGCGCTTAATCTGCGTCCTTCTCCTAGGCTCTGACAGCACTAGATCCTCCGTTTCATCTCTTTCACAAGCATCGGGATCAATATCTGCTCTCTTCGCCCATTTTGTCCAAAAATCTGGATCATCCACCTTAATGTCTGACCGATTGCCAGACGCCGCAAAGGAAGCCTTCGAGAAAGTCGATCCTTTCTCCGATTCCATTGTAATAACTTGGGTACGTCTTTGCAGAATTGAATCGATGTCTTCTTCACAGAACTTATCCCCGGCATTGTCATCATCCATGACAGCTCCGTAGGCTCCCTTCTTCAGCAAATCTTCGATTTCCTTCTTCGAAAGTTGCCTATTACTGCTATCCTTGCCCTGAGAAGTGTTCATCGACTGCAGGATAGCCTTATCCAAACCCAACTTGAGAGAGGCCTTATCGAACATCTCCCTCTCGTAAGTGTTACGACAGAGTAAACGATAAATCTTCACCATTTTCTGTTGTCCAATACGATGGCAACGTGCCTGGGCTTGCAAGTCGTTCTGTGGATTCCAATCACTGTCGTAAATAATTACAGTATCGGCTGCTGTTAAATTGATACCCAAACCACCGGCCTTGGTACACAAAAGGAATACAAATCTATCTGAGTCTGGTTTGGAGTATCGATCGATCGCAGCTTGACGAAGATTTCCACGAATTCGTCCATCAATACGTTCAAAAGGATACTTCTTGTACAGCAGGTAGTCCTCTAGAATATCCAAGCAGCGGACCATCTGACTGAAGATTAGCACTCTATGCCCGTTGGCCTTCAATTTAGGCAGTAACTTGTCAATCAACACCATTTTACCAGCAGAATTGATCAGATTTTTATAATAGGCCTCATAATCCTCTCCGTGTTGTAGACGATAATCATATTGAATCTGCTCTTCGGCACCGTTCAAAAGATACGGGTGAATACAACACTTCCTTAGCTCCATCATAGTGTTCATTAGGTTCGGAATATTGGCAGATGTCGTGCCTTTCTTTAAGAATGAGAAGTTTTGTTCCAGTATACCGCGATAGTACTTCTTTTGAATATTCGTCAGTTCGACCTCTATTATTGTTTCCTCTTTTGGTGCAAGAGACTTCTCTACATCGTCCTTCAAACGACGCAACATCATCGGTTTCAGAAGAGCCTGCAGCTTCTGCACCTCCTCTTCAGTACGTAGACTACCAAACTCGGTCATAAACGTCTCTGCGGACGAAAACTGAGTTGGTTCAAGGAAATTCAACAAAGAGAACAACTCGCTGATGTTATTCTGCAACGGAGTACCGGATAACAAGACCCTGTGGTCCAAATTAAGTTGCCGTAGACCCTCCAAAAGTTTGCAATTTCTATTTTTCAAGCGATGCGCTTCGTCGATGACACACAGTCGCCAGTTAAAGTTCTTCAAATCCATGTAGTCCGTGACAATCATCTCAAAAGTAGTAATCAAAACGTTGAACTTCACTAACTCCTTGCTGACCTTCCCCGAGTCCTGTTTGTAGTAGAACTCGTAATCCTGAATCATTTGCTTGCTGGTTACTGAGCCATGATAGACCACAACATTCATATCTGTCCAACCTTCGAATTCACGCTGCCAATTTGGAATAGTAGACAGAGGAGCAATCACAAGGAAGGGTCCTCGAATCCCATATTCCCATACCGAATGTACGAATGTCAAACTCTGAATTGTTTTTCCCAAACCCATTTCATCGGCTAGAATGCAATTGTGACTATTGTACCAAGAGAACTTTAACCAATTCAAGCCCTCCAACTGGTATGGACGTAGAGTGTTTCCATTCTTGTAGATAGGTGTCTTCTCTAGTTTTTTCCAAAGCTCTGGTGCTGGACGCTTCTTTGGTTTCCACTCGGAACGCGGTGGTATCTTCGTGAACACAAGGAACTGCTCGATTTTGTCCTCATCCACATCTTCTTCCAACTCCCATGTGCAATCCTCGTAAGGAAGGGATTTCCACTTTACTAGGTAATGCTTGGTCACCTCACCAGTAGTGGCATCTGTATGCTCAGACATATCCAATACGCGATCAACTTCCACGAAATCAGGGTTGAAAGGTTCCTCTTCAATATTCTCAAAGATATTTATCTGCTGAGCTTGTTTCTGCTGGAAACGTCGGATCTTAGCAGCGATTCTACGATCCCCTTTAAAGAGCTCTTCTTCGGTTCTCCATTCGCAGTGGAGATACGAGAAATTGCGATATTTCACAAAGTACTCCTCGACTTCTATAAATACCGGCACTGTTTTAGGTTTTTCTCCTTCATCTACCGACTTGGCAACTTCGTCTTCCTCTTTCTTGGGAGCAGCTTCACTTTCCTCTGTCTCTTCAGTTTTCGGCAATTTCTCTTTGTCTTCGATCGAATCCTCTGCAATAGGTTCGGGGTCTTCTACAGCCGGGGGAATATCTTCAACTGGTGCTGCTTCCTCTGGTACAACATCTTTAATTGGTTTTTCCTCAGTCGACTCCTCCTCTTCTTCTTCCTCATTAACTTCCATTTTCTCGACTTCAGACGACTTTTCTTCAGCGTCTGTTTCTTCCTCTTCGTCCTCCTTCTCTTCTTCGGGTTTCGGTGCAGGCTCAACCTCATCCTCTGCAGCCTCTTCATCTTCGGCTATCAAATCAGTCTTTTTGGATTTATCTTCCGACTCTACTTCATCGGCTTCTGGCTTTACTTCTGCTTCTAGCGGAATTTTCTCCTCTTCATCGGCCAATTCATCCGTCTTAACGGGTTCTGTTTCACCTTCACCTTCATCTTCCTTCTTCTTTTCTTCTCCTTCTACGTCTTCATCCATTTTTACCTCAGCTTCAGGTTCGACAACCACCACGGGTGGTTTCGGTTCTGGGGGACGTAGTTCTCTCTTGCCCATCCGAACCGCCAGCACGTACTGTACGACCATACTGTCCTCGTCGCCTGTGTTAACATACACATAATTTGGTTTGGACGTTTCGGGAGATTTATCTTCCTTTACTACTGGTACGGCTAGCTCTTCAGAGATCTCAGGCTCAGCTGTACCCTCCAAGGCCACCTCTGGACCAGTACTACTCTCTCCCTTTTCAGCATCGCTATTCACGCCCGATGAAGCAGTAGCTGATGCTGTTGCAGAAACTGACACCGAAGTGGAAGCCGATGAAGTTCCTTTCTTCTTTTCCTTTGCGGGCGATGAACTTATCAGACCACCTTCATCGTCGGAGAAACGCAACATTACATCGTCTATGTACTTCTTCCTCTGTGTGTTCCTAGCCGACCTCCTCTTCAAGCTGTCCAATTCAGAATCTGGTGGCGGAGATGGTGGTGGAGTGGTAACCATATCATCGTTCTCTCCATCAGACTCGGGTACAATTCGGCCACGATTCTTCCTTTTCTTACTCGACGATGAGGACTTATTTCCACCGGACACCGAAGGCTTCTTCCGACTACTACCACCACCACCAGACGATTTCTTTTTCTTTTTCGAACTGGGAGTGGCTGAATCTACAACGGAATCATCATCTCCGTTCTTTGTCTCCTCACTGACGTCAGCGTCTTTTAGGTCGTCTCCACCTGTTGACTTTGGAATTTTAGAAACTGGAATATCATCATAGTCCGGCGTCTCACCATCCATGGGAGGTTGTTCATCTGAAGTTGTTGTTGGAGGTTCTGGTACTGCGCTATCCTCATCATCTAGGGACTTGGCAGCCTCATCACCGCTTTCAGTCTTTTTACTATTCGAATTGTCCAACTGTTCCTCTTCGCCTTCCTTTACCTTACGGGCCTTTTTACCCTTGCCCTCTTTGGGTTCTTTCTTTTTCTTCTCCTTCGGAGTGGTGGTCTTCTCCTTTGGTGATTTATTCGGATCCTTTGGAACGCGTGGCTTGCGTGGTTTCTTTTTCTTGCCTGTTCCATCAGTTGAGGTGTCCAGCTCGTTGGATGAATGATCCTGAGAGATGTCACAACTCTCATTAAAGTCCATCATGGATACTACGGATGTGTCACCGGCGCCCTGCGTTACGCAGTCCTCAGAGACGGGCAGATTTGTCGGAATAATGCTTGCATCTGCGGCCATTTCTCCCGCTGCTATCGCTTGACCTTTGTCGTTCTTTTTGGCGCGTGGTTTTCTCGGCTTTGAGGATCCCTTACTACGACCTCTTCCAGTTGTACTGGATACCTGCGGACTCTCCACCATTTGAGTATTATTGTAGAGTGAGTTCTGGAAAATGCACTGCGGTCCGCCATTGCACTGATCTGTGGTTTCGTGTGCTTGTAGCATATTGAGACGCTCTTGCAACCGAATGATCTTTTCCTGATGATCCTGACTTGGGTGAGTGCAGTAGAGTTCCTGTATTTGTTGCTGCAACGCGGCACGTTCTTGATGATGAAGAATTGGACCCGGCACATATGGATACGGGCCTGGGTATGCCGCAGATGGATGTATAGCCGCCAATTGTTGTGGATCATATGGTGGAGGAATTGGTGTCATTCCTGGAGCCCCAGCAACGCCAAGCAGATGCGGTGGAAGAGCTTGCAACGTTGGCAGTATCGGCTGTTGCTCGGGAATAACTGGCAACAGTGTGGGTTGAATTTCAGTCGCAACCGGGGGAGGAGGTTGCAGTTGTTCTTGTGGTGGGGGTGGTGGTTGTTGTAACACCGGTTGTGTTGGTGGTAGATCTTGTTCTACAATTGGTTCCACCACAGGCATTACCTCTTCCGGAATTTCCTGCGGTGGTGGAGGTGGTGATGGAACCATTTCCGGTACCGACACAAGTTCTTGAGAATCGTTACCATGCTCACTGGCGTCCTGTGAATTCTCCGATCCAATAGTCTGTGGATTCTGTTCTTCCTCTTCTCTTATGGTCTCTGGCATGGAATCTTGAGCAATATTCAGCGCAGCGTCCACCATTGCAAGAGATTGAGACTTTGGCTCAGGCTGTGTTTGTTGCGACTCGTAATCCATTGGAGTTGTCGCTGTTGGTGGCATAGAATTGGAATCAAACATCTGAATGTTGCTTGGTGTGGATGCCTCTGGTGGCGGTTGAATTTCACCTCCCTCAGGGGGTGTACTACAATTTTGGTTGTTCATGTTGCTGTTGCTAATGATGGAGTTTTGTGAATTGCTATCATGTATCGATGTTGGCTGATTATTTACAATGCTGTTGCTGGTGCTATTACTATTGTTGCTGTTGTTGCTATTCGTGTCGTTGTTCACTACCAAGTGGGATGTACACGAATCATTGGAGTTGGTCTCGTTTAGAGAGATCGGTGGTGGTGCTTGTTGCTGCTGTACCACAGGGACTGATGGATGTGATTCCACATTTCCGAATGTGTCCATAATTGAATGAGAGTGCTGTTGTTGTTGTTGTTGTTGTTGTGGATGTTGTTGCTGAATGTGTTGTGGTGAATCATGGACTGGAGTATTTCTCGCTGATTGTTGGGGTATAATGGGTAGGGATTCCGCGACCGGATCATTTGGCGGCATTTGAAGATGCAGTGGTTGCTGAGGGTGCTGCTGAGTATGTTGTTGTTGGTGCTGCAGCATGTGTTGCTGCGGTGGAGAGTGCTGCTGCTGTAATTGCTGAGCTAAATGTGATGGTGGTGGTAGAGGAGTTTGTTGCTGCTGCTGTTGCTGAGATGGTGGTGGAACTGTCTGTGAGACAGGTACAGACTGATGACCGACAATGTCATTTATGGAATGCTGTAACTGATCACTAAGTTGCTGTTGTTGTTGTTGCTGCTGCTGCTGTTGTTGCTGTTGTTGTTGTTGTTGCTGTTGTTGGTGTTGCTGGTGCTGCTGCTGATGTTGCTGTTGTTGATGTTGTGGTGGTTGCGGAGGCTGCGCACCCGTATGCACAGGATGAACTGGCATTTGTTGCGATGTTGGTGGTGGTTGCTGCTGCTGCTGTTGTTGCTGTTGTTGTGGGACAACGGGTTGTGGCTGATGGCTCATTGCCTGCGATTGTGCGTACAGATTCATCTGTTGTTGCTGCTGCTGTTGTTGATGCAGAGTAGACTGCATGCTTAGATGTGGTGACCACTGCTGGTGTTGCGGAGAGACTGGCATCCGGGGACCCATTGGTGACATTGGAGTGTGTCCCGATTGCCTGTATGGCGGATAGTCAAGGGGGCTACCGCCTAGACTCTGTGGTGGCATCACCATTTGTTCGAGCGCTTGTAAAGTATTCACAGGTGGACCGGAACCCTTTGATGATGGTGGCGGTGGTTGAATACTCGGTGGCTGAATTGGCTGAGGTTGGGGCCCTCCACGGGGACTCGTGATGCCAACCATGCCCGATATTGAATGATGTGGAGATTGCGTGGGATTGGGTGAATTCACCTGTTGCTGTTGAGGCTGCTGTTGTTGTTGCGGTGGCTTCGCGGGCGACATCACCGGTCTGGGCGACATCTGGGGATGGGGCGACATCTGTGGAGGCCTCGGTGACATTTGCGGCGAGAGCTGAGGAAATGGCGCACGATACTGTGGACTACTACTCAACTGTGGCGTCGACTGATGCTTAGCCGTCGTCATATACGGTGGTTGCTGGCTCTGCTGCTGTTGACTCTGTTGGAGGTGGCCATATGTTGAGACCATAGAGTGGGGTATACCCCCAGCGCCGCCTACCGGCGCACTACCATGTATCAGTCCGACGTGATTTGGCTGCCCTTGCCCTAGTACATGAGCAGTAGCAGCAGCAGCAGCTGCTGCTGCATGTTGTTGTTGCAGTGAAGGTGCGCCCAATCCTGGTGGCAGTGATGATTGACTCGTCACAGGGTGCGATGGCTGCTGCGTCTGTTGAGCCTGTTGTTGTTGTTGTTGCTGTTGCTGCTGCTGCTGTTGTTGTTGTTGTTGCTGGGAGGGATGCGACACCACTTGGCTTGGATGCAAACCCGGTGGAGGTTGGGCCTGGGAGGCGCTTAAATGATTTTGGCTATGATGTGTTTGTTGTGGCTGTTGACCGGTCAGCTGCGATGTTTGCTGCTGCTGCTGTTGTTGCTGCTGACTGCTCAAATGATGGCCACCAGGTCCTGAACTGGGCACATGCTGTCCATAACTACTTTGATCCAGGGTATGAGCTCCATAGCCCAACGCTCCATGCTGACTGGGCCGTCCTGGCTGAAGTTGCATGCTCGTCGGTGTACCATACGGACTGTAGGGTTGAGGCGCCGGAGCGCCTGCTTGTGCCTGTGGTCCGCCAGGGTACATCGGGTGACTGCTGGCTTGCGGGTAATGCTGTGGTATCCGTTGCTGTTGTTGCTGCTGCTGCTGTTGTGGTGTTGGTTGTTGCTGATTCAGACCGACATACCCAGGTTGTTGCATGATACCGCTCATTAAGCTCTGCTGCGTCGAGTAGCTGAGCTTCTGTTGATCTTGTTGGGAATAGGCGCTAAGATGTTGACGATAGCTTTAAAGATAATTTTTGTTTTCATCAATAATTCCTAACACTGTGTTAGTATTTAACTCACCTTGGTTGCGTAGGTGTCTGTCGCTGGGGAGGAGGTGCTGTCTGTGGGTGGCCATATGCTCCCAAACCTGGTCCTGGATATGTTCCAGCTTGACCAGGTGTTGGTCCGGCACCCCAACCACCTAAGTCACCCATCCCCATTGCACTGTGTTGATCAGCTGCACTGATCGCATATAGATTTTCCGCCGTTGGCTGGTACGATGGATATTGTGGTTGTTGTTGTAGCGGATGCGGTGCTCTATGTCTTGGAGGGTATCCTCCGGGAGGACCCATGGCTCGTGGCGTGGCTGCTGCTGCTGCTGCCGGGTCATACCGATAGTAAGGATCTCTGTAAATACACAAATTTTCCCATTAACACTACATGCCCTCCATTAAATGCTTAACACAACACGCTCACCCTTGATGATTTCCGTGAAACATATTTTGTGCATTTCCATCCATCAGTTTTCGAACTCAGAAAATTGAAGAAAAAGTTTCTGCTTCTGTGCTCTCTCTCTCTCTCTCTCAAACACACACAATCTCTATATTTTTTGCAGTTTTTTTGGGAAAACAAACAAAAAATACTTCAGATCAACTATCTAATTCCCGATTGACACACACATTTATAACGGTTATTGTTGTTGTTTTATTTTTGTTTTTTTTTTCGTTAACGCGAGAAGAAATGTTTGTGGATTCTCTTACTATTTTGTTTTTTATCTCTCTTTTGTTGTGGGAAAAAAAATGATACCGATAGCGAATAAACAAAAATAATTTACAAATAATAATTATAATAAATAAGTATTAGTTGTTACTGCTGTTCATTTGTATAAAAATGAATTATTTTCAGGAAAGAACATTCGAAATATATGTAAAAAGTTATTAAGTATTTTAATCTTTAGGTTCGCAACACTTTTTCTTTCTTGTTTTTGTTTTTTTTTTCTGTATATTCCGGTATTTGTGGATGTTGCTTGTTTTTTTTTTTTTTTTTTTAATATCGATTCAAAACACTGTTCTGTTAGTTATATGTTTTGATGTCTCAATGCAGGACTTCGACATTTTAGCTATTACTTTGTTAGCTGCAAAGAAAAAGAGAAAAGGAAACGAATTAGTTGATTTTAATTAGACGTACCAAAGGGAAAAGGACTAAATTTTGTTTGGAATCAATAATTCTTAAGTCATAGGCCCGACCGACGGCGATGTCTGGCATACAAGTGAGTTAGTTAGGACGAGTTGGGGAAATCTGTAAAGAAAATAAGAAAAGATTGTGTTAGCGAAACGAGTAATGGTCATTTAGTTCAAATAATAAAATCATAAGTTTTTGTAACAAGAATAATTGAGAACTAAGGTCTCACAAGCCAACGGCTCAGATCTATGCAGAGGCTGTTGCGAGACTGAGATGGAGAAAGACACGACACACTTCCCCTGCAAATGCCCAAGTCTCAGCAGAATCGGACACCAAACCTTCGGGAAAACAATATTTCGACCAGCTCTACGAACTAGCTAACATGCACCCTAAAACCACCTTAAAATTCCTAATGAAAACGGGTTGGCTCAGGAGGGCCACACCCGACATGGACTAACGAGTTAATTTTGTGTTTTTTGTTTTCTTTATATTCTAAGCTCTAAGGTAAAGATATTCAGATGAGTAGTATTGACTTGAGGAAGAAAAGCTGACTTCTTCTGATCTGATTGTTGAATGTAAAAAAAATCTAACAAGTCACGAAATCTTTAAGATTTTACAACCCCCTGGCCACAATTTTGTGTATCGTAGCGTTTTATTTTGACCATATTGGTGAATGTACTGAGAACAATATCTCTAAAGGTACAGAGTGAGTACCGAACTGAATCAAAAAAGAAAAAGATTTTGTAGAACACCTCTTGAAATCAAGGCATTCTACAGAAATCACGATCACGTTCTACATGTTATATCGAACGGGATGATCTCTTAAATTTGGACGGATACTGGCGAATCTGTACCAAGATTACTAAAAAAACACTGTGAGATAGAATAGGAAACCTGAAAACTGTTCATAGAAGCATTCCACCTTTGTTTTTAACTACAGACTCGACTTAACTCGATTTTTCAAGTTCGACAGAAAGCCACCAGAAGACGATCGCTGAAGTGGAGCATCGGGCGACTAATGATAAAATTGTAAAAGAAAATTGAGGAACTTTCTCATGGAGAACAATCTCAAGTGAAAAGGTTGCCTTTGGATACTCGATATCAAATCTCAACAACTGAGCTTCTCTAACCTCGAAACAAGGCATACTATGGGAGTAATATGAAAATCGTGCCTCATTAAGTACAAAGATCGACCCAGAAGCCTCCAGTTGCACATTTGAAGTTGATTGAGGTCCTACTCCACTTGTACAGGCCACCTACGGTGAGGTTTTCCTCTACTGGGTTGGACTCGATTGGCTGGATTGATAATGTCCATGCCCTTTGCATGTCCTATCCGTTTTAGACATGTCGATGTCGCTGTTCAGTTCATTAAATTTCCTCCTCCAAAGCAGATTAACGCACCAAACGGAACAGAAAATCTTCCAAAAAATTTTGCGTTCCAAACAAGCAAGGACAACTTCATCCGTCTTTGTTAACGTCTAAGTTTCTGAGCCATAAAGCAGAACTAGGATGATCCGGGTCTTAAAAAGAGCCTCCTTGGTGTTTTTGACAAGGTTTTCCTAATCTATTGCCTTCTTTAGCCAAAGCAACAACGATTGGCAAGAGTAAATCTTCGTTCGACCTCAGAAGTTATGTTGTTGTCAGCTGTCTACTGTGACCTTCTGTCATTTCTTGTCGACAACATTAATACTTCACACCTAAACTCATTTTAGTCACTTCCGTTCCATTATTTGCAAACCCACCAGTGACTGCTCGCTGTGTCCTGCCGATGATACCAATGTCATCAGCTTATACAAGTTATTGGACAGATGTCTGTTGTTGTCTTGTGAATTTCGTACAATTTTTGTCAAGTCCCAACCCATCACATCACCTTGTTTGAATCCTATTTTGACCTCAAAGACCTCGGTAAGTTTGTTTCTGACATTTATCACCAATTTGACAGTGATGCCAAAAACTAGACATGGCTCTCAATGCTGTCATTTGCGGCATTAAAATCAATAAAATTTGGAATTTTCAAGGATCGGCTGTCCAAATCACCTCGCGAAACACTAGTCCGACACAAAAAAAATCTCAGTTGCACGTTTTTATAAACTGTTTTGTGTTTTAACCATCGTTTCGAAAGCGGAATTTTTTTTAAAGTAGAGCACACACAGTTCAGACGAATGCCGCAAGCTAAGAGACGTACAAGTCTCTCCCTTCTGATGGATTTCAAATTTATGGTTTTATGGTGCCTGACTTGTGGGATCGGTCCACTTTATTACCATTCGATTCAGAACGTGCGCACGACCCAACGGTGTGTACTCTACTTTAAGGGTCATGTGGAGCCCGCCCCCCTTCAGCAAATCGTCTAGACGACTACCAACCCTTACAAAACCGTACCTAAATATATTTTTTTTCATAATGCAATGATCTTTTTGACATTTGATGTACAGTTTCAGAAGTGATGGATGTCACTTCTTCAACTGTCGTAGCTCATAAAACCGATAGTTACTGTCAACAAAATATACCGAATTTTCGACATACCATGGTATAAAGTAAACCACACGTTACACTAATTTTATTAGACACTTTGTAAATTGCACTTTCTATCACACAGACACTGACAGTAAAAATGCCAATCAATACATACTATTAGCCACCGTAAAGGAAAAAAAAAAACAAACTTTTTTCTTTCACACTACACAAAGTACTTTGTAATTAGTCATCACACTAAGGGAATACATTTTATTATATTTTCCACTTAAAACTAATGAATTCCATTGAATTTTTGGCTAAATACGAAATATATAATGTAAAGAAGAAAAAAAAACGTATCGAATGAGCAATTTACAGCCACAAAACCAATCACATTATCTCAGAAAATCTATATAACACACGACAGGCTGTGTAACAACACCTATTGACTGAATCATTTTCGAATTCGATGCATACACATTAACATTAAAGGGGAAAAGCTATACGCTTATGAATATCAAAATTGCAGCACATAAAACGTACAGCATTACCCCTTAAATGTCATGTCTTTCTCGTTGTTGTTGTTGTTTTTTTGTCGGTTTTTGTGTGTTTTTTTTTTTTAAGTATTTGTATTAATATTTCTCTATTCTCTTTTTTGCTCGTCTCTGGTAAGCAGCTCTGTAAAGGCCCCGCGCCGCGCGCCAACCCGTGAGTCGTCTGACGGAACGCGTAGGCAAACGACAAAATCATTTCAATTTGTACCTGAAAATGTGTACTTATGCTGTTATATTGTTTTGTGTGTATAATTTGTGTGTTTTAACTCATATTGAATGTATGCAACGGTATTGACTGGTAAAAAATGATTACAAATCAATAAAACGGAGAACGACAAGCTAACAGAAACTAAATTAAATGAACATTTGTACAAAACCAAAGATAAGGGGTATGCTACATATGTATGTACATGTGCATACTTATTCTCATTTGTACACTCGTTTCGATGTTAGGTTTGTATTTTGTTTTTGTCCAACAATTATCTTTCTGAAGGAAAAATTCAATTTGCAAATTGCAGATACCTACATACATATCGGGCGAACAAAGTCTATAGTAAAAATAATAATTATGCTTTTGTTTGTTTGCCAAATGTTACATCATACCTACATATGCAGAAATATATTTTCCAGTATTCGGCTCTAAACAACGAGTTTTCGAAATGTCAAAATTCGTATTGACGCACTAAGCTGATCCATAAAAATTATTATTTCTTCAACTGCAATACGGAACTAGTTAGGGAATGATAATACAGTTCACACAGACACATTTCGTTAGGCATTCAAATTACTCATGCATATACATACATATGAAAGTATGTTAACTTGATTAAGATATTATAAAACATTTGCTTGCTTGGTAGCCAGATTTACTATCCAATCACTGTCGGTTTATGCCAAGAAATTCCTCTAACCAACAGATGACGTTTAGGTGAATAACCTGTTACACGCAGTCTTTTCGGTGAAATGTTACCAGACCTTCGTTTTCAACTTACTTACACTAACCCCTGACCACTTCCCGACGCCAAGACTCCGAAACATAATTGTCCATGTGGTCATGTGTCACATGATCTTCCCGTGAAGTTTAAGCATAGCGTCGCCACACCAAATCTAACTTCACCGACATTTTTGCTGTCAAAAAAGGATTGTCATGAAACATACAAGCAAACACCAAAGCCACAATCTCTCAAAAGTGTCTGGAACTAATAGCGTTCGCCGACGATATTGACAGAACTCATCGGGCTGTCACTTGACAAGATTTAGCGGTAAATGAGGACCAAGTATATGCTGTCAACAAGAAGACACACACAACATCAACAAGTTTGATGCAAGTAAGCGAAGATCATCTTGCAAGGAACGTTGTTGTATTTCCGATTGATGTGGGGGAAACGGAAGGAGGCTTCAAGTTTGAACTCTGAGACTGCTTTGAGGAGCGCGAAGGACATCTGGTGCATTTAATCCCATTCGAAAAAAATGTCCAATGCTCTGCCACTAAGGAGAGATACTGGAATTGGACACGGAAATGGAGATTTCTGTTAACGTCAGTCGAATACCGGCAAGATCAAGGCCCGTACAACTTTGGACGAATCCAATGCACCAATTCTGAAATCCCATTCACACTGAGCCATTCAAAAGCGCTCGCATTGAACTTCACAATAGCATTCGACTGAGTCTTGTATAGGACTCTACTCAGCAAGTTAAATTCCTATGGACTACCACAACTATTTCGGAGATGGAAGAGACAAATTCATCCTACAATAGGAAGCTAACCATTGACCTATAATGATCTACAAGAATACTATATAGCTTGGCACGAGAAAGTCGTTCGAATAAATGGAGCGAACATCCTAGTAAATTTTGATCCAAAGAATGGCTGAATAAAAGTGAAGTGTCACTGTCAACTCAGGATGAAACACGCAGCAGGTGTTCCGACGAATTTAATGGACCCATTGCTAAGGCAACTTCACAGCATTAACATCCTTTCAATTCGTTTACCCTAGACTTAGGGACTAGCTTCTGACAACCATTCGTGTTGTGTGTGTTATATTAGGTTGAATGGAAGGGACCTACTATTTCATGCCGTATCCGAAGGACAATTTTTTTATGACAGTAACATGTACTCTCGGTTTTTTGTCAGATGCTCGCAAAAGATCCCCTTGTGGGTCCTAGGGCCTCATCGTGAGCGATTATTGGAAATATGCCTCAGTTTTGCCCAAATCTTTCCCAGTTGTTGTGCTTCTTTCTCAACTATTCTGCGCCACGTACTCCTGGGACCGTCACGTATTCTCCCATCCTGAGTAAGCGGGTTTCGCATAGCGTGGTTAGCTATGGATCTGTCACCCTTTTGGAGAGTATGTCCAATCCATTGCCACTTTCGTCGTGGTATTGTTCATGGCCCGTTCTCTGATAGAATTGTTCGTTACAGATACGGTTTGGCTAGAAAAGAATGAAATTCTAGGTGTCATCTAGAATCCCTTACTCCGTAGGACTTCTTTGCTTTTTTTTGAGTTAACTGTTGGCTACATTGTTTGATCCGCAAACGTGTTTTTAAGACAACTTCTGTGTAAGGACACCGTGTGGATGTTCACCAATAAAATCGTCACTGGATATCGCTTAGATAGAAAAAAAAATCCTCCTAGACCTCAGTAACAATCCAGACTAAACCCACTCAATGTCGCTTTGCAAAGATTCCAATAGCTTTTGAATAGATGGCCACATTCAGAATTGTGTAGGTATATGTACATCCCCTTACAACGGTTCTCATATCTGAACGAACAATCCTCGAAAAATTTTATTAGAAATTCGGTATTCCCTAATACCACTCGACTTGGTCTCTTTTTCATTCGCTCTTTGTATACCTTATACAACATGTACACCGTTTCAGTACTATAAGCAAAAAAAAAACTAAAATTTTGACAGCTGTTTGACAGTTCTTAACCACACCAAAAAAAAAAACATGAAAAATATGAAATCTATGCAAATATGCACATATGGAAGGAAAAAAAAAAAACAGAAAAATACGTCCACTTCAACGTAAGGACATTTAAAAGAAATAAAAAGATAAAACAGGAAAGTAGAAAAATAGAAAAGCACTGTACGTAGCCTTTACATACATATGTACATCCATATATGTATAGCAAAGATAGACACATGAATAGATAGGAGAGACACAGCCAGCGAATGGCGGTGTATTTTAAGGAATAGGACGAGGAGTTGCGTGAACTCAACGAGTAGTGGAGTGGGGTGGTCGTCGTGTCGGGTGGGTTGGGTTGTTTCTCTAACTATCTCTATAACAGAGCGTTGGTGGTTTCCATATTTTGGAATTTCCAACATTCAGCATAGAGGACGACTCACCACCAGCACCAGTAGCAGCACCAGTAGCAGAAGTAGTACCTCACAGATAGTTAAAGAGAGGCGGAATAGGAATAATGTGCTACTGATGGGTTGGATGGGTTGGTTGGTTTGGTTTTATGTTTTTTGTGGATTTTGGTTATTCACCATTCGGAAGGGTAAAAAGGTGAGAGCTCACTACTCACTACTCACCCGACTGAGTGACTGACTGACTGGTATGAGAGATGGTTCTACTACGGTGCGACATTTGTTTTATAGGTAAAAACGGGACTCCCAACAAAACACACAACTATGTATGTAATATGTAAGTGTGCAGAGAAAGGTAGAGAGAGCGCACGAGAGAGAGTGAGAGAGGAATTACTCGACTCGCATAATAAACGTATTAGTTTATTTGCTTGTGTTGATTCTGATTCTGATGCTTCTTCCTCTGCAGGATACCAGCAGCAGCAGCAGCAGCAGCAAACATGCGGGGGTTTTTGTGAAATTTTTCAACAACAACAATTTTTTTTTTGCTATTACCTTCGGATAATACAATGTGTAAGAGGCGGCTGTGGAAAATCAATACTTACGACGCCCGAAAAACGTGAATACATTTGCCATTTGCCTTTTTACGTCGAGATTTCGTTTTCGACTCTTTTTTTTTTTTTGGGTTCTTCTCATTTGTGTGTCCTGTAAAAAATTTTGTATCTGAATGTGGGGGCAGATGATGGTGCTGATGATCAATGGATATCTTGTGTTGGTTCCGACGACGACAACACAGGAAAAAGGTTATAAAATACGAAAGGCATTCTTATTTTTTCTCTCTCGCCACCATCAGCATACATACAATGCATTCACAGGAGCGCACATAGAAAACGAAAAGCGTAGGTAAGTAGCAGTAGGAGCAACAACAACTATATGGCGCGACGCTGCCGGATAATGAGATATTTGCGCGACCTTTTTACTCGATTTCCATTTTCATGATGATTTTCCTCCTTTTTCTGGTTTTTTCTTCCCCCTGTGTGGCGTTGTTCAACTCAATTTTGAAATTATTTGAATTTTTTTTTTCTGTTTTCAGCAGAAAGGCGGTCGGGAAGGTGGGGGGGGAGGGTGAGATAGAAAACGAATGGAAAATAGTTTTAATTCAGTCGACCAGAAAGGGACAACCGATACAAAAGAGTCGAGAACAACCGATAGGACACTATCAAGTGTTTATCGTTGTTATTGGGTGTACCTAGTGTACATACAAACAAACATACATATGTACATATGTATGGATATATGTACAACCGATGAGCGTTTTCTTAATTCCACCATCCAGGGCGGTGGTGGCTATAAGTATGTATAGTTCGTGCGGTGTGTGTTTCAACCCCGAATGTGGAATAATAAATGCAACAATCATCATAACGATGACGATGATGGTGATGTCTATCGATTTTCTTCATACTGAACATGGAATACGAAAAAAAACAGAAATCATGTTGCTAAATTTAGCGCAGCTTTGTATGGGGGCAGCACACTATATGAAGAATGAGAGGAAAAAGGCGTTTTTTCCCTCTGTTGTTCGCTCATTTGAGAATTGAACTAATTACGTAAGGAAATCTGATCCGAGATGGTATTTCGTGTAAAAAAGTATGTAAAAATGCTGAGAATTTAGGTATGTAGGGCGCATATTATTGAATTACATGGAAACAAATCGCAAAGTGGTTACCAAAGGTAGGCATTGCACACGAAAGGCTACGAATTTCACAAAGGCGATCACTCTGCAGGCAGAAAGTAACAGCGAATCCTAGAACAGTATAATCACACCGCGCCGCAGAGGATACGTGAAAGTCTCCAAAGTCTACACGAACAAAAACTTTCCAAGTCTCCATTGACAGCCAATGTCAATGGTCAACAAATTAGACAGAACGCACAGGATCTAATGAAAAACGCGTTTTATCTTTTTACGCGTAACTAGCGACTAATTGAGCGGCTACAAGCGACTGCTGGCGACGAGAACAACTGTCAAAACAAGAATAAAACTGGGCGAAATCGCTCTGTTAAAAACACTCAATCACTTGAAATCGTGCAAAAAGCCATCGCGTTTGACGGTGAACACAGCATAAAAAGGAAATATTGATTCCTAAGCCCTACGTTCCAAAATATGGGCGGGGGACTGAGTCATTCAAACGACCCGCGTTGGTACATCTGTCATCTATTTTGACACTGAGTTTGAGTGCGATCTGTCTACTAGTTTGTTGACAGCAGCCGAAAACATTAGCTAACCTCAATATCAGTTGTTTGAAATTTTGTGTTGCGAACAGTACAAGACAGTACCTAGTTAAAAACCGAGACGGCCTGCATTGGCAGTTACTGAGAAAAACATCGACTTAGTAAGGAAAATGGTGCTCAAAAATCGTGACTATAGTTTGACAGAGCTTTCACAAGAAGTATCTATCTCTCACGTATCAGTTCGCCGCACTTTACGTGACGTAGCCCGACTTCTTCCAAAAGAGCTCAATTTTCTCCAAATGGAGACATGTTATAACGAGTCAACCTCACATTCATGGAACGACGCATCATCACAGGTGAAGAGCTTTAGGCTCATGAGTATGACATGCAAACAAGCCAAAAAGGCATTGAAATTGTGTCAAATGAATCAAAAACCAAAAAGACACGACGTCACTGTCTGGTGCTGTTCACTTCACTCAACATTTCTTCCAGTAGATCAAACAATATTATTTAAAGCGTTTGAGGAAGAGTATTGCCCGAAAAGAACCGGAAATGTGGCAGAACAGTTCTTGGATTTTGCATCACGATAATGCCACATCCTACAAACCCGTGAATAATGAATTGCGCACCGAAATCAGTTCCTTTATCGACTCTAAACAGCTCTTGTCGACTTGAGCTCTAGACATGTAAAAAGGCTTATTTTAGAGAGATGAGGCAGAGCGTAACCTATGGCTTCAACAACGCTCTTCTGACCACACATCTCGTGAAACCATGTCTTACAAGATCGGCTGATAATTCAGCACCATTCTTCCATTTTTGTGGACAAAACTCTACCAGTAATGAAGGAAAAATTATGATAATGGCGGATAAATGTCATCTGATATCTTAGAGCCTTTTCACACAGGATTCTCAGACGAAATTTTGGCGCAACAGGTCGATGGGACCCAAGGCCTAGCTTCTCACAACCATTCGTGTTGTGCGTGTTATATTCTTTACACGAATGGATGGGGCCCACTGTTTAATGCCGAGAAGCTTTCTCGAGACAGTTGTGTACTCTCGGATGTTTGCCAGACGCTCGCGAGAGGTGAGGCCGTGAAAAACTTTTAGGAGTTCCCCGACTGGGATTCGATCTCAAACCCCTTGCTCAACCCATAGTCCAACGCACTAACCACTGAGTCCAGACGGAATTTATTTTGACGTCTTACTGCATGCGATCCAGATTTTTGATTTTCTGAAAATTCCTGAATTTTTTATTTTTTTTTGACGTTTGGAAATGTTACTCTGTCACTCGACAAAAGGGTGAAAACATAAATTAAAAACTGGGAAATTCACGAAGTAAACAATAGAAATACGAGTCAATCGATTTGCTTGCAGTGAAAAGCATTAACTTTCTTGTAAAAAGAATTTTCCATTAAAACCTAACCAATTTCATTTGCTGCCAACCACCAATATGCAAAAAAAAATCCACAAAAGTGTTCCGACAGGACTAACAATCTGAACACGCGAATGTCAAAGATAAATCCAGTCCGTCAATCCTGTGCGAATAGGGTCTTAAATAGACCTCCCAGGGTTGTTATATGTACATAAATGTAAACTTCAAAAAGTCGTTGACGTGTGTCAAGTTCCGGCCAAGAAACGCATCCATGCCTTTCCTCACCCTGATAAGTACATATGCTATACAGCCCATACCAACATATGTCAAATTTGAAAATGAAACAAAAAAAAACAAATATTGCTCTTTTTCCCTAATGTTCACTACGAAACCAACCACCAGACACACCGGCAAATTTGACTTCCCAAACCCGAACAGCCATCCCTGTAAAGGTGAAGGGTAGGCAGCCAGCTATGCACTCACGTTCAGCCGAATCTCTATGCAGCTCTTTCTGCAGAGTTCAATGTTTCCTTTGTCGAATGCAAGCGACTTTACCCACAATGACAGTCACGGTATTTACCGTTTGCTGAAATATTCCTTTACCAAATCGTTTGATGATGAAAAAAAAAAATACCTGACCTAGGTCTTGCTTCTCGGTACCAAAAAAAAACGCACCACCTGAGCAGATTCCCATATTTTCAACCAAAAAAACAAAATATATATGTACTACGTATATATTAAAGCATCTGTTTTTATCACATTCCTTCTGTCAATTTCTTCTTTCACTTCTCTTTATTCTGTTTTTCGGTGCTTCTTTCACTTTTTTTTCTTTTATTTTTCTTTTTTTTTTTTTTTTTTGTTGTAGTGAGTCTGCTGTCTGACATGCCGGTGCTGTTGATGCCGGCAACAACAGTAGCGTGTTGTAGGATGGTTATCCATAGCCATAGCCAAACGCCAGACAACACAACAAGTGAATGAAAGTGGCGGAGGAAGTGCTGATAAAGAGGAAAAAACGTGTGTTTGTATATTATAAAACATATAGACGCAAGTATATGTATGTATGTATACAGCATGTCATGTTGCATATTCCCAGCTGCAAAGGATATGGATACGTATTTTGAAAAAAAAAAAAAAAAAACAGATTTTAACAGCAAGATGACAATGACAGGATGACCTTAGAAAAATATACATGCGACGGTGATGCATATTTGCCCAGTGACAGTGCATTGAATTGAATAATTACGTCAATTAATGACAGTAAGGCAACGTCAATTTGTCGAACTTAGAGACAATGACATTTATATAACGCAACACACAAAGCGAATGTGTTCGCAGAGCATCACGTTATTTTAAAAACTCTACACCACTACCACTGAGTGTTGTAAAGAAAAATACAACAAAAAAAAATCATCGAAATCAATTATAATGACAACAAAAAAAAAACTCAAAATTTTATAATGAAACAATAAACTATTGCGCAAAGGAGAAAGAGAAACCAAATACAGACCAACAAACGAGTAAGAAAGACGGGAGTGTGTTCAGAAATGGATGGAAATGCAAATGTAAGGAAAAAAAAAACAGAAAAAGTGAACGAACAACGCCGTTCGATTCCGATAGTAATATGTATGAGTGCTTTGCGACGCGCATACACCAAAATTAATTAATGCGAATGCGATAGATACAAAAAATAATCAGGCAGGGACAACAAGCGAACGAACCAGAATGTTGGAGAGCTTACTCAGAAGAAAAAAAAAAAAATGTAAAAAGGGGCAGCTGTACGTTGTACGATACCAGAAAAAATCCGACAATTGCTCGTCGGTTTGTCTGTTGTGTCCGTCGTTGGTCGTGTGTCGTGGCTGGCTGGATGGCTGGAGAGAATTTGCACTTTTCGAGTGCTCGCCCGCCTGCCTGTTGTTAGTGTTCCTATAGTAGTGCTCTGCTGGGACGACCGACGATGTGAAAGAAGCTTTGAAAAGCGTAAAGTATAATTCTTTTTTGGAGAGAGATAGCCCGTGCGAGCGGGAGAGATAGAGAGAGAGGGACTTAAAGTGCGGTGCGGCGTTGGCGGCATCAACCACCCCCCATAGGAGTACACCGTTAATGAAGAATGGCAAATTGTTGTTGTGTGCGGATGATTATCATTCTCTACTACCGAACCACCGAAAATCATAAGCATAATCATGCGTGTAAGCGCGAAAGAGACACATTGTCTCCGAATTGGAGAGATGGAATCCACCATCATTACCATTTTGCTCCTCAGAAACTTCTTCTTCTACTTCAGCGACAATTATTCTTATTTCTTCTTTCGTTTGGCATTTAACAATTTCTACAAGAACAACTACTTTGCGCTGCAGAGACAGTTCCGTCACTTGGAGGAGAGTGTCTGTTCAAAATCACATCCTGTGTTGTCTTCTGTGGCACAACTGCCATTATATGGCGGCAGCGGCAAATGTCAGCAAATGTCGGCAAACGCCGGAGAAGGGAAAAAAAAAACTGGATTAACTTATTCGTTAGTCGTTTTTACATTCAATTGTAAAAAATATGGAGCCTCTCCCTTTTGAGGCAATAATTTGCGTTGAAATGATACAGCAGAGAGCGCGGCGGCTTCTTAGGTGGTATTGACGACACATGTCACTGTATGAATGTGGGTATACACACATTTTATTTGATTGTTTTGCATGTGGAGGGTGCTCTTTGGCTCAGTGCTCTCTTTTTTAATTCGAATATGTATGTATGTATGGATGGATGTTTGAATGTCGGTATGTATGTATATAAATTCGGGTTGTCGGACGTCGTTGGTTCGACTCAAAACGTCACACACAGTGTAGATAAAACAAAATAACGAAACGTGAAGTAGTAACGAGAGCACGTTTATGGAAGAGCTACTACTGCACGACACAGATGCAAAGAGAGAGAGAGAGCGACACGGGTACTTAGAGTGTGAGTGAGTACATTTTTTTTTTAAACATCAAGGTACAAAGAATTTTGATCAGCAGCAAGGGACAGTGTTAGATACAGATAGCTAGATACAGTTTTTATGTACTCTGTGTAGCTATAGAGAAATTTCGAGAAGTACCTGTGTGCATGGGTATCCGTAGTTCGATTTCATCATAAATGTGCATAGCTGCGATGCATTTTCCGTGAAATTGAAAGGCAGCACTCTGCAGTGCTCAAGATGAAAGATTTGCTTCGACAGTAGAACCTTGACTCACATTTAGTCTCACATGGAGTGAGTTCTACCTATCGACAGCAGCGTGAGATTCAAACACACCATGTTGACCCGGTTAAGCTGGCAGAGAAGTTTGTAGTCCAAAGTGAGATATGTACATAAGTCAGAGTTGGATGCCTACTTTCTCTAGGATTTCATCCTGGCCTCAGTAATAGAAGCAAGTTGATCGAAACATCTGCAGAAACTTGGTCACAATCGACAAAAACAAAGCAGATACTTCCAAAACACCTGCCTTGCTTGACACTTGAAAGGAAATCATAAAAGTGAACCATGTTGACGAACGCTACTAGACATAAAGCATCTCGGTACGATAGCTGAATGTGGATGCAATCAGGCAGTTCAGATGAACCCTGTTGTTGGTAGGTAGAGTAGAAGACTGCTATTGGCAACAGTAAGTTAGCAACAATCTAGATAAATGAACTTAATCATTTGATGAGACTATGTTCGCCCTTGCTGGTAACGTAGACATTTTTGTAGACAAAATGCGATGACAAACGCCTGTCAGTGAGCACCAAAATGAAAGAAATGTCGTGTACGAGGAACCTGATTCATGATGATTATACTCTCGCATGCTTGTCAGACGTTCACGAGAGATAGGGACTCGAAAGAACTCACGAGCCTGATTAGATGGCGGTTAAATCAGGACTTTTATGGATCAGAAGAATGAGGGAGAGCACACTTCTTGCCCACAAACTAGCGACACAACTGATTGAATAACTGTCACTTAAACAGGCTCTGTTATCTGGGAATTGAACTTCGAACCTCCCGGTCCCTAGTTCAACAAACGAGCCGGGGAACAAGTCAAAGACCCAATGTTGTAAAGAACAGGACGATGCAGGACACAACTTTCTCTGTTTTGGAATGACATCATCGCTGCAGATCTGGTATTCAGCTTAAAGACTGTTAGTAAAAATAAGGAAGGAAATGCGGAGAGTTCAACAGCAATGAGTTCAGAAACTCAAGGTAGTAAAAGATAGAAAATGTTGAACGTGATGAAAAAAGTTGCATGAGTGGGGAATCTAGAAACGAAAATCTCTACACTGTTACTAGATAGAGACTAAGTTCGACCAAAGTAAGGTCTGCGACTACTAAAACAACATCTCTTGCTGTAGAAGAAGAAAGTTTTCCAAACACGACAGAGACCTGGCGAAGAAAGCTAAGCTGAATTTCGAAATTCTATAGTGAAAGGCTTTCAGTTGGGCACAAGAGATAGCAATAAATTTAATGTTGATCTTGGGGATGAAACTCGGGTGTTTTCGATACCCTTGAACTCAAAATTGTTGACCCTTATGCTGGCTTCCCTTGGATTTTTCATAAGTTTCAGGGATTCCTTTTTTGGAGCTAATTTTCCACCACTATTCCACACATATTGGCCGGAATATGTGAAATTTCGAGTTCGAAATTGTTCTTGAGCTCCTCTAACGTTGTTGGCTTGTTGCCATAAACCAACAACCTGACGTAACCGCATAAAAAGACATCCAACGGTATTCAATCGAATGAGTGAAGTGGCCATTTCACCAGATTACACAATTATTGTTTGACCAGCTGTGTGACATGTGGCACCATCTTGTTGGAACCACATATCACCGATGGCAAGTGCATCTAATTCTGTGCAAAAATAGTCCTAGCGAAACTACTTCGACCATATAGTCACAACTGCGGCATGAAACCAACCACGTCCCACGGTTACTTTTTGTAGATGCCATGGAGTCTCATGAAGCACATGTGGGTTTGTTGCTATTGGCAAAGCCATTAAGCCACAAATGAAGCTCCAGCGCTGATAATCTTCAGTATTTTTTTCAAACTTTTGCAGAGCCTAATCGGACAAGCATCGGAGCTTCAAATGGTCAAGAGTACAAGTGTAAACCTGTAGTACAAGATCTTTAGATAAAATGTGGACTTAAAGATTCCCGAAGCACTTAGGGCCCATCCACAGCTCAGCGACCTGCGAATATTCGCAAATTTTGACATTTCATTCACAGTCACTTTTTTTCTGGTCGCAGCAATCTGCGAATATTAGTTGTCCTTACCGAACATGAAGCACAAAGCAAACGAATTGTGAGGTTAAACTCTCGCGACGTTTTGGTCGCGGGAATGTGGTTTGCGTCCTACATTGTGTGGAATGTGATTACACTTTGACAGTTCGCAAAAAACATTCGCCTATTCGCGGAGAAATAAGCAAATTGATAGTTTCTTCACAAAAACTAACTGAAATTCAACTTTTTTTCATATCAATCAATGCTTTTTCGTTAGGCTCACTAGTAAAAATGTAGACCTTGCCTGACGTTTTGACATTGACAGATCATAAAAGACGTCTAAGGGTGCGTTTTCAAAATCGTTTTGTCTCTATTGAAAAAAAAACTTTAAACTCTAGTCTGGTATCTCCTCTTAGACTAGGTTAAAGCCACACGTGAAAATGGAATAAAATGGAACAGATATGTAGGTAGGAACCGTTTCTTGTTCAAATTTATATAAATCATCTCTCATTGTAGTTTTGAACGATATCTACTTTTTTTCTGTTCTAAAACTGTAATGATATCATCAGGGCCTTTCACTTTTCTAGACTTTCTCCATCGACGAAACATTAATCAAACAAAAGCCACCAGAGATTGTTATGTGATGGTACATACCGTCGAATTTTACTCACAGTTTACCTACCAGATTTGGTCTATTTTACATTTGAAACCCTAAGCTGGTGTTCTTTCTGTGGTCAATGAGTTTAACCCATCTAATTGGCGAATCGTTTGATGATGACGTAAAATTTTGAATTGTACAATCTGTCAAGTAGATTTGAAAACCAACTTGGTCTGTCGAGTAGATTTGACAACCGACTTGATCTGTCAAGTATATTTGACAACCAACTTAATGAGTGTCAACACCCTTCTTGATAATGCCTTCACGTGTCCATGTATGGTTAAGAAAACCAACCCAAAAGAGGGGAATCCCCAGCCAACCAAATCGGAATCAAAGCCCCCAAACGTCACTTACATATCTCACATAACAGAGCATTCCGCATTCCGTCGACTACCATACCAAACTGGAGGCCTGATAAGCAAAAAAAACATTTCTCCATATGTCTGACTCACTATCGTCCCATCCCATTCTGGTTAGCTGCTAATCTAAGGTGAGAAGAACTCAACTCCTAAGAGAGGTAGTAGCAAACTGACAGTACGACACTCCAAACGAATAACAACAACAACTTGAAGTGATTTTTCGAATATCGAATCGAAGTTAAACATTCGAGACCACAGAAGTGCCTTTACAACAATAACAACAGCCATACATATGTACATATGTACAAAACAGAACAGAGATTAACAACTCTTCCATAAACATAAACAGCAAGGGGCCAACCAGGCCAAATCCTATCCAAGGATGACGATGATGACGACCAAAGAAAAGAAAATGAAAAATACAACGACGGACGGGATGGAGAACAGAAAAACACATCTGGATTGGAAACGGAATTGGATTACAATTACAGGCAGCACACTGGCATACGCGTTTGTCTTCATGTGTGCACCTCTCATGTAAGACACCAAAGATAGATAGAAAGGAGAAGAAAAAAAAAACTGTATATTAGACAATATGATTATAATAGTACAAGAACAACAACAACAACAACATCAATTATTATGGTACATAAACGATTGTGCAAAGAAGAAAAATCTCAAAAGTATCTTTTACACCTCGTCGTGGTCGTCGTCGTCTTCCTTTGCTAGGCAAGCACTATACCTCTCTGTATGTGTATCTCTTTTTATTATAATTTCCTTTTACAAAGGAAAAACCAGAGAAGAGAAGCGGAGAAGAAGCAGAAGAAGGAGAGGAAGAAGAAAAAAATTGCAATTAAACAAATACACGTACTTGAGGAGTTTGAGATTTAGAAAACGAAATATAATTCGCAGCAATCGCGCACTGAAATGAAATTCTTTGCGCGATTATGGACGACGACGACGACGACGATGAGAGAGAGAGGAAAAGAGAGAAAAATATAGACAAAACCAAGCGACAAAGACAGAGAACGAAAGATAGTGCTCTGTGCTGAGTAGTGAGTGTGCACGGGGCTACGGCACCACGGCACACAAGGCACACAGCGCGAAAACAAGCAGCGAGAAATAAAAAAAAGGTTCGTTAACCTCATTCCGCTATTAAATCTACTATACAGTGTTATTTGCTATTTTTCCACCTTTATTCTCCTGTATTTTATGTATTTATTGCAGATGTGTAACACACCATAGTATGTACATGCATATGTGTTCCTTCTGCTTACTTACTCTGCCCACTAATCTGGTCATTTTTTTGACTCGAAAATGTATGTACAGTCCGTCCGCCGCCGACTTAATGACATTTCTCTACCAACCGCACTACATATTATCTTGACACGAATAATATGAGTAAATGTATCTGCAGGCAGGCCTACACACCTACCTCTTCTTGTACATGGAGTTCATATTCTTATTTTTTTTTTTTTACCAACAATATATGGGAGAGTGCAAGGGTTAACCAAAGTTAACAACCGCACGCCGCCGAATGATCATGTGTGCGAGGAGTTGTTGGCTTTTTTTTTTTTTATAATTTCTTCTTCTTTAATTTCGTTGTTGTCGCGACAACTAGGTGTTGACTGTAAATACATAGACAAACACTAGTTTTTATTTGATTTTCTCATGGTATTTGTTACACAAAATAAAATGGTGAAAGCTGTAGCTGTCATGGAATACAATCGATGTAATATTAATGACGAAGAGTCGAAGAGAAAAACTACGTCTTAATGCCACAATTATGGTTGCACAATGTAGCGGTAATAATCTGATTTGTCACATTCAAACAAAAACTACCATTGTGCTGCTGCCTTAAACAATGTACGGACATACTTTACCCCCTGAACGCGTTCGGTGTACAACACCTCGAACTCGTTCTCAAAGAAAAATCTGATTTTTCCTCAACTGTCCTGCGTCACGCTTAGCTTTTTAGTTTCCACAGTCCCACAGTTCTATGTATCTGACTGGGTGAGGATTCCAGTACATGGAATCACATATTTCGTGTCGAATCAACTGTCACTTCCTCCTTCGCGTAGTAATGTCAACAGATGACATTTATGTCATAGTTCGCATATTCTTGAACTTTGAGTACAAAATTTACGAATTTACTGCAACCAATGGCTATAGGTTCTTCTCCTGTTCTTTGGTAAAGGCGTTGTGAAACGATGTCCAACAAAAGAAAGTCCTTATCAAGCTCTGCAGCCTGTATGAGTTATTGACATCCACCTTCCAGGTATCTTGTAAATTGATTTGCCATTCAAATTACGACTTTTGTTTTCCCGAGAAAGTAGTTATCTTTCTTCCTACATATCTTCCTGTCCGACAATGTGGAGTTGAGCGCGAATATCGAAAGTCCTCAGGGCATTGGTTTTGGTTTGTTTTAAGCCCCACTTTCGCTGCAAGGTCATTGGCCATCAAATGAAAGTTTAAGGTACGATGTCATACTCCACCGAATTCTATGGATACTTTTTGTCAATGGTGCATGGAGTACTTCGCTGATAACCACAAAGAACAACACCGGTGATAGTATCCACCCCTGATGTACTCCACTTTACTTGGTAGAGGAAGACCTAACCTTAGGTGGTGCACACAAGTAGAAGGGAATCTCAACCAACTTGGAGTGTACAACTTGAGGCAGTCAGTTAGAACCCGGGCTAACTGTGAGAACCTTGTTGATCGAGGCCCAGATTCACCCCGGACTGAAGCGCCACCTACGAAATTTACCTCACTTTGCCTTCATAATGCCTTTGAATTTGTCAGGAATGCTTCTTCTTCGCAATGCGGGCCAGATAGCTACTAACTGAAATTAAAATTTGTCCATCGTTTCCACTTGATTCTAACGTCTAGTCTTGCCATAATGCCAGCTCTAGAAGCCCTTCTCTTTACGCCCGCCATTGGATTTTTCCTTTTTCCAATGTGATCCACAGATGAATATGCAGTTCTCGATATACCCCTATGCATCGCAATTATTGAGATAATCTTTAGACTAATCTTAGAGGTAGACTGACGGTTCAAAAGTCCCAAATGGAATAGGATTCCGACCACCTAACAACGCGGTATTAGGAACAGTTTTTGAGCTCTATACCAGAGATCAGATACCCAAGGATCTCTAAACAAATGCAGATCCTTTGATTTTGAGTCTAAGCTGAATATGTGATATCAAGTCATGGCACACATTTCAGATAAACATATTGCAAACCCTACAGGTGTTTTGCTCTGAGCTCAAGAAAGGTTTACAAATGTAAAATCAGAAATGCACTGCGAAAGCCCAATGGGTGCGCGGAGACTTAGGATAAATTCATAATTCACACCGCCACCAACCCCTTAAACTTTCTTGGAATCGCCCCTGTAGAGTTCACGTCTTCGTCGAAGTCGTCTTAAAAGAAAATTCGAGCGAGTCTCGAGTTCTAGACTACGAAGATATTCATTTGGCAAGGACGTTGAAAAACGATGTCAAGTGCCAATACCAATCATCGGAGTACACAGCGATAGAACCCAGTCTACCACATGATGACCCCGAATGACCGTCAATGGGTCTCTTATGGGATTCAGTGAGTTACAGCAGGTAATAGTCAAAGGAACTAGTAGAGTGCA
Organism: Xylota segnis; assembly: GCA_963583995.1. Lineage (NCBI taxonomy): Eukaryota > Metazoa > Arthropoda > Insecta > Diptera > Syrphidae > Xylota > Xylota segnis. The sequence goes on from OY757239.1 coordinate 49,894,396, forward strand.
CCTATGTAGTTATAATCTAGGTAATGTCGCTTATGACTGACAAGCTCCTAAAAGGCTTCTGGAAAAAGTTTGACCACATTCAATGTGATGAAATGAATGTGGTCATGTGTAAAACTTAGATGATTTAGGATGAAAACATTTCCGGATTACAGTTGGAGGAAGATCTTTATCAAATCATGTCCAACAAGAAACTGGATTGGATGGAGTTTCAAGTCTGACTCACGGTTCACTTTCCGTGGCCACTCTGAAGACTAAGAGAATATTCTCTTTAGTATTACTTGGTCCAGGATCGATTCCCTGAAATATGTTATATTCAGATGTGTGCCATACATAGTTATAGTGACACAATATCCATCCTCGTTGAACTCGTTTGGACTATTCCATAGTCATGAGATGTCTTTTAGCTCGAGAGTGTCCTCCCTGAAATCCTGTGACTACTTTGACTTCTAGTTCGTTCGATCTTGGTCTTAGAATCATCAAGGTCGATGCAGATCATTTCGTGGATAGTATTTTCGCAAGTTCAATGGCTATTTTCAGGACAGGTTCTGTATGGACAAGTTTGGGAATAAGACGGAGGATCGTGATAGGTTAGGGATAAGTCGTTCTCATTGCAGATGTAATGCATACACAACCTATATTTGAAATTTGCTGACCCCATCTTGTCAATACCTTGGGGCATGACAGTTGGCGCGGTTATATCTGTGTAAAGCCATTTGTTGGTCCATAAGGTGATCTTGGCTTTGTCTGCGGCTTTATAAGGTAAGAGACAATTCTTTTGCTTGGATCACTTATCAGTCACAAGCAAGGTTGTCTGTCTTCTATCGGAGTTCCGAAATGTTTCTTTCGATTTACCCCTGATAATGAAAGCCACAGCGTATGTATCCTTAGAGATAGACGCATTGAGAAGCACGTGTGTACTTAAGTTTTAGAGAGTATGCCTGAGAATAGAATCTACGTTCAGATCACTGACCTTAAGCGATTCTGTAGACAAGTCTAAGTCGACTTAAAAGCTCCCTAAGACAACAACATAGAACGACGTGCTACTCAGAGCAAGTTGAAGAACAGGCAAATCGAGTTGGTATTAATGTAAATTAGGACAAAATCAAGTACCAAGTTGTCAACAAACATAGATGCATCGGTTCCATGCCTAAGCCAGAACAGTAACTTCGAAGTGGTTAAGTAGTTAACCTACCTCGGAGTAAATACAAGTATCAACTCTACGAATGACACCTTAGTGTAGATTTCCCTTGAAAACCCCACCTAGTTCGGTTTGGCGAAACAAATGGGTTCAAAACTCCTAACACTCATCCTGCCAACTCTACTATATGGAGCCGAGTACTGAACAAGCAGGGCAGTAGAACGCACTGGAAGCAGTTTCGAGATTTCGCTCTCGCATGGAGACCGACTGAAGGAGCTAGACACAAGCGCGAACTCTATAAGCTGTACCAAGATGTGAATCTAGTCCAAAAAGCTTAATCGAGCGAATGGACAGTAATGCTCCAGAAAAGAGAATTTTTGACTTATAGCCCCCAGGTTCGAGACAACAAATAAGACCGAACCTCCCTGTTAAGGATCAATGGACAATTACAATTAATGTGACTGGGTTCACGGGTCGGGAGCCGGTTAAGTAAGTTACTCAGCATCTGACGCAAAAAACCGACTGTTTAGAGCAAAAGACCAGCCCATACCAGTTTCTTTGATCAAATTTCTGAACTTTGTCTCATTACCCTGTGATCGCCGGTGTTGGCAGCTACAATTTTTCAAATTCATACATTTTTTTTAAGAAAATATTAATTTACATAAATGTGTGCACATTGTAACTGAGCACACGTTTGTCTATTCGTGGTTGGTGCCTGAAAACTAACCGCTCTCACAGCCAGAAAGGATATTCGTGAACAGGGGTGTCACATGTCCCCCTTCTTCCTGCTAAATACCGGATTAAGGCGTCTGCTAATATGTAGTATGTCTGTACATGTGTACATGCGTCATTATTATTTTTTGCATTCGATTGTACAACAAAAAAAGAACAGATATGTACATGTGTAGGTATTGCCAAAAGCATTTAGGACATAATCACAGAGTTCTACAGAATAAGAAAGGACACGAGGACACACATTTTATTGATCCCATCTGTCATTCGCACTTTTTTTTCGGCAAAAATTTGTACAACGCTCTTTGGCGAAGCCCTCAACAAAAGAAAATACCAACAAAAACAAAATTCGAATAAAATAAAAGGAAAAGAAACAAGAAACTTGTTTTACATTTTTTTCTTCCTTTAATCCCAAATGCGGTGACAGGATAGACCATTTGCCAGCCGTGTCAATCTACAAGAAGACATTACGACTCTTGTATCCACATTTTCATATTGCAACTATGACAGACACAACGGTAAAACAAGAAATTTAATCAACTAACGACGCAACAACAATTTCGAAATTACAACAACAACAACTACAAAAAAAAGAACAGAAAACAGAAAAAAGATTAATTCTTTCAGTTAAATAACCCCTTTTCTGTGGGCAACGCCGCATTTTATAGTGTAGGTAGGTATATTAAAATAATTATTATAAAACGAGAGCGATGCGAGCGAGAAAAACTGCGATAGAAACCCGAGGAACACACAAAAAAAAAAGAGTATAAACACACTATAATGAAGCAAATGTGAATTGAAACGAAAAAAAAGCGTGTGTTCGACAACGACGACGAGTACACAACGGTGTAGTGTACACTCATGAACTTTTACATACATCCATACATCCAGATGTATGTACACATAGGATTGTTGAGAAGAGAAGAAGAGAGCATCCCCATACATCGTCCAGTCAAGAGAGTGAATTTGAGCTTTGTTGTTGTTGTTCCTCTTCTCCTTCTTCTTCTTCTTCTTCTGCTGCTGGTACTTTGTTCAACCCCCCGTCCGATGTGACGAAGGAGATACTATACAATCGTACATGACGATGAGAAATTACGAAAATCATTTTCTGCCTACCCATTGTTGTAGAAAATTCAAATTTTCCTTCTCAAATGTTTTAATCTAGCGCGGATGATGCATTTATAAAGAAAAAAATGACAAAAGACAAATAAAAATTGTGTACCCACCTTAAGTTGTCGAATGACGGTAAGTCCGTGCTGTGTGCTGTTTGCTGTCATCTCTAACCATAAATGTAAACGTCTTTCAATCGTTTTTTTTTTACACAAAATTCAGTTCATTTAGTTCACAAAAAAAAAACACTAAATTCAGCGGAAGGCATAGCGATGATGGAAACAATTCCAATAGAACCATCATTCGGATGGTTTTTTTGTTTTTCACTTCGAAATGAGTACCTTTTTCAGATGATTTCTTCTTTCTTTTTTTTCTGCATGCAAAAGCATACAAAAGCGCCAATATGGCCCTCGGAATAGATGGTGGTTTTTTCTTTTTTTTGTCACTTTTGTCTTCTTATTCTTTATTGCAAATCGAAAGATACATACACACATGCATAATTATAATTATATATTCCTCCTGCTTGTCGTTTTCGTCTCTCTGTACACCAATATACGACGATGATGATGATGAAGCGCATAGAAAACGAGAAACGAAATGAAACGAAACGAAAAGAATTAATTTAATTGTGTACAGCGGGCCGCCGCGTTTTTATGTTTTTTGTATGTTTCTTCATTGCCACCGCACAAGCGGCATTTTCGTAAAAAACAAGTTAAAAAAAAAAAAAAACCAACACACCAACTTAATCACAAGAAAAGTAGAAAAAAAAAATTAAAGAATACAACGAAACGAGGTAGAAAAAAACTAATTTTTATTGACGATGACCGGACAGACAACACCACACCGCACAGGAGAAGCAGCATTAACCACCATCTTTTTCTTCGTGTTTTACTCTCTCTCTTGTCGGCGCGCTCTCGCTCTCTCTCTCTCTATCTCTCGATTCAATTCAATTCAATATTCACCAATCCAACAACACTTGATTTGTTCTCTCCTCTTTATTCACTCCAACACCCATTTATTCAATGCACGACACGACACGACGCGACACTTTAATTTTTTTTTCCTTCTTTTTCTTCTTATTTCTTAATTTTCCCCCTTATTCGTCTTATTTTTTCAATTTTCTTGTAATTTTCAATTAATTACTCCACACACCGACAACAGAAGAAGCGAACACACAAGATAAGTAGAAAAGAAAAAAAAAATCTCCAACCCAATTGTCTGCCTTCTCTTTCTTTCACTCTTTTTCTTCTCTCGCCGTAATTTCCACCATCTTTTCGCAAGTCTTTCCAACCAACGACGAGACCAAAAGGAAGAAGAAACGAAAAAAAAAAGAAAACTTTTTCTTCTTGAATTTCATAAAAATTTCTTCTCACTTTTCTTTTTTTTTTAAACACAAATCAACTTATTTTCGATGAAAACACACAAAAGCAACTCAATGCTAAACGTCGTTAAAAGGCGAAGGAAAAAAAAAAAGAAATTCCAGATCTAGATCTGGTGAACCCACTGCGCTGCTTGCTGCCAGACATGTTTTACAAGAAAAAAAAAGAAGGAATTCATTGCATTTTTTCGGAAAACATTTTCCACAGTTATTACGGATGGTATTTGGTAAATTTTTTACACAAACTAATCAGTACCGAGGGGGGAATTGATTTTCGATAGAATTATGAATTAATTTTGAGTTTTTATTACCGAAATTTGAACTTTTACTTGACACTCAACAAAACGTACGCACCACATCAAAGACCTCCATTTTGTTTTTAAGAATTTTTATGTAAAGGGAGCAAAAACCGAGGAAGATGTGAGGGAATATGGAAAAAAAAATAACTACTCACAAGAAGTTTTTTGGGAAAGAACGAAGAAGTGTGAAAGAGGCAATCGCGAAAGAGAGATACAATTGAAAAAGAGCGAAATTCGAAATGAATTCGCCGCGCTCAGATGTATACATGGCGGCGGTAGAATTGGTTGCGAGAGATGGTGGCGCCATCGGTTTGAAGCAGTTGTTGGGAGTGATAACTCATTTGAGGCTGCGGTTGCATGGAAAAATTTTGTTTCAATAAAATCTTTTGAATGGTTGACGATTGGCCGCTCCAATTCCAAAAAGTCTCCGTAAAGATGTAGAGTTGGGACTACTGAAGGGACTCAGGGCCTAGCTTCTCACAACCATTCGCGTTATATTCTTTACACGAATGGTCTTAACTTACTTGAGTCCTGTATCCGCTTGTGGGTCCTAGGGCCCACGGCAATGCCTACGCCGCTAATCAGCAATAAAAATAGTATTGATGAAAATATGCAGCCTTGCCGAACCCCAGTCGAATAGAAGGGGCCTTCTGTTTAATGCCGTGTCCGAAGGGCAATTTGTTATTTGAGAAGCTTTCTCAGGATAGTTGTACTCTCTAATGTTTGTCAGAGAGGCGGGGGACAGTAGTTTAACCGTAGATTCCCTGATTTCCTTTTTCCAGATGAGTCGATATGGTTTGTGCCATGCTTGGCGCGTCGCCTTCTATACATTTCCTTGCAAAGTCTCTGTAAGAGTTGACGCCGAAAGAGTTTTAGACAAACGCTCCAGCAAAGAGGATTTTTAAAAACCATAACCCCCAGGTTCGAAAAGACTAGGAATGCGGAACCTCCATTTTAAAGACAAAACTATCGCGGAAGCCAGTTGACAATTGAAGGACCGTGATCGAAAGAAGTGGAAGACTGCCATGTCTCAGGCAGATGCTCTTCACTTATCGGATGTTTGTTGTATTATATCTCTCCATCCTCCCTCAGAAGATTCAAAAACACATTTGGTATCATGAAATTTTCTTTTTTTTATTCGGCTGCTCATTCATATCATCGTCTTCGTCGTTTTCTACTTCCTCATCATCCGAGGAATCTTCTCCAGACGATGATAAGCACACGGGGCCAGATCCCTTGGCGAACATAATTGTTTTACCCAAGCGTCGTGATTCTAAAAACAAGATTATAGTTCTCATAACCAAATAGCTATTATTTCAACTTGAATTACCTGCTCGAAGTATCAGCTGTCGACATGTGTTTCCCACTGCATTCTTTCCCTGATCCTCTGATAGTCCAAATATCAGTGCTCTGTCGAGTACAATTCAGAAAAATTAAAGAATACATTTTCCTGGTCCTTGTTTTCACTTACAAATTACTAATATCGTATGGACCCCTTAAATCGAATACCCCCTTCGCACCACTGGATAATATGACACTCTTGGATTTGCCCTTGGCGTGGTAGTTGTGGGTTAATTTGATCATGTCCTTGCGGCAATTGGAATTTGTGATTATCGGCGAGTACTTGATTTCAAAGAATATCCCACGCTTTACAGCCACTTGGTAGTTTTTTCGATTAACGAGAAGCTTCCCACCTTCTGGGTCCATTGTAATTATGTCGCCGTTGAAGGTGGTACAGCAGTGCTGGAAATTGATATACATGTACACACGAGCGGACCTCAGATTCCTAAGATTACTTACAGTCAATGCAGGTTCTGACTTCGGAAGACCAGCGACAATGTTGAACTTCTTCAAATTCATAGAAATTGCCTGAAAATAACACTTAAGCACTGTGCACTCCATGCGAATTACTTCAATCTCACCATAGCATGGGACACGGAGAGATCCACATAGATAATGGTCAGTCGCTTGAGGATTTGAATTTTACTCTTAAACTCGTCAAGGTAGCTAATGTCTGCTGGTTCTGGGAATATTTCGGAACCCTTTTTGGCAGTGTCCTTCTTTGAATGATCGAATATCTCTTCCACTGCTATCGTCTTGTAGCCAACTGGAATGGGTCTTGCAATGAGATGGGGTTCGGGAGTAGACGCTGTACTTACGTTCAATTAGTTCCTTCACCATGGCTTTCATTATTTTCTTATCCTTATGAAGTGGTACACACAGATCATAGAAGCCTTTGGTTACTTCCATAACGATGTGAGTTTTAAAACGACTCTGAAGAAATTGAATGTATGTTTGCGAAAATTTGTAAATAAACAACTGTCAGTTGGTGACGTCTGTCTCACATGTGCTTGACCGGCTGTCATTTGTTGATATGCCGCTTAAGTCAGGCACACAAGGCGCTGTCTTGTTCGAAAATGAAAAGAATTTTTCGTTTTTGTTCAATAGCTGTGGTTTTTGAAATCTGTACCGTAATAGCCAGCAAGAACAAATTTTATAAGTAAAAGAATCTACGGATTTCATCAATATGTTGCACTTATTTACAGACGTTGGCGTCACAACGAAATTGTTTCGGGCACTTGCTATACTGGGTATGCAATGAACACCGTTTATTGAGTGGCCCTGGAATTCGACGGAGTAAACTTCAGGATTCCGTGTGTTTAGAGAGAAGCTCTGATTGCCGCAATGCTTCCTATGTATTTGCTTCAATTGAAGCTCAATATTATTGTAAAAGGCTTCTTACAAGAAACTTACGGACATTGGCCTTCGTACGCAAAATCTACTCAAAATAAATGTTTGACCATAGATTTTTCAGCTTTTCAGCTACGTGCGAGTCTTTCAGCCAGAGTCTTTCAGCTACGTGCCTCTACAATACAAATACGAGAAATGTTTAGACCAATGTCCAAAATAAAAACCTACACTTCGACTGCCAATGTTCTATATCTTCAGCTCTTCGTACATTGCCATGGTGCTAGCTCAAGTCAGGTTCAAAGAGGCATTTACTTAGACTGAACAGACAAGGATTTTCGAAATTAGAGGATTCTGTTAAGAAGTATTTCACTTCCTATCTGAGACTGGCGAGCTTTGGTGTACATTACGGCAGGTACCTTCAACAACTACTTTCTCCGGGGGGAATGGTGAACCTCTACATGGCTTCTTGCCTTCGCGAAGGCAACTACTAATCGTTTAGAGATTTCGGTTCTTTGGGCTGTAAAGGAGCGTCAATTAAGTCCAAATCTCTGTCGCCTTCAGAAGAACCTTTGCTATTTTTTACGTTTTAAACTTTTAAGTCATATTTTACAGACTAAACCTGTCTCCACTTTGCTCCTCCATATTTCATTAAAGTCTTTAATGCTTAAAAAGGTGTCCACTTTATTAAATTTATCTAAATAGCCTACAATACACTATTAATCAGCTTCTTGCAACAACACAAGAGTCTCCATTAACTTCTGTTTCACTGTCATTTCCGCTTTCACTTGATGCCGGGTTGTCGGCTTCTTCCTCCTCCACGTTGTAAGGTCCTTTATTTCCAAAAGTTTTAGCTCGATCCCGTCTTGTTTTTATCAAACACTTGTGACCGGGACAATCGTAATTCTCCGTATAACACTTCTCCCGACAGCATATGCGACACAATTGAAATTCGCACTTGATTCCCTTAAAAATACAAAAAAAAAACGTAAAATAAGATGTTTCAAGGAATTTTATATTCGTATTTACCACCGGATTTGTACACAATTCGCAGCTTTCCAGACTGCGCTCGTGTCTCCCTTCTGGCTTGTTGGGACGACGATTCTTCCTCCGGAGTCGTTTCATTTTCTTACGGGAAATTTGATTGCCATCGTTATCGTAGTAGTGGCGCTTAATGGTGTTTGGATCATGGGCAATTCGGACTTTTTCTTCAATGGTTTTCTTGTGCTCCTCGGGTGGTGGTCGCACGTAAGGTTGGCACAGCCAAGGTGGTAGTGATAAATTGTACTATAAAAGCGTGAAAATAAATTATAAAATGTTTTGTGAATACGAGTGTAGAGAGGGAGTTTATTACCCCAGTGTCTGTGGAAGTTACATTAGGATCCAATTCTTCATCCATGTAAGTGAGTTCTCCCGTGTGATAGGGTTCGTACTTGTCTTTCACCATGTTAACAACATTTCGGAACTCTGGCATTTCACGAGAAACTGCCAAAGCTTCTCGGGCTTTCGAGTTTGGACGGAGGTTCAATCTAAAGAAGAGAGAAAGGTTGATGGTTTTGATGAAGGATTTTAATAGTTAAACTGGTGTCCTGAAAAAGATAGATTCAGACTGGTGGTAGCTTCCAGTACCTTCAACATTACTTCGCACAAATATGTGTTTTGTAAACTATAAGCCTTATGGTTTCATCAAAGGACGCAGTCTGTGATGTTACCACTTCAGAGTGGATGTCGAGGTAATCGTATTACACGAGAACTGCCTCTCTTCGAGACGTTTGCATCGTTGGAGATTGCAAATTTAAAAGCAAGCCAAACTACAGCAGAAAAGGAAGAGAATCCAGAGTAGGGCACTTTTCAGCTACACATGGTTGTGTCCAAACTGAAGGAACTCGAGTGCTTGAGTTGCTCGAAGTATTTCTCAACAAATCAGGAAATTCAAGACGAAGAAGTGAATAATTTTCTCGGTCTCGGCGGCATTCCCAATGTTGCTCTGAAAACAGTATTCACTATGGCGTATACGCAACATTTAATGAAGGAACAAAACCAGTTTCAGGACACGATCCGATAAGGGTCCATGCTACTGCGAGCATCTACACTATAGCAGAAAAGGAAGACGATCCATAGTAGGGCACATTTCAGTTAGTCATGGCCGTATCCAAGGTAAGGGAACTCGAAAACATACAAGGATTACAAACTACGAACTCGGCGTGTTGAGATGCTCGAACTTTTTATAGACAAAGTAAGTATTTCAACACAAATCAGGATATACGAGGATTGTTAAGAGCTTATGGAAGCAGTGTGAGACAGGAAATTCACGACAAAGAAGCGAATAGCTTCCTCGGTGTCGGCGCCATTTCCAACGTTGCTCTGAAAGTAGGATTCACTGCGGCGTATACGTAACATTTAATGAGAAAAAAAACAAGTTTCAGGACACTGATCTCAACGATCCGATAAGGTTTCTAGAGTCCTAGACTCCTCTGCTCTATTAAGGAGGTGGAACACCACACGCATCCTTACCAGCATTCGATGATTAAAAGGTCTATATGGCACTAAACAAGTCCTTTGAGAATACCCTGGAGTAGATTGGAAATATCCTACATCGGTCCGGACAATCCTCGTAGGCTCTAAGTCTCCCTAACGAAATATACACTATTTTACCAAAACTTACAGGTGATGAAACATTTTAAACAAATGCCCACGGATGTAGGATATCGGACAAGGATATAATTCCACGAAATTCAGGTACTCATTTGCCATGTCCCAGGTTGTCGGTGTGATCCCCATGAAAATTGCCGGATTGTGTAGGTTTCCTTCGGCTGACATAACTCCATCAACATTCGTTTCCTCAATACACCTCTTGACATCTTCCAACGAAAGGATATTCCCATTGGCAAACATGGGAATTTTAATGTGCTCCCTGAACATAGATGGAATGAAAAGAAAAAAAAATAGAAAAAAGAAGCACAAAATCTCATTAAGAACACACGCAACCATAACTTACCTCACGTCCTTGATGTAGCTCCAATCGGCAACACCAGTCAGTGGTCCCTTTTGTTCTCGTGTCCTTCCATGTACAGTCAACAGCTGGCATCCAGCTGCCTCAAGCATTTGCGCGTATTTTATTGTCCTTTGTCTGTCTTCGAAAACACGAATTTTGCATGTCACCGGGACGGACAGACTTTCATGGAGTGTTTTCACTGGAAAAAAAGATGAAGGAATTTGTTGGGTTTTTTGTTTTTTAAATTAGCTTTGGTCATGGGATTGTAAAATCTGAAAGTGTCATGTGTCACGGCACTTAGCAGGTCATTGGGAAAGGCACTCTGGGTGGGTTCTTGTATTGATGTCACCCACTAATCCTTTCCTTTTGCAAGGAAGAATCTCACTCACCTATGGTCTCTAGCAGATTCCATTCATCCTGTAAAAAAGCTCCATAGTGTCCACGTTTGGCTATGGCTTGCGGACATCCAAGATTTATATCGATAGCGTCGCAGTGTTCCTGCGCTAGGAGTGCAGCTTCCAGTATTGTTTTTGGCTCATTCCCACAGAACTGAAAAAAAAATCTCTCGTAAATGTAATTAAAGCAGCCCGAGTGGTTGTAATTCAGTTTTCGGAATACCCTCAGACAACACCAACCCCTGCTGTAATTGAATGCAATTACCAGGAGTAGCTCTTTGAGTGAAACATGTACGAGTAGGATATAGCTTCTCTTTTTTTGTAAATTTATTTGGGGGTCGATTCAGAAGGAGGCTACTCTTAATCGAAACTCATTAATTACTGAAACAAGAGTGTTGGCTAGGATAACCATGACCTGGTTTAGTGTTGTCTTTTAAATCTTAATTAAAACTGAAGCAGTTCGACGGTGGGTGTCGATTTAAGTTTGTTTCGCAGGGATGACACGGAAGTTTGAGATAAAACTTTTACAATTACCTGGATAATCAGTGGCCTATCCTCGGGACATGTTTGAAGAGCTTCCTTTCGGTACTTTGGATCTTTTGAGAATAGATTACTATGGAACATAGGAGAATAACAAAGTTCTGCCCCATACTTTCGACATAGCATTCTCCAGGCGAGTTCACTTTGGTCTACCATGGGAGCGACCTATTGCAAAAAAAAAAAACCAAAGTTGTTAATCAAAAAGGGTGAACATGAAAGGCGAAATTCGAAGGGGAAAACCTACGATATATTTGGGAGAATTTAAAACATTCCTGTAAAATTCCCAAGCAGTTGATTTTTGTGGCATGTCCGTAGAGTCGCTGTTTACTGGTTGTTCATTGTTGTTCTCCTGCACCATTGTCCTGGAAATACATATAAAAAGAAGTTCTTCGTTAGGGGAAACTTATAACTCGTACGGCATCGTAGTAATGTAGATAATGGGGCAAGGAATGTTGGAAATTCATTTTCTGTATATATTCATTACTTTAACTCAGGTATTCCACTGATTGGAGCCATAGTTAGGGGGCTTAAGAGATCCTAAGGGTCTCTTCGTCTTTCAAACAAAAACCAAACAAACATATGCTGAGAACGATCTTTGAGCTTCTCTTGAGCTTAGGGAATATCCAGGGGTCTCATTTTGTATTCCATTTTTATAGCAAATGTATTCGAAATCGGTATTTTCTATCGAAAAGACAAAGTGATGCGAACTCTTTTTCGAAAATTTGGGATTCTGTAGTTCGAAAACGCTTGTCAAAGTCATGTGCTTTTGCGGATATTCTTTCTTGCTATGGGATGCATGACTTTCACAAGAATTTTAGGACAAAATGTAGGTATTTCACTTTATTTGACTGTCCACACTCAAAACCTGGACAATTCCAAACCTTGGTGCAATTTATGGAGATCCACACAGATCTAGTCCGAAGGAAGACATAAACAAACCAACTTCGAACTAGACTGTCTTCTGGCAATCGTCCTTTGCCATTCTCAAACCACATACCAACACTGTCCATTATTTCCATGTAACGTTTGGTATTTGTTTTGACAATGTAACTTTCGGAAATGTTTGGCTTTGACTTGGAAACATTAACATCGAATCCGAAAATCGTACAAAATACGAATTCATTTTCGAATCGCAACCCGAATCCGAAAGCAATACAAAATAAGGCCCCACTGTGCTAAATGAGGTAAATACGGTTGTTCTGGAACAATATGAGTTGAATTTTAGGCGAAACAGATGCCCTTTCTCCAAAATATTGGGTTTTTGTTGAAACCAAACGACACTTGGCTTTGTTCAAGCGCAAAACATCTGTCAAAATGGTCTACACTGATCCAAATGAAATGTCAACAGTATCAGAGATGTCTCTAGTTATCAATCGACGATTGTTGACCACACGTCTTTGATATCCATGACGTGTTGTTCACCTGATGATGTCCAACGCATGCTCCACCCTTTTTGAATCGTTTGAAGCACATGTCACATTTTTTTGTGACACAGCCTGAACACCGAAGGCCTTCTGTGACATTCTTAGCGTCACATGTAGCGTAAGCTACATTTAAGAAAGTTTCTTTGCTCAACAAAATCAGAAATTGTAAGAACCGCTAAATTCACTTTTTGTTGTTCACCAAATACATCCGTCACTATCGAACAAATGGAGATTTTGACATAAAATCTGACACAGATGTCAGTGACAGTAGTACCAACCTTAAAGGAAAAAAGAATATTAGCCCGAATCGAAGAGCCTGCCTTTTTAATTCATCGAACATAACAAATCTGGAAACCATCAACTCACCTCTTCAGCTGAAGGTTTTTCTTTGATCTATTTGAGTTCCTCCCAATTCCCATCACTCTTCGTAGAAGGATAATTGAAATAGCCAATGCTCTGTTGTTTTTATTTGATTTCTATCCCTTTCCTTACTCTCTCGTTGAGTACCAATGAAAATCCTTTTTAATCCTACATTGGATGATCTGTGTCCCTCATCCGTCCATTTGTAACACTCACATTCCTCTTAAGGGCGCAATACATGTCAAAAGTCCTTGATGATGTAATGTGATTCCAATCGATTTATTCCTCAACCGATAGTGTAATAAGAATGTTAATCCTACGACAGACGGTTGGGGGATTTCGCTGATGTATCTCAAAATGTTTGCTGACCTATACCATGTAGTGAATTTTAAGTAGTCCTGTAGTATTCGGGGAAAGGAAGCACAATAACTCATAAAAGTAAAGAAATTAGAAAAAAAAACCAAGAAACACAAACTCCTCTCTCTGCCCTAAAAATGTATCGAATTGATCCGTGTCCTATATCTGTTGGAATTTCTATTTAAAGGATGTAAGCACGGTTAATCCCTAGACGGGTCTACCATCTCCTCAATCTGCCACCCACTCATTTGTAAAATTAAAATAAAATCCTCCCTGATTCGCCTCCTGTTCCTGTTACGAAACACTCCCACCTTTTACCAGAGGGAGACAGAGCAAGGTCTAGCATTAACACAACTCCAATCGTTAATCCTTGTTAGTAACGAAATTATATCAATTACAAAGAAATCCTTTCGCCCAGGCCAGGCCAAGCCAGTAAATAACCAAAGCCATCTCATCGTTCGCGTGCTGTAGTCCGCATTGTGATTATCGTGCTGCGTCACCAAAACTCAGTCTCTCGGATTTTCTCTATGGATTTCGACATTGTCGGTCGTCCTGTTGCATTTAATCGAGCGGAAAATTGCCCATCATGCAATGTGATGCTTATTGCATTATGCTTTCAAATCCGAAAGGAAAATCCCAACAACAAACAAGAGAAACCACTCTACATTCATAGAAGTAGAACAACGAAGCCATAGCATGTCCTGTGGTACAAAATTTGCAAAATATGACCCGACAAACCGACAAGGACTTCGTTATCGATTCGAACTGTTTCGCTGAGCTTGCAAAACGGGTCAACCCTTCACGGTGTGCCCTTCCTATTAGCAATCCTTTCTCCTGGGATAGCCAAACGTTTCCCGGAACAATGTAATTACAGACAAAATAATTCGATTAAGCTTATTACACCATGAAACAGAAAAAAAAGGGATATCTCAGGCAATTTTCGAGAAAGGTTTCCTTTTTTGTTTTTGTTTCGTCTGTCGTCGTTGTATTGGATTTATCAATAAAAGTTCCTTCGTCTATGACAGACTAGCTGGGGCTGGCAGGGAGAAACTTTAAATTCGTGTCTATCAACCAGAAATCACTTCCATTCAACGTTATCCCATGGATGGAATCAATTTTACGCAACACAGCACATAATGCGGTAGCTCTGGTGGCAAGGACTCCACACTTGCACATTGTCCTTGAGAAATTGTCAAGACAAAGATTGTCTCCAATACAGCGGCGATTCCAGCTAGGAGGGATGTGAATCACTCCTACATACTCGCATAGTCCTGCAAATTGTATGTTTTACTCAGACTCCTTCTTATCTAGGAACCAAGCGACATGGTAAAGGATGAACCCCAAAGGGGGGAAGTGGAGTAACAACGTAACCAGGATTAAATTAACATTTTTTTTTTACTCTCGGAAGCTTATGCAAATGAACGCGAGCGTAGCAATGTTAAATTTATGAAGAGGACATTTCGAGAAGACTCAACGAAGGAACTTGAATGCCTAGTGTCGCAGTATTCCTCATACAAATGGCATTGTCCCGTCGGTCTTTATCAGATGGAAACATGTTGACAATAAACTGCCGGGAAAAATAAATTCAATTTTGTCGTCAAGGTTAATACAAAACAGGAGGAAAAAAATATTCCGTTGATTCGTGGGCGAGAATTAACGATGAAAACGTTTTGACGCAATGATTGAGGACCTTAAGGGTTTCGCTTCCAAGTTATGCAAAAAAACTGTTTATTTGCGGAGTTATTTTTAAAATTAGGCCGGATGTGGAAACAGGCAGTCCGAAGATGTTTAGATGTACTCTTGCTTCGAGGCCTTTTAATGTTGAAATTCGTTTGAAATGGTCCTGACGGCAACCGTGTCGGAAGAAAAATAAAATTTTGAGCTTAAATGTGACTTCAGTCTGTGAACGTTAAACGATTGTACGAAGTACGAAGATTTTTGCATGAAGTTTGATCGCCATAACTCGTTAAAGCGTTGAATTTTTCGAGGTAAAGTACTTCCGTTCAAACTTCAATAACAACAGATGCCTCTAATGGTTTACTAAGACCCTGCATTCAGTGGGATTGTTGGAAGTCATTCGCGAACATCTGACAAACATTCGAGACACATAAGTATACTGACACACCATTTCCGACCGAACGAACAAAAGCGATATGAAGCAGTCGTTTATTTGTTGATCTGTCAAACACCTCTAACACCAATGAGTTCAAAGCCAAGCTTATCCGCTTTGAACCTAAACAAGCAGCAACCCATCGCCTTGTTCGAAGACTTTTTGGAGGACGAAGGAGAGTAGGGCCTTGAGGAATGATTGAGAAATTACGTCATGGTATGTTGACGAATGGGCTTATATCAAGCTTAGAGAAGACAATCGTTAAATCTGAAATTCTTGGAGTCTGAAACAGATGAAGGAGAAGAAAATTGTCACCATTTCTTGCATACTCTGTGGATGTAACCAAGAAGATGATGATAACCTACATACTATGTCTGGGCACAGATTGAGTGAGTACCCAGTAGAATGTAGGTTATCTTTGTCTAAGTTAAGAATTTCCTTTGTAGGAATAAGGCTTGATTAATCTTTTGGACTGTCGTAACCCGGGGACATTTTCCTAGTGGTTTAGACGAAGTTTGTGTTCCCATACGTTAATCAGCGCTGTGGTGGCAATCCAGTTGACAGCACAGTAAGGTTGAGGCCCAATGAACGCAGATCCTGAACCAGCCCTAGCCAGTTTATCTGCAGATTCGTTGCCTACAATCCCCAGATGACCTGGAACCTAGACGAGTATTACACTGTTGGGTCCAGGAAGAGATTGTAGTGCATCGTAACAGCATTTAACTGATATGGAGTCTACTAAATTGGACGACAGGGCTCTAAGAGCTGCCTGACTATCTGAAAAGATATAGATCTTAGCGCCCTTGATACACTTACTGAGGTTCAATCTAGCGCAAATCTCAATGGCATGGAGTTCAGGCTGGAAAACCGTGTGACACATTCCCATAGGTATCGAGACTTTGGTGTTGGATCGAAATGCACCAGCACCCGCTCCAGAGTCCATTTTGGATCCGACTTTGAACCAGATCAGACCCCTAGAGTCCAAAACTGGAACACCATGAAGAATCTTTGACATTCAACCCAAAAACTGGTCTAAACTAGCGTGACTCTGTGACATTTCTGGGAATTCTATGGCCTGCGAGCTCGCGTAATTGGGGTACAACCTGACCGGCCTCATCGGATAGGGCTGTTTATTTTCAATGAAAATTCAACCAATCTTCGATGGACAAATAGCACTACGTGCCTCATTTCTAGACATATCTGACCCACTCTGCATCAGAAACGCTTCAACTGTTTCATTAGACAGAAAAAGGACACTCACAGCAATCGTAACAAATGGCATTACAAGACGCTGTACTATCAGTAGACATGTCACAAGGTTGACCTCCTCGCTAATATTTCTGTAAAAGCTGCGTGGCCGTAGAAGAGGAAGGAACCATAATTCTCCTCATTTTTACGTCCCAAGGTCTCTCCCAGGCGAACTGACTAACTCCTACGTCAATAGCCTCCATCACTTTGTATGAGACTCTCGCTGGTTTCAAGAAATGGTCTTAATCTAGTCCCTGGTGCGTGCTGCCAAGGTATCTTACTTTTAGAAACAGATCACTCGATTGGCCGCCTTGTTCGTGTGACAAGTCCCTGGTCTATGTCGATAAGGTAGATACTTAATGGATACCCAGGTTCGATATCGACCGATTAGTGCGAAAAAATCGTGCAGCAAATTTCGGTGCTCGTACTAAATTGTTGAGAAAACGTTCTTGTCTCCTTTTTTCAGCACTTAAATTCAGATTTTAGTCTTTATACCTTATACTGCTGTCAATCAGACATAAGTGTCCACAAGATCGAAATCCTCCGAAACAATTTAACCGCTCTTTCGAAAGGTAAACCTGTGTCGAATCAAATTCACCAACGGCATTAAAGTATTGTCAACATAAACGTTTCTATTTACCATTTTACTTTCGCATAAATAAATGAAAATACTTGAACTCTTTTCAATCAATTTTTACCACCAATCGAACAATAAATACGACTGGTATTCACAATATTCTGTAAAAGAAAGTACAGAGTTATAATCTGCGACAACCTTCCAATTTATTTTTACTTTCTTCAAAAATATTTTCTTTCATTCAAGTCACGATGGCGGTGGCAGTGGGAACTAAAAATAGGCCCTATTACCGACCAAATCACAGTGTTACCAATATATGTACAATAATAGCGACAGCGCACACCTCAAGCAATGGCTTCAATTATAAGAAGATTTATAATTAACTTTTAATGAGAAACAAACAATGTTACATCAACACAGCGCAAAGAACACCTAAAAATAAATACAATTGTACTCGCACTCGGGGTATACGTAGAAACGTTAAGTTTTGAGTTGAACACCCTTCTTAAAAGCAAAAGGTGACAGCTTTGTTATAAAATAGGCAGATATTAGAAAAAAAAAAAATGACAACTAAACTAGAGCTTCTCTGTTTTCCTTCTTTACCGCTGGGTTCGATGACACTCTTACTTTCTTCCAGAGTGAGGAGGCAGAGAAAAAAAATTTCTCTCCTTTTCGTTATTGAAGTACTTACTGTGTTTGGTTTTAATTTACATATTTTGTTAAAAAAAAAATAAATAATTAATCACTTAAATAGTTTAATAGCCATAAAATTACACACACCTGTAGGTAGGTAGATAAATACTGTTGGATGCATGGCGGTATTACATTGACGTGCAAAAATAAATGTACGATAGATTTTCTTTTTTGTTTTTTGCTTTCGTATTCAGTTTTAATTATTAATTTACTTTCTGGCAAGACATCAGAGATCTCACGGTTTGTGGAGCGAACTTATTTAGCGCGGAAAGTAATGATTCTCATTATGCCGTTAATGTTTTCATGGTCATTGGATAACACGATTCAGTTGAGCGAAGTTGCAAAATGCATGTAGAATCTCGGAGACTGACCTCGAAAAATGCTGTGCGATTTGAAATTGTTTGTGAAGTCGTTCGACAATGTTACATTTCGAGGGTTGTTGCTAGAATTTGTTCTAAAATTTGTAGACGTAGATGATTATTCTGCTTCAACCGATTCACATTGTCTTGCAATAGAGCAGGTTATCGAGGCAGGGGACAGATTCATAACCTCTTTTGCATTGAAATCTAAGAGAAGACAATTTTGACATTTTGTCAGCCATGTTTGAATCCAGGGATGTGTATAATTTTGAAAGCTAAACGGAAGTAAGAAACCTTTCAACATTAGAAGCTACACAAACATGTACTGGAGGGTGACCAGATAAGAACGATGGGAATACAAAAATTTAAATAAAACAACATTGGTGAGACATGTCTGAGATTCTGGCTTTATTTTGAAGCTGAATTCATGCCATTATATGTGGAATAGCAAATCATTCAATTTACCGCTTCCGCTTCACTGGCAGTGCTTCAAGCGGTCGGTCCAATAGGTCCAAATCCAGTCGCCAAGCGCCAAATTTCTCTTTCACAACTGCGTCGTTTGTATGGCATGTAGGGCCGTCTTTTTGGAACCACAGCTCGGATATATCGATGTTGCCGAACTCTGACCATAGAAAGTCGGTTAACATCGCTCTATACCTGAGAACATTGACGGTAACGGTGTCTCCCTCCTCACTTCGAAAGAAATAAGGTCCGATGATGCCACATGCCATAAACTGCACCAAGCAGTCAATCTTTGTGGACGCATTGATGCTTGGTCGAACACTTGTGTACACTGAACCAAAAATGAGCCTCGTCCGTGATAATGTTTTGGCCAAAATCCAGATCTCCGGTCAACATCTCCAGCGCCCGATTAGCAAATTTACAGTGTTGTCTATGGTCTTATGGCTTCAATTCTTGCGTTAGTACAATCTTATGCGGGTATAGGCCCAAATCCAACCGCAAAATAAGCCGGATGGCCTCTCTGGCGATGCCCAATTCAGGTGAATCGACAGTTCTGGGACTTTTTCAATACTGGCCGTTCGGGCGGCTATTTTTTCTACATTTCTCAACAATCTATGTCTGGTTATGGCTTAAGGTCCAAAGGAGTGTACTCACGCTAAAAATCTTCCACGGTGCGATGAATTGCCTGCACACTGAAGCCATGATGATGACCAATCTGACGACGTATTTACAACTGAGTCGCAAAATCGATGGAATGGCAAACATTACTGAATGTATTGACAGCTGGTTGTCATTGGAAACTTTAAAAGCCGCTGAAACATAACAAATGGAAAAAGTATCATTGCTATCTGGTCACCCTTTAGATATGCACATAGAAACTTTTATCGCATTGCCGAGGATTTTCAATAAAGACATAACAATTGTGTATTTAAATAAAACACAGAGTAATTGGGATATCGAGGTGAAATTTATTCCAGGTTTAGTAGACATGTAAACATTTAAATATGGAACTCGATTTTGTTCATATGACCACGCCGAGTGCGTCTACAGCGACCGATTTTTTGGAGTCAATACTCCACCAATCTTCAACTTCAAAACTAAAGACGGTGAAATTCAATGACATTCAGGATTTTCTTCAAACTTTTGCAGAGCCATATCGGAAAAAATTCCGCGCTTCAAATAAACAAGAGTCTTCAGTTCTTGAGTTGATTTGATGTTGTATGGGTGTAGGCCCAAACAATGTGAACTGAGAGATTTCTAACTCCTTTGAACGGCGTGGAATCTATTGATTTAGCTCATTCTGAACTAAAGTACCAACGACAGAGATAGTTTCGGCATTCGACGTCTCATTGGTACCGGAACATTCAATAGTGAATATGTTGACCCGAATTTATCCACTATTACACACACAGCCTGTCTGATGAGACGATTATTACGACGAAGAATTAGAGTAGGCACTCTGAAACTGGCTTTCAACGACTCAGTATTTCGGTACGTTGCTCATTTGTAAACTTTATCATGATGAAAATGTAAACCTTTGACTGAGGTTTTGACATTGACATATCACAAAAGACGTCTAAGGGTGCGTTTGTATTAAAACACAAAATTGTTATGTCCCTACTGAAAAACACTTTATTTCGTGTTCAAGCCTTTAACCTTCGATAACTTCAGCACATCTGCTTGGCTTTGAAGTTGTTACAATGGTTATTTTGGTTCCAGGTATGTTTTTTTGTTAGTTTTGAAACCGTGCTAACAACCTTCTCTCATTCTTGAAGTGTTTTCAACCGATGGATACCTAAGGAGGACTTTCGGGGACTCAACTAGTCAGATCTTAAGCCCTACTGTCCTCCAGTCATTATCATTCAGTTTCAAGGCGTGTTTCGGGACTTAATCGGCCTATTCGAGCCATAATCATACTTCCAGTGAACTCAACTATTCAATGCATCAAGTTGAAAACGCAGTTTGTTTTTCCACAACACACAACACACAACACACAACACACAACCCAACACCATCCCCGAACCCAAAGAATGTGAAAATTTCACTTTTTCTCCCCGCTAATCCGCGCATTCTATCAATAAATTTAAGAAGTGAAAATCTAAACAATAAACATTTAACGCACTCCACGATAATGTGCGCCTTTCCCCGCTTGCGTCACCCCATTATTATCGTTCCGAACAAACAAATTCCAATGGCAATGATGCCAAGATTCGCAAAGCAAATAAATAAACAAAAGTACAAGGAGGACGGAGAGACACGCAAACCAGAAATGAGAAGAAATCATCGCATTTTGCGTTCCCAGCAAACGAGAGGCACACTCGTAAATGGCAAAAATATTGGATCATCATCATCTCTTCCGCCATCCGACGTGAATTTCGTATCGGCCTCCTTGAACTCTCAGTTACGCAAGTATCGGGAAGACTTCCAGGTTTCGTTGGATTTCCGCTTACCTCTACTCCGACACCGAGAATCGTGTTGCGTAATCTGTTGAAGAAGGAAATTAGTATTCCCCCTTCCTTGGAGAGATGGACCAATCGTGCGATGCCTTAATTTATAAGTTCGTCTTTGCCAGGATATCGGGGGCAAAATGGATATTATTGAGAAAGGACTCGGTTTCTTTTGCTTTTGCTTTTGCTTTTTATTTTCATTTTTCTTCCTTCCATCCTGCGTGGGAAGGTTCCTCAAAGTGATGTGACAGTTGTTTCAGGGGAGGCTTCGTCCTTTTTCTCTTTTCTCACTTCTAATGTTGCCATAGTAAGTTGGGATTTTAAGTAGAACCGAGGCAGGTGGGTGGGGATTGTTCCCGCATTGATGCTTTGGAAATATGTGATATTGGCATTGAGATGGGTTACTTCATGGATGGCACGTATCGCTTGATAACAAGCCAGAGCCATGTGTGGGAGTACACGTGTTCTTTGGGGAATTTAAAGTATTTATTGTTTCATAAATGCAGGGACGGTGCACTTGTCATTGGAAATTCGTTCGAGGACTGTTCAAACAATTCATGCTGGTTGCCTTTTTAAGTGGAAAACCTAGTTAATGTGAAAAGTTTTCTGCTTCCAAGCCCGTTTGTGCTTCGGAACCCATTTAGTCACAGATGTTTGGACTGAAAAATTTTCTGTTTCCACTACTCAGACCGAGGCGTTAGCCAACATCGCTTGTGCCTAGGATGCACAGAAACAGAATATCGGGCTTGAATCGTGCTACAAGAAGGTAGCTTCAGGATGTGCGTAGCTGGTTCGGTGGCGAATGCGTGACCCATTTAGTCGCAGATGTTTGGACTGAAAAATCTTCTGTTTTCAATACTCGGACCGAGGAGTCAGTCCAGCCCGTTTGTGCGTAGGATGCACAGAAACAGATTATCGGGCTTGAATCGTGCTACGAGAAGGTAGCTTGAGGATGTGCGTAGCTGGATCGATGGCGTATGCGTGACCATTTATTCACAGACTTTGGGACTGAAAACATTTTTTGTTTCCAATACTCGGACCGAGGCGTCAGTCAAACCCGTTTGTGCCTAGGATGCACAGAAACAGAATATCGGGCTTGAATCGTGCTACAAGAAGGTAGCTTCAGGATGTGCGTAGCTGGTTCGGTGGCGAATGCGTGACCCATTTAGTCGCAGATGTTTGGACTGAAAAATCTTCTGTTTTCAATACTCGGACCGAGGAGTCAGTCCAGCCCGTTTGTGCGTAGGATGCACAGAAACAGATTATCGGGCTTGAATCGTGCTACGAGAAGGTAGCTCGAGGATGAGAGTAGCTGGTTCGGTGGCGTATGCGTGACCATTTATTTATTCACAGACTTTTGGACTGCAAAATCTTCTGTTTTCAATACTCGGACCGTGCCTAGTGTCCTTCATAAATATTTTCAAAGGACTTTTCTACTTTTCAATTCTCAACCAAAGACCATCCCTTTGCATCCACCTCTGCTGAAGGCCATCTGTAAAAATTCATACCAACTTCGTCTCCATAGCATAGCCACATAAATCCTTTTTTCCTACATATGTGCATATGTATGAGTAGACAAACGCATTAAGAGTGCAAAAGGTCAACACTGCACTTTGGATGCGTTCCCTGTGTGAGCATATTTTATTACACAATTTCCAGCGAATTGAAAAAAAAACTCATATAATGAATGACTTCTTCTGCCAGGAGTGCCTGTTCCCATTGCAGATGACTTTCCTCCTCCTTTTTTCCCTTTTTTTTGTTCGAGTGGACCGAAATGCTGCAGAGTAACTGAGCCGAAATGAAAGAATGCTCCATTCAAATGCTGCATAACGAATTTTGAAGTCCTCCCAGCTCCAGCTCCATCGTCATTTGTTGTCTGCTCCCAGGCTACAGGAGACCAGCAGAAAAAACCTCTTTAAATACATGCACTGCAGAGAGTATCTTAAAATAACACACACACACATACTGGCGCTACATGACTGTGACCGACACCGAAGGAGCAAATCTCCGACATGTATCCTTTTCTCATCTCATTAAAATTAATTTGTTTCTTTGGAAACTTTTTAATTGCGAGTGCATGTGCGGCACCCTATACCGAATCCGAATAGATCCGTACATTGTTCTCCATTTTGATTTATTTTCCAGCCGATATCCGGATTCGCTTGAGGTCCTTGCATGCATCGGTACGAGTATATCCTTTTTGTTTTATTTTAGAAATATATTACCGAGTAACGAGGAAAGTTTTATTTTGATTCTATGGTGTTGGGAATTTTCTGGCAAAACTTCTGCAGAGTTGTATGAGTTTAATGATCCTTTTGTGAGTTACTATTTCGGGCATTCACTGCACAACGGGCAGACATGGGGGTTGAGAGTTCCATGACCTACGGCTGAGAAGGATTTGAGACGATACGTACGTACTATGTGTGACAGATGGATGATGTATGAATAATTTTCACTCGGATTTGTCCTGGAAATTTCTCTATTCATCTGTAAGCCGATGAAAGGCAGACTATGCGATTTTAACTGACAGACGGATGACACTGTTGCAGTAGTCAAACAAGGATAATTTCGTCCCGGGGGGTATGGATAATATTATGGAGTCGTACAGTTGACAAACGAAATGGGGTAACGACTTCAAAATAGAAAATAAATAAAGGAAAATCTAAAATCAAATAGCGAAGGAGGTACGAAAGGATCTCACACAGAATGAGTATAAAGTGGAGCTGAGTGTGTTCCAAGGAAATTGAAAAGTCGACTCGATTCCCGTCGAAACATGTAGCCAAAGTGTGGAAAGTTAACAAGTGAGTCCTTAACTTGTGAAGAGTTTTTGAGAACAAAGTCGATTTAGCGGTGGAAACTATTGGGCATTAGTCGTTTGAGATGGCTGGAACATGTAGAACGAACCAATGGTGCGAACCACAGAGTCTTCAAATCAAATTCGGAGGTACAATCCAATAGAGGAAGAGCTTACTTTAGGTGGGACGCACAAATAGAAACCGAACTGGAGGCAGTTAGCAAAGGACAGAGCTAACTGGAGAAGTTTGTTGACTGAGACCCAAATTCATGCCGAAAATGTAGCGATTTTTTTAAAGCGTTTTGCAGAAGTTCTTTTAGGATGAAAGGGAGGGGTAGAAAGCCACCTTGTGGAGTGCCTCTACTATCATGTCTTCTTGGAGAGGAGTCAGCTATCAGAGGACTCATGCATCAATCCTCTCCAAACTAAGACTACTAAATGCAGCAAGAAAAGCTAAAGGATCTGAATTCGACTGGAAACTGCCTCTCTAAGTATCATCTACATAAAATGTAATTCGCACTGTGCCGACCGAGAGAAAAGACTAAAGGACACAGGTAGTTCTCAAAATGACATCCCTGGCAGCCATTACTAAAACAAACGTCACAAATTGATTCTGACTAAAGTTACTTGAACATTACAAAAGAACATTTCAAAAGTATGAAGGCCCTGACTTATGGAATTCGTCGATCTGTCACTGCGTCGTTCTTAACTGACAAATACAACTGATACCTAAATACATATAATATGTGCAATGGTGGCTCGTGAAAATGGATATATGAATTTCTACAGGTAAAGTAGGTTTACTTTCTACTTTTTTAGTCCGTTGATCCGTTGCCACTACACCCATTCAGACACTGAAGCTCACACATTCACAAATTAAGACTAAGCACGTACACGTACGACCTGTCATCGCCGTTGACAATAGGCCCTTTCGCAGCTTGACATTTAAGCGAAATTACTCCGTGTGCGACAGATTTTATGCAACTGTTTTCTCCGGCAATACATGAACATCAACGTCAACGCTCAACTCAATGACGTCGATGAATTCCATGGGTCAGGGCCTTAGCCTAAGCATTTTGAACTGAATATGCGTACTCACATTTGTGTGTACATGTCATCGAACGTACTTGCATGTTTTATGTTTATTTTGATGTCCATTCGTTAATGACAGTTCAGTGCCACACTCAAGTTTGACACAAACAAATTCAAATAAAGTCATAGAAGCAATTCCCAAATGGAAACTATTGCAGGGATGTTCGCTTGAAATCGACAAACTTTTATGCATTTCAGATTAAAAGCGAAAGAAAAAACTTCTCCTCCGATTTGGTGACCATTTTCTAGTTGTCCTCATTTTTCCTGTAACAAGATACATTAGATTATACAAGCCAGGGCACCATAATACCAATAAAAACCAGCTCCACACTGCTAGTCAGAGAAAAGGAAGATTTTTTTTATGCTTTTTTACCCGTCGAATGGAATTGTCTCTGAAGTCTTCCTTCTCCAATGGCGCCAAGCGTTTTGCTGTCGTCCACCATGCAATTCTCTATATGTATGTATGTGTAACATGAAACAACAAAATGGTTACGTATCCGATCCCGGGTACGCGTACTGTCTGAGCCATGTTGTCGGAAAATTCAATATCCCAACGAGAGGAGAAACAAAAAAACCATGGAAACTGGAAAACTGTCTACTACCAGATACATTTCACCCTGACTTTGACCTCGTTCGGTTGGTCGGAGGCTATAAAAACGACATCGTCGTCGGCACAAGTGCTGCATAATCATACAGCATCGCGTATGTACACTTAACACTGCACTATGACGCAATATAGCAAATGTCGTTTCGCTTCTTTTTTTTTTTTTAAATAGTACTACGAGTATGTAGTACTTTGTATAAAAAAAATCAAAAATCGATTTGTCACGAACTTGCATAGTTATCCAGATAGAGATACATTGATAGTTGGTCTCGGGGAAGTGTGACAAAGTGGCCGTAGTCAGCTGGATTTAATGTGTTAAGTGAGTTAACTATGTATGGATGCATGTGTCAGGATGCTTGGTGCTACCTTGTCCTTTAAATAAATCACGTCGGGTAAAATAACAGCTCATGGGTGTCTGGGCCTGGCCTGGTTACAGCAGTTTTTTTTTTTTTCTTTTTTATGATTTATAACCGAGAAATTAGGACGTAATGGCCTGATAACCAGGACACGACCAACTTACTTCAACTTCATATCGGAGCGTATGTACGAAGAATTATTATGATAATTAAGTCAACTTTTTAATTTATGCGGTGTGAGGCAGGCGGTTAACTAAGTGCAGTTTATGGCCATGCATGTGCAGGTAACAAATTATTTTAGGGCACAGTTAATGGGTGCTTTTTAGAAACCTATAATCCGTTGAGTTATGGCTCCATTGTGAGAAGGTCACGGAGATTACTTTGAAAAATAATGCAAAATTGGTCATGGTCTCTGGGTATGCATATACAGAGAGTCAGATAGGACCAAGTATACAGTTTTTGGTGTGATTTCAAGATATCATCCATATCTCACGTGGAGCTGATTTATTTAGTGTTCGTTGGAGGCTCACAGATTTCCTTCAAATGGTCAAGGATATCGTGAAGGTCCGTCCGCTGGTTCAACATGGCGCTAGTAAGACCAACACTCATACTTGGAGTCCTAGTCTGGTGGGCAGCGTTGAGTCTCTCTCTCATAAGCAAGATTCAGGGAACAGCTTCCTGGGCAACTCCTACGGGGCTCGAAACGATGCTACTCATCCTTCCTCTGGATATTTATGGAAAATGGGAATAAAAACGGCGTTAAGTCTGAGGGAGTCTTCCCAATGGTGCCCCACCGAGACAGGGTAGGACACCATTCTCAACCCTGGGTATATAAAAATAGAACCATGAACTATGTTACCGCATTTCTGGAATTCAACATGTAGCACTGATGGGTCTAAGGAGGAGCCTGCTGTATGTTTTTTAAGCTACTATACTGTGTATTCCAAGTGGAGTTTATGTCAATCTTGATGAGATCGGTACCGGGTACAGACATCGTCATACACAGTGAAAGTCAAGCATCAATCGATTCCAAAAGGAATCACTTGCAATCTTCTTCTGTGCTGGGTTTTTAGCCACTTGGATGTCTAAGGAAATTGTAAGACAGACGAACTGGCCAAAGAAGCAGCAAAAGGACTATGCCAACGTGGAAGCGTTTAACTCTGGCATGACTCCTATTACATTGAGTACAGAATTTTCGACTATGGTAGTGAGACCTACATAGGTCAGCCTTCGACCGAACTCAAAGAGTTATTGGATTCACGAACTATTTTCGAACGGATTACAGCGTTGGCGCAGACACAGTCTTAACAATATATTTGGCAGCTATTAGGACAGATGGATCTCCGCTTTAAAAACAGAGGCATACTTGCTTATCAAATTGTGAAGTCTAGTTTTGTCGGTTTCCCAAAAGATTGGACTGTAGCACAGCCCAGGTTAAGACTATGGGCGACGCCAGCCAAACGTGTGTGCTTAGGATGCACGAAAACAGAATATCTGACTTAGACTGTGCTCCGAAAAGGGAGCCTTAGGATGTGCGTAGCTGGTTCGGTGGCGTATGCGCAACCCATTTATTCATTAATTTTTCGACTGAAAATTTGTCTTGAGATTCCGGCTTCTGAACTTCTGTCGTGACTGTGTGGATGAAGAAGAAAACAATTCACCATTTCACGTTCTTTGCAACTGTCCTGCATTATCTTCATCAAGAAAGCAGATTCTGTGGAAAAACTTCTTCAAGGAGCTTGAGGGATGACGTTAATAGGATATCAATAAAATTTGGATGGAAATGCCTCTGAAACGAGCATGGAAAGCGAAGTATAGCCAAGGAGATCTTGTAGAACACACTAGAAAGGCTGCAAAGCGGTGCACAGACTGGGATATCGAAAACGTGTTCCGCACGTTTGAGTATGAATATCCTGATCATTTCATAAAGGTTTTACGATTATCCTCCCATAAGACACCACTAGTCTTTCACATGTAAGTTTCTGAAATGCAAGAGGCTTGGGTACCTAGCGTTTGGTGACGATGTTGTTCTGCAATTAGACTGAGCTACAGAAAAGCTTCGACGAGCTACAAACACTTTACTCCGAATAGGAACTCATTGCTAATCAACTGTTTCCACAGCTAGTTAAATACAGTTGTAAAGTGTTTAGCTGCTCATTTTGACTCGTTCTCGTATTTTCTAACAATTCTTCCAAAGACAACGAACATGTCTTGACTACCAGCTACCTATTCATGTTTTCTTTGATGTAAAATGGGCATTTTTGCAATTATTGTTGACTCTATTCGTTTATATTCCAAAAATAAAAATCTAGAAGTTCTGAATAACAAAACAGTTCTGCGCTACCTGTCCGACAAAAACTGCTATAGCACTTCCGACAAATGATGCCAAATCTACCCACAAATGTTTGCATAGATAATACATATTCTGACATAAGTCGCTTTCCAAGAATAAACCAAATAATTTCCTACAAAATGTCAGTACCATCTTTGTAAATTTGTTTTCCGCCAGAAATACGTCCTAGTGGTGCACCACTATTCATCCAACTGCAGGCATGAAACGAAACCATTTAAAAATTTAATTCAACTCTAAAACTGTCTCATGCGTCATTTAAAAAAAGAAAAAAAAAACAAGGAAAACCCACTTCAAACATCGTATAGCAGCGCGTTTGACTTCAAATGTCAAAGGTTATTTCTTCCGCTCGACGTCATCAAAAGTAGGCCTCCCCCTCTTGTAGGAAATTTGCATGTAAGTCATGCAACTGGAAGAGTTCCTACACGCAGGGAATATGTAAATTAAGGATTTTAGATGATTTATTGCAACCTTGCTTGGCGACTTGGTTCGGTTTACATTATGGACTCCATATTCCCAGAGTCCTTGCCCAGCCACTTGTTGTTGTAACTATTTACCCCACAAGGCATGCAAGGAACAGCAGGAACTGCGTTAAACTCTGTCAGTCGAATGAGCAGTCACTTTTACATATTTTATGTTTAATTGGCTTGAAGAATTGGCTTTGCTTGCTTTATTTCATCCGCATTTCGGTGCAGCCGGATGGAAAAGTTTTCTCTCCTCCATTCAATGGGCTTCTAGCGTGGCGCTCATGGGTATACCATACACATATGTGCGTCATAAGTGCTCGCAATTAACGAAGAATCATTCAATAAATTGTTACGTCAGGTCGTTGCACCGGACAGTGAAGTAAACGAAAATCGATTGGATACGTACATGTAGCGCGCACGTTAGCATTCACAGTAAATTGAATTGAATGTATTCATCGGATAATTGTTGGTTCATTTCAATAAAAAAACATTCCAGGTACCATTAAATTGTTTTACCAGCTATGGATGTTTCAATTAGTCTTTTGCAGTACATTTAAGTGAAGAGGTGGCATATTGATCGATTTCCAGATAATTCCTTGCCTCTATTCAAGTTTCCATTCGAAAGGTGTACTTTTTTTTCGAATTCTATTGTACTTCAGTGTTCAATGGCACATGGGACGGAGCACAGAGCTGCTACTGAATCGGATTCGGCTTATTGTGCAAGAGTATCGGGGTTTTTTTTTGTCTGGATTTACAAAGGATGGAGAAGAATAAAGGCGAAAGTGAGAAGTCTTTTTTCGTTTAGACACTAAGGATGCTTATAAGCCGAGACTAAACGAAAATAATTACTTTCATTGGGAACCAATTGCGAGTTCATTGATTTACGACTTAACTAGTTGCACCTTTGTGAGTAGATGGAGGGCCATGGATTAGCTGCAGCTCAGAGGATGTTGTCGGCAAGGTGTGAGCCATTTCACGTTAACAAGTTTTGTAAGAGAATTCCCTGATCAGGTGAGCGTCTCTCTATACGAATTGGTTGACTTAGATAAGTCGGTGAACCTTGTTGGTAAAATGAAACAATGTTAGTCACCAAATATGAAATGTTACTTAGTTTCGACATGTACCGATACTAAAATGAAGATAAGTCGAGTTTCAAACCGTGACTTTAGAACTAATGCCATCTAGGCGGCTGTGTTCGTTGTCACTCATTGATGACATTTTCATACTCAATGCAAATAAG
This sequence comes from Xylota segnis, assembly GCA_963583995.1. NCBI lineage: Eukaryota > Metazoa > Arthropoda > Insecta > Diptera > Syrphidae > Xylota > Xylota segnis. Next base: position 49,924,611 of record OY757239.1, read on the forward strand.
CAGGTTTTTACTTGATGGTGTCAGGCCAAGAAAATCCACAGTCGACAGTTCCGACAGATCCTGGGAAAAACTCGGGAAGACCAAATCGATATCCACCACCTTTTCATCGATTTCATCCCGCGATATGACCCCATCTATAGAGACAAGCTATACAGAGCCATATCCAGTTTTGACATCCCTGCCAAACTCGTTCGCTTATGCAGGATGACGATGGAGAACACTCGATGCTCCTCAAGGTCGGTAACGAACTCACCGATGTCTTTGACGTCAAATGACTTTGACAAGGAGACGTGCTGTCATGCGTTTTTTCAATATCGTACTTGAATGGTTTGTGCGAAACTCAAAGCCAACACCGGAGGCACAATCTTTCAAAAGTCTGTGCAACTACTAGCGTATGCCGACGATATTAACATTATTGGCAGAAATCAGCGCTGGTATTTAAACAGAAGCTCAAAAAATGGGTTAAGTCATGCTGTCAGCAATGAGGGACATACAACATCGACGAATTGGACAGAATGTCACAGTCCACATCTATAACTTCAAGGGATTTTGTCTACATCGGGTCTGTTTCTTTGGAGAGAGAACGCAATTGGTAGAGGCCTACCCCGGTCTAAGAAGATTCTGTATAAAATATTGATCACCCGAGTCCTGTTTTGTGTTGCTAAAGTCTGTCTAAAGCGGATAAAGACATCGTTGACGACTTCGAGGTAAAGATTTTTCGTAAAATTTTCGTTCCCACGGACTTTGAAGGTAGAAATTCAACGACGAACCGTACAAGTGGAAGTGCGACATCAACCAAGTTAAAAATTGTATAAGATGGCGGATGGATGCAAATAGTTCAGTTTGTAGAGTCTTTGAACTCAACCCTGAGTGGCGTGCACAAATAGAAGGGAGCGAACGAACTGGGGAAGCTTGCTAGCTCAGATTCACCCAGAACTGTTGCGCCAGGTATGTAAGTAAGTAAGAATACGTGGCTGTTTAGATTTACATGGAGCCATCACGACATTTATTACACTTGGGCGTAGTGGAGATCCTAACACTTAGTTTATATTTCCTAGGATCATTGAAAGGCTTAGGGCTTAACCAGAATAGTCGAAAGCGAGCGGAAGCTAATGTCAAAATAAAGTTAAGTTTCCTTCAGTGCTAACAGTTGCTCACTTTGCCAACAACAAGCGTACGTGAACGGAGAGGAACGTCCCTTTGACAGACGCGCTTGTGAGAATCAATTCGTTTTGCTTGTCATTTGTGTATTTTTTTACTTTTCCCAAATGATGACTTTGATGACACTCATCTGACAGCTAAGAACGAGATTTATTTGCTTAAGAATCATAAATTAAAAGGATTTTGAAATCAAACGTCAATGAAAGAGCGAAAGAGTGGATTCCCTTGTTTCGGAAGTGAGCTAAAGTGAACGAAAACTTGACGAATCGGAAAAACATGAAACAGTCACGTACGACGAGACCTTGTGGTTCAGCCTTAGGATTCAGTTTGCTTCATGATTTTGCAAACAATTATCAAAATACAAAAAAATTATCCAATATTTTGCAAACAACAAAAAAATAAGTAATTTTAATTATATTTTTGTATCTAATCCAGATTCAAAACCACACTCGTGCCATTCCGTTTGTTTGCGATAGATTACGATATTTGTTTACAAAATCCAAGGGATTTCCATGCATGTTTGTATCTGAATCTCTCACAACTTTGAATTTAATTAGTCATTCGTGTGCGAAAGCATAAAAAAAAACCTCTCTAATCTGAATCATTTATGACTTGAAAGTTTAATTGATTTCAACCGCAGTAGTCGGCGCTGTATAAGCTTTGTTTTTTATGCAAACTTTATGGCCATACTTTGGGGAAAAATTTAAGTACTTTAAAATAAAAGATTCAACAGTTTTACTTAGTTGATTTCGAGAAGGTACTGGGGGGTTTCATGTATCTTGTAACTCGAAATACGATACTTTCTGATGATCCATGTACTATACATGAATGTCTCTGGGAAATGAAGTACATGACACGTTGTATCTTTAACGTCAAACTGACAGCTGACACATATCCCTTGAAAGCAAAAAAAAATTTAATTAAACATGTTTTCAATTCACGATATCCTTTATGTGTTCCCAGGAGCCCACCACATACAAACTATAAAATTCTATATCGTTCCAGAAATAGTCTCATATTTTACTTAAGCAAAAGATCCAACAAAGGTTGCAGGCGATAAAGAAGAAAGGATAGAAAAATCCAAGCACTAGGATGAGGAAGAAAAGAAAAAAAAAAACTATGGTTGGAGAGGCTGATGCCACAAAACGAATCCTTTCGTTCTTCTAATTTTCCACTCTGTTGGAAAGCAGCTGCCTCCTTGTGCCTCGTTAAATGAACATTAGTTGCACAAAATGCTGCCCCACTGTTATTCATCTTTTTTGCCTGTTAAATGAGATTCTATTGCATTGTGTAAGGAAAAGTCTGGCATAAGAGGAGATCCTTTGCGCTTTGTGTGCATTTTGCGTTCTATGTAGAATGTATGATATAAGGACTAACTAGATGGGATGTGCAAAATGAAATAGACACTTTGAACTGAAGTGTTTTAGTTCGGTGCTTATAGTACGAGTATATATATAGTTTTTTTCATTTTCTCTGCTTTATAGTTGTTTAATGAAATGTCAAGGCTTTGAAGGTGGCATGTGAGTGCCGAAGAAGTGGCGGTAAGAGTTCAACCAGCAATACAGACATCATCATTATAATGGCTTCGTGGGAATGGCTATTGTGAAATAATTAAAGGATTATGAATTGTGCGCCGACTGTTCTTGGAAGTGAAGAGTTTTCTTTGCCCACCTAAGTAATGAATAACTCTTGCCACAGAGCGGAGGTGAACCGAGTCGGGTTCAAGGTGAATGAGATCCTTAAAGTCTTAAAACAGAGACTCAATTATGCAAATTCGGTAGAATAATTCTGGTAAATTGAAATTTTTACACTTTTTCGATGAAAATGATACATTTGCTGATAGTTAGCACACTGCCACGCCCACTCTTGGAAAGAAAGGATATTTCGAGACTAGAATCAGAATCGCAGTGGTCGCAGGAAGAACTGTTTTGTTTGTTAACTAAAAATGCACTTCGCATTTAAAAAATCCAACAACGTTCACAGTCAGGCCACAGAGAATATATCCTTTATCTGCAAATTTTCTTCTTCATTTATAAGACCAAACGGGGTGGGGGATAAGATCCGAATCCTTGGAATCTCTACCCTTCATAAACTGTAATTTATCCATCACGAACTCGGTCACCATGAAACTGGTGCAAATAGTCCCACATCTGCTGTAATTCTTAAGGATTGTGTGCAGTACATCTCGAAGAGTTTTTTGCTTTTGCCATAGAGGTCCAGTAGGACACTGAAGCTGTCATAAGGTAGAAAGTTCCTGATGAAATCAGTTCATTAAGGTATCAAGAGGTTCAACAAACCCTCCATTAAAGTGTCAAACATAGGTTAGAAGAACATAATTAACGTTGACATCGTCAAGGAAAGTTCTGTTCGCAGTTTGGGTTTAAATGCCTTGATTCATAGTCATCGTCTCGTTGCTGTGTGATTTTTGACTGACAGCGAGATATAATACAAGGATTCTTATGGAAAGTGAACCACGACAGATGAAATAGGTTTCCTTTCTACTTTTTAGTTTGTTGCTCCATTGACAGTTCACAGTTCATTGGTGGAAGCATTGAGAGAATGCTGAAAAACTGTCATCGCCGTTGACAATAGACCTTTTCGCAGTTTGACGTTTAAACAAAATTACATTTTGGGACTGTTCTCTTCGACAATAGGTGAACGTCAATGTTCAACGGAATGATATGGACGGATTCTATGTGTCGTAGTCACTGAATTAGATTTGACGAGGAGAATCGGGTAAGCTAAGACAGAGCTCAGAGATGTTATACACAGCCAGCGTTGGCACATGTTCCGATATATTGCATTTTTGTAAATTATGGATCCAACAATTTCGTCTGACTGTCTGTACGATCGAGTACAGACTCAACGACTCAATGAAGTTTCTTCAAACTTTATGTTTAGGGTCCGTGGGTTCACACCTCTAGACTAAATCGGAAAAATCGATTTTCTCGACAACAGCTCTAACGATTTTGAATAAATTTTATATTTGAGTTAGCTTAGGTACATGCCACCAGATGGCATACAAAGTTGATAGCAAAAGTGGTTATAATGTCAACGATTTGGTTCAAATAATTATTTTGGAGGTGTACCTGGCAAATCCGTAGAAATGGCATACTAAGTTTTGTACATGCCAAGCCCACTTTAAAAAAGAAATATTTTTTTCAGAATTTTTACTAAAAATCGAAAAAAGTTAGCAATATTAATGGTTCTCTCTACTGCACTTGAGGACCATGTATGGACACGCATGTATCAACACAATGATATGATTTTAATTCCACCAAACATGTCGAATGCCACGCCCACTTGTAAAATGGTTAACATCACGCATAAAAGTGCAAGTAAGTATGACTAAGTCGGGCACTTTATTTAAGTGAAACAATCAGCCGTCATCTTGGCAATTAAGAGTCAAACACGGTGCTTTTCAAAGTCAAAAGTTCTGTCAGCATGTCAGATCATCATCCAACCACTCCATTTCACAATCTGTAAAAAAATTGTGACAGATGATATTATTTAGAAAAATTTCAAAAATTGAAGGCTGATTGAGACTCACTGAACACTCTGTCATAAAGGGTCTGCTCGCATACTCTCCCGAAACAACGAATTTTTACGAAAATTCCTCTTCGGGTGCGCAAAATTTTCGTAGTTTTTCGTAAAAAGTGTTCAGAAGAGAGTAAGAAATTTCATTATCTACGAATTTTGGTGCAGAAAGTGTGCGAACAGACCTATTACGACAGAAAGTGTTAAAGATATTTTTGTGCAAATGTCCGACGAGGCAGAATGTTGTATAACATCCCTGTACACAGCTCAAAAGCCATCCTGCGATTGTTCTGCTCCACCTATAGCTTGTACACTATGCGGCAGAAGACTGTGGCATCCTCTGGAATCAGTTCAATGGACATATATGAAATTCGAGAGATAAACAGTGGATTCCTCAATTTAAAACAGAAAAATCGCATCAAGGTTTGTCCTCCTCCACAAAAGAACTGTGCTGCAAGTACGTCCTCCTTTCTTGTTTATACAACCTAATTAATTGTCGACCCTTTTTTGTCGACAAAAGCGGGTTAAATCAAGCCCCGAAGTCAGCCCCCCCCGGCATACACTTCATTTACAGCAACGTTCTTTCTTCCCACTGTTGCTTCATTAAATGCTTTCAATTCGTCTTTATTACATACAAAGTGGGAGCAGAAAATGAAATTTGTTTTCATCTGCTCCCTTTTTTGAATGCAGCACACTTTAAAGCCCACAGGCGTTAACGTTTGTCGTGTCAGAGAGGTTCAAGTGGCTTCCAAGGAATTCTTTACCTAGTTCATTGAGTTTCTGCTGTTTTTTATTTCTTTCTCTCTTTTTCTTCTTGGCTCCTTCCTTTTCTAATTCAGAGGCTACTCATCCATGAAGCAGATAAAATGCGGCAAAGTACTTAACCCATCATCCTCAGGCGTGCAGAAAAGGTTGATGCAATGAATGACACTGTGTAATCTGGTTAAAGGACATTTTAAGCGAAGAGGAACCACACAAAAATAATTACTGTCCATCCATCTGTGCTACGGCAACGGCGCAAAATAGGCCACAACGATGGAAGCCGCACAGAGAACACTAGCGAGACAATTAAGGACAACGGCGGGTGTTGGAAATAGGTCAGACAATCGGCATAGTCCTCATTCAGCTGGGAGTCATCCGAGTTTAGAGCCGCAACGTGCAGAGTGTAGACAGCTTAGCACCCTTGAACCTGCCTGCATATGTATATGTTAATTGAATTTTCCGCCTGAGCACGAACTTGAACTAACTTATCCTTTTTATTTTCTAGGGCGTGACTGTGGTTTCTTCGCCCTCTATCTCACGCTCTCCTTCGAAAAATGGTGGAGATGGTCTGACTAGGGGATGCCGTGCTAAAAATTCTGATTAAGGGTGTGAACACAATTAATTATGCTTAAAAAATTATCACCCATTACCCGTGTGACTACTTTTGGGCGGCGAATAACCGGCTCCATGTGAACGACCTCGATAGGGATAAGCTATGATGCTCCGACCATACCTATGGATACAAATGTATCTAATGGCAGAGAGATAGTATTTTCTTTTCTTGAGTTCGTGTCATTTAGGAAATAAATAAATTAATTTCGGGTGTGTGCCGTTGACAGCCGCCACAGTTGCCTTAGGTGTTGGCAATTTGCCGGAATAAACATGAAACTAATTATTGTAATTCAAGAAACGAAATCGAGAGGACTTTGTTGATTATTTCACCCAACGTACTCGGATTTCTAAGAATGAGCAAGTGTATGTGATGATTATGACATAAAAGCCTCTAATTGAAGGTCAAAGTGGCTTTAGTGGGGATGAGGTGGAAACCAATTTGGGTGTACCCACCCATTTATTGTACATACTCGTTCTGGTTGACAACAATTCCCAGAGATGGAAGCCCGAGATGGAGAAAATAAATGACTTCTCGGAATAGGTAAAATAATCAGCATGTGCGTCAGAACATGAGTTATGTTCCTTCCTTTTGTTGTATAATAATAAAAAAAAAAAAAAAAAAAACACACCCAATCGACGCTTACTAGAAGACCGACAAAATGGTCTTCTTATACAAGAATTGGGCAAAATACATACAAAAGACGGAATAGAATTGTTTTTTATGTATACATGCTCATAATTGATTAGCTGGAGTAAGGATTCGTGAGGGGCTTGGTCCTTGTAGGGACAGGTTGTGCTTGGTGATGGTTTTTATTAATTACGTAGTTAGTTGTGAGTATGGTGTTGCACGTTATTAAATATTTAAATAAGTTCGTAAGTTCAACTGCGCCATTACAGCGGTATAAGATCTTATCTGTCATTCTATGTGAACGTCTGAAACCCTTCGTCAACAACCTGATTAGTCCCTGATTGGTCCTTATGGTTTCAGATCAGGAAAGCCCACAATCGACACAATCTTCACACTTAGGCAGATCTTGGAGAAAACCCAAGAAGTCTAAGTCCATACCCACTATCTTTTTATTGACTTTAAGGCAGCATATGACAGCATCTATAGAGACGAGCTATACAGAGCCATGTCTAGTTTTGACATCCCTGCCAAACTTGTCAGATTGTGCAGAACGACGATGGAGAATTCTCGCTGCTCCATCAAGGTCGGTAATAATCTCACCGAGACCTTTGATGTCAAAAAAGTAAGGGACTTTGCCTACATCAGCTCTGCTATAACCTCTGAAAATAACACTATTGACAATCGCTGTTTCTTCGGGCTAAGAAGGCAATTGAGTAGCAAGGCCATATCCCGAAGATCCAAGGAGACTCATTATAACACCCTGATCATCCCAGTCCTACTTTATGGCGCCGAAGCATGGACTCTGTCTAAAGCGGATGAAGAGATGCTAAGTCGCTTCGAGAGAAGGATTCTTCGTCTAATTTTCGGTCCCGTTTGGGCTTTGGAGGAAAAGATTCAACGACGAACTATACGAGCTGTATTGCGACATCGACTTTGTCGACTTTGGCTAGAACATGCAGAGCGAATAGACACAAATGTTCCGGCCCGTAGAGTCTTCGAGTCAAACCCGTAGAGACAACGCAGTAGAGGAAGACCTCGGCTTAGGTGGTGCGCACAAGTAGAAGGGGACCTCAACCGACTTGGAGTGAGCAGCTGGAGGCAGTTAGCTAAGGACCGGGCACCTAAGTAAGTAAGTAAGTATCAAGATAAAAATATTCTCTTCTGCCCTGAAATATAGACTTAATATGGATCCAACAATAAGTAGGCAAAAACAGGATATTTTGAGCACTTTCGTCAAATTTTTAGTTCTGTCTGTATGCAAGGAGGACAAATGGAGGAGAAAATACAACCTTGAACTCCATGAGCTGCTCCAAGATGTAGATGTAGTGCAAAACACGAAGCACCTACACTGACTTCAGCGAAGAAGATCAACAACATTATATTAGACGGATGAATAGCCAAAAATATAATAAAACCAACCAAATGAAAGGAAAGTGGACGTTGTAAGCGACTGGTCGTACAAAGCGAAGTCGGTTTAAGAGACATCCACTGTAAGATCTGGCACCCCTTTTGGCTCTGGTGAGGTCATAATTCTTAGTCATCCTGTCCAATTATAGGGAGAAACACTAAGGATGTTATGTATGCGTTCATTAGGAACATACTGTCAATAGAGGACCAGCAAGGTATCACAGTTGGCTATATTCAAGCAATTTTAAGGAAAATGTAAAAAAAGGTTACAAAAGGGGTATAGAAGGGCAACAATTTGTCTGCAACGGATCGTATGATACCCTATCCTGCAGCCTATTATGAAGTGGGCGTGACCAGATCAAATTCTGTTCGAATTACAACGATATCTTCGAATGTTTGTTGATGTTTCATGCAAAATTGTATCAAAATCGGTTTTTTGGTAGAAACGACCCCTAAAAGTAGGCGTGGCCACATATAATGTATGGGCGATTTGTAGACAATTTGAATATCTAAATATTTGGTCTTATTTATTTTTTTTTCGATTTCATGTAAAATAGTGAAGCTATGTACATAGGCATGACAAAGTGACCGAATCTCAAAACTTTTTACACTCGGAAGTCCATAAAAGTTCATCCTCCTACTTCAAAATTTTAGGCCCAAAATATGGTGACATATGGACAAACGGCTTGGCAGTATGTCATCCTGTCAATCCAACTTATTTTTCAATACATTTTCGATGGTTACGGTCCCTATTTCACGAATAAATTCACCAATATTGTTCTTAAGTCCATGCATTGTCTCTGAATTGTTCTCATAGCACCGATCTTCAATGACAGCTCACAAAAAATGTGTCAAAGTGGTGTCAACAATCTCACAACGGAGGTCAAAATAACATTTGATTCACAAAGAAACCAACAGATGGCACGCCCTTTGTAAAGGCTAGATAGTTATGTATATATTGATTTCAAAGAAAAATATCGACTTTCCTATAAGTGAAACATTTTAACATCGTGGACATCGTGTATTAGACGAACCAAGAAATCGATATTAACTCCTCCTGTCACATCATTGGTTCAACATTATTAAAACGAGACATGGAAATCAAGGCAGAACTAGGGAGCTTCAAATCGTATCCTCCAAAGGATTGCGTTCAACTCTTTCCTTACATTTTCTTTCAAAACTGTCACTTCTCAGACATCTGTTCTTGAATTCTTCTACATTTTTGAGACACTCAGTTCAGACACCATTATTTTGACACGCAATTAGTCTAGATGGTCGTCGAAATTATCCTCGCAATTATGCGTTATGGTGGAAACGCATTAGTTTTTGTAGTGAGACATGCAAACTGTTACGTGGCCAGTTGAGTCGTTTGGACAAAGGTGTGACAACTTAAACATTTGTTCTTGCCAATAGCAAGTATGCAATCAATCGCAATTGTCGGTTATTTACTATTTTTATTGTTTTCCTTGTGTTTTATTAATAAAATAACATCGAAAACAGTATAAGTGTGTTTCATTTGCTTTTGTTTATAGAAAATTGAGAAAGAAAATGTAAGCGAAATTACTGGGAAAACTTTGAAATTTGTTCGAATTAGCAGGCCTCGCAACTTGGAGGAATTTTAACAAAGGAATCCAAGGAATGGAACATAAAATGTTAAACAAAAAATCTGGGATTCAACTCCAGAAACTCTGTGTTTAGAACAAGAGCTGGATCTTAGTATTGGATCCAAGGCCATTAGCTCCAACTCCAGAGGCCATTTACTATCCATTTGCAAACCAGTATCGGAATACCATAAGACCATGCAAACTGGTCTAATATTTCTGTCGAAACAGAACTCGGTCGGAAATAGCGCAAATTATATTCCTTTTTCGAATTGAGTTAAGAATTTTCAGATGTCCCATATGGTCCTTTTCCTTATGAAGATTTGTCAGAGTGTAAGCCCAATTTCGTGGGCGCCGTGGCTTAGTGGTTAGTGCGTTGGACTATGGAGCAAGGGGTTCGAGGTTCGAATCACATTCGGGAACAACTAAAAGTGTTTAACGGGCCCACCTCTCGCGAACGTCCGACAAACATCTAAGTACAACTGTCCTGAGAAAGCTTCTCAAATAACAAACTGCCCTTCGGACACGGCGTTAAAGCCTAGGCCCCTTCCATTCGTGTAAAGAATACTATAGCACGCACAATACGAATGGTTGTGAGAAGCTGGGTCCTGGGTCCCATCGACCTGTTGCACCAAGTATTAATTTTTTTTTTTTCTTTATTAAGCCCAATTCTGTCTTCTAATGCTTCCGATGGGGTTGTAGCCTGATCTCTAGAAGATTGTCAATGATTTGTGACCACAGAAAGAGATAAAGCACACCTCCTTGCGGATAACCTTTAACTCCGGTCACAGACACTGACACTCTTCCAGAATACGAAGTAATAATTCGACTTGCATGCATGGCTCTTATCAATTCCTTGGTCGAACTTTCGATACCTCTGTTACGGATATCCCTATCGTAGGCAGCGTTATCGAAAAGACCCTGAAATGCACACAGGGCTACATCCTTGGAACGATTAGTTACTTTTATCTTCTTTACAAAATAGTGAAGAGCACCTCCGGTTGATCTAAATTTACTGAATCAAAACTAGATTGAGGACAGAGACCAGAAAATGTAGGTAAGTCACTAGGTCTGTTGCCTGGTTGGGATATCAAGAAGTTAGAAGTCACTCTTGAAAAGAAGATCAACAAATTCCAAATCAGATCAACAAATCAAATTGCTAGCACCAGTGATGAAATACATCGAAGAAGAACCTATCGTGGAACCGTGGGTTTTTCCACCTCTTTGTCTCTCTCTTCCTTAATATGTGAAGCTAAAAAGTCTATTACTGAGGATCCATTTTAGCTCTGTAGCTTATAAGCAGTCTATTGCCATATGAACTAGTCTTCGTCTTCGTACTAGTCAGTGCCTTTAGAGGGCGCCAATTAAGCGTCTTAGGAATTCTGATTCCATATTTGACAATGAAGCCCGTATAATGAACCACATAGTCAGTGTTACTAAGAAAATTACCATTTAGGATTCTACAATGGCTAAGCATATCCTTTAATGTTGATTTTACTGCGAGTACAAATATTTTAGGTGCAACAGGTCTATGGAACCCAGGACCTAGCTTCTCACAACCATTCATGTTGTACATGTTGTATTCATTACACGAATGGGCCTACTGTTTAATGTCGTAACCAAAGGTCTATTTAGTATTTAAGCAGCTTTTGCATGACAGTTTTACTCCCGGATGTTTGTCAGAAGTTCGTGCGAGGACTGCGATTAGTTTTTCGAAAAAGTCAACTGGAAACTGGTGAAACCGGATTTCGATATGAATAAGCAATTTTTAAAGATAGTGTGGAGTCAGGGTCTGAATATCTCAAACGTCTGGGATGATACCTATAAGACCTGGTTCAATGTAATTGGACACTGTTAGGAGTTCCCAAAAGAGCTTGGGTCTATGTGAAACTTCTCTATATCCCCTGTGGATCTTGTTTATATTTTCACCGACAGTTGAAGAAGTAATACAATACAAGTGTTTCGTTGTGACAACAAATACTGGTGAAGACCACTGGCATTTAAAGTTTTGTGTTTCAACTTTGCCTTCATTTCCTATTCTTGGTGATTTTGCTGTTACTAATCACCGTGAAACACTTTGTAACGAAGGACAAGCCGGCACACTTCAAATGAGTCATAGTGATTATTATTTCTAATAACCACACACTAGACAAACTTCCGGCCATGAGAACTACTTCGAATTTATTCTTGAAGAAACCATGAACAGCAGATGTTCAATGCTTGCTTTGCGTGAGCACAACGAGGTATCTAAACTAACTCATCAGCACTTGGCGCTTGACTGTACGTACAAGTCCCACTGGTATCTACAGTCCATTCACTGTACTAAAAAATGTAACTTTAGATTGTCAAAAGGATGCCTTCTCCTACCAAAGGATCCTGTTTGACCTCAAAGCCTTCAATACAAACAAGCTAACCAATATCTCCTCCAGGAAGAGAACAAAAGGATATCCTACGACTCATACCTACATGAACTTCCAAAATCCCCAATATGGTACACAAAACCTACACTTAAATCGGATTTCCTACATATTTAATACAAATAATGAATTTCAATTAATTCCGTCGAGAACAAAAACCACCTATAACCTAGTAAGATCCTTGTAACCAACCCCTTAACCACCTAGAACACACAATACACAGAAATAACCCTTTGATGCAGTAAATTCATTAGGCCCACCAGAGTAGCTGGTATTAATCAAACCAAACTTAAGGAAACCACGTATGTCCACTTGTGCCTCCTTGCAATGAGGTCCTTTCGAGCGAAATAAAGTAATTATGAATAATTAAACAAGGAGCAGCATTCAATATACACACATGTTCATATGTAGGTGGCATCACGACAACCACATATCCGCACGAGTCCTGCCTACACTCGTCGGGGAAACAATATCAAAAATCGATGAAGCCATTGAACATAATCTCCTGTTCATGTATGAAGGAAAGTTTTCCTTTCGCCTGTACGATATATGTGTATGTGGCTAACACGTGCATAACCACGAAGGAATGACTGTGCATCGGGGCCAATGATGGGGGCAACAAGTTCTTACCCCGTGCAGGTATTTTAATAATTCAACATGCAGTGCCTGTTGCGAACAAAAAGCCATTTTTACGATATCCTTTAGCGAATTGGAAACTGAAGATTTTTAAAATAAACACCTTCCTAAGGAGATGAAAGAAAAAAGGAAGAAATGTGTGCAAGGTACCGGGAGGAAGTACACAATTTGAGGGATCCTTGCAAGTAAACACGGCATTCAGTTTGCAAATGGGTTACGTCGGGTGAATTGGGTTATGTGGATGAGATGGGTGCAGTATGAGTAGTGGATCCTGTGGGGCATTATTTATGATGCATACTACCTTGGGAACTGGTAAAGAGAAGCCACTGGGATGGTGAAACTATCCAAATAGGGATATAAATCCTGGGAAGTATAACGTCGGTATATAAGCTTTTTTTTTGGTTTATAGGTTTTGTGCTGCTGAATGGAAGGGTATAATACCCGTCGTCTGCCTTTGAATTGTGAGCTCGCTTTTCTCAGTCAAAATTAGTTTGGAACGGACATTATAAACTATCCACTATTGTTCCAGATCCCAGGCGTAGGACCAGCCTTGTCTTTTTCCAGCTTATTTACTGGCCTCCTTTGAGAGTTCTTATATTGAACCTTGTAAAGTCGACAACAGGCTCAAATATTGGAACTGAATGCAGACATAATGGAATGACGTTCCACAAGGTTGAGTCCTAAGACCCATACTGTTGAGTGTAATGTACGACGGTGCTTCGGGACTAGAGTAGCAGTACTACTTGATACTCAGATGACCTTTGCAGAGGCCGGACAGAAGAGCAGAAGAGTATTTTATGGAAACATCTAGGCAAGGGCTCAGAGAAACATGTTTTGAAAAGACTGGTCCATTTCTGGACATAGCACGGTCACTGAACTTTAACTTTTATAACTCGAGCCCTTGGCCAGAGCTATGTGGCACATATGCTTCTGGTTCAGATCTCTGTTGACTGTGACAAGCATCACTGAAGAAGAAGTACTCGATTGTTACCTATTTAGCAGGATACTCGCACCAAAGACTACATTTTTGAAGGCGTAATGTCTTTTCTTGAAAAGCTTTGCATCGCAGACTAGCAAATGATCGGAAAAGGGCTTCATGATTGAAAACTTAGCGCAAAAGAACCTCAAATTTGATAAACAGAAATAAACTAAAGACATTTATAGAAGTTTGTACTTAAACTTCAAACGAACTGCAGATAACTTCACTCATAGTCGAGAAACCCTGTTGGAAAAGAGGGCTTTTCAGTAAGGACATAACAATTTTGTATTTTAATAAAACACAGATTAAATGAGATATCAAGCTGAAATTCATTCCAGATATAGTGCACATGTTAAATTTAAGTATAGATGTTGAACTCGTTCATTGGAGTCAATTTTCCACAGATATCGGCCAGAAAGTTGCCAATTTCCTATTAGATCTTCTTTCTGAGCTCTTCTAAGCTGATTGACTTTATGGCATAAACTAACGACAGGAGGTAACCCCATAAAAAGAAGACCAACGCTTTAAATCGCATGAGCGAGGTGGCCATTCGACAAGATCATCTCACGAAATTCAACTTCCACATCAAAAGATCAATTGTTTGCCCATTTGTATGACATGTGGCACCGTCTTGTTGGAACCACATATCACTGATGTCCATCTAACTCTGGTCAAACAGGGTCTTTGGCATGACATCCATGTCCATCACAGAGTTCCTTTTTGTGGATTCAATGGAGACTCTTGAAGGACATGTGGTTTTGCTTATTGACAAAGGCATTGAGTCAAAAATGAGCTTCATCGCTGAGGATGATTTTTTGATGAAACTCAGGAAAAATTTTTTTAAATTTTGCAGAACCCAATCGGAGAAGTTTCAGTGCTTCATATGGTCAAGAGGCTTCAGTTGATGGATTAATTTGATCTTGTAAGGATCTCTATGGAAAATTCACCACAATTTGGACTGAGAGGTTCCCAATTCTCCTCTGAATGGGAGGTGGTACGTCTCTTAGCTATCAGTGTAACTTCTTTCCAATCCATATTCAGGTACAAAACTGGACAGATAAAATTCAGAAATGTTTCTCAAAGCATTTTTGAAATATTTTTAAAAAGTTTCTTTAAAGTTTTTAAACAAATGTGAAACGTTTCAGAAACGTTTTTCAAACAATGTGTCTCTGTTGTGTGGACACACCTTCACGTTCCAATACTTTCCGTCCTCATCAGGACCCTCAAGACAAAGTTCTATTTTTTTTCCATCAGAAGCAAACGGCTTGAATCTATAGGTCTTACTCCAGAGATGGTAAAGAGAAATACGCTTCACCTGCATCAGCTTGTCGAAGTCAATTAAGAAGAAAACGTTTAACTTTAAAAAATACTTTATTTCAACAGAGAATAATATGTTCTACTTCACTACAAACTCTTTACAAAAATATTACAATTAAAAATTAATGTAAACATTATTCCTTTTTTGTTTTTGTTTAATTTTTTTTATAAAAGATCATTTCCACAATTTTTTTGTTAGCATTTGTCTTTATTTTTTTAATTCAGTTTTGCTATAAACATTTAGTCATGATTATTACTACATTTAATTACTACATAATGTATTTTTGTTTTTTATTTGCGGTAACAAGAATAAAACTTACTATTTTATTTTTATTTTAAATATTTTCATCACATTTATATTTATAATTTATTGTTTTTTATTATTTTTTTGTTTTTTGTTTTTTGTTTTTTGTTTTTTGTTTTACCTTCTTAGCTAAATATGCAAAATGAGTACAAATTTTGACTACTTGTTGCGCATTATATAATGTTTTGTAAAATAAATATTTCATTAATCCTAGCTACATAGCTAGAATGGATGTATAAATATACATACAATTAGAATTACAATTAGCGTTTAATATTTACTGGCTTTTACACTCATTTTAACAAAGCAGCTTGTCTCTAAATGGAGAATTACATTTACGAACTTGAACATTTAAACACGTTTATCGTTGATAAGCTGCTGTCCCGTACCGTCTTAGATTGTTATTTAATCGGTCTGTGGGGTCGGGTATGCCCAGCCCATACTCCTAGCAAACTGTGGCAATAAGGTTCATCGAACTAACTTGGTTGCATTACGGATTATTAGACAAAACGGAGAGGCGTATGGAACGTTCGTACATAAGTACACCTGAAGTTACTAGGCAATGGGGTTCGTATTTATGTCCTAATGGGGGGGAAAAAAGGTAAACAACCAGACATGGGGGTTCGTAAGGGTGAAGGTATCAGTTGAAGTGGAAGACCTACGGCGGGTAATGGAATATCGTTTTGTTTCTTTGTTTGTGTTCATGAAATTATAAATGTAACCGAGATGGGGGCCATGTCATTGATTTGGAGAAATATTTTTTGTTTAATTATTATTGGATTTCGAATAAATAAGCCTAACAGGTGCCCATGACAACTTTGTCAAATGCCATAGGGATGTAGAAGTCGTAGGAAAGTAGCACTGCCGCGTTGTTTTGATTTGGATTGCGTCCTGTGTTATAGGGTGTGATGCAGTACAACTCTCTATATTCAAGAGTATTCCTTCTCTCCATACCCAAAAGGGCCTTTGCCGATTTTGAAAGCAAGACAAGCAAGGAAAGTGTAAAAACATGTTTTGTGCCAAGATGAGATGGACTGGGAAAGAGTGCCATCCACCTTGTTCTGTCAACATGCTATCCGGTGAGGCAGCTTAGCTTAGAACTAGTTGAAACCCAAAAAACTATTAAAAGACTATGACTTTTAGTACAACTAACCTACGAGTAGATGTAGAAGCATGCATTCCTTTCTTGAGACAGGTTTCAGCCATCTCTTTCTAGAATATCTCCCGTAACGTAGAGAGTCTAAGGACGAATGGACCAAGAAAATTGAGTTCAGGACTTAGGAATATAACTGCCATATCCTGTGCTGTTTCCATTAGAAGGATATACATACAGACAGGGTTGTCCAATTCGTAGTCCGTATTTGACATCCCTGTTGGAATCACATACGTCAAATATAACTGTCACCTGAGACCGAGTCATTTTACAATATGGAACGTGAACGTGTGAAAAATTGTGAAAACTTGTATGCCTCGGGCAAGACGAGCAGATTATGGTCGACATAATCGTTCACCTAAGCCTACTACAGACAAATCTGTAAAAAAAATCCGAAGAGACAGGCTCTGTTACATTTGTTTGAAGACCTATCCATCATCGAACTGCACGCTCTCTAGAAAATATGGCTGCAACAACAAAAAGTCACTGGTTGGTCTGATGGTGGCACTGACCATACTTCTTTGAAAATGAGGATGATGTAACCGTCACTGGTAAATTCCATCGCTATAGCCAAATGTTAACCAATTTTTTTTGCCTCGAATCAGAGATTTGCATGTGGAAGACATGTGGCTTGAACAAAACGGTGCCACATCTCACACAACATGACCAGTTTTGGCTCTACTGCAAGAAAACTTTCCTGAACGAGTTATTTCGCGTTTTATTGGTTCAAACTAGCCACCAAGATCGTGTGACTTGTCGAAGTTGGATTGCTTTGCTTTGAGCATATCAAATCCTTGCAGACAAAGGCATTACTTCACCATCTAATATTATACTCTCCGAAAAAGTGACAGGTCCATAGCTAGATAACCACACGGTGCAATGGAACCCGCTTACTCAGGATGGCAGGATACGCGGGAGTCCTAGGAGTACGTGGCGCAGTTGAGATGAAAGCACGGCAACTGGGAAAGAGTTGGGGAGAACTGAGGCATTTTTCCAGAAATCGCATATGATGGCGCGTAGGCATTGTCGAGGCCCTATGACCTACAAGGGGATAGAAATCTGATATCACCTCCTCCTCAGTTCAAAGAATCCTCAGCAAAATCATACTAAGAACTTCATCTCTATGAAGTAACAGCTCTTCTTGAGACGATTTCAGCACTTACCGTCCACTGGGCAGATGACAAAAGAAATGACAGCTCGAAGGATTAAAAAGTCTATTGATTCTTCCGAGTAACAGGTACCTAAACTTGTGTTCGTTCCCCCTAACTGACTTACAGGCACTACACCCAAGGTAGACACAAAAACTTCAGGATTGCACGACTCTTTTTTAAGTCCACACCTAGATTTCTACCTACCCTTAGCGAAATATTAGAGAATGCGCTTAAGATCCTACTCACCTGGGCTGAGAAATGTGGATGAGTGTTCAATCCCCATAAGACCGAGCTGGTATTATTCACCAACAGAAGGAAAATACCTGAGCTCACATTACCGTCCGTGTTTTCCAAGCGGAGGTCTTGCCAGTGACAATAGCCGCCCGTGATACTGCGATGAAGACCATACCACCGGAAGGTATCACCTTTTTCATCGACAGCCAGGGCAATAAAATCGATTACTGCTATTGAAATGCAATCCAAGCTTGTGAAGTGCTGTCAAGATTCTTGGAACACAGCACAAGCTTGCCCTCTGCTGGGTTCCTGGACACGAAGGTATTCCAGATAATGAGAAGGCAGACGAATTGGCAATAAGAGGCTCTGAATCTACATCGCAGCAGGTAGACACCTCGGTGTTCATCCCCCCTTGCACATTGAAGCAAAAGGCATGGATTAGGGCCAGTAAAGAGGCCAATAGTAGATGGTCCTCTCGGGACACCTGTGTGATCACTAGAAGCCTATGGCCTATAGGACCGAGCGAATTGTGCAAATTCAGTACCACATGAGAAAGATAAGACTCACGGGGATGTGGAGACGAGAAAGCCAATGAGGATACAACCCACTTGCTCTTTCACTGCCCTAAGCTTATCCACCTTAGATTCAAATTTTTAGGGCGACACTTTTTCTGTGATCTTAAAGAACTATCAAATAGACCAATCCATCAAATCCACAGGAGGGTTTGGTGATCCACAGGAAACAAATTAAGACTAGGGTTTACCAATGGGCAAGGGACTTTTCCCCTATGGGTGTCACAATGGGTCTGTACTGACCTGAGTGTGGCGATGTGAAAATTTACTCTAGTCGCCTACCCACATACCTAGCCTAACCTAAGACCCACCTATTTTTATAAAATTCCCTTCAGTACTTGTAAACTTTCCTCATTCGACACGTTCCCTCACGACCTGAACCACGGAGACGTTCCAACGTCCCTAATAGGGAATACCACAAATATTTATAAATAATTTCGAGTCCTTCTGCAAGCAAATTATGTGCTTTGTTGTCCTTCCTGATTAAGGAGAGTGTTTCTATTGCTACACGAAAATTCTTATTGTTTGCAAAACATGAACAAAACAAAAAATGCTTTTCGGTTGGACACCATACGACTGCCGGACGCCTCGTGCTTATTTAGTTAATTAATTTGTTTAATTATAGGAAATTATGTTTGGCAAATATGTCAATGGTTGATGGTTGGCAAATTTAATTTTATTAATGGAAGGGATTAAGGTGATAAACAGATAAATATCTGGGAATGAGAGTTGCGTGCTAAAAGTATTTTTGTTTTGTTTTTTTTTTGCTCATTAACTTCCATTACGTCTTCGTCAAGAGGAAAAGAAAAGGTTAACGTGCGGACATTGTTGCCGGTTTTTTAAGAGAATCCAGCTCACACTATAGTGACCTTAACCTATTACAGTGAACTTTGTAGTTAATTGCAACAAAAAAAGAGAGAAAAACGTTCTAAAGTACTTTATTTCTGCGACTCACACCGAGAGGTTGTAGGTAGACGGGTACGCTGGTAGAGATTTCTTCGTGCTTCAAGCCATTTGTCGTAAAGTTTTCAACACCAAATGGGTGGACTTAATTTGATGGAGGAAATTGTTATTGGAAGCAGAGTTTTAGAATTCGAATGAAATAAATTGCAAAACAAAACACAATGGAGTGGGCGTGGCATGCAATTTTTAAAACAACAAGTTTTAGTCTATATCCATTTCACAGAAATTACACTTTTCCTGTTGATTGAGCCATATAACCCCCGAAAGACGTCAACCATCTTGTCAATCCTTCTACAGAGCACCTCCATTGGACCAGAATCAAGTTGACAACCTGCCTGCTATACAAACGTCAAAAATCAACAGCAGTATGGCAGGTTGACAACCAAGTTGATCGGCTGTTGGGCAGTTTAGAAATGGTCAGTTCCTTAAAGGGCTTTGTAAATAGGCGGATTCCTTACTTAGCCAAAGCACCCAACTTCTAAGAAGACCTTTCCGACGAATGGACTCGAAAACCTGGAATCAACACAAGAATATTTAAAGAATCCAGTTCCTGAACATGGTTCCAAAAATGACACCTTTCCGACGCCTTTTCCTCTGTCAGTTTTGAAGGAGCACACCTTAGAGTATGTCCTCCGCAGAAAGGATATTCTAGTGAAACTAAAGTGTGATCGATATGAACCAACTACGAGATAAATATACGACTATTCCCGCTGAAGTTGTTACTTAAATAGTAAAACTGTCAAACCATTGCCTCCTGCAGATTGTCATCTTACAAAAGGAAGAGACCAAAGCTAAGAGAGAAAACCTCACTGAATAGAGTGATGAGCCTCTTTTTCTTAAGATAGCACCTCGCTCTGAGACACTCGAAATCTGGCGATCCTCGACTATTACGTTTCAGTAAATAAGACTATCCAAGGCCATACTGAACGTTGTGCTAGCTTTGGAATCATTGGAATGTTTTGAACCCAATAATAGTTTACCAATTGGCAATGTGATTTGGGCCCTATTCTTGCTTAAAGTCATGCTTATAGCTCAGCATTACTCCCTGCCTGCAATCCAAAGTGTGTTTTGCCTCAGAAAAAGAATGACACTGACGACTTTCAAATACTCTTGGTCATAGTAGCAGTTCTTGAATTAACCCCATCTGTTAGAATAAGAAGACTCCAACTTTGTCCAAGCGATGTCTCAAACATACACGAGTCATTGCATTAGTTGTCGCCATGGACCCATGTCCAAATGTAGTTAAATAATTGTTCTTCGTAATTTTGAATTACTTTCTGAAAATATCATGACACAACAAAGTGAATTAAGAAGCGATAAAACCCTCATTAAAGACGACCCCTGCTCTGGATGACAATCAAAGGTACTACCCTCAGTAGAACTTGTGGAAAATAAGTGAAAACTTCTACTAAAACTTGTGAACTTTAAAATGCTACCAAGAAGTACTGTAATATTCATAAGTGGTATTTATGAAGTTTTGCAGTTCCGCAGTTTTGCGGCGACGGTTTTCAACACAAAAGGGCAAAGGAGAACCTAACCCTACCTCTTAACATTTGTGTTTATCGTGTTTATTTGCCCTTAACAGTGGGACACATACGATACCCAACATTTTAAACAATAATTAGGATCGAATTTCGAATATTACCTCTGCAAGCAGCCTCATAGGTTTGTGTATTTCGCCGACATAGTCAATCTCTTTGAGTTTATACTCAGTGCCTCTGATGCGGCTTACAAAAAACGCCCCTCTACTACAATCCGGAATAGAAGTGTGCCTCCTCAATATCGGAGAAATCGATAAGATTGGTTCGAAGGCATGTGGGCAGGAGATCGGGAGCGAAAGACCAACAGAAATACGATCACTATGTTCACTGTCGACGCCCAGTGAGGTACAAAGTGCTAAAAGTTAACCAAAAGAGTTTTTTTTTCAAAATTGTCTGAACACCGCCTTTCAACATTTTGATAGGCTCAACTAGGCTTAGATAGCAATAAATTGTCTGGAAGAGTCTACGAACTTAAAACTTTAACCTCATTCTTTAGATTTACGGACAGCAAAAAACTTGATGGTCCTACTTTGGAGTTCACCGAGACTTTCGAACGATGTCGGAATCAGGAATCGGTGGATCAGGAACCGAGGGGCCACTTTACCCTCACATCGCATTGATATGAGAATTCAAACCCCATAGGAATAAAATTTCACAGGTGTATCACAAGGATGTAGTTAGCTGCCGGATGAAAATTGTTATACTCATTCTAAGTACCTTCGTAAAAATTTCAGCTTAAAATGCAAAGAAAAACACTTCAGAGCATGCAAATTGTATGTTTGAGTCCCAAGTTCTAGCCGTCCCTCTTGACAGCTTAATCTTTGTCCTTTCAAGCGGAAGCTTATATATCAGAATTCTTTCCCAGAGACTGGATCATATGCAGCATCCGCAGAGAGCTAATCCACTTGCACACGGATGTCCAGACATTCAACTTTATTAAAAGACTTAATAATATATGCCGTCGACTGTCCGAAATTGCCTTAACTCTTGAATGGACCTTGTTGCCTTAGCTGTGAGCCCGGTCATCATAGAGGTCATGAACTTGTCTTGTTAGGCTAAGCTTTCAAAATTCGTTCATAGGTCAGGGTTGGAGCTTAACTTACGGGGCTTTATGGGTAATTCAAGTTCAGAAGCAACTAAAGCAGAAAAATGTTTCTCTTTAAAAAAAAAAAAAAAAAGGTCACCTAAGGCTCTGTACGAACTTCCTCGTCAGTCATTGCGACAAGAGGTGTATAAAATTATGTTCAGACGATTGTCAGATCTGCAAATGCAAAATTTGTCCAGATACCGTGTGAACTACCAATTTTTGTCTGACAAAGTAAGACATTGTCCGTTTTAGTCAGACAATTGCCAGACCGCTATTTGACAATGCCTGCCATTGGATACGGCCTTCACATTTGACAATGCCTGCCATTTGTCACGGCAGGCTCACTGATTTGTGTAGTGAAAACGAATAATGATTGGTGAGTCAGTGAAGGATTTGATTATCTGTCGGCGGAGTACCAAATTCTTTGGTGATTCGTCTTTATCTTCAAATACGTATGCGGCCAACTGTGCAATGTTATGAGTCTGACCCAGAATCTCCAATTTCTATCAACTGTATGAAGTGACAATTTTTGATCTGACAAACATTGTCAGACAATTGCCAGACCAGCCATCTGACAACAAATTTTGTCTGTCATTGTCAGCTGATTTGCACCAATTGCCAGCACATTTGTAGATCTGGCAATCGTCTGAACACAGCTTAAGGAAACAAAAAAACAAACTGGAATACCACAAGGGTGTGCTCTATGTGCGTAACTCTTTCCATAATTGTTAAATGACGTAAGTAACGTTGTTATGGACGGAGTTCCATTGACAGAGGGAGGATTTCGTCATATCCACCTGATAGTGCCAGAGGTATTCGATTGCCAGCTGGAACTTGATACGTAGAACCAGATTTCGTTAGAAAAAATCGTATCTATCGTTCGATAAGTGCCTCACATGGATCGACAGTTTACATGGAAAATGGACGATTCTGAGCATACACCACATACAGTCACATACCTGCTTTATTGGCCTAGCATCGCATGAGTAAAAATATCAATCAAACTAGGAACAGAATTCCTTAACAATATTCGCGTGTTGTTGTGCCATAGTCCAGCGAGGGGAAGGGCACAACACGTTCAATTAATTTTGTTGATACCACCAAATCCGTAAACCAAAAATTAGCTCTACGCTAATGCGGTTCATTTGTTACTTTAATTTCCAACCATTTATGGAATCCATAATTATCACGTTCCTAGTATTCACTGTAACCATTCGTTTCAAATCCACAGAAACACATTTCCATTTCAAAAAAGAAAAAACAGAGAAATTAATATCTCAAACGAACGTGTTCGGGTGGTAGATACAAACAAGCATCTCAGAACACAAAGCCAGTTCTTCAGAAAACCCCACATATCCAACCCCATTATCGGATGAACATGAGCGCACACTTCTTGGAAAGGGGATTTGTTTGTTGTTCCTGTTGCAGTCTCTCTCTCAATGCCAGAAATTCGCTCAGTCGAAGGAATCATTCACCGGAAGTAAAGATAAATTAAGGTGCACGGAATTCCGGTTAAAAAAAAACACAGCAAAACGCATTGCATTGTTCAATACCAACCGGCTGCGCGCAGGCATTCCCCACTCAGCTACAGTGAGCTTTAAGTAAGTTTCCTCTTGAATTGGTCAGGACCTCGAAAGAAAAAAAAAAAAGGAACTCCTGCCTGAGTTAATAAATATTTAAATTTAAAGTGTAAATAAAAATCATAGCCATTTCATGGACTAGAAATGGGATTGGCCTTTTTTTTGGAATTTCTTTTGGAAGGAAAAAGTCAACACCTCTGGGTCTCCAGGATAAACACAACCAAGCTTTGTCTTTCTTTTACCACAGAGGAAAACCGTATTCATTATTCAGCTCACAAGTTGGTTATATTTTTAGTTTTCACCTTTTCTTGCGAAAACCCCTTAAAAATGTAACACACATCCCCTACCTCAGCATCCCTTTAGACGGTACGGATGCAATATTTGTTTTTTTTTGTTTTTGCTTCGTTTTTTTGGTATCTTTAGTGCTAATTCCATTTCTTTGATAAACAACAGTCTAGTAATTGCACACATTGATTTATTTTAAATTTATTTATTATAAGTATTTTATTTAAAATATTTGTTTTGCTTTGTAATGACAAATTTTAGAATATTTTTCTTCCTTTTTTTTGGTTTTTTTTTTTTTGTTTAAAATAAGTCTTATGAACAAGCTTAAGGACTACTTTTACAAAAATGTATCTGTTTTTTTATTTATTTACTCTTTTTCTTAGTTAAAAATAAAATTCAGCTATAAGTAACAATTTTGCGAATTAAATTTGTTTTTTTCTTTTAGAATGCGCGCTACGCGACGTTGGGATTTTTTTTGGTCAAAGTGGTGATGAAGTGGGGCTTTGCGTTTCAAATACAAATTTGTTTAATTGAAGTGATTTTGGAGATTTTGGGCAACTTTTCAGCTGGCTTTTATAGAAGAGAACGGATGGTATAAAGTAGAATTTTGTAAAAAATTAATTCTGAGGTTCCTGTACTTTCTTAGTTGGCGCCCGATTCGGGGTCATTTTTTCGACATTGAATACAACAGAAATATTGGTGAATATAGAACCATATTAGGTGCGATTGCGATTGAAATTACTTCATTTAACTAGATTTCTAGAAGGCGTGTTAATCAGTTCAAGGATCAACCCACAAGGAAGGTTTACAAATAACACCTCTTTACATGAATTGTGATAAGCGGTCGTGAGATTGTATGCCTACAGCATGATCACGGATCTTTTTAAAGGCTGTGTGTTTACCAAGTATGGGTGCAGTTAACCCCGCCCTGTCCAGCATGTCAACGTCAGCTTATTTAGACCAGAAAAATCGGTCAACCTTCCATACACATACAACAAGTTCAAAGTCAAAGTGAGTTCCCTAGGTAGGGCTTAGTAGGACAACACCCGAACGAGACTCTCTTAGGCTGATCGTATTGTGTGCTGTAATTTTTCTATGCCTAGATATAGAACTGACAGCAGGAACCCTTGGGTTATGTTCTAACTTTTTTTGTGAGTCGATTGCTGAGCCATTTTTGAGAATTATGTACATCATGGTTGGACCTCATTTTTACCAAAATCTGGGAAGAAAAACAATCACTTAAGGATGCTTCAACAAATGCCTCAAAAGGGAGACTATAGAGGATATACCTGGTTTTTAGGACATCGGTGCAAAATGTCAATATATCCGACATACCTTAGTAGTTTCGCAGAGCTTTAAATCTCTTTAAGTATGATGCCGACGAGACCACTTGACAGTATGCCGCTTTGTCTATCAAGGTTTCAAGGGTTCACACAATAAGGCAAGCAAAATTTTAGATGCCATATTGAGTTTACTGCTGCGTTCTCATTTGACGCAGTGGAGCTCTTGTGTAACGAAGTAGGCGGTCTGACAAACGAAGCTGAAATTCCATTCCTCGGGCTTGCACTCATTAGACAAAATCTAAAAAAATGGGTTGACTAAGCCCTTTACCAAACCATGTCTGGCTACTTTCAATACCATGTGTGGCAAGTCATATAGTCGAGCAGGATATTTTAGACCAAAACATCACATGGCGACCACTTGGGCAACCTTAGGAATAGCACTGTGGTCGTGTTTGAACCCCTAGAGTTAAATATTGCGTTTTGGGTTTTGTGGTGAAGAAAATCAGTTCCGTTTTACACGAGTTGACCTCAAGACCATATTTTTGGCAGATAGCTGACTCTACCTTGAGTCTTCCTTTACCTAGGTTTAAAAGGATTCCATTCATGGCTATTAGCTGTAGTAGAGGTGACTTGAAATAGCCATCTGGTGTTCCACTGCTGGCAAAATTTGTTTACTATTCCTACTTCCTAGGGTTACCTGAATAATTCTAGTCCTAAGCATAGAACAGAGACTTAGCAGGTTTTATTTTCCTGGCTTCGTGACGGACTAAAGAATTGCTACATTATTGAAAAGCTTGTTCTGTGTCTAAAAGTGCACAGACCTGCTTCTATTGGACTTCCTATGAGGTATGCGTGATAAGATTTGAAAAAGGACGATTCAATGCAAAACTTGCACTAAGCAGTCCTAATGAGATACTACATCAGCGGCAGGGATGCCCACAACCTTGAAATTGCTTCAAACGACTGGCTAAATGTACTCAGCAACAGAACTACTCGTATTACCTTGTCCAAACCTGGATGATAAGTGAACTACTCTTAGCTGTAAAGGATTCTTTCTGTAATATTGTGTCAAGCTAGGTCTGTTGAACTGAATAGGCCATCGTTACTATGCAGACAGGAAGATAAATCTTGTTGAACACAATCTGTTAGGTAAGGTTGCTCCAGTCGAAGGGAATAATTTCCCGACAATCTTAATAATTCGGATGACATCCTTAGTACCCTAGACTTCCATGCACCCTACGATATATCCGGAAAGTAAGGATCAGGAGAGAAAACCTGCCTCTCTACAAAACGAGATTGCATTGTATAGGGACAGCTCCGAAATCTATGGGAGTACAGGCTCTGATATACTTACATATGTATACTCCAGAGACTCTGAGCTACAAGTAGCTCTGAGACTCTCGAACACTTGCAGTATATTTCAAGCAGAGGTTCGAGGTGCGCTCAAAACTGGAGAACTACTAGAGTTGGGATCAACATATCCCGATCTACATTGATAGTCAGCCTGCTCCTAAGCCGACATAATAAGACCTGAAATAGTCAGGAATTAGCGCACAATGCCCAGGATCATGTACGGACACTGCGTCGGGCCACAAAGGATCAGAGTTTTCACAGTCAGAGATGTGAATTCATCAAGCTTTGTGGCTAAGAGGATTATTTTAAAGAGGTTCATCAACATAGCCACCAACTTAGAAGGGGATGAGGATTCTAAGGCCTTGTTGCCTACTTTAAATCGTAGAAAATCTGGAAGAGTTTTGAAACTCAGCAGATCGCGGTTAAGAATAACCAGTAGGGGTCCTCTCTGGTAATTGCCTTCTGAGAAGCGATGCCATGAGGCTAGGAATATCACACACGGATACATGGAGATACTCCAGTGACCTTCATAGTTCTACTCTATGAGTGTAAAGGCATAGCTCGGTAAAGTAAAGTTTTACAGGGATGTCAAATGCACGGACGAGATGGTTCAGGTTAGTTTTGTTACCATAATGGTTCCACTATGGTCATAGCCCTACAGGCTAAACTTCTAAGGAAAAACCTGCTTAAGTCGTAGAACTATGATTTAATTTACGTTCAAGGTCGACAATGCTATAAAAAGACATGTGTCATGTGTCATGTGTCATATAGTTATCGCGATAGAATCTTTAAGAAAATACGATTAGTTGCGTAAATTGTTTCGCTCCGAGGTGGGAGAATGGGGGAATGGAAAAACTCTTTAGCGTACAGTTCCTGATAAACAGTCAACACTTTCCCATGTCATAATGAAGTAACGCGAAATCGATAAGGATGTCATGTAATAGACAAAGGAGCACAACATCGATTCAAAACAGGTGTTGTCCACGCCCTGCTGACAGCTAAGGTGTTGTCACACTCAACATTTTGAATAATAAAAAACAATTTCAAAACATAATAACGAATTCAAAATGATGATACAAACAGATACAGATACCCAACAACTTAGTGACACAAACACAGCAAAATAAATCTGGAAGGAATGAAGTTTCCTTCATTTTTTTTTATTATCCTTTTAATGAACGTAAAAATGTCAGGAAAAAAAAAAACAGATTTTACATTACTAATGACATCTTTCACGGGTGGAAAAAAAGTGTCCCATTAATGTTTTATAGAATTTCTAAGGAATGACAGGCGGTGACAGATGTCAAATGATGATGACAACAAATAGACGAACACACTCTGTAGGAGGTAAGTAAAGTATATTCTCTCGTCTAGCGTGTGCCGTCAATAGGGAGAGGCATACACTGTACAGATACAGAATAGAATAGCAAAGGAGGTGCTTTTAAGGAGTTTTGTGCCACACATTTAGAATTTAAGGAATTTAAAAGCATTTCTAATATTAATTTACGATGCACTCAATTCTGGTGATTTTGTTAGGAAAATGACAAAAGTTCTGGTCACGATGAAGGCATGACAAACGGCAAAGGGTGGGTTTAAGTGTGTTTCCGCGAGGAAGAGGAGTGATTTGTGGAAATTACATTACCGGGGGGCTGGGAATGAGAAACTGCTGATAAAGTGTTCCATTTGTCTACTACCGTGAACCACTTGACTTTCAGACAAAATAGGGATGTTTTGGCAGGCTTCGTCTAAGAAATAAGTTGATACTGGTCTTCAAGGTTCTGGTCTTATAGGTCAAAAGGACGACCTTGCAAGTTTCAGCAGGGAATAGGACTCATGTGTGTACCTGTCCACAATGGCGAGGAACCCATGGCTTCACTGTAGATTCTTGTAGAGAGGAATCATCTGTGTTGGCTTGGTTATGATTCCTTTTCCATTTGACATCAGAACCGTTTAATGGTCCAGCGCGATCCGAGTATAGAAGTCCAGTTTAGTCAACGACTAGAGGAGCTGACTACGAATTTGATAGTTTGGCTCGAAGGAGAAGTAACGACCAAAACCACGATGTTGAACCACGGTTCAAAGGAGTGCTTCTGAGTCGATGAGACAATTGCCTCGGTGTCTATCAGGCAGAACGCGCCCCATTTAAAGAATCCGTCAAAAAAGTTTTCGTATCATAGGCTGTCTGTCTGTCTTTGAAGGGGTATTCAACAATGTGAGCGTCGATCCAGCCCTGGATAGGTTACACAGGACAAAACTGGACACCGGATGGCGTGCCAACTGGATTACACCACTCATGTTCAAATCGAGAACCATACAGTCATCACTGGGAAGGAAAAGCGTTTACAGAGGAACGGCCCAAGGCGGAGTACTCTCTCCTCTAATATGGCTTCTAGTGGTGGACGATATCTTGGTAAGATTGAAGGAAAATGGGTTCAATATGCAGATAATGTGGCCGTCTGGAGACCATGCTCGGTTGGACTTGTATTGCACCAGTCTGGTGGTTGAAACTTCTGTAAAACAGAGGGAAGTACGATTATAATCATCGAACTCCTATAGGCATGTCTTGAGACTATCTCGATGGAAGGCTACATGAGCCCGACGCTTGTATTTAAAAGGAGATCTGACGAACGAATTCGGGTCAGAGCCTACCATAGAACCGACAATGAAGAGGAATTGGCTTTCCACAATGACAGTTCTAAGATGGACATCGGTACACGGTTCCAAGGCGACATCACAGTCGTTACTCAGTCTACTGAGACTATACGTGAGAGGAGTGTCATTGGCAATACGAAAACTGTCTACATACACAGCCAGGCAGTCGTTAACGTAAGGCTCTAGGATAATTAAATCGAAGCTTCTAAGCATCTGCAAATCATTCAGAGCTGTGAGCTTCCATGAAGAGGGACGGTGCTGCGTATATCGCAGACTCTTCCCTTCGTTGCAGTCCCAATATGCTTCTTGAAGAAAAAATTAAATGATGAAGCCATTGGTCGAGCAAATCGATGATGGACTCTTCTAGACACATGTGCAACGGCATGGCCAACCCTAAACAAGAAGAGATCTGTTTCTTTGGTGAAGTTCAGTCCTCACAACAGACGGGTACTTTCCGACATTCATACGGAGCGCCTCAGCGTGCGACTATTGCCGAAGTTGGAGGAATGAGGATGGGATTGAATCTGTCCGACTGTCCTTCCCTATTGCCTAATAATTCACTGATATGGAGGACGTGGGATGTGGGACATAATATTGAACTGAGGGACCTCCTGTGATTCACACCACTATCGGAGCGGGCTTCCTGGCTTCACCAAGTGGGCACAATGGACCCCATTCTGTGGGTTAAACTGAGCAACCACCTCACTAATTCTGCTTCGACTGGACACTGACAAACTTCTACGCCAAGCAAGAGTCAACTGTCAATTCATGTAAGTCTAGCTCGATGCCTGAAAGGATTGTCCAAGCCCAACGGAGCTTGGAAGCAATGGAACTCAACACTGAAAGGATAAATGAAGAACGATTTTCAATAAGAACTCCATCGTTCTGCGGTAAGTTTATGACCACCAATCAATGTGGAGCACAGCTTGTGCAAAAGGTTCATCTGTAACTCCTCCTCCTTGAATCCTTGTGCTTAGGATATACAGCAGATCATTAAAATTTATTATTATTGCCGTCATTACAAGGGTTTCCGAAATTTTTACTCTCGATTCCCGATTCAATGGAATATGTGTGCTTTTATGTCCTGTAGCTGACGGTAATTCCATTTTATTGCTTCATTCGACAGCCAACAAACTAGGAACCTCAGAGCCAAGGAAACCAAAATGACGGTTAAGGACGGACATTTTGAAAGAAAGCACACACAACACCTTGACTTGACCAAATAAAATCCAAAAAAGAAAAGAAAAAAACTATCCTATCGTGTGAACTGTATATTGTTCCAAATTAAAGCACCTATTTATCACACTCACACTCTCTACGTGGCACTGCTGCTGTCGCTGTCGCTGTTTAACGATCCATTGGATGCCTTCAGTTCTGTGCCGCACAAGCTCTTGGATACCACCGGTGAACATGATGCGCTCATGCCATGACGGCACGGTTGCGGTGACGTTGGATTCGACAAACCCGATTCGTGTATCGGTGATAGGGTTGGCGAACGCGTTCGTAAAAAGTGCTTCCTTCGTTGTCGCCGATAGACGGAGTTAAGCGCCGGCAATCGTTGAGAATTCGGAGGAATATGTGAGAAACCGAGTGTCTCTGCCAGTTCATCCAAATCTGTGGGATTTGGCATCTTTCGTCGGGCTGGGGGCGGAGCAGAAGGCATCGTTAGGCCATTGCTGCCGCTGTAGGTGTAGCTCTCTTCGTCGCGGATGATTGAAGTTGGCAAAATGGTTTCGATCGACTGGACACTGCTGTGATCGCTCGAGGGTGAGCTGCTGCTCTCGTACATCGGAGGGTATGGTGTTGGCCGGATTTGGTTTTGTTTTATATTGGCTGTCGGAGCTGGGTGATGGGGCGGATGTGTTGCATTGCCCATGGAGTCATTGTGACGGCATCGAGGTCGCCTGTAGCGGTTGATCATTCGCATCATGTGGCGGAAGCGAGCTATTGGCCAAGGCCGATGCAAGCGTGGCCTCTGCGGCGGCTTAAAGTTGGCACCGTTTGTCTTGATGAAATGCACGGGGATCTGGGTGGGATTGGTTTTGTCCACCATGACGCCGTTGCCGTGTTGTTCAATGTCGGTGCCGTTGAGGCCCATGGAAATGGTTGAGATTATGTCGTTCGGTACATCAGGACTGTCGGGTACACTCGAACAACAGTTCCATTTTCGACGCCAGCGATGATGTTTCGAGATGGTCTTGACATTCTCAGTCTTGAGGGGGGTCTTAATGCGGAATGTGCAGAAGGTGCACTGCTCGCTGAAGTGTAGGAAGGAGCGGGTGGTTGCAGACGCTTCGATTTCACTAACCATTGTTGCCTTGTTTGCAGCCGCACTGAGCTTCCTTCGTCGCTGGGCGAACTCCGAGCAGCAGTGGAAGGATTTGGTCTTGCACTTCTCCACCGCTTCGATGTCGCCACCGGCTGTTATCGCTGCTGCCGCTGTAGTGGCGGTAGTGGCAACATCCGCCTCCAGCATCGAACACATGTAGTAAGTCTTCATGGCAGTCTGATGGTATTCACGGGAATTCTCGCAGCAGTGCAGTGTTGTCGGACGGTCTTCGGATTTGGCTTGGAAGAGGCGAAAATCTTCTGGGAAACTGTTTGGATGGCGGAGGCTCGAACAGAAATACACCTGACTGCTGGGGTCCTTGGACGGATCGGGACTGTTGCCTTCCGGACTGCTGTTGCTGGTATAGCTTCCATTCTTTGGCATTGTGGAGAGAGCTTGTTGTTGCTGCTGTTGCTGGCGATGATTGCGGATGTACTCGTACGTCGTGAGACCGAGGAACGAGATGTATATGTGGAAAAAGCAAAGATGCAGTAACAGCCCAGCTGTGATTGCCGCCAGGACGCCGAGAAACCCGATAAACACCAGGAAAATGGTGTCACTAAATCCAATTCCATTCACGGCTCCTGCGTCGACGACCTCCTTCACCAGGCTGCTTGGCGTAGTTGTCTCATTCATGCCGCCGGCTGTGGCGTTCTCTAGGCTCTGATTGAAAAACTGCACAGTTTCATTCCAAAAGGTCACATTCTGAGGACTCAACGTCGCCTCCTCCAGGGTGGTCTCATTGAACGGACCCTGCACAATTGCCTTCGATATGACGACCTCCTCGGCTTCCATATACCAAAAACTCAGCCATTGCGGATTCAAGTGATACAAAATGATCTGGGCCATAGCGGCGGCCACAATGACCAGCGTCGCTACAACCGCCGACACGACACACATTAGGAACGCTACATAATTCCTCGACCCAATGCAATGATTCAGCCACTTGCAGTGATGGTCGAACTTGCCCACACACTTATTGCACACCGAACAGTGCTTAGTCCGCTGACTGGTGGTTCGTATGTTACACAAGTGACACCGACCGTTCTCGATGACATGCGAATGTTTGGCGCGATCGAACTCCGGCACGATCCGATCGTTTCGATGCAATCGACGTAGTTCACGATCCGCAGGATCAATTAAAAGCGCCGCCAAATGCGATACTATATGCACAATGTACAAACCCGAGACAAGACCGTACAGCGGGCCCTGAAGTTCACTCGTAAACGACGGTATCAGCACCCAAAACGAGGCAACACCGAATAGGATCAGAACAAACCAACCAAACACTTGCAACGGATGCAATGGAAATTGTAAACCGTTTAGTCGACGTCCCTTACGATGTTGAACTTCAGCGACATTATCCTGAAAGGATATACACTTTGACAGATCACACTTAAACGTGGTACGTGGTACGCTTTCCTTATCGTCATCATTCGAATCGGTATTCTCATAATCATCATCGTCATCGTCCTCATCATCATCGTCGTCGTCGTCCTTATAATTGGCATTTGTGTGCGTAAGTGCGAAGTGCACTACATGTGCTTTTGGCGTTATACTACGATCGGTGGTTGTTGTTTCAATCGGCGTTTGTTTGTTTAGACTGTGGCCGTTGCTACCGTTCGTTTCGATTCGATTCGATGCGTTCGTATGCTCTGGGAGCATGTTATAGCGATTTTTTCAAAAACACGGAAACACTCGGGGGTAGATGCATAAATAAACGGCATTCCATGGGACTTGGATTTTGGAATTAGTTGCTCGACAATATCGTAAGTCTGTTACAACAACAACAACAAAAACAAAAAAACTACACAAAGTTTTTTACACTTTTCATCGCACTTTTCTTTGAAAGTTTTTCTTTGCTAATATCGTAAATGCGATATCATTTTTAGCACATTACACTAATATCGTAAATCTAGTTTGGTATAATCGTATACAAATGAAGGTTTATTGATTTATTTGAAATTTTTTTAGTAAATATCGTATTTTTATTTTAATATCGTAAATCTCGTAAGTTATCTCGTAAAGTTTTTTTCTCACCAAACGATGCACACAAAATTAACAAAAGTCCTTTCCACGATTTAAACGATTTATCGCTCAAAATTAATATCGTAAATCCTTTAATTCTATCTACATACTCATAGCATTCGCATTAGTAGTTCTTGTGGTAGTAGTTCTAGTTAATAGTGTCACTTTGTCCTCCGCTTAACACCGAAAGGATCAAAAGGACAGCATTTTGCTGAAAAATCACTTCACACTCCTTGAGGATTATTTTTTGGTTCCACAAAAAGTGTCTCTTTGAGATTATTGGCAAACTTTGCTCCTTTTTTTTTTTTGTATTTTCAGGGTGTGTTGGGAGTTGGTTTTGCTTTTTTTTGCTTTACTCGTGTTTATGTAACAATTGTTGATGACGAAAAGAAAGACCAGAACAGCGCGACACGAGGCAAGGGTAAACGAAAGAAGAGAGAGAGAACAAAAAAAGGGCAGCTATGTCCCTTTTACAATTGGTTTTTCAATTCATTGAAAATGACTGAGTTTCCGATTGCGTGGTTAAAAAAACAAAATACAATTCAGTGCTACAACAACAACAGTGACAAGAGAAACATTGAATACACGTTAATTGAGAAAAGCGCTTTTTATTGTTCGAAAGGGTTGGTGTTTCGACGGTATTCACGACGACGATACACGACACGACAGCGAGAGAATAATACGACAAGTAACGTACGACATACACAGAATGTGGGATAGGGGCGGGGGGTTTGTTACGTTTTTCTTTTTTTGTTTTTCGAATTCACTTGTTAAATCTTTTTTTCTATTTGAAAATGGGGAGATTTGTGTTCAACTACAACAGAAAAAAAAATCAACGAACGAAATGCTTTTGCGGCTTCTAACCATAACGGACGGGGAGTAAACTACAACTGATTGGAGTTGGCCTGCAGTGAGTGCTCAAAGTTCCAGCCAGCCAGCGTTGTGTTTGTTGGGGAAAAGCGCTTCGGTTCGTGCTCTTTGGTTTTGTGTTTGAGTTCTTAGGTGGAGATGGAGGGAGAAAGCTGTGTGTGAAGTGGGGGAGAGCTTTTTATCTTTTGGATGCGTTCTGCGAATTGCAGTTTTTGGAACAGATGATGATGGATGGATATTTTCTTGTAGAATATTATAATGTTCACTTACCCTGGGATGAGGTGACAGCAATTAGAAGTTTTTAGCGATGAGTTGCGATTGCGTTAGGTGATGAAGCTTTGCCGCAGATACGGATGGACAGCCTTGGGTCTGAAAAGAACATTCAAATCGGAAAGGTTGGTTTTAGTTGAAAACTTATGAGAAACTACTACAAAATGTTTTACAATTGTTAGGGGGTTTTCTAATAGGGTTCCCCGGAAATGCTTGAAGTCAACTGCGGTTTGCTTGAGACCTGTCAGTTGTTTGATCAAATATCGCGTCTTTTCAAAACGATTTTCTGATTTTTATTGGAAAAACGCACATTTCTGACGACAGGTACAGGTGTATACAAAGTCTGTCAATTGTTAAAACTTTTTTATCAAAATTGTCGTCCGTTAGTAACAACTTTACTACCCAGGGTTTCCCATTTTCATTGCTAAATGACCCATTTCTGGCTTAACAGCCTCGTTAATGTACCCTATTCACACAGGAGTGACGGACTGCATATTTTCGACGTCTACCGGCCAGGGATGATCCAGATTTTTGGTTCATTTTCTGACCTATTTTTGACGTTTGAAAATGTCAATCGCTGTCACTCGACAAAAGGGCGAAAGAAAAATCTAAGAACTGGGAAATTCACGAAGCTAACTACAGAAATAGGAAAGTAGATCAATTAAATTGATGTGAAAAGCCGAAAAGCAAAGCAATTTGATTGCAGCCAATATCTGATACGTCAAACAAAGTCTGCGGGAGTGTTCAGAAATGTCAAAACAAAACTCCAGTACGTCAGTCCACTGTGAAAAGGGTCATAAGTAATTTTTTTCTACTTGGACAAGTCAGGCTTTCAACGTCATTATGAAGGGCCATTGCAACCACAACTCACTGTTTGGGGAGAGTTTTATGCCAGAGACATATGTTTTCTTCAATGCTGCTGGCAACAGATTTATTTAATGAAGATCGCTTCCGGATCATGTGTATTTTGGTTCCTATAGGAGTCTACAGAATCACGATTCGTGAAGATTTGAAACGCAGCGATCGATTTTTTGCAGTCAATTTTCCTCCACTGTTCCATACATATCAGCTGGAACTTCAAACTTATTTTAACGTTGTCGGCTTATTGGCATAAACCAATGACTTGACGTAGTTCCATAAAAACAAATCCGACGACGTTAAATCGCATGAGCGAGGAGGCCATTTGTCCACCTTCCTGTCGAGATTACATGACTAGAAGCTTCCCTTTGAATAGATCAATTGTTTGACCAGCTGTGTGGCATGTGGTACCATCTTGTTGAAACCACATATCACTGATGTCAAGTATATATCCAATTCTGGCCACAAATGGTCTTCCAACATGCCACAATAGCGAACTCATCACTGAAGATGATTTTTTGATGAAATTCAGGATTTTCTTCCAGCTTTTTCAAAGCCCAATCGGAGAAGTTTCGGGGCTTCAAATGTTCAAAGGACTTCAGTTCATAAGTTAACTTGACTTTGTAAGGGTGTAGGCCAAGATTCTTACGAAAAATTCACCTCTATGTGGGCTGAGGGATTCCCAATTCCTGGGAACGTCCTGGAATCGACAGATTTGGCTCATTTTGAACTGAAGCACTAATGGCTGCGGTATTTTCGGTGTCTTAACCGGTTCTCTGTCTCACTGGCAAAGGAACATTTAATAGGCAATATGTTGACTCGATATATCCATACACAGTCTGTCTGGTGGGACAATTAAGACGACACCGAAATTTGAAGTGCGCTCTTAAAACTGCGGGTACCGACTCAGAATGTTGGTAGTAATTTTGAATAACAACCAAATGTTGCTCATTCGCGAGCCTCATAATGGTAAAAATGTAAATTTTAACTGACGTTTTGACATTGACAAACCACAAAAACAAAAATTCAAAGGTGCGTTTGTATCAAAATACAAAATTGTTATGTCCTTACTGAAAAACCCTTTAAATCATTGGAGTGATGGCTGGGTGAAGTCATTGCGCGTTAGGCAGGGTTATACCCCGAAACTAAGGGCAACAGTATAGATGAAGATGAGAAAGGATCAGGCAACTAATTTCTGTGAGCACTTAAGCCTCTTCAACATATGAAGGTTTGCAGGTACAGAGGCAATGACTTGCAGGCTATACAACATCAACTTTTAATCTGAAAGGGTTAGTAGAACGAATGTATCACAACAGATCTACTATTGGTGCCGGGGATAGCCTGTTAGCCATTTCAAACCTAGCAAACAGCTCCTCCATACTTCAAGGTCTACCATAACCTCATACAATCAATTTTCTGAGTGCAATGCCAAACAAGTACTCCAGACTGACGTTGAAAAAAAAACCCAACTTTACTTCACCCAAAGGTAAATTAATTTCAACTTCCATCCACCCAGACTCTGCAAAGTCAAACAAAAAACTTTCCTACCCCAAGCGCCTTCCATAAGATTAAAGTCTTACAACTTCAAGAAAAGAAAAAAAAACTACGTCACACGAAAAGGAAACTTACTTCCTTCTGATCCTCAAAGATATCTTAAGCCAAGTCCCCCTCCCAACTCTTTCTATATCCCTAATCCTACCCAAATCCATTTAGTTTGCCTCCTACTTACGTTTTTTTTTTTTTTGCGAATTCCAATCACATCACTCGCACATCTCAATAAAACACATTAAAGGGAAAATACCCCCAAGGGTTCAATGCGAAAGTTCAAAAGAAACCATAAAGAATCCCTAAACTAGACATCGGTTATCTCAATTGCCCCC
Organism: Xylota segnis; assembly: GCA_963583995.1. Taxonomy (NCBI): domain Eukaryota; kingdom Metazoa; phylum Arthropoda; class Insecta; order Diptera; family Syrphidae; genus Xylota; species Xylota segnis. The sequence goes on from OY757239.1 coordinate 49,962,061, forward strand.
AATGTACAACTTATGTACACAATGTTCCCCAGGCCAACTTTTTTAAAAAACAAAAATAAACCATTTCACCGCAACCAGAAGAAGTGTACTAATTTATTGGTTATACATTTTTCTTACGCCAAATTAACCCAAAGTTAATTATTCGATTACTTGTGCCATTGTGGGGAGCCCACTCACAGTTTACCAGGCAAACAAGTACTAAACAAACATTAAACGAGAAACAACCAAAAAAACAACAAACTTTGGCAAAAAAAAAGGTAAAAACTCCGCAACTCATAAAAACTAAAGCCACTAGTTGTGAAAGCTTTGCAAAAAGTACTCAAAATCCTTTCAATGGAGTATAAACAATCCAACATCCGATTTACTACTTGGCTCTCGAAAAAAATAGCAAAGAATATCCTTTGAGCTTACTATGACATGCGTAGTCGGCGTCCACCAGAGAGCGGAATCTAGTTTTTCCAACCCTCAATCGTGGTCTACGTCATCCGTTTCGCTACTGTTAACAGCAACCCTCCTTTCATGACCAAAAAAAAAAACAAAAATGGGTTTTGTTTTGTTTGGTATTTGTTGTTCTTTGGTTGCCAGAGTGTTCGGGTGGGGGTTGGTGGCTTAGAAACCCCTAATACTCTTCGAAAGTTCGAAAATGATAAAAATAACAAACACCCCCTGCAGATGGAGGCATTTCGGAACATGATGTTCACTTGTTTTGAATGGAAATTCGCTGGCGGAGTTGGACAATCCTTTAAAGAGGGTTACACTAAGTATTGACCCGATAACGCACAGTTTTTTTTGTAAGTTTACAACTGACTACAGGTTTGACACCCTTACCTGGTGCACGCGTCAGGGTTGAAAATATGTAGTAATTTTGGCAGACAATCCGATAAGTGTGTCAGGTTGTGTGGTGGCATTAATAATTCAAAAATAGAACATTTAACTTGTTTACAGAGTGAAGAGATTTTTGTTGGCACCAGGACTCGTTCATTAATGCTTTTATGGGCGGAAGGAGTGGGCGTTTATTTGCTGATTATGTTATGATGATACGCCAACTATACCGTGAAACGAGAGGGAGACTCTTAGGTGGGGAAAGTTTTAAAGCCTCAAGAGGCCGCATTAAGTAGTTTTAGTGCGAAATAATTAGGCAGGGCTCATTGCATCGAGTTCAGCAATCATGGTAAAGTTTTGTGCACTAGAAATAAGGTTTAATGGCGAGTGGCACGAAGACGAGGATATACAGAAACAGAATACCCTGCTTGAATTGTGCCAAGAGATGGAATTTTCATGATGTGGCTAGCTGGTTGGCTAAGCCATGGATAGCCCATTCTTTCACACATTTTTGGACTGAAAAATTTTCTGTTTCCAATACTCGCACAGAGTCGTGAGCCGAGCTCGTTTGTGCTTAGGATATACAGAAACAGAATACCCTGCTTGAATTGTGCCAAGAGATGGTATTTTCATGATGTGGCTAGCTGGTTGGCTAAGCCATGGATAGCCCATTCTTTCACACATTTTTGGACTGAAAAATTTTCTGTTTCCAATACTCGCACAGAGTCGTGAGCCGAGCTCGTTTGTGCTTAGGATATACAGAAACAGAATACCCTACTTGAATTGTGCCAAGAGATGGTATTTTGACGATGTGGCTAGCTGGTTGGCTTAGCCATGGATAGCCCATTCATTCACTGAAAAATTTCCTGTTTCCAATACTCGCACAGAGTCGTGAGCCGAGCTCGTTTGTGCTTAGGATATACAGAAACAGAATACCCTGCTTGAATTGTGCCAAGAGATGGTATTTTCATGATGTGGCTAGCTGGTTGGCTAAGCCATGGATAGCCCATTCTTTCACACATTTTTGGACTGAAAAATTTTCTGTTTCCAATACTCGCACAGAGTCGTGAGCCGAGTCCGTTTGTGCCTAGGATATACAGAAACAGAATACCCTACTTGAATTGTGCCAAGAGATGGTATTTTCATGATGTGGCTAGCTGGTTGGCTAAGCCATGGATAGCCCATTCTTTCACACATTTTTGGACTGAAAAATTTTCTGTTTCCGCTACTCGCACAGAGTCGTGAGCCGAGATCGTTTGTGCTTAGGATATACAGAAACAGAATACCCTGCTTGAATTGTGCCAAGAGATGGTATTTTCATGATGTGGCTAGCTGGTTGGCTAAGCCATGGATAGCCCATTCTTTCACACATTTTTGGACTGAAAAATTTTCTGTTTCCAATACTCGCGCAGAGTCGTGAGCCGAGATCGTTTGTGCTTAGGATATACAGAAACAGAATACCCTGCTTGAATTGTGCCAAGAGATGCTATTTTCATGATGTGGCTAGCTGGTTGGCTTAGTCATGGATAGCCCATTCTTTCACACATTTTTGGACTGAAAAATTTTCTGTTTCCGCTACTCGCACAGAGTCGTGAGCCGAGATCGTTTGTGCTTAGGATATACAGAAACAGAATACCCTGCTTGAATTGTGCCAAGAGATGGTAGTTTCATGATGTGGCTAGCTGGTTGGCTTAGTCATGGATAGCCCATTCTTTCACACATTTTTTGACTGAAAAATGTTCTGTTTCCAATACTCGCACAGAGTCGTGAGCCGAGCTCGATTGTGCTTAGGATATACAGAAACAGAATACCCTGCTTGAATTGTGCCAAGAGATGGTATTTTGACGATGTGGCTAGCTGGTTGACCAAGCCATGGATAGTCCATTCTTTCACACATTTTTGAACTGAAAAATTTCCTGTTTCCAATACTCGCACAGAGTCGTGAGCCGAGCTCGTTTGTGCTTAGGATATACAGAAACAGAATACCCTGCTTGAATTGTGCCAAGAGATGGTAGTTTCATGATGTGGCTAGCTGGTTGGCTAAGCCATGGATAGCCCATTCATTCACACATTTTTGGACTGAAAAATGTTCTGTTTCCAATACTCGCATAGAGTCGTGAGCCGAGCTCGTTTGTGCTTAGGATATACAGAAACAGAATACCCTGCTTGAATTGTGCCAAGAGATGGTATTTTGACGATGTGGCTAGCTGGTTGACCAAGCCATGGATAGTCCATTCTTTCACATTTTTGGACTGAAAAATTTTCTGTTTCCAATACTCGCACAGAGTCGTGAGCCGAGCTCGTTTGTGCTTAGGATATACAGAAACAGAATACCCTGCTTGAATTGTGCCAAGAGATGCTATTTTCATGATGTGGCTAGCTGGTTGGCTTAGTCATGGATAGCCCATTCTTTCACACATTTTTGGACTGAAAAATTTTCTGTTTCCAATACTCGCACAGAGGCGTGAGCCTAGCTCGGAGGAATAACAAAATAGAGGAAGACCTCGCCTTAGGTTCCGCGCACAAGTAGAAAGTAAACTCAACCGACTTGGAGTGCGAAACTGGAGCCAATTAGCTAAGGACTGGGCTAACTGGAGACGTTGGTTGAGGGCCTGGTTGACCCCGAACTGTAGCGCCATCTATGTAAGTAAGTGTGAAAAGTCTAGCCTGATTGTAGAGGTTTTCAAAGATTTTCTTATGGATTCCGGTACTATATGTGCACAACTCAGTGGACCCTTAAAACTTCTCTTTACCCGTTTTTGAAGTTAAACCTCTGATTTGACCGGCAATGGTCCAAAGGTCAGGTTCAAAAAACTTCTGTAACGCCTTCTTATCCGGATTACAATGGTAATAACCTAAAACTAATCAAAAAATTAAAAGAAATTGAAGAGCTCTAGTCGCCTTGAATTATTTCAAAATATTCAGTAACCGGATAGACGGCTGATCTGTTTATTTAATTTTTTTTTTCTTTTTTTTTTTTGCACGTCATCAAAAAAAATCAAAATGTCCACCAAAATCGAATCAGATAGCGGCTCAATCGTTATTGGTAAAATGGAAAAACTTGCGGTAGTACTTAGTCTTCCACGTCAGAACAAATACAATGCCCTTCCGGAAGTCGAAAGGACACCAGCTCTTCCCATAAACGCATTGCCCGGCTGGGAGACAATTCCACTTCATTCGAAGCTTCCAATGCTAAAGTGTCCCGACAATCAAGTGATATTTTCGAAGAATAAAATTGGCAGATCTGTAAGTATCATCGTGTGAGCCATGTATCAAACCGCCTTTAACAATCCAAAGGTATCAACAGCACGAGAGTACGCAACGAGATTTCGACAGCGTCTGCCTTAATGCTAAGATGGACTACAATCCCCTCCATGATCCACACTTGAGAAGGTTTTACTCAAACGAGAAGCTGTTAAAGGTAAGTCCACCCAATGCATTGCTGCTGGCTTTTGGTCCAATTGAACTCTGTGCACACTTGTAGCGCCTTCGGGACAATGGTGAGATAACACAAAACAATGATGTCATCTGTACTCTGAAGGAATTCAACGAACATCGCATTCCCTTGCACGAGACCTATCTATCTTTGATTCGCATAGAGCGTAGGAAATTAAACGAAGAGAAGCAAGATCACAAGATGATAGCCCATGCAGAGATGATTGCGAATATGGAAAGAAAAATGGGACACCGTAAACAGGATAAGAAAAAAGGAGGCGTACACCAACGTAAGGAAGAACTAAGCGCGAAGCGCGCACAATGGATTCAGACTTTGCGTTTGCGCAGCCAACGGAAGCAACAGCAAATTGAATCGATGAAGGCAATTCGAGAAGTGGTGCTGCGCCATAAGAAGGAATTGCACGATTTCCGAATCCAACATCGCTTAGATGTCGGCTTGGATATACAGAGAAAGCGATTGATTGCGCTGAAGAAGCACTTGCAGTTCAAATCGGACAGATTGAAGACTAACATTAAATTCCTTAAGGAGAATGCTAGTGCAATGGCAAAGGAGAAGGCCAGGCTATCGTGGGAAATGCACCTCAAGGAGAGAACCATTAAACACAAACATGTGTTACAGATAACCGAACAGACAAAGGAGGAGATGGAGGAGTGGATTAAGGTGAGCTATAAGGATCTTTTTTATCAGTCAGATGTAGTTTGAAGGCTTAAGCCTGAGTCACATCTAAGTTTGACTTTGAAAAGATTCCATCTACACTAGAAACAGACTATCAGTTTTGAGTTATCAAGAGTCTCAAGGTCGTCCAAAGTGGCTGGCTTGTAAGCGTAGACTAAGGACTTGCCGTAGCTCCAGAGAAAGTAGTCATGAAAGTCGAATGATGGCGGCGGCCAAACGAAGAACTCTCGCCATGAAAGGACCTAGTCGTCAAATTTATTCTTCACAACTTCGAGCGTTGCGTCGCTTGTATGGAATGTAGCGCCAGCGTTCTTTTTAAAATCTCAGCTCGGTATATCGAGTTCTGGCCACAGAAACTCAGTTTACAAGGCACGGTGTCTCCTACCTCATTTCGAAAGATGATGCCGCCATGCCATAAGCCACAGCAAACAGCCAATCTTCGTGGATGCTTGTTCGAACACTTGTGGAGCTGACCCAGAAATGGCCCTCGTCCGAGATTATTTTTTGGTCACAATTCGAATCCCCGCCAACATTTCCAGCACACAATTAGCGGACTCACGGCGTAGACTATAGCCGTTCGGCTTCAATTCTTGCTTCAGCACAATCTTATGCGGATGTAGGCCCAATTCTAATCGCAAAATAAGCCGAGTTGAGTCTCTAACGATGTCGACCTTTCTGGGTCTTTTTCGATACTGGCCACAACGGCGGTTATGTTCATTTCGCACAAATCCCTGTCCGTTTGGTGGCTTAAGGTCCAAAAGAGTGTACTCACGGTCAAACTTTTCTACGGTGCGACGAATTGCTTGCACACTGAATCCATGATGACGATCTACCATGTTTATATGTTTTACATGTTATCTGGTCACCCTATACATTGACCCTTACACCAAAAACTCTGTCACACAGGATTCAGTAGGATCTCTAAATAGATTCCCAACCTCTTTGTGTTTAATTCCAGCATCACATGGAAAAATATAGAAAGAAATGGAATGAGATTCAGAATCAACTTGAAAGCAAAGCTCACAAACGTCCTAAGATACACAAACCCAAACGAAAACAAGAAAAGCGAAGCGCTAAACGTTCCACAGAGAAGGTAAGTCATTATTCTGGTCATCAGTACCAACAAATTCTAATAATAATAACCACTTCCAGTCTGATGATGACAACTTGAAGAATCTTACATCGGAAGACATCCATGATGCGCTGCAAACGGCTGTAGATCTAGAAAATCCAGAGTACGAACGCAAATACGATGAGAATGACTGCATCTACAAGGCGGCTAAGTTCATTCTTGAGGGCATTCTAGCCAAATTCGACAAAGATCTAAGCGGCGACAAGTTCGTTCAAGGCGTACTCGAGAATCGCATCGACAAGTTATTCGTCGATGTGAAGCATTACGTGATGAAGGTACATCAACCATGAGTACTCCCAAACTGAATGCCCTGTTAATTTACATCGATTTCAGAGAGCTGCTCAAATTATAGCCACCACTGATGACCAAGTAAGCAAATCGTCATGTGGTGACAAACGCATCAGCATTATGTCGAAGAGCAAGAGATATTCGCTATCGAGATTCGTTGGATTTAATAGTTTCTCGGCCTTAATTGGAAAAGGTAGCTACGCCTTGTCTGAGGATAGTGTGAAGATGACTGGGGAAAGGACACCAACACCAGCGGTAAGTTGGACAAACAAATACTCAAACACAAACTTTGTCGTCGCACATACGACGAACTAATCCTTCCTCCAGAAAGTTTATTCCATATAACCAAGGTATATGGGTATCTGTGTACATTATGGCTACAACCATTATTCTCGGTCACTTCTTCTTACAAGGGTTTGGTTTAGGCTTTCAAGTCACGTGTGCATTTGTGACCGCACATTACGGAGAAACTTTGCTGGGTTGCTGGGCGTCGGAAAGAGCATTTGATATATAAGTATACGTACGTCTGTTGTTCATTCCACATATAGCGAATTTAAATTCAAATCATTTGCATAAACTTTAGGGGCGTTAAGGAGGCTGAAGTTAAGTTCGTTTTTGTTATTTTATTTTTCTCTCTACGTCTTGACATATACGTTTCAAGGTCGAAAGAGTGCGGGTTGATCAAATGGAAGCAAATTAGTAAATAGAACCTCAGCTGAGGAAGAGGAATTGTTCATTTCTTCAGTTTCTATGTACATCATCATAATGGGAACGGAGATGTACATATTTTTGTAGTTTCTGATATTGTCGACGGAGCACAGTTTGACCACACAACAGTCCAAAATATTGTGCTGGGCGACTTCAATAGCAGAACTTATGACGCACGTTATCGAATTAAAAACAATGGTTCCACACTGAGGTAAATGATGGATAACCATCACCTGCAACGGCCAACTCAGAGGCCCAAGGTGCACATCTGCCGATTTGCATTTTTTGTTCAAGTTTCTTTGTTCAATTTCGCTTATTTAACCCAAAAAGCTAAGGGAGAGGAGAAATATGCCGAAATAGCATTGGGATTGGATCCCGAGTTTTTCTCCATTCTCGTGTGGGACGTACCCCATACTCCAATGATTGCCACATGCTACACAACGAGAAAATATTTGGCTCAACGTGTAGATCATCCGATTTGCATTCCTCGTTCAAGTTTCTTTCTTCAATTTCGTTTATTTGACCCAAAAGCTCAGAGAGAGGAGAAATATGCCGAAATAGCATTGGGATTGGATCCCGAGCTTTTCTCCATTCTCGTGTGGGACGTACCCTATACCCCAATGGTTGCCACATGCTACACGACGAGAAGATCTCTGGCCCAACGTGTAGATCATCCGATTTGCATTCCTTGTTCAAGTTTCTTCCTTCAATTTCGCTTATTTGACCCAAAAAGCTAAGGGAGAGGAGAAATATGCCGAAATAGCATTGGAATTCATTCCGAGTTTTTCTTCATTCTCGTGTAGGACGTATCCCACTGCTTGTCAGATGCTACACATCCCGCAACTCAGTGGCCAACGTATAGATCATACGATTTGCATTTCTTGATCAAGTTTCTTTGTTCGATTTCGCTTATTTGACCCAAAAAGCTAAGGTAGAGGAGAAATATGCCGAAATAGCATTGGGATTCATCCCGAGTTTTTCTTCATTCTCGTGTGTGACATAATCCACTGCTTCCCACATAAATTCTTGACTCTAAATAGCTAAGATTAAGCATATCCAACCAACAGGCCAAATTACAAAGACGTTTTCTATTAAGATTTTCTGTAAAAATCCACTACTTGCTTTTGTAAAGCAAATTCAGTTTGTCTATACAACGGACAACATATTTCCACTTAACATCAAGACCAACGTCTCACAGGCACCACAGATTCACCGTGGGCTGTAGTGCTTCATATAGGAAAATGAAATGAATGATTCAAAGGCTTACACATTGAAATATAGGTATCCGTTCTACTTGATTCCATTTCTTCTTACAGGGTTCCTTGACATCAGTTCCGATCGAACCCGACGACCATGTGGATGATGTTCTTCTTCAAAAGCAACGACCAAGCCTGCACGTACTGACGCGAGATGAACAAATCTTTATCGAGCACTTGTTCATCAAATTCAAACGACAATTGATTGTCGGCATTGGACGACAAGTTCTTGCTGCAATCGAATGCCACAGGAATAACAAGATACTAAACGTTCGAAAGGAATTGCAGGGTTTGTTTCCACACATATTAATCAAACAGTCATTTGGTCCTTATTAGACGAATTCACATTTCAGACATCAACAGGGGATTCCTGGTGAAAGTAATGGCACGATCCATTCTCAGCTTCGCAATCAACAATTGCAACTTCTACTCGAACAGTCTTTTGTGTCAATACGCTCTGGCTGGCGAAATAATATTATCCCTACAGGAGAGTCTACTGAAACCCGACCGAGATCCCAGGAGTATTGTACAACCACGTTCGAGATGTCTGTGCAGAGTACCCGTGCCGATGGCCTCCCATTGCAAATGATAGATTACGGCATATGGATCAATTTTACATTCAGTCGTTGAGTTAACTTAATTGTAGGTACTTACGAGCGAATTGGAAAATTGGCGATATATCTGTGTGCACTCAAAAATCGAAAAGTAAAATCCAAAAAAATTTGCTGAACCAAAACAATTTTTTTTACTCTTTTTGACAAGCGCGCAGGAAAGTGTCAGAGAAACTGACGTTCTGTTTTGTTGTTTTGTTCGTGCATCGAACACGTGAAAATCGAGAGAAGAGAAAGCGAGAGGAATGAGACGAAGTTAAGGTGGAAATGGAAGTGGTATTACCTTAGTGCCTGGCTACATTGGTCTTTCAGAGAACGTCTTGTCCTTGAATGTTGTGGCTGGACACACAAATGGCTTCATTCGGATGAAAGCCCTTAAAATATGAGATATCCTTGAATTAGTAGGTCGCATCGAATAAATTGTGTGCCCCATCTTCAAGGAAGGCGATCCTATGTCTTGCAAGAACTACCGAGGCATATCCCTGCTAAATGCCGCATACGAGATCCAACCCAACGTATTGTGCGAACGTCTGAAACCGTTCTGTAGCACGTACCAGTGTGGCTTCTGGCCCGGCAGATCGGAAAATCGACCAAATCTTCACGATAAGGCAAATCTTGGAAAAGACCAACGAATTTCAAGTCGATACCCACCACCTCTTCATCGACTTTAAAGCCGGGATCAAGGCAAAACTGATCCAGCTGTGCCGTGTGACGCTGGAAAACACGCAGTGCAATATACAATTCGGTTCGGCATAACAATTGGGTTGCAAACTCCTATCTGGGAAGACGAAATGTATGCTCTACAAAGCAATGATCCTGCCAGTTCTGCTATTTTCGGTCCCATATGCGGAGGAGGGCGAATGGAGGAGAAGATATAATCGCGAACTCTATGACACATCGAGCGAATGGGCAATAATGCTCCAGCAAAGACGATCTTCGACTCACAGTCCCGAGGTTCGAGACGACAAGAAAGACAGAACCTCCGTTTTAAAGACCAAGCGTGCCCAGGATCGAAGGGAATGGAAGGCTACCGTGTCTCAGGCAGGGACTCTTCACGGGTCGGGAGCCCGTTAAACAAGCTATTTAGTCTGCTCTCACGTTTATGTAGGAATTGTATTATGTGTATGACCAACAGTGATCTTCGTCCAGACGGCACTCGACGGTTGAGGCCCTGAAAAAAAAGCTTTTGTATATGGACTTCCTTCATTCGCTCAGTATCCGCTTCGTGTTGAGTGCTTGAAAGATTCTTCTCATGTTGCCCTGCTTAGAAGTTTGCTTATCAAGAATCGGCTAGAGCGAAAAATTCTGTTTTTTGACGTTCTACGGCGCTTAGGATATACTTACAGTTTAGTAAAAAGAAAACTCTTGGTCTCTAGTTAACTACTTATAGTTGGTTGGGGTCACTTTGTCACCAATTCATCTAGACCCCGCAATCTGATACGATAGTGTCCATTTGAGTTGACTTATCTCAAACGTCTGCCTTTAAAGTCCGTCAACGTGAACAAGGACGACCTTGCAAAGATTCACTTCTCGGAACGACCAAGTTTATTTTCATCAAAGTTTTCGCATCATAATGGGTGGGATAGTTGAGGTTCTATATAGGTAGAATCTCCTATTAGTATTGGGAGTAGATCCTACTTTGTTTTGCTTCCTTTAATGCTCACAGTCGGCCCATCATGGCATACGATTGCAACGCATGACACTATCAAAGTACTCGTTTCCGATGCACATAAATGTATTTACCTCACAAAAAGTAGGAAGTTTTCTCCGGGACGATTATCTGTGGAGGAACAGACGAAAAAAATCATAAAAACTGAACGAATAAATCCAATAAATCGCAAGTACACCTTGTCCAACGTTGCACATCAAGATTCTTCCATGCCAAATGCATGCCATTCTTTTGAAATATCATACGGAATCCAACATTTACCAGAATGATGCCGAGTGGTTCTACTTTTCGGTGAGATGTAGCATCAAATCAGCTGGTCCTGTCGTAAGACTTCAAGTATAAAGCTATAGAGCTTACACGCGTTTTCTTTGGTTTCATACTTTTGGCTCTGTTGAGAATAAACGATGGAATCCACGTCGCTGTCGATAGACCGAGAGACATAGCGACTAGTTGAAACTCTTATAAGGTACAACATTGATAGCAAGTGGTGCTAGGTGCATCCTTAAACATACACAGCTCAACAACAACATTCATTCTAAGTCCCATAATCGTGTCACTCCAAAACTAGGACGACTATGGGAATAGAAACAAAGCAACAACACCAAAGGGTGCGTTTTTCTGTCCCCAAAAGTCGTATCGACTATGGGAACACGATCACACAGTGAAATAAAACACAAATTGCTTAGAGATTTACAAAAGAGATGAGTTTTTGCTTCTTTTTGTTTAGTTCCTTTTTTTGTTTTTGATTTTTGAGACATGAAACATTATAATATTCAATATTTGTTTTGTTTTCTTGTTTTGATTTTATGTTCTCACACAAATTGTTTCGTCTTCAATTGGTTTTTTTTTTTTTTGTTTGTTTTTGTTTTATCATTTTCCACTTAAATTTAAATGCTCCACAAAGAAGTTTGATCATATTTTGTTTTTTGTTTTGTTTTAATAAAGTGTACATACAATAATACATACATACAGTACCTATATGTTGTATACACATATAAAACAATAATTATATCGATTAGGTGTTTGATTTGTTTTCTCTTTGCACACAGAAAAGTACATACACATTGCTAGAGGACAAAACACATAAAGCATTTTGATTTTAAATTTACATACATATGTAGGTTTTGTTTTTGTTTTTTTTATATATTATATAGCTATCTGGGGGTACACATACAAAGATTTCTAAATATTTCTTATTTTATATTTTCATTCAGAAGATCGAATCTTCTTTTCCTTTTGTTTCTGTTTTGTCCAAACTGATGATACTCAGTCGGCTGATGGGCAATTGAAAGTATGTATGTAGGTATCTGGTGTTTTGTTTTTTTTTAAATAATACTAAATTAAATAAATAAATAAGCGTGCTCTTTACTTTAACCATTCAATCTTTGTTCTTTCTAATCTTTATTGCACAAAAATACTTCTTGTTCGTTGAGTGAATGATACTCACAGAACGCTAGTGCACTGAAAAATTGTCTCTAATTGCAATTAATACGAAAACAAATACGTTTTACATGTAATTTCTTTATAAACTGGGGAGTTTTATAAATAACAAAATACAGTGAGAGATTACAGGACATATTACAAAATTAAACGCTTAACTGGTTTTCCTCTTTTCTTTCGATTTGTTCGGATACAAAAAAAAATGTATAATTGTCTTCTTTTCTTCTTAAGTACAAATCAAAATTATTACTGAAACTAATAGACGTCTTAATCTAGTGTGGGATGGTGGAGAAGGTGCCTTTATCGGTAAAATCTAGACGGGAATAGCCCCATTGATGTTACAGAGAAAATGGAAAAGGAGTCAAATGCACAGTGATGGGCGATACAAGTTTAAGGCATATTGGTTCATCAAGCGAGACCTCGCTTCCTTCACAACGACATCCACTCGCAAATCGAGAAGAATGACACAATTGGTGTTCCTTTACAGACAAAAACGTAAGTCCCTGCCCCGAACAACTAAAGAGACACAGTCCAAGGCAAGGACTCTATCCGCTGTACTTTGATTCCGAAAATGCATGAGACAGGGTAAACCGAGAGTATTTCGTTCGCAGGGTAACGAACCAATCAGATGATTGGTGTAAATGTTATGTGAGATCCGACAACCCTGCATTGTTTTATTCATCAGCTCGAGTAAGTATAGGATCATCGATATCGGTCGTAGAGGGAATAGGAAGTTCAATAATATCTTGGGAGTACGAGTATTTCTATTGCTGAAGACGAAACCGAACAGAATCTAGCTAGCAGGATCGATAAGAAAAGACTGCGTTTGACATACGAAATGCTTTCTCCAGACCTAGACAAACAATGCAATTTATCTTCAACACCAAGTCAAGTTCGTTTCATAGCAATGTTGATTCCAGTTGATAAATGGGTGAAGCACTTAGAAAACTACGAAACTACGCGATGCAGTGGAATCCGATAATCCAGAAGGCCACAAGAGTGGATGGAGCAACAAATATAACACACAGATATACTTCTCGAAACTGTACACAACGGCGAATAGATGTAAAGGTCCTAGGATCCATAGGCTGACCTAGCAGATAAGTCATGTACGAGTTGTACAGCGACCTTCAGAAATCTGTGAAAGGGTTTCTTTTTTAAAGACTAGAACATGTAAATGTTAAAATTCAGCCTAAAAAAACAAGTATACGGCTGGGAGGATATCGAATGAGGTGTACTTGAATCTAGGTAGTTAAAATGTAAACCATTTGAAGGAGGCTACTGGTTCTTGCAAGATGCGCACCAGTTTTAAGAGAGAACCAATAAAGTTTTCTATAAACTCCAGCGCTATATAAATAGGTATACAAGGCTGATCAACGTAATTGCTAGGCAAGGATAGAATTTCAGTCATATCGGTGGCTACAACATCGGTTATCCTACGGCAAAGTTGGCTGAGAGAATGAAGCTCAGGGGAACATCAAGAATTAGCACTAGATCTGCTGTCCACGATTTGATGATGTAGCTTGATAGGCTACGTTTCTAATGATCTGCTGCTACTGCTACTGATTCCATAATCCAAAACAATCACAGAAGTCGAGAAAGTGTTGGAGAATAATTAAAACAGGTAGGGATTTCTGCTGAATGCGGACCAAAACTTGGCCATATCTATCGTTAAATCATAAAGAGATGATCACTGTCCGAGAACAAGATGTAAACCGATCACCATTTGTGGAATGGGGGCGTCACACCTCTAATTATCCTAACAAACTCAGGTAAATTATGAGAACAAAATGCAATTTGTTTACGATGCCAAACTACACCGCCAACCATCTGGACAAGACTTCGTCACAAGCACTGGTAATAATAAAAAGTAATATCTAATTTGTATAAACAATATAATTTACTGTCGCACTTATTTTCTTCTCTGACAATCGAAGAAATACTGTAAATCACTTTGAAAACCTTCGCAAAAGCCTTACGATTAAAAATCTTTCCTATGGACTTAGAAATTTCATGTTAAACTGACTAAAAATAAAAATAAAAATAAACACAAATCAGATACTCTTACGCTTACAACTAGTCTGTTTTTCTTTTTCTCTTAAATATACATATTATAATACATATTAAATACTTTGAAAATAATGAGTAAGAAAACAAGAAAAAATATAGTTATTTACAAAAAAAAAAAGGAAAGAATTCCAAAGAATAGAAATGCAGTAGATTTATGAGATGTGGGGTTCATAAATCTGCTTAGTCAACTTGGAGAATATTCCTGCTGTGGGATATTCAATCCTCGTTCATTTTTGTTTTCCTACTTCACACTAGTACGATATAGGAGTAAGAATATAGAAAATAAATTACATTATGCACCTAGAAAACTGTTCCTGAATGAAAACTAAGGAGAGTTTACAAATTGTTGATTTTGGAATCTCCAGTTGGTAAATCAGTTCGGAGCGGTTTTGTTTTTTTAAACTTAACTTGCGTTTACACATCATGACTTAGTAGTGGAGCATCATATTTTCTTGTGTTGAAATTCGTACACGGCATTAGCCAGCAGGCTGGATGGCCGCGTCCAAATACATCGGCTAGTAGATTTAGTTTACGACGATTCGGCCGATAGGTGCCCTTTTGTTGGACAGCTTCAACGGCGGTCTCATCGTAGAGTATCGCATGCATTTGATCGACCATTATGGCAAGAACAAATAGGCCGAAGAGTGCCGATTCCAGGAGTAGTATTACGCTGTGTAGCCTGTTGGTGGTTGGAAAAAAGAAAACATATTCGTATTTTATTAGGAGGTAATCTCTAAGTGGCTTGATTTGCTAAGATGTTGCTGCTCATCCAAACAGGAGGTATAGGTACATCCTTCCGTTCGTAGCAAGCTATGAAAATGTATTTTTTGTGTTCAATTTATATTGATTGATCAGAACGATGTCCGTTTTTTATTATCAAACCTAGTGATGGAGTGGTAACGGGGCGTTGTCAACTCAGGGAGCACCGAAGGAAACGGGGTATATCTGAAGAAGGTCTCTGCAGATTCTGCGAAGAGACCAGCGAAATCCCGGAACATGACAAACGACTAAATTACTTGGGCAAGTAAATACAGAAATACATTCACTAGACCCAACTCTCATCCTCAGATTCTTAAAGGAAACCAGAGAGTGTGCTACAAGACGGTTTTCTCCCTCCGAGGCGTGGTAAGAGTATACAACCCTCAAGATGATTCCGTAAGAAATCTTACGCGAGGGGAACTCTAACGAGGGTATGAACCTCTTCAAGATTTTTAATTGCTAGAACTAGGCGATAAGATAGCCTTAAAGGGAAACACTACGCGAATAGTTACTAAGCTAATTGAGTGGCCGACGACGTATGCCTGCTGTCACACAGAATTGTGGACCTCCACCAAATGAGAGCAAACGTGGAGAGGGACGCAGACGTCGTTGGACTGAAAATTTATTCGGCAAAATGATCAGCCTAGAACCGAACTCATCAACTCATGTATGCATTGCTGGACAAACGGTTGAGTGAGTAGAGAGTTTCCAATACCTTGGGAGTATTGTCTCAACCGATGGCGGAGCCAAACTGGATGTACCCAGCCGAATAGGCAAAGCAAAATCTGCTATCCACAGTTTGGCGTAATAATGCGATTAGCTACGACTGTTCCGTTCCAACGTTGAATCCGTGCTGCTATATGAATGTGGTACCGCCACTATCAGGAGAAAGCTGCAAACGTTCGTCAATAGGTGCCTACGATATATCTTTAGGATTTTCTGGCCAAACCGTATCTCTAACGAATAACTCTATCAGAGAACGGGCCATAAATCTATGGGCACAACAATACGACGACGAAAGTGGCAGTGGATTGGACATACTCTCCGAAAGGGTGACAGGTCCATAGCTAACCACGCGATGCAATGGAACCCGCATACTCAGGATGGCAGGATACGCGATTTGTATGCCCTTTGTGCTCTCAAAGGGGGATCCAATGGGAGCTTACTGAAGTTTTTTTTTTTTTCAATAAAATCCATAAAAATCAATTAAATACTTGAAAAGTGTATTTGAGCTGTTTGTTCATTTGAAAATAATTTTAAGTACATGTTGTGGTGTATGAAACGTAAACAAGTGATGGCACATACCTCCACAAAAACCAATCCAGCGGAGTTGAGCAATATCATCTTGTAGGCCAGTCCGTCTCTTAAAATTATGTTTTCGTAAAAAATCGTCTCTGAATGGCTGAATGGTTTAGCCCGCTGTATGGTACGTTGCACCAACGTCTTGAAGTTTTGGGAATAAAAATTCACAGATCTTCGTTGACCATTACGGTTACGCACCTTCCAACCGCATTTGTATTGAAACTGTCTGTCTGCGCATAGACCGCACCAAACAGGGCAATTTTTCGGATGGATTGGTAGCTCTTGGGTCGCTACTGGGGCTTCATTAGTCCAACAGTTGGTTGAGGTATCCATTACGTCAGAATTGAGCCTCGTCCAAGAGCATGTTCATCGTTCAGAGGTACATACATGCTGAATGAACACTGAAGAGAAATGTAACATGGACATGACATTTGTTACGCGTGCTATGCACACAAATCAACTGAATTTCTGCCTCGAAATCGTGTAAACTGATAGTGTTTGCCACCTTATCAAGGTACCCCACTCATCGATACCTGCTAGTGTCATAACAAAAGCAAACGGAACCCTGTTCCCAGCCTTATCTAACTGGTCTTACCCACTCTAACGTATTTTTTAGCGTTCTCATCAAAACTAACAAATAAATATCAATGCACGACAGACATACATCTGTGTTACATTACCAGTAAACCACCTACAACAGCAGATATGGTTATAAAATTAAAAAGACAAACAGAAACACATCATGACGCAGGTTATCCCTACGTAACCAAGCACACAAAGTGTGTATAACGAAGGAACAGGCTATATCTGCTGTGGGGTGCCTGTGAGGATCAATAAAACGTGCAATTCTCTCTGGTAATCTATAAACAATAACCAAATCTATTTTTAGACCAAAACAAAACGTAAGCTAAGTGGTTGAACCTCTTTTCGCCCCGAAAGTTCAAACATTTCATAAACAAATTAACGTAATTCGATTATCATACATATAAACAATATACTTACATCCTCGTTTGTGATTCCACAACATTGGTATTGCATTCCTCGCATGGATAGATCCAAGAACCCAGCACCAATGCGACCGAGTACAATGACAATATGCCCACATAGACAAGAAATTGTAAAAAGAATTTTTGATTACGCTCGCCAACGCAATTATTAATCCATGGGCAGTGATGGTCCATACGTCGAATACATCGTTTACAGATCCGACAATGATGTGCCCTCGGCGGGCGATACGTCTCACATCGTGTACACACAGTCCATTCGCCATGATCGTGACCGGTGCCATTCTTCTGATTGGCATGCAAATCGGAGAAATCCAACCGATTCAATGGGAGTGGTACGGTACCAGGATCCGAGAGTACCGCTTTTAGGTGTGACATTCCCAATAGGAAGACCACTGTGTTAAATAGCACAACATGCAGTGGAGCCCACATACTTGCGAAGGAGGGGGAGAGAGTTTTTTTTTTTTTAAATGAAAATAAGACAATGAGATGAGAAAAGGATTTCGTACCTTGTTTGCATTGTTTGAAGGATAATCCATCGCATGACAACATAATCGGCGTAAAAAACAGCCAAATACGTCACCAACAAGCAAACAATACCGCACGGATCACGCACGAATGTCATTGTGTTGTAGTATCGAATTAATTTTGACTATTATTCAAGTTGGTTCGAGTGGAAATTTTAATACAAATTCATGAAAACATTGATTGGCCAGTCGACATTTTCATGGAAAATTTGTATTCTTGTTTTCCCTAAGTCCGGTGACGTTTAAAATGTCATTTGATGGATGATTTTATGAGAAGAAATGAAATTTCGCAAGAGGGGTTGTGCAAATGGATCGATTGCAGTGGAATGAAATGGAATTGCTCGGCGGGGGATGTGGAATTCCAGGAAAGAAATTTGAATAAATCAGCAACGGAGTGGTGTCAAATCGCATGGTATACGCTCGTCGTTGCGTCGCTTGTATGACATGTAGCGCCATTTTGTTGGAACCACAGGTTGGATATATCAATGTTGTTGAGCGCTGGCCACATAAAGTCGGTTAACATAGCTCTAAACCTGAGACGTTGACGGTATCGGTAGCTTCTTCCTTATTTTGAAATAAATTAGGCCGTCATGCCATACACCGCTCAAAACAGTCAATCTTTGTGGACCCATTCTTGCTTGGTTGAGCACTAGTGGGTTGTGTTTCCTCAAATAATGCCAATTCTGCTTGCTGACATAGCCGCTGAGCCAAAAATGGGCCGAAAATGGGCATCGTGCGAGAAGATGATTTTTTTGCCAAAATCCGGATCTCCGGCCAACATTTCCAGCGTCCAACTAGAGATCTGATGGCGTTGTCTGTGGTCGTCTGGCTTTAAGTCTTACGCCAGCACAGTCTTGTACGGATGTAGGCCCAAATCCAACCGCAAAATAAGCCGGGTTGACTCTCTGGCGATGCCGAATTCAGCTGATGGGCGACGAATCAGGTCGCTTCGGGGAATATGTTTCTTTTTTTCGCACCAATCTCCATCTGATTGGTGGCTTAAGGTTCAAAGGAGTGTACTCACGCTCGAACTTTTCCAGGATGTGACGAATAGCCTGCACACAGAACCCATGATGACGGCCGACCTCACGACGAAATTCGCGTTCCGCATTTACAAATAAGCCACACATTCGGCAACCGTCAAACGACGCACGATGGAATGGCAAACTTTACTGAATATTTTTACACCTGGATATCATTAAATCCTTTGACAGCTACTGAAGCATAATAATTGGAAAAAGTATCATTACTATCTGGTCACCCTTTATAAACTCAAGTCCTGTGTGCTGAGACTTGACTGTTTGTGTGGAGTCGCATCCACCACTTTACCATGTATAAGCTGCAACCTTTAAAACCTAGCCTTCCACCTGTAATTACAAGTTTTGACCATTACCGTTGAGCACCATCCAATCCCAAGCCCATGTACCTACCAACTTATCACAGAATTCTTGGCATTCCACTTCCACTCATTCCCGATGACACTGCGCTTTGTCAAAATTCCCTGCAACATTTCTCTCAGCCAACAGATGACAGCTCGATTTCGTTTCGTTTTCATTAGTCACTTTTTTTTTGTAATTTATCTCTCGCCAAAGTTTTTGTCGTCGAATTTTTCATTCGAATTAAAAAATTTCCAGCAGCAATCGCCTAACCCCCAATAAAACAATAATTTCCATCAGAAAATCCCAAAACTAAATCTACCCAGCGATCAAGCAAAGTTACATGAAAATCGATTGAAAAAATCCAACAAAAATGGGCCTCTTCGGACAGTCGACACCGTTTGATGCTGACATTGGTGAGTTTCACAAAGAAAAGCAAAAAAAAAAAGAAAATAGGAAAGAAAAAGTGCGACATTCGCCCCTCAGGGCAGAGAAAATTTTTTCGAAAAAAAATTCCCAGACAACAAAACCAAAGCAACCAGCTGCTGTCCGATGGAAAAAACAGTGTGGGGTGGATCACCTCCATCAATTACGGAGGTCCAAGTCGCCAGCCACTTGCCTGCCAATTAGCGGCGGAGAAAGAAATATGTTTATCGATTTTCATTTTGTTTTATGCATATAAAAATTTCTTACACTCCACTGTTTGTTAGTCATCCTATGCAGGGGGAGGGAGGGGATAATTGAATTTAGTGAAAACAGTGAAGCCACTCGGGTGTTACTTAAGACGGGGAAAACTTCTTTTGCCGGAGTTTCTGGGGGCTCGGGGCAGGGGATTTGCAACGATGTAGGATCGCGTGACTCATTTTTACACTCAGGGCGATTAAAAATAAGCATTAAGCGGCGGAGGGCAGTGTTATCAGCGGTCGTCTGTCGTAATCTAAATTCGCAAATCCAGTATCGGTAGCAATCAGCTGAGTTATTAGTGTCGTTCCTCTTTGCTTTTGTTTGAATCAGTGCACGGAGTTTATAAATACAAAGTGGATTGGCTTTGTTTGCGTTGGAGGAGAGTACTTTACAAGGTCGTTGAGGAGTATTATATGTACGCCGCGTGAAGGTGGTGATTGCACTTGGAGCGCACAGAGGCAGGAAGGAAGCTTGACGAAGTTCTCATTACATCCGTCACCTTCCACCCACAAGGTGAGAAGGTTCGCATACTGGTTTCTGAAACCTTGGGTCGAGCGGTGGCATTAGACCTTCTGTTAGATTCTTGGTTCCAGATCTGTTGCTTCCATCCTTAGACACAATCACACTCTGAAAGGCGTGAACAGGTAGCGAGAACGCCATGGGGCTGCCCCTTGCCTTAAAAACATGAAATCAATCGAAATACAAAGGCGTAGTGCAAGCCGTATCAAAAGCCATAGAAGAACTTGGAGCAAACAGACCAAGAATCCGAGTCTTTTAGTGATACATTCACCGGAACTAGAAATATGGGACCATGGTCGAATGGTGTTTCGGCACTGGACTCCAGGGTTCCGATCTGGTTCAGGAATGGGTCGAAAATGTACTCTGGAGTTGGTAGTGGTGTCTTTGGACCGAAAGCCATAATCTCGGGAATGTATCCTACAGTTTTCCAGGCTGAACTCCAAGTCATTGAGATCTGGGTTAGGTTAAAGCTTAGTAAAGGTGTCAAGGGCGCTAGAATATATATCTTTTCAGATAGCCAGGCAGCACTTAGTGGACTGTGGTTCAATGTAGTGGACTTAGTATCAATCAATCTCTTACTAGACACAGCAGAGTGCTACTAAAATGGGTTCCAGGTCATCAAGGACTTGTAGGCAATGAATCTACAGATAAACCAGTTACGGCTGGCTAAGACTCTGCGTTCATAGACGTGAACTATACTCTGGTGCAAACTGTGCTGCCGTCAAAGCGCTGATTGATAATTTGGAATACAAACTTCGTCTGGCCCACTGGGAACATGTCCCGGGGTTGACACAATCCATTAATCAAGCCTCATCCCAAAAAGGAACTCCTTAACTTAGACAAGCAGAGGAAGCTGGTGAACTTTCCCACAGGTCACTGTAGCCTGAGGTATCACTTTAACAAACTCAGTCTCTGTTCAGACAAAAGGTGTAGGTAACGCTCTGAAGATGACGAATCATCGGAGCACATTCTGGCGGCAGACCTACTTCCATACTACCGTGACCGATGTTTTCAATAACACATTGTAATAACAACGTGTAATCTGGCCAATGAACTTGCATTTTGGGGCGTTGTCTGTGGGGATTTGTACCAATACTCACGATATGACGCGCTAGTTTGTTGTACGATATCGCCATTCGTACACCGATTTCGCCCTGAGTTCGCCACATCCCCTTTTCTTTGTTCATCCATGATCCAGGAACGTATTTCTACTTGAGAACCCTACTAAATCCTAAAATCTTCTTTTCTTTTTACAGAGAAAGCAACAAGTGAAAAGAACACAAACGAGGATTGGACCCTGATTTTAGACGTATGTGACAAGGTCACATCGAATCCAAGAAATGCCAAAGAATGTTTGAAAGCGATTATGAGACGCATGGGGCATGCCGATCCGCATGTCGTTATTCAAGCCGTAACACTGCTGGACGCTTGTTGCAATAATTGTGGTAAGCCATTCCACTTGGAAGTTGCTTCAAGGGAATTCGAAAATGAATTCAGACGCTTGCTGTCCAAGGCACAACCACAAGTGGCATTGGTAAGTACTTATCATACTTTTCTCCGTGCGATTGGGTTTCATTTTTGTTTGTAATTCTAGAAAATGCGACAACTTATCAAGAATTGGGCGGAGAACGATTTCAAAGCTGATCCTCAATTGAATCTAATTCCATCGCTCTATCAAAAGTTAAAAAGCGAAGGATATGATTTTTCCGATACATCACAGAAGGCACCAAAGTCTGCTTCAACAATTGCGGCATTAAAGGATCCAAACGTTGTTAGCAGTCAACAAGAGGAAGAGGACATTGCCAAGGCAATCGAACTCTCACTGAAGGAGACTAAGAATAGTCCCAAGAAGCAGACAACAACTTCGACAACATATGTAAGTGGGGTTGTATGAGAAAAAATGAGAAATATAAAAATGCATTTTCTCTCTTACAGCCATCGTTGTATCCATCATTCTCTGGGTCTTCGGGTTCACTAGGCAGCATAACATCAGGTACATCCTCTACACCGCAACCAGAGCCGCGAAAAGTACGTGCACTATATGATTTCGAAGCTGCCGAAGAGAACGAACTGACATTCGTCGCTGGCGAGATAATACACGTACTTGACGACAGCGACCCGAACTGGTGGAAGGGTTACAATCAACGTGGCGAGGGTCTATTTCCATCGAATTTTGTTACAGCCGACTTAAGCGTTGAACCCGAACGCCTTGATATTAACCAGAAATCGAAAAAGACCGTTCAATTCGAAGATGAAACGAACACCAAAACTGAAGATCAAAAGACTGAGGAGAGCAACTACGTTGTGGAAGTTGATGAACAGAAAGTCGATCGTTTGTTGCACTTGTTGCACGAAGCTAATCCAGAGGATTCTTCTCAAGATACCGACGAAATGCTGCGCCTCGAACAGGAGGTACATCAAATGGGTCCTCTGATCGATGCCGAATTGGAACGTGTCGATCGTAAGCATGCCCAACTGACACAATTGTCAAGTGATTTAGTGGACGCTATCAATTTGTATCACACGTTGATGCGTGACGATAGAGCGGTGGCATGTATCCAGCCGATGGGTTACAATCCACAGCAGATGTATGGACCCGCACCTGGTCCATATCCGCCATTTATGCCACCACAGCAGCAGAACTATCATCTTCCCCAACAGTATCCCCCGATGAGCATGCAGTCAATGCAGCAGCCCAGCACACAGCCGCCATCAAGTGTTTCGGGACATATGCCTGCTGTCAGTAGCACAGCTCCAGGTGCAGGTGCTGTCAACCACATGATATACAGTCCCAATATGCAGCACGCGAATCAGCCACCCTATCAGCAGCAAATGATTCCGGTCCAGTTCCAAAATGGTCGCTTGAATTCACCCCAACAAAATGGCCAACCAGCTCCCCCCCAGGTCTCGGTCAATAACAATCCACAACCAAATCCACAACAACCCTATACTCCACCACAACACCAACAACAGTTGCCACAGCAGACAACCCAAAACTTTCCTCAACAACCACTACCGACTCAGCCCCAACAAACAATGGCCTCGCATCCAATGATGCAGCAACAGCAACAACATCTCCAACATACACTCCCCACCAGTGGGCCACATTCAAGTCCAGTGCCAGCACAAGTTCCCGGCCAATACCTCCCACAGCAGGCGTTTCTAATGCGTCAATACCCGATTTCCAACGGTGGCTATGCTCCACCGCCCGTGTCAACAGCCTCTGCCGCTGCACCTCCATTAGACATGATGTGCAACCAGCAGCTACCAGGGGGACTCATGACGTCCGCGATGGCCCAGCAAATGGCAATCAATCAACCTGTGACACAGAGTTTCCTCGTCCAGAACGAGGCGAAGACTAACATTCCTGTATTCCAGCAGCAGCGGTAAAACTGCCCAGCGTGCTGGTAAAGTTTATTACTTTATTTTTTTTTTTGCCTAATGGTATAACACTATTAAAACACATATAAACAAATATTATATTGTACGCAGATATTTGCATATATCGGGATGAAAGCAAAACAAAAAACAAAAAACAAAAAAAAAAAAACACAGAAACCATATTTTACCGCTTGCAGGCGAGTTCTATCTTTTTTTCTATGTTTCCCTCTACAGTAAGATTGAATTAAAAAAATATATATATTTACAGAAACGAAGAAGATAAATCCTTTGTCATGTTGTCCTCCGCGCTAGTCTGAGATTGATTTTTCGTTTATTTTCTTTTCCTGTCCTCCTCCTATTCTCTATTATTGTTTGTCGTCTGTGCATTTGTTTAGATTATGGCTTATGAAATATTTTTGTCAATAAAAATCTGAAACGAACCTCGATTCAATTCAATGTTAATGTGGATTTGATTGTGTAAGCCAAGCGTTAGAATATTATCGGTTTTGGTTTGAGATTAGATGCCTTCGGTCCGAGAAAGGGTTTTGTTTTCTTGTGGAAGGAAGTGGAAGGAAACCCTAGACGATAAGCTTCAGGTCAATGTGTTTAAAGAGGACTTTTTTCTTTGGAAACCATGGTGGGTCAGTTGTAGTTTTATTTGGTAGTCTTTGGAGGAATGGGAGAAATGGATACTATTTGTTTCAAGAGCAAGATTCTGCTAGTGTGTCAGTGTTTTAGGCACACATTTTCAAGAGAAGTTTATAAAGAAAATAAAAAGAAAAATTCCGCAAGAGATCCTTGTAACTTTTACATGAATTGTTGCACAGCTCTACAATGATTTCTTTATAAGTGTTTGCTTCGTTCTCATCAATTCACAACTGCTAGCTAGTTCTGTGGCTCTTCCTAGTTATAGTTTCCAAAATGATGCGTTATCTCGAATTGGGCGACGGCTCCTCCTGTAGTTTTTTCACAAAATAAACGTATTCACGTCTAAGCGTATGCAAACGGTACACCATGCCAGAAAACATCTGAAATGTTGCGTACTGAAGCAAGCATACTACATTCGCCACAAGGCGTTTCCAAGCCATGAACAGTACAGTAACAAGTTACAGTCCCTAGATTGGTCGAGCTCGTAGAGAAGTAGCACATTGAACTGTTGAAAAAGCGACTCTTAAAGGTGTTCCAACCATGACTTATGGACAATTAAACAACGCAACAACTAAACTGAAAGCAGCTGAGCCTGATATAGAAAGTATTTCTCTCAGAATTCCGGATGAAATTCAGAAATAATGATTAGATTCTGTTCTATTGAAGCTTATACCTGCTAAAAACAATAATGTTCTCTAATTTGAAGCCATGGTGTGGATTGTCGCCCTCTAAATTTAAGTTCTTTTGATGCATGATCTTTGCCCAATCAAATGGATCTTCACGTTGGGTGCTATTCAACATCAAACCTTAGCTCCTTAGCCTTTATCTCGTTTTCTCGGTACTATAGTAAATCATCTGTGGGCGCCGTGGCTCAGTGGTTAGTGCGTTGGACTACGGAGCAAGGGGTTCAAAGTTCCAATCCCAGTCGGAACACCTAAAAGTTTTCCACGGCCCCACCTCCGAGAGTACAACTGTCCTGAGAAAGCTTCTCAAAATAACAAATTGCCCTTCGGACACGGCCTTTAAACAGTAGGCCCCTTCCATTCGTATAAAGAATATAAGCTAAATCCTGGGTCCCCTCGACCTGTTGCGCCAAGTATTTATTTTTATTTTTTATAGTAAACCATCTAAATGCTACAATCATTCATTCTACGAAGGCGGTTTATTCCCGAAAATACCTTGAATACCCGCTCGAAGCTTCAGGCAAACGAATTCTATTGCTGAAGCATGGTTTTTGAGATTCATCTCCGAATTTAGATCCTTAAATCTTTGATTAGGGTTCTCGGAGTCGTAGGTCTTAGACACAAAATTGTAATATGAACTAAAAACACACAAACTTCTTTCGTTTGTTATTGTTTCGAAAAAACTGGTTGTGAATGTGGAGACACTGTACATACATGCATGTGAGTTCCGGAAGGTTTTGCTCTGATTTATTACCAAATTTCCTTCAAGCAGCAAATGTCCCATCATCGAAATAAAGCAGAGGACATCCTTGTAACCAAATATTTATACTCAACCTATTCGAAAGGATCGGATTGCTTCTTCATAATCATCTTCTTTATAAAAAAAAATAATGATTTTGCTATAAAAAAGGATGCGTATGCTTGAATTTTTTATATAAATTTTTATTTAAACAAACGAGACCCCGCTAAATTGTTTCCATACAATCCACACAGCAAATATGTAAACAATTATAATTTACTAACGTTCACTATTTAATCTCGATTAACTAATGTAAAGTGTTGTTCTTTTGTTAAGCAGTTGAATTTGTTAAAAAATGCATATAAAAATAAAGTCTAAGAGCGAAAAGATAAAACAAAAATAAATATTTAATAATCTTAAGAAATTATATTGTATTAAATTAATTAGAGAGAAAAACAAAAACAAAAACAAAAACAAAAACAGAAGAAGTTAATTAAAAGAGACGATTATACATATAAACATGTTTCCGATTATTTGTATACACTCATGAACGATATGAATAAATAAATATAAAACATTTAAATAAAAGAGATTGTGTGTTACAGAGGGTTAAGCTATCTGCGATAAGGGTGTCGGAATGGACACAATGATAGGACATTCTCGGTCAATCGGACAAATCGGATCGGACAACATGGTTAGATTAAGTAAGTCTCAGGATAAGGAGCGAATTGAATGGAAGAAAAGTGGTTCAAGAGATTGGATTTACTAGATAGTGGAACATGTAACGACATGTGGATTCAATGCCATAACTAAGCGACTGCAGGAAATGATGTGTACATGGAACAGTCATTAACACAATTATCCTGGAAAGTAAGTTATAATATCTTGATCCTCTTTGAGTTCTATTAACTAACTTTCTTACAAGGTTGCCCTCTGTTGGGTCCCTGGACACGAAATAGTACCAGGAAATGAGAAGGCAGACGAATTGGTAAGAAGCGACTCTGAATGTATATCGCAACAGGTAGACACCTCGGTGTTCATCCCACCGATTGCACAGTAAACCTGCACCTTTTCTTTTTCAGAAGACTATCGATTCCGAAAGCCAACAATGGTTCGTGTTATCCGTGTACAACGTAAGGGAGCTGGGTCCGTGTTCAAGAGGTGTAAGGGAGCCGCCAAACTGACCCCTCGCGACTTTGCCGAACGTCCGCGCTACATAATGTAGTGAAAAAGATCGTGGTGCTCCATTGGCAGTCTTTCATTTCTGTGACCCCTACCGCTACAAGATTCGCAAGGAGATGTTCATCGCTCCCGAGGGTATGCATACCGGCCAGTTCGTGTACTGTGGACGCAAAGCCACTCTTCAAATCGGCAATGTGATGCCACTGTCGCAGATGCCTGAAGGTACCATCATCTGCAATTTGGAGGAGAAGACCGGTGATCGTGGCCGTTTGGCGCGTTTCTCTGGGAACTATGCCACAGTGATTGCCCACAATCCGAATACAAAGAAAACTCGTGTCAAGTTGCCCTCAGGCGCTAAGAAAGTTGTTCCATCGGCCAACCGTGTTATGGTTGGTATTGCTGCCGGTGGCGGTCGTATCGACAAGCCCATCCTGAAGGCTGGTCGCGCCTACCACAAGTACAAGGTTAAGAGGAACAGTTGGCCTAAGGTTCGTGGTGTTGTAATGAATCCCGTTGAACATACCACGGTGGTGGTAACCATCAACATATTGGTAAAGCTTCCACCGTCAAGCGAGGAACCTCCGATGGTCGTACGGTTGGTCTCATTGCCGCCCGTCGTACCGGTAGGATACGTGGTGGTAAGGGAGACACCAAGAAGGATGCTTAGTACATTTATTCCCTTTAATAGTTAAAGACGAGTATCAGTGCGCAATGAAGCAAGGGGCATGGATTAGGGCCAGTAGGGAGATTAATAGTAGATGGTCCTCTCTGGACACCTGTGTGATAACTAGAAGCCTTTGGCCCCGCTTTGACTAGAATGGGACCGACCGAATTATGCCAAAGGACAGGAAATTACTTTCTGTCTTGAAAGGGGCATAACTCTCTTCGGTACCACATGAGAAAGCTAAGACTCACTGATGAAGATTTATGTCGGGGATGTGGAGACGAGGATACAACCTACTTTCTCTGTAACTGTCCTGGGCGTGTCCACCTTGGACCGATTAATGAAATTTTTAACTAACCCTCCACAGGATGGTTTGGTCAACCACCTACTTACTTTCTTAAAGGATCAAATGCGTCAATTGCCATTGAAGATGTGTTACGGTTTGAACTCGACGACGATAGACAATAAACTGGAAAATATCAAAAAAAGCTTATCTTGCATAAGGTAATCATTCTCCCTCCAGTTACCAATCCATTGCACTTATGTCCTTTTTTTCCACGTACATGGAGAAGACATGGACAGAAGCACTCTCTGTATCTGAATCTATACGGTGGGCAGATGCTTCTTTGTTTGTTGGCAACATGTACTTGGTTCTGTTTACTTCAATAGCACCTCCTTTCCCTGTTGCATCGTAAAAGCTTCTGTGATGGCGCTTTGGGAGTGGTTATTGTGTTAACACCCAGCCTACGGAGAATCTGTTCCATTTGTCAAGAGAAGTTACAATGTCAATTGGCACCAGGTAAAGTGGCCACCGGAGTCCTGGTCACTGGTGCTAATGTGGTCGAAATAGAACCAGAAACTCAGTCCATTTTGTTGGAAATGTGACTTCGAAAACATGGCTTGGGCGTTGTTAACGCACTTGTTGTACGCGAAATAGCCCACGTCATGCCCCCAACTTGCACCTCGAAAGTGTGTGCAAGAGTCATCTTGCTTTGTTTTTCGTCCTCTTTACAATCAGAATTTACAATTATCCTGTGAAGAAAACTTAAAGCATTCAACGAACTGTTAAACTTACATTTTTCCATTACCATTCCCTCAAAGAGCTGAGACGATGTATCCTTTCCTATACCCTTCCCATGCCCACTTGAAAAATCTCTTGTCCTTCTTAGTCTCTTTCTATTCTCTATCCCATGCAGGACCGGATACATATACGAATCCACAATGACTTAAAATCTATTACCCACAGGACGACTTTTAACAAAGTCCAACTAAAATAGAAATTTAACGGCTTAACCGAATCCCTCTTCTTCATGAAACCAGACAACCACCGGATATCCCCAACAGAACAGACAACACATCCTTCGCTCTCCATTGGCCATAATGGAAGAGGAATAATGACATAAATTCTACTTCATCCAGTTAAAAGTTTCTGAAAACCAAACCATCCTTACAACACAGTCGATGTGTTTAGCAAAAGTCCTTGTCCACCTCCTCCGAGATTACTACAATTACGAAGGATGCTTTTAATGCCAACACACACAAGTATATGCCATCATACCCATGGTAACCATAAAAATAAAATACAACACAGCCAAAAGTGCTCTCAAATGCACCCATCTCGAATTACAAACATTCATCAATCAAGTGTAAATATCGCTGCTGTAGGACTTCACCAAGGAATTCGGCCACCTACATCCTCCCGAAGAAACCAGAAAGGACAAAAATCCAATCGCCCACACTCGAGTCCACGCGCCAATTCGAATCCATTTTCGGCTAAAATATACGACACAAAAACAAAATCTCAAATAATTCATTCATTTATGTAATACAATAGCTGTGGCTCAGTCAAAGGTCCTTCCTTCGTCCCTGACCGTTAACACAATTCAATTTAGTGTAAAATCGAATGCATTCAATCATTCGGGGCTCCTGCTAAGTGGTAATTCAATTCAAGAAGTTTGAGAACCGAGCCAGCCACCGTCCAGCTATTGACGTTTACCACGCCCACTTACAACAACAATGACGATGGCCGTGTTGCCATTTTATTTGTACTTAATTTATGTTGTAAACGTCCTCTTCCCTTTGACGTCGACCAATCTCGTCGACAATGGCTGTCGAGTGTGGATGATGACATTCGATATCGAAATTCGGTGGTTGAATTCTATTCCTGGCCGTAAGGCAAATGGTCTCCCATAAACAAGGCAAATTATTCAACCATGAGTATAGGTATACTCGCCATGTATTGTTGGCGAATTAAACATTGGTAGGTATGTTTGACCAGAAAGGACTTTGTATTTGCCATTCAACTACTCGAGAGTTGAGTCTTTTTCGAAAAGTATAAGTTCTGTCACAACAATCTATTGTCATTGGATACTGTCGGTTGGGAAAAGTTGTTGTGCATCCTTACAATGGAGGGGATTTTTCAAATGTCCTTGTGGATCTTGTTGCTGCCTGTCATGAAGATGGGGCTTCAATCCAATAGGAGGAAGGTTAAGTGAATGCCTTGCCCCTAGGCAACATAATGTTGAATTGCAATGGCATGGACATTTGCATGGAGAGGATATTTGATCCTTTATTAAGGTGAGCCTCGATGATATGAATATATTGATTTTTTTTTAGAAAAAAAAGTTTACAAGGAGGTACTTGGTGTGAGTCTTGTTTTTTTCTTTGGAGAGTTGTCAACTTTATCATTACGGCCAGTGGGTAGCTTGATTTCGATTAGGTGGGTGTAACTTGTACCTTAGCGACGAGGAATAGACCTTGCGTCGTGCACATGGATGTGATGGGTGGGTGGTTTACTTTTTTTATAATTCAATTGAACTATCTCCAGAAATACAATGTTTGGAGGACTCTCAGGCCACATTACCATCCATGTTTAACTAGTATTCGCAGGAGGAAATCAACTTAAAGCAGGTGTACTACTTACTTACTTATGTCCTGTATCCCCTTGTGGGTCCTAGGGCCTCGACAATGTGTTTCAGTTCTCTCATAGCCTAAAATCTCATTTCGGCATCCATGTTCTAGCTGTAGGTTCGCTCTCCCCGAAACAGACTATACACGACAAGAAGGCTGACCACACGGCATCCATTACATGGTCCATTGTGTCCTTGCTAGAGAGTTAGATATCCAAAGTCCAAGGTAGGGATTAGTTTCGCCTTTGTTTTGGAGAAAAACCAATCGTATCCAACTTTGAGGTTTTCCATATTGTGGCTGTGAGGCTTACATGGCTAAGTGCAGACTTTTAGGCATGATAACGTGTACCAACAGCTGGTTTCTAAAGGGTTTTCAATAAGGACATAACAATTCTGAATTTTAATAAAATACAGAATAATTGAGACATCGGGCTGAAATTTAATCCAGGTAGAGTACATGTGTCAAATTTAAGTATGGAATCCGATCTAGGTCATATGGCTTCTGTGAGCACCTTTCCAGCGATCGATTCTTTGGAGCCAATTTTCTATCACTCTTTTACGCATATCAGCCGGAAAGTCTGCAATTTCCATTACCAAACTTTCCCTTCAATAGTATGTGACATGTGGCACAATCTTGTCGGAACCCCATATCACTGACGTCAAACCCAGACAATTCTGGCCAAAAATCGTCTTCCAAGATGATTTTTTAATGAAATTTAGGATTTTCTGCAAACTTTCGCAAATCCCAATCGGAGAAGTTTTTGAACTTCAACTGATCAAGAGGCTCCAGTTCTTGGGTTAATTTGATCTTGTTAGAGTGTTGGCTAAGATCTCTATGCAAAGTTCGCCACAATTTGGACTTAGAAATTCCAAATTCCTGTGATCGCCGTGGAATCGACTAATTTTGCTAATTTGAAACTGAAGCACTTACGGTAGCGATATTTTTGATACTTCCACGGCGGGTTGTCTCACTGGGACAGGAACATTCAAGAGTGAATATGTTGGCCCGAATTTTGTCATTATAGGACGAATAGCCTCTCTGGTGGGACGAATATTACCGCCGAGGGTTTGAGTAAGAGCTCTTAAAGCTGTGAGGTGCTCACTCAGAATTTCATTAGTAATGCTGAATAGCTTCCAAACATTGCTAGCACGTGAACTTCACCACGATAAAAACGAAAACCTTGACTGACATTCTGACATTGACAGATCATAAAAGGAACTCAAGGGTGTGTTCGTTTAAAAATTCAAAATTGTTATGTCCCTATTGAAAAAATACCTGGTAGAACCGAATGGACTCAACGTGAGATCCTGTACCACGAATCGTTAATTTTTACGGATGGATCCAAAACTGAGGACGGAGTGGAAGCCGGAGTTTTCTCAGACGACTTAGGCATCCACCTCCTTCAACCTGAGGAAGAAGTGGAGACCATCTGTCACCTCCTATGCACATGCCCTGCACTTGCCAACATCAGAAAGGTCATACTAGATAAATACCTCTTCACCGATCTCAATGATCTGAACACCGCCTGCACGGCTAGAATTGGCTCTTTCGTAAAAAGGAGCGGATGGTTCCAGGAGTAAGAGGGTGACCCACCCACCTTGTTAAACGGCAGCACAATGGACCTTCTCTGGTCTAAGTGCATCCTCATCGAGGTAACTTTTCATTTTCCGAAGCTTTCCACCAACATCCTGTGCTCTCCCACGTTTCCAAGTCAGCACTACAGTCGGTCATGTATTTAGTTCCGCTGACGTACACCAAATGCAATTTATCAACAAAATCTGCAGAAGGCCCCCAGGAAATATTATATTCTTAACTTGATCCATTCCATCCTACTTCCTTCCCATTACCGTTGTTTAAAAATATTTTCGATTTAAATTCTCTCTTGCAGTTGCGGTTGTTCGTGTCAGAAATCAATAGACACTTGAAGTCGACCCAATTGAGGTTAAGTAAACTCTGCCAATGACATGAATGCACATACAATACGTCTTCATAAGGACCTTCGCACTCGCCCCCTCTACTCTACTCTACTCTACTTGTGCAGTTTACAGTCGTTTTTTTTTGTTTCTCTTCCTCAAGAACTTGAACTGATTTACGATTTGAAAGAGACAGCTGCCACACCAAGGATACGTTCTTGAACACACGAGTATATCCCCACGTGTATGGAGTCGCTCAAACCGAACAACACGTACTTGACCTCCAGCAGGACAAATATACTCGTCAATCAACAGTTTTAATTTCTCATCCCTTTTCAAGGCTCGCACCCGCACTCGCACTCGACGAAACGAAGGCGCAATGCAACAGTAACATGAAAACTCTGAACATATCCTAGCGGAAGGACTCTCCTAATATATCGAGACGAATTGATAAATGATTTTGTTTACATATGGGCTGCTGCGCGCGTACGGGTCCAAAGGCAATATTCTAACAATCAATCGGAAATGAACAAACAATTTATATCCTTTCTCATGGGGGGGAGCACAGCACATGTACTACTCCTATGGGTGTGCCTGAGTGTGTGTTTGTGTGAAAAACGCGTGCTCACCACTTCCCACAGGCCAAAGGGGTGGAGGTTCGGCAGGACCCCGAAAAATAAATTGTATTTTGAAATGTTTCAAATGTTTTTCTGCTGAACAGGAAATTAATGTTCACCCACAGTGGGTGGCTGGGTTCTAGTGGTCAAGGACGAGAGCAATCTAACAGTTGGTTTTAATTAATTGGGGTATCCTACGAACTATTGTGTGCACTATGTACACCACTCTCCCTGACTGGCCTCAGAAAAGTGTTAACCATGAAACGATTTGAAACAAAATTGCTCAGACACACAGAATCTTAGTCCTGTCGCTTGGCGTGTTTGAGTCATTTTTCAATTATTCCAACACCAACTGCCAATTGGGTGTCCTTTTGAATTTATCATTTCAGAGTGTGTATCCTGTATTGCTAGGCAACACTATTCTGTGACTGTTTGAGGTTCTTTTCGAATACAGTTTTGAGGTTAGGGTTTTTGGTTCACTCTAAGGACGACAACATCTGCCCGCAAAATGGTTTAAGATGTGTCTTCTTCCATTGCAGGACTATCGGGCTAAGGCTGGAAGGTTTTCATTAATTTTCTGTTGTCCGCCCAACAATTTAATTAAAACGAAATAATTAGACTCGAGTTGGTGTTCCCGTGTACGCTGGGTGTAATGAGTGTTCCACGCAATTTGTTTGGTTTTTTTTTGGCGTATTTTTGTGATGATTTATTTATTATTGTTTTTGCTGGGATTTGTTGCAAGTTAATTGGGTAATTATTGGACAGATCAAGATGGCAATTGAGTCCAATTAATGTGTTGACTTCGATGTCAAGGATTTCTTTTTCAGTTCCTTTGTGTTGCTTATTTGATTTGTTTATCCATCGGGTGTTGGCGCTAAAAATGTTGAACAACAACAAGCTGTTGAAGTATTAAAATGTTTATCTAGGACTCGACACGCGAAGGAGATTTACTGTCAAAGTTGTGGAGTCCTGCCGGAGCTATGTATGTATAATGAATGGACGAAGGAAATCTTTGGAACTCATGTTAGAAGATTTTTATTTAATGAGAGGATTTGTCCATATTGGTGGGTAGGAAGAGATCTTGTCCTGAATTAAATAATAAACACACACTTGTCAGGTGTAGCTGCTGAATAATAAGGAGAAGAGGAATAGAATTGCTTTAGAGGTATTTCAGTGGCAGTGTATGTCCCAGTCTTTGTGCTAGACTAGCTCGAAACTTTCTTAATTCTTAATTCCTTACCTTGTTCGATATTTAGTCGAGCGGAGGCTTCGAAAAAGCGTATACCTTGGTTTCTGGATATAGATGTAGCTTTCAACAATGTAAAACCTGAGTCTATACCACTGGAATATACTCAGACTGGGTTCATACATGCCCAAGATGAGATACATCAAAACAGAGCTACCATGTTCATATACTGGTCTCTCGAGGCACCGTGAAAGGTGGGGTCTTATCGCCTCTACTGTGGGTACTGGTCGCCACCGGAATCTTAAAGATATTAGAAAGCAAAATCTTTAGCAAGAGATGGGGACCCGAAACCGGCGTCATCAACTGAATGTGCACAGCCGTCATCAGACCCATTCTATCTTATAGGTGTTTAGTCCTGCTGTGAATAAGATCATGTACCTCAAAGGACTGACCTGGACACTGACCTATACAATAAGCATGTGAAGGAACTACCAATGCCATCAGAACCACACCCCCTCTATCCCTTGAAACCAAACTAGAGCTGATGCCATTGGACCTGTTCTTAAAGGATACAACTGGAAAGAGTGCAACCTAAAAGATTGCAATGAATCTAACCAAATCCAAAGAATCCAATCATTGGAATAAGGGGGGCATGGGCACGGACAAGAGGTGCATTCGTCTGAGTGGAAACGCCAGGACCGGAATCCGACGAAGGACTGAAGGTTCTGAACTCCTTTGAACCTGAAATTGCACGTTCACTTAGACCTCCAATCCACAGCAATGTGCTTCAAGTGAAAGTACAAGCAATTACAGAGGTGGGGCGAGAACTATCCACAAGACTGCACTTAAGGAAGATGATCGGCAAATATGTACATACATCGAAAGTCAAGCACCTATGAAGGCTATCTCAACCACAGCAGTCCAAATTCAAACTTGAGAAACCATGACGTGAAGAACTCAATGCACTTACAAAAGACAAGAACGTTTCACTACGTGCCACTACGTTTCCAGGACATAGTGGCATTCAGAGAAACGAAGAAGGGAAGGGACAATTTAGCAAGAAAGGGGCCCGGACAGGACTAGTTGTGTCTTCAGAAAACTCCGGACAAAACATGATAAAGCCAAGACTAATCAGAACCTAGAGCTTGTCCGAAGGCTTTGACTGCAAGCTGCCGGTGGCCCACTGAAAAAGAATGCGGCTAGATGCTGATGCTTTCTGCCGAAGTTGTGGCGACACTGATGTAGAACAGACATTTCACATCTTATGTGAATGCCCAAGCTTGTGCAGAACTAGGAAAACGATCCTCGGCGAATACCGTAGGAAGGATTTGGCGACCTTGTCAGGAAAGACACCATTAACCATCCTGAAATAATTTACATTATCAGGGTGGTTCAGGCGGTCCGCTTAGCTATCCCAAAGCTTCAAACTGATTTTTGTTTTGTTGTCCACGACAGAGGTTCACAATGGATCCATTGGAATTTTTTCGACTTTCGAGGAAAGCGGTGAATGTACTTGAACGAGAAGGACTTTACTGTATCAAAACTCACCACATCAACACTGAAGATCTTCCACCTGAACCGGCCAAAAGCAGGACAATGAAAAAGAAAATTATACGGATTATGGTTGTCGTCTCCACAAGTGTAGCAAGCAGAGGTGTCTCTTAAGCTCAGTTAAGATGTTTAGCGAAAACAAAGTGTCCCGCCAATATGTTGTTACAGTCTCTTCTGCTGAGAGGCATCAAGACTACCTCTGATTTGTTACAAGTGTTTGGGAGCATACGTTGCCAGTATCCTGAAAAGCCACGTCATAAACAATTCTCCTCGTACAACAACCAATAGTCAATGAAGGCACTAGCCTCAGCCTAGCTTAGTAATTTTTCATTTCCCTCAATCCCAGTGTGAGTTGAGATCTGGACAAGATTCAAAGAGTTCAGTCATGCAACTGCATTCAAGGAGTTCTTGCATCCTCAAACTATGAGTTGAACGGTTGAGCAACGGCTTAAGCGGAGCTTACTAGTATCTACAGATGTAGATTTTCCAGCCTCTCCACTTGTTCTTAAAAGGTATGTTTGCCTAACGAGAAGCGAAGTACCGGTACCTTGATTAGTTCTGGAGCCATCTCTTCAGCTCAATCTAGAGTCAGATTTTGGCTGAAGCCAGTCCTGAACGCGAAGAAGGTTGACAGCATGTTCAGGTGGCATATCCATGGAACTGGGAACGTAGGATATATGTCCTATGGGAGTCTTAATTCTCGAAATCACTCAAAGGATAGTCTAGGATAGT
The DNA here is from genome assembly GCA_963583995.1 of Xylota segnis. NCBI lineage: Eukaryota > Metazoa > Arthropoda > Insecta > Diptera > Syrphidae > Xylota > Xylota segnis. Next base: position 49,998,566 of record OY757239.1, read on the forward strand.
TTTTGCTGGTTGTCTGTATCAAATAATAGACGCACTTAGCCCAGAAGTGGTACCAATCCAGAGAGGTGGTCGTTGGAGGTGGTTGTTGGAGTTGGACGGTATAAAAGGGGTCTACATGAGGAACTTGAACGAATTGTTTGGATTTTGAGGTTTGGTGCAGCATTAATGCATTTCCAGCAGGAAGGAGAAGATGCTTTGGTAAGACGACGACTTCAATCTCAATCCGTAGTTTTGGGAATGTGGACAAGGTTTAGACATTTAGATTGCACGTCAAATCGAATTCGATTGAGATTGTTTACTTGACAGCTTTTGTCATTCCCGTAGCTTCCCAAAAAAACCGAATTTTTACGAAATCCTGTTCGAGTTCGCAAAAGCTTCCTAGTTTTTCGTACAAGAGAGTACTATGAATTGTAGGACAAGGAATTTCTTTGCAATTAGTTATGAAATCTGTCAAATCTGTCAATTCGTTGTGTATTTGTTTGACGCTTGACGTTTGACGTTTAAAACGAGGTCAAATTTTGTATTTATTTTACCTCTCTCTGAGAGAACTTTACACCCAGCCCTTGAACTCAGAATCTACGAATTTTGGTGCAAAAATTACGCGAATAGTCCTTATATTGCGCATCAGTTGAAGTGATGCCAGGGGATATTTTGAACAAGAGTAACTCCTTGCCGTTAAGGGTGCCACTTGAACTTATGTTTTACCTCCATTTACATGACAGCGTATTTAGAAAAATTCTAATACCTTTCTCTTGAATGAAACTGGCTACCAACTAAACTGCTTGAATTCCAAAAGCAGACGGGAATGCATTCGTCAGCTGTCAGAAGCAATGGATGTGTTCAGCATTAACCAACATCTCATGATGACGTCCGACGGAATACACTCATACGTTTGTTTATTTCAAATTTTGGTTAGTCACCAGGAATGTCTACCCCCCGAGGCTAAACTAGACGCAGCTGTATATGTAAAGTAAATCCCTTTGAAATGCAAAGAACGACAACCAAAATAAAGCATCCAGCAAAGTATACACTGCTCTGACATCTGATCCCCGTACCATCGGTCATTAGTTTGTTTTCGTGTGCATGTCCTGCGCTGAATATTTATCTTCGTTTTCATGAACTCAGTACTCGGTACGGCGAACGGCGGTGTACCTTGACAGCAAAGGATGGCTATTGCTCTCTGCGAAGGAACAGACTGACAGTCATTTTTCAACTGTGTATGGACACAAATGCCAGAAACGTACCGTGACAGCCAACATAGTTTACTAAAGAATTTTGTCAGCGTGACAAAGCACTTCATCAAAAAAGAAACCGAAAAATCCTATAGAACGATTCAATGGTAAACCGATTCAATCTCAGGGTATTTTACCCGGCGGCATTCATTGAATTATATGACACGTGTTCACGATTTGGTACAGCAGCGCCCGGACGGCATACTCTATCTAGTCGCGGCCTCCACCGATGGATAAACCATAAATTTCAAAATTGTCTATTCATCTCCGATAATTTTCTAATAAATCATTGTCTGTCCAACCCATTTCATAACATCTTAATTTTAAGCCCGGATAACCCCCGGCCAAGTCTGCACCCCTTTTATAAATTTTGACACTTAGTGTAAACATCAATCCCGTCTTGGCAGTGTTTCGTTTGGCCATAAATTTCCGCGTTCCAAAATAGTATCAATAAAGGGAAATGATGCGCTGCCTCATAAAATAGGATATTTTAACAGCAGCTGAGCGAAAGATGGGATAAGCGAAACTGACGGGTGCTCCTTTAACCGAATACACCCTCCATGTCCTGCCCCTCGGTATCCTTGCGGTTGTGCTGGCGCGTTGGCTGGTGGTGTGGCAGAAGGAGAATAAAATATTTTCTTCCTTTTTTTTTGGTTTTTTTGATCCTTTTTTTGAATGTTTTTGTGCGTTTTTCTGTTAGCGCCAACAACGTCCACAATAGGCGACAATTTCTTATACAAAATTAAATCGTATTTGAATTGGCTGTGATAAGCGTTAGCTTTGATGCCTCTGCCATAACCCATGGAATTTTCGTGCTTAAATTTTATGACCGCAAAATCTAAATTGCCTAAGGATGTTTCTGTTTTTTTTTTTATTATTGTTGTTGTTGGCTGGTAGTGGGGACAATTTCTATTTTGTTTAAAGCTAATGGGTTGAGTTTTGTTTTGTGTTATAAAGAACAACGGAAATAGGTTTATGGCAATGGTTCCATTTTGGTTTGGATTTTTCAGAGCAATTAACAGTGAACGGATAGTCTAAGCATTCGGATGCTTTCTTTCGAATAGAATTCAGACTTTTCAGTAAGTCACAGCGGCGTCCTGGAGATGTCAATGCAATTTGGGGCTGAGGAAAATGTAGGCAGACAGAAACTCATTAACTATCGATCCAGTATTAGAACTCCTGGCACAACGAAGAATCTACTGTTGGAATAGTACTCAAGTTGACCAACCTGGACATCAACTATCAAACTAGCACTATTGACAGATGTTACTTACTTACTTACTTACTTAGGTGGCGCTACAGTTCAGGGTGAACCTGGGCCTCAACCAACAAGCCTCTCCAGTTAGCCCGGTCCTTAGCTATCTGCCTCCAGCTGCTCACTCCAGGTCGGTTGAGGTCCCTTTCTACTTGTGCGCGCCACCTAAGCCGAGGTCTTCCTCTACTGCGTTGTCTCTACGGGTTTGCTTCGAAGACTCTACGGGCCGGAACATTTGTGTCTATTCGCTCTGCATGTTCTAGCCAAAGTCGACAAAGTCGATGTCGCTATACAGCTCGTATAGTTCGTCGTTGAATCTTTTCCTCCAAAGCCCAAACGGGACCGAAAATTGACGAAGAATCTTTATCTCGAAGCGACTGAGGATCTCAACAACCGCTTCAGACAGAGTTCATGCTTCAGCGCCATAAAGTAGGACTGGGATGATCAGGGTCTTATAAAGAGTCTCCTTAGTTCTTCGGGATAGGATGTCCTGTAAAACCTGCGTATCCTAACGGGAGCACCAAAGGAAACTAGATATATCGAACGAAGACCTCTCCAGATTCTGGGATCTCGAAACATGTTTTGGAATCTTCTAGGGCACTGCAGCTTCGAATTCTGAGAAATCATGCTTGAAACCTTACTCGACAACGTCATTGCAAATCTAATGTACCCTTCAAGCCACGCAATAGCATACAACGTCACCCTTGAGATTGAATTCAAAAATTTGTGGGATTCTCGAATTTGCTTTGAAACGGGTTACAGGGATGTGCAAGGATATAAACATTTTCCCAACAACATAGTCTACATCTTCGTTTGAAAATGGAGGCATGCTTGTTTTTCGTCGTTACAACACACTGCAACCAGATCCTTGACTAGTTCCTAATCCATCTGTGAAGTTAATGCCTGCGACATCAAGGAAAACAAACAAAAATATCACTCAAGACTGCAGACCAAGATTTCATCGGAAAGTCCCTCCGGTTTCATGTAAATTTCTAAACACGAAAGCTACTCGTACTGCAGAAAAAGTACTGCGTTTCACTTCACTATCTGTACACAAGACTTCTACGAACATCCTTGGAATCTACCAGTTCCCACCTTACATTCATCCAATAACCAGGAAGAGGAACTATCCAAACCTATTAAAACTTACTTGCAAGTCAAACAGGCACTTGTCTCGTCAGAATTTCGAAATTCCAGTCCAACAAGCAATTTTCAATTTGCCCATTACGCTCTCCACTAAAAGGTCCTTGCGAAAACTTTAATATACCCCCCAGGGCCAACATTAAGACAGTGATTCTGGATAGCAGCATCAATTTGATATTCTGCCAATGACAGCGATTCATGGCAACAACTATCCCTCCCTGCAACGCTTGTTCGAAGAAGCATCATCTGGCGATGCACGCGGTTAGATACGCGAAACTCCAATTTGTCCTAACAACTCACTCCGTCCCGCCATAGTCCTTGAATATTAATTATGCAGACGAAGAGGTTAAACTTCGCAAAACCCCTCACCCACATGCCACATAAAACAATAGATCGCTCCAAGTTCCGAGCAGCACAAATAGTAGCGATGTAATGAGCATGTAATTGCTGCTCCCCGGGACAATTCAAGGCGATATGATGAAAGAGCACATCCTTCGACGAGCTGTTAACACAGTCCACTCGGAGTGTACCCTCAGCTGATTTATTACGAAACTTTGATTGGAATATTAAAGTTTGATGGCTTTACGAGGGTAATAACTTAAATTAGTAGCCAGGAAAACCAAAAAAAAAGAGGTCCTTTCCACAAAAAAGAAACTTCAGAGTTCCCGCTTTAATGGGTTCCATGTCCATGGTCCTGTTGCTATGTATACCTTTTGTTAGGTGTCTGCGTTTAATAAGCAATAAATACCCACAATAGCACACATGGGGAGCAACACACACATGGCCCAACAACGGGGATAGCAACAAATCCCGGAGATAATCGGGTCCTGTTAATTTTTGTTGCCCCCTTCAGCTAAACTTAAGTTCCCCACAAGTGCCTGTAATCCATTGTTGAAAGGTGGTGTTCCATGCTTCAGAGCCTCTTTCTATGCAGGACGGATACTTCAAGTAATTCGTAATGGTGGTGAACTTTCCTTTGGCTTTTGTTCCAAGTGGATGTATGGGATTTTTTTTTCCCCTGGATTTTATCCTTTATGAGGAAGCAGGAGGGTATCCTGTGTGTTGCATAAATGCTTTTGTGTAATCTAGGGCCTTTGATACTGCTGTGATCGAAAACCAATTAATCCCTCTTGTGTAAGGGATAAGAGTAAACTTTGTTTGTATCCCTTCAGGATATGTGAAGCAGGCAAAACGTGTTCAAAAAAAAAAAAAAAACACAAGAAAACCCCTTCTCTCATGAAACGAAAGAGGAGCAAACAGTTTCGGATGGGCTTCAATAGCCCGTGGGACGTGTGGGAGGAAATTAAGAAAGAGAGAGAGAGAGAAAAAAAAAAGGATGATTAAGGAGTGTAATTGATTCTTTTAATGTCGTGCATTGGACCGGATTTGAAAGTAATAAAAATCCTTTTTCACGTACACCTGATATCATTCAAATTGGAAGTCCTTTTGATATTGTTTGCTGAGCAGAAATGGTGTTGAGCTTCGCATACACACCGACAGACAGACAGCCAGCCATCCAGCCATCCAGCCAGCCAACCAGTTAAGCATTGAGTTCAGTTGAGTCTTTTATTGAAGGACATATTAAAAGGATATCGATATCTGGGTCATAGGAACTGTTTGAATGGTTGTTACGATTGTAATTTTCTGAAGTTATCTTCTGCTTTACTGCAGTAATTTGCTACGTGAAACTACGTCGGTTTGGTTGAAGTGTTACTTAAGGAGGAAAGTGAAAGGACGAGTAGATAGCAAGGAAATGCGAGAGGAGTGGTATCTCAAATGACAGGATATTCTAGAACGTTGCGCTGGTCTTCGTGTGCTTTGGACTATAAGAAAGTTTTAAGGACAGGAATTGGAAACAACGATAGGGTCTTACCCGTAAGAGATACAACTTTGTTGGAAAATTGTTTCAAAAAATAGGAAACGTTTACCTAATGACAGGAGCTTAGGTCGTAACTACTAGTTTTAGTGGAGTTTATTTGGTGGCCCAACAAGTTAAGACTGGTTGCCAGTAGGACCAGTGCTTCTGGGAAGAACCTATTCCGAAGGATTAGTAGAAGACTGCAGACGGACTTTCTATATGTCATCGACAACGACAATGGTACCCTTTTGCATCCAAAAGCTTATCGGTTTATCAGGACGTTTGCCCTACCTCATCGAGCTGCTTGACTTATAGCTCTTTAATGAGGATGGCTGTACTAGAAAAGGCCCAGACTAATGTAAAGAAGATCCCTTTAGAGAGCTGGACAAATAGTTAGTTGAAGGATGAGTCAAAAATGAACAAAAATAGCCCAGAAATGTACTCGATTACCCAGTTCATGTAACTCTCCAACCACGCAAGTGTGTTCGAAGTAGAAATATTTGAAATCACCATGCCTTAGAGGGACTTATTCACTCTAAACGTCAAGAAGGTTAAGAGGAGTAAAGAGGAACTCAAATCCTTTAACTCGAGGCATAGTATTACGGTCGGTGGGATGGGATTAGAATCAAGCGACTCCATCACTCTGGCTAAAGGTGGAGTACACTCAACTTGTGATATGTTTCTAGAAAATTTTGGACCCTATCACGAAATAGGCTACAGCTGACTCTCCCCATATGTATCCCAACAGGTCACAACTCAAGTGGGCCCACCTTAGAATGATAATCATCACCACAAACCTATGCAAAGGCTGTGACGATACAGAACTAGAGGAAGTCACAATGTCAAATACACAAAATATGGAGTACTTCGATACTCTCCTTATTTGATTGCTGGGTAACAGAGACATCCTAGGGAAATCCAGGATACAGCCCTATCGACACGACTAGCAACGGGCTGTTTTTCTTCGCACTAAATATTTCTCTGACTATTCTTTTATCCAGCGTTATGGCTCCTTTCTCTGCCTAACTTTCGACCCATCTCACCCGGTCCTGATGGTGTTCCCATCTTCTTCCTTCTATTCCTTTCACATGGTGACTTTTCCTAAGTTTGAATATCTTCTAACTTGGAAAGCATTATGTCATTCTCTCGGTTTCTTTCATAGCCACGTCCGATGTCCCTCAAAGCAGCCATCTAGGTACTACTCTGTTCATACCAACTATAAACCATCTTGATCGAGTTCTTAAATACTCCCACGTTTCCCTTACCATCATCGATGATGATTTTTTCAAAATATTTTCTTCTTTTCAAGACTCTAGCCTCCTTTAACAAGACATCGATAGTTTCTTGATCGAGTACCTTTAAAATTGCTAAGAGCTAGTCATCGCCAAATGCCAATCAGTCCCTCCCTCGACTTCATCTTCTCCAGGGCCAACCTATAGTTCATTCTCTTTACGACTTTGGCATTATATCCGATAGGGAGCTATATTTTCATTGCCACATTGATGATATAATTCTTAAAGTAAACTACTTACTTGGTTTCGTTGATCCAAAGAATTCTCCAACCCGACTTGACTAAATCAACCCACATTGCCTTCGTTCGCCCACATCTTGAGTATGCTAACCAAGCCAGTAGTTATTGCATGTATCTAAAACTGGGAACATTCACCGTCATTTCTTCGTCTTTGTCCTTAGAGGTTTACCCTGAAACGACCCTATCAGGACCGCCTTTTAACCATTAAAGGTCATAGAGACCCAGCTGACATACTCTTTATCCTTCAGCTACTCGTAGGTTGCATTGATTGTGCGCTCCTTTCCTTTACAATTCTACTTTCTACTACACTAACCTTTGTAATTCACGATGCCCTTGAGTGTTCTCTCTACCCTACCTCTTATGCTTCTAAAGAACCAACTTCCCGTATGTTAAGGAAAGATATCTCAAACCTTTCCTCACTTAACTTCAAATTGATTATATCTGGGTTCCTGAAAACTAGAAGTAGTACGAATGTAAACATTTTTGAAGTCCACTCACTGCCACTCCCACTTTTTTCACTATTTTACACTACTTTACATAAAGTAGAAAAAAAATCATTCAATTCCCTACACTTCGTCCACACATTATCCTTACCAACGCCCATTTTTTGGGGGCGTTCTGCTCAAAAAACCGATTTCATTGACATTTCGTATGTTGCATCAGTACATTCGTTTGAAGTTATTGTAGAAATCGAATAGAATAGATACGATCTATTCTAGACGGATTGTTTCTTTATGTTTAAGCCTCCGTTTTCGCTTGTCCAGAGCCGGAATAAATCAGGACTCTCGCCACCGCCAAATCAATCGCCCATCGCCCCTAAACATCCTTCGCTATTATTCAAATGTCATGATTAATCATTTTCCAAAGCTGTAATTTGAAACAGAGCCAAAATAAAATTTGATTTACGGAGTAAGCAATTCTAAATACAAACATTCACAGGCCCCACATACACGGTTCACATTAAAAATGATTTTTGTCACGAATGCCTTAAATGGTGCGAAGCGCTGTCCTTGCATTTTCTACTTTGCATTCAATTCTCGTAAAGTAAGCTTTTATGTAACTGAAAACGAAAAAAAAGAAACAGAAACTGTTTTGGCAACATATTTTCGTCATAAATTTTACTTTGCATTACAATTACTTTCGCTGAGGAGAAAAAAAAACCGATGACCTTGTATTTTTACTTTACTTTGGATAGCATCCCGACCTTATGTATCTGTTAGGCATGCATGAGTCCTTGCTGGATTCTAATTAAATTATCAAGAATCCTGGTCTGCAGGGACCCAAAAAAGTCAATAATTATGACCACATTGTTGGTCAGTCCAATTATTCTACAAAGTTTTCACAGTATAGGCATTTCCGCATTTTTAAAAATGGCTACAACACCGTGCAAACAATAGGAAGGCCACGTCACTTCCGGCCGCCGCATGCGTTGGCCCTCTAATTAGTTTAATTTAATTCGAATTTATTAAAAAGTATTTTTTTTGTGTTTTCCATGTGGACACTGAAAAACAAATTGGGCCTTTATCCGGCCGCAGAAAATCATTTAATTGATTAAAAATCGAAATACTAGTATGACGCAACGCAAAGTAGGTGAATTGTGGTAACACCGCGAGGATATTAAACGGATTCCAGATTGGTTTTTGGTTGATGTGAAACAAACACAAATCGATTTTTTTTATTGAAAAAAAGTGATTGTTGTTGAATTTTTTATTAATGAACTAAGTGTCCATAATGAAGAGTTAATTAGTTTTGTTTAATGTAACGAAAATCCGTGTTAAGGCCCGAATTTGCTAATCAAATTTAATTAGTCTAATGGAGGTTTGATAGTTTGAAAGTAATTGTTGCGTCAGAATGCAATGTAAACAGACAGGGATGTATGTATACTGAGTAGTATTTGGTGGACAAATTCTTGTCCTTGTCAACTGGAATCCTCGGACAAGATGAGATGATCTAACGACGAGAAGTTGGTGAAATCAAGTTCATGAATGCAAGTTAAGATTGACTGAACTGAGGTGGATGGGAGTTGAATGGTGAAATGTTTCTTAGAACCTCATTTGAACTGTTTCTTTAAAAAGCGATGAGTTTCTTGGCATGTTTTTAGCCAATTTGAGACCAGTACTACACGATTTATCAGCAGGAACATAACATTCCTGTACTCAATTTGCAAACTTTCTTTTATGATCTGTCAGTGTCAAAACGTCAGTTAAGGCTTTTGCTTTCACTATGCTGAGGTTCATGAACTAGGAACGTTTGGAAATTATTGAAAATTAGTACCGAGGCTCTGAGTCGTAATATTTGTTGCACCAGATAGGCTGTGCATGCTGTAGTAGATAAATTGGAGCAAAAAAATGTAATGAAAATATTGCAGTTAATCATTTGATTGCACGCTGTTGACAGAAATTTAGAATCGATCAGGTAACATTGGGGCGAATTTTGACCAGAGATCTTGGCCTACATTTTTACGAGAACAAAGTAAGTCAAGAACTGAAACCTAGTGATTATTTGAAGCGCCAAAACTTTTCTGATCGACTTCTGCAACAGTTTAAAGAAGATCCTTAATTTAATCGAAAAAACACCTTTAAGAGGGTCTACCGCATCCACAAAATGTGACTTTGGTGTGATTGGACTAACATTGGAAATGTTAGCCATGTTATGATCAATAAATTTCGCTATCGTGCTGTTTTTGGCCAGATTTGGATAGACTTGACAGAGATACATATGTGATTCCAACAAGATGTTGCCACATGCCACACAACTGGTCAAATAATTCACCCAATGGCGGTGAAGTTCCGGTCGAATGGGGGACCTTCCCCGCCGTCGTTAGTTTCCTATTTATGGAGTTACGTTTAGTTCTTGGTTTATGCTAGAAGCCACCTGTATTAGAAGAGAGAAGGAACAACATCGAACACGAACGTTTCGGCTAATAGAGATATGTGGAAGAGTGGTGTAAATTTGTTTTCAAAACAATCGATCACTGCAAACATACACATGAAGGTCATATGAATATTTAAATCTAACATGTATACTATACTCGACATAAATTTTAGCTCGATATCTCAATTGTTTTGTGTTTTATTTAAATACAGAATTGTTCTGTCCTTACTGGAAACCCCTTTACAACGAATGGAGATTCAACAATCTGGGAGCTCGTCAGCAGTTTCATTGCCAAGATTATCTTTGTGTCCAGGAACGCAAAACCCTGGACTCGTAACCACTTAAATTTAAAGTTAAATGACTTTTCAAGGTCTTTGGGTTTCTAGTCATCCTCTGCAGCTTTCTTTCGATTCATATTTGAGAAGCGTTTCAGGACAATTATATTGCATTCGTGACGGGTAGCACCATAACAAAATTGCTTGTGTTGTCTGAACGAATGTTTCTCTTTGTTTAACTTCTATTTGGTTAAAAGAAAGACTTTTTGGATAAACCTTCCAAGTGCAAACTATTGGAAAGCACGAGGGGGACTTTACGATTTAACATAATTGTCATCTTATTGAACTGCATTTAAAAATGTAATGAAACGTCTTTACTAGTAGATTCCTTTCATAAAGAATTAATAGCACTTTGACATCGCCATTTTAGTACCATGACGGATAAGAATGAACATTTCCCCCGGACTGTCAAGTTTTAATAGCAATGTACACAAGATGGCGCTGCCCATAAAATGGTCATAACTTAAACAATAGGTGGTCTGCTTGCGAATTTGTTTAAATAAAATTTCCACTCGATTCACAAGGAGTGGAGAGTGAAATACTCTCAGACAGAGGTATGATTGAGAAAAAGGACAACGAATTTGGCCACGTTTTAAACGTCAAATGTCACACAGGATTGTCGGACTGGATTTGGTTGACGTTTACTGACCAAGGGGGAAATGGAGAAGTCACATGTTGGGGCAATTCAGATTTTTCGATTTTCTGAAATTTTGTGGATTTTATTTTGACATTTGGAAATGTCAATCGCTGTCACTTGACAAAAAGGTGAAAGCATAAATTAAAAACTGTGAAATTCACGAGGTAAACAATAGAAAATTGAGGAAAAGCATTAACTTTCTGGTAAATAGAATTTTTTGTTCAAACCTAACCAATGTCAAAAAAAAACAATTCACGGGAGTGTTCAGAAAAGACTAACACTCCGATGTCAAGAAAATGCAGTCCGTCAATCCTGTGTGAAAAGGATCTTACAACGGATGCAAGTGCAAAGAAATTTTTGCCCTAAAATTCGAAGTATGGGCAAATTGCTTACACAAAAGAGAGACTTTTTTGAAGTCGACTACCACTTAGAATCTATCTCGGTAGTCCAGGTTTAGAGGCCAAGAATTCATTCTGCATCTTTGCATGAATTTTGTTGGTAGCCATTACAGCTGTTACTTAAAAGCTGAGACATTGTCCAAGTTGAACGTATGTTATACTTCCTCATTGAGGTCCCTACTTACTAAAAACTTGACTCAGTTCCTGGAAATCTTCTCGACTGTTCCTTTTTTTTTATACATGACATAGCTGTTGTCTGTGCCCAACAGTGAGTGTACCTAGTGTAAGGATTAAATGAAAAAATCCCTCCCTGACTCCTGTAAACCTACAGCAAACTTACATCAATAATGCATTCTTTAACCTTCAGCAGAGTTCCTTTTAAATACATCTATACCTGGCGCTTATAGAGAAAGGACACAATACACAATTCATTCAATGTCTAGACGAATTATTTATCGACACTATATTGCCAAATACGGTACCAGCCTTGTGCCGCATTCGATTTCTACTCCTCCAGGTGTAGTCGGATCCCTTAGTTGGTGAAACATTGAAAAGGACACAAATATTGCATCGTCCTGAAAGCATTGCATGCACAATTGAAAGTGTTTTCCAATACAGCCCAAACAAAAACAACTTACTACTCTCAATGTCCTGGCCAACTGTGCCAAATAAATTCCATCCCAGCAACAAACAAAACAAAAGAAAAAACATTGTTTTGTGTGAATTTTTGATTTCGATCGAAAACCCATGCAACCATGCTGCAGTGATTCCGGAATATTCAATTCAAATATGAATTCAATATGCGAGCACAGACACATATGCACTTTTGCAATATAGTATACATCATTCAATAAGGTTATCCTTTTAAAGAGCAACTCATACGCAACGACTGCACAACACACAAAGGTGCGGACCATGGAGCCCGGCTCGGTTAGTTTGTTATTTTTTCGACGAGAGTGCAATGAAAGTTGATTGAGTGCAGCCATTCAATGCGAGTCCTTTGTACAAACTTCATTGTTTAATTAAATCACATGTTCGAAGGACATCAGTTAAAATCAGGAATTTTTTTGTCCTGACAATGCGGCACTTTAATTAGTTGGCGTACAGCAATTTAATTTGGGCCTCTTAACTGGGTCAAGTAGGTGCTCCTTAATAAGGAAAGGGGTGACGAAACTTTTACAGGATTACACACACTCTCGGATTGATGCATGCACATGTGCTGTGTAAGCTTATGGAAACCAATGTTAAGGAATCTTTTTGGTATACTTTTGGTAATTTTAGATGTAAGCCACCTTTCTGGGAGACGAAGAGCGTTTACAGAGAATTACCTCTGGGGTTGGAATGAAATTCTGGGATCGTTTGTGCAATTTTCAAAGGGATTTCAGGAAGAAATAATTCCAAGTTTAATTGTGGCTCTCAAGTTTCTCACATACTCTCTACGCATTCGAGGAGATTTTGGCCCTTTAAGTGCGCAACTATGCCAACTTCTGTAGTTAGTGGTAACCTTGAGGGCTTTTTAGGTCATTCATTTGGTTGGCATTTGGGGCAGATACATGTATGCCACATAAGTTGCCAATTAATGTAAGGTATTGAAGTTTTGAATAACTCTCTGCATGTCATGTGGAGATTCGTACGTAGTGTAGTATTTAATTGACAATTTGGCAGGATATAGGTAGAAGGTATTTAGACTCATCGATAACCAAAAGAAAATGTTCGTATGTATGAAAAAGGGTAGTGTATAGCCCACAGAACCAGATACCCACAACCTGGGTATATCCTTCAATCGCACATCTCAAGCCAGATACTCTGTTTCTGTATATTCGAGGCACAAACTAGCTTAGCTGATGCCTCGAAATGCAAGTAGGAGACAGAAAATTTTTCAAAAAAAAAATGTATACAAAAAAGGGCAGTGTATAGCCCACACTTCTTGATACCCACAATCTGGGTATATCCTCCAATCGCACATCTCAAGCCAGATACTCTGTTTCTGTGTATTCGAGGCACAAACTAGCTTAGCTGATGCCTCGAAATGCAAGTAGGAGACAGAAAATTCTTCAACCAAAAAAATGTGTGAAAAAAAGGGCAGTGTATAGCCCACACTTCTTGATACCCACAATCTGGGTATATCCTCCAATCGCACATCTCAAGCCAGATACTTTGTTTCTGTGTATTCGAGGCACAAACTAGCTTAGCTGATGCCTCGAAATGCAAGTAGGAGACAGAAAATTTTTCAACCAATAAAATGAGTGAATTAAAAAGGGCAGTGTATAGCCCACACTTCTTGATACCCACAATCTGGGTATATCCTACAATCGAACATCTCAAGCCAGATACTTTGTTTCTGTGTAATCGAGGCACAAACTAGCTTAGCTGATGCCTCGAAATGCAAGTAGGAGACAGAAAATTTTTCAACAAAAAAATGTATGAAAAAAAGGGCAGTGTATAGCCCACACTTCTTGATACCCACAATCTGGGTATATCCTCCAATCGCACATCTCAAGCCAGATACTATGTTTCTGTGTATTCGAGGCACAAACTAGCTTAGCTGATGCCTCGAAATGCAAGTAGGAGACAGAAAATTTTTCAACCAATAAAATGAGTGAATTAAAAAGGGCAGTGTATAGCCCACACTTCTTGATACCCACAATCTGGGTATATCCTCCAATCGCACATCTCAAGCCAGATACTCTGTTTCTGTGTATTCGAGGCACAAACTAGCTTAGCTGATGCCTCGAAATGCAAGTAGGAGACAGAAAATTTTTCAACCAATAAAATGAGTGAATTAAAAAGGGCAGTGTATAGCCCACACTTCTTGATACCCACAATCTGGGTATATCCTCCAATCGCACATCTCAAGCCAGATACTCTGTTTCTGTGTATTCGAGGCACAAACTAGCTTAGCTGATGCCTCGAAATGCAAGTAGGAGACAGAAAATTCTTCAACCAAAAAAATGTGTGAAAAAAAGGGCAGTGTATAGCCCACACTTCTTGATACCCACAATCTGGGTATATCCTCCAATCGCACATCTCAAGCCAGATACTCTGTTTCTGTGTATTCGAGGCACAAACTAGCTTAGCTGATGCCTCGAAATGCAAGTAGGAGACAGAAAATTCTTCAACCAATAAAATGAGTGAATTAAAAAGGGCAGTGTATAGCCCACACTTCTTGATACCCACAATCTGGGTATATCCTCCAATCGCACATCTCAAGCCAGATACTCTGTTTCTGTGTATTCGAGGCGCAAACTAGCTTAGCTGATGCCTCGAAATGCAAGTAGGAGACAGAAAATTTTTCAACCAAAAAATGTATGAAAAAAAGGGCAGTGTATAGCCCACACTTCTCGATACCCACAATCTGGGTATATCCTCCAATCGCACATCTCAAGCCAGATACTCTGTTTCCGTGTATTCGAGGCACAAACTAGCTTAGCTGATGCCTCGAAATGCAAGTAGGAGACAGAAAATTCTTCAACCAAAAAAATGTGTGAAAAAAAGGGCAGTGTATAGCCCACACTTCTTGATACCCACAATCTGGGTATATCCTACAATCGAACATCTCAAGCCAGATACTTTGTTTCTGTGTAATCGAGGCACAAACTAGCTTAGCTGATGCCTCGAAATGCAAGTAGGAGACAGAAAATTTTTCAACAAAAAAATGTATGAAAAAAAGGGCAGTGTATAGCCCACACTTCTTGATACCCACAATCTGGGTATATCCTCCAATCGCACATCTCAAGCCAGATACTATGTTTCTGTGTATTCGAGGCACAAACTAGCTTAGCTGATGCCTCGAAATGCAAGTAGGAGACAGAAAATTTTTCAACCAATAAAATGAGTGAATTAAAAAGGGCAGTGTATAGCCCACACTTCTTGATACCCACAATCTGGGTATATCCTCCAATCGCACATCTCAAGCCAGATACTCTGTTTCTGTGTATTCGAGGCACAAACTAGCTTAGCTGATGCCTCGAAATGCAAGTAGGAGACAGAAAATTTTTCAACCAATAAAATGAGTGAATTAAAAAGGGCAGTGTATAACCCACACTTCTTGATACCCACAATCTGGGTATATCCTCCAATCGCACATCTCAAGCCAGATACTCTGTTTCTGTGTATTCGAGGCACAAACTAGCTTAGCTGATGCCTCGAAATGCAAGTAGGAGACAGAAAATTCTTCAACCAAAAAAATGTGTGAAAAAAAGGGCAGTGTATAGCCCACACTTCTTGATACCCACAATCTGGGTATATCCTCCAATCGCACATCTCAAGCCAGATACTCTGTTTCTGTGTATTCGAGGCACAAACTAGCTTAGCTGATGCCTCGAAATGCAAGTAGGAGACAGAAAATTCTTCAACCAATAAAATGAGTGAATTAAAAAGGGCAGTGTATAGCCCACACTTCTTGATACCCACAATCTGGGTATATCCTCCAATCGCACATCTCAAGCCAGATACTCTGTTTCTGTGTATTCGAGGCGCAAACTAGCTTAGCTGATGCCTCGAAATGCAAGTAGGAGACAGAAAATTTTTCAACCAAAAAATGTATGAAAAAAAGGGCAGTGTATAGCCCACACTTCTCGATACCCACAATCTGGGTATATCCTCCAATCGCACATCTCAAGCCAGATACTCTGTTTCCGTGTATTCGAGGCACAAACTAGCTTAGCTGATGCCTCGAAATGCAAGTATGAGACAGAAAATTTTTCAACCAATAAAATGAGTGAATTAAAAAGGGCAGTGTATAGCCCACACTTCTTGATACCCACAATCTGGGTATATCCTCCAATCGCACATCTCAAGCCAGATACTCTGTTTCTGTGTATTCGAGGCACAAACTAGCTTAGCTGATGCCTCGAAATGCAAGTAGGAGACAGAAAATTTTTCAACCAAAAAATGTATGAAAAAAAGGGCAGTGTATAGCCCACACTTCTTGATACCCACAATCTGGGTATATCCTCCAATCGCACATCTCAAGCCAGATACTCTGTTTCTGTGTATTCGAGGCCCAAACTCGCCTAGCTGATGCCTCGAAATGCAAGTAGGAGACAGAAAATTTTTCAACCAAAAAATGTATGAAAAAAAGGGCAGTGTATAGCCCACACTTCTTGATACCCACAATCTGGGTATATCCTCCAATCGCACATCTCAAGCCAGATATTTTCATTTTCTGTGTATTCGAGGCACAAACTAGCATAGCTGATGCCTCGAAATGCAAGTAGGAGACAGAAAATTTTTCAACCAAAAAATGTATGAAAAAAAGGGCAGTGTATAGCCCACACTTCTTGATACCCACAATCTGGGTATATCCTCCAATCGCACATCTCAAGCCAGATATTTTCATTTTCTGTGTATTCGAGGCACAAACTAGCTTAGCTGATGCCTCGAAATGCAAGTAGGAGACAGAAAATTTTTCAACCAAAATATGTATGAAAAAAAGGGCAGTGTATAGCCCACACTTCTTGATACCCACAATCTGGGTATATCCTCCAATCGCACATCTCAAGCCAGATATTTTCATTTTCTGTGTATTCGAGGCACAAACTAGCTTAGCTGATGCCTCGAAATGCAAGTAGGAGACAGAAAATTTTTCAACCAAAAAATGTATGAAAAAAAGGGCAGTGTATAGCCCACACTTCTTGATACCCACAATCTGGGTATATCCTCCAATCGCACATCTCAAGCCAGATACTCTGTTTCTGTGTATTCGAGGCCCAAACTCGCCTAGCTGATGCCTCGAAATGCAAGCAGGAGACAGAAAATTTTTCAACCAAAAACTGTATGAAATAAAGGGCAGTGTATAGCCCACTCTTCTTGATACCCACAATCTGGGTATATCCTCCAATCGCACATCTCAAGCCAGATACTCTGTTTCTGTGTATTCGAGGCACAAACTAGCTTAGCTGATGCCTCGAAATGCAAGTAGGAGACAGAAAATTTTTCAACCAAAATATGTATGAAAAAAAGGGCAGTGTATAGCCCACACTTCTTGATACCCTCAATCTGGGTATATCCTCCAATCGCACATCTCAAGCCAGATACTCTGTTTCTGTGTATTCGAGGCACAAACTAGCTTAGCTGATGCCTCGAAATGCAAGTAGGAGACAGAAAATTTTTCAACCAAAATATGTATGAAAAAAAGGGCAGTGTATAGCCAACTCTTCTTGATACCCACAATCTGGGTATATCCTCCAATCGCACATCTCAAGCCAGATACTCTGTTTCTGTGTATTCGAGGCACAAACTAGCTTAGCTGATGCCTCGAAATGCAAGTAGGAGACAGAAAATTTTTCAACCAAAAACTGTATGAAAAAAAGGGCAGTGTATAGCCCACTCTTCTTGATACCCACAATCTGGGTATATCCTCCAATCGCACATCTTAAGCCAGATATTTTCATTTTCTGTGTATTCGAGGCACAAACTAGCATAGCTGATGCCTCGAAATGCAAGTAGGAGACAGAAAATTTTTCAACCAAAATATGTATGAAAAAAAGGGCAGTGTATAGCCCACACTTCTTGATACCCACAATCTGGGTATATCCTCCAATCGCACATCTCAAGCCAGATATTTTCATTTTCTGTGTATTCGAGGCACAAACTAGCTTAGCTGATGCCTCGAAATGCAAGTAGGAGACAGAAAATTTTTCAACCAAAAAATGTATGAAAAAAAGGGCAGTGTATAGCCCACACTTCTTGATACCCACAATCTGGGTATATCCTCCAATCGCACATCTCAAGCCAGATACTCTGTTTCTGTGTATTCGAGGCACAAACTAGCTTAGCAGATGCCTCGAAATGCAAGTAGGAGACAGAAAATTCTTCAACCAAAAAATGTATGAAAAAAAGGGCAGTGTATAGCCAACTCTTCTTGATACCCACAATCTGGGTATATCCTCCAATCGCACATCTCAAGCCAGATACTCTGTTTCTGTGTATTCGAGGCACAAACTAGCTTAGCTGATGCCTCGAAATGCAAGTAGGAGACAGAAAATTTTTCAACCAAAAAATGTATGAAAAAAAGGGCAGTGTATATAGCCCACACTTCTTGATACCCACAATCTGGGTATATCCTCCAATCGCACATCTCAAGCCAGATACTCTGTTTCTGTGTATTCGAGGCACAAACTAGCTTAGCTGATGCCTCGAAATGCAAGTAGGAGACAGAAAATTTTTCAACCAAAAACTGTATGAAAAAAAGGGCAGTGTATAGCCCACACTTCTTGATACCCACAATCTGGGTATATCCTCCAATCGCACATCTCAAGCCAGATATTTTCATTTTCTGTGTATTCGAGGCACAAACTAGCTTAGCTGATGCCTCGAAATGCAAGTAGGAGACAGAAAATTTTTCAACCAAAAACTGTATGAAAAAAAGGGCAGTGTATAGCCCACACTTCTTGATACCCACAATCTGGGTATATCCTCCAATCGCACATCTCAAGCCAGATACTCTGTTTCTGTGTATTCGAGGCCCAAACTCGCCTAGCTGATGCCTCGAAATGCAAGTAGGAGACAGAAAATTTTTCAACCAAAAACTGTATGAAAAAAAGGGCAGTGTATAGCCCACACTTCTTGATACCCTCAATCTGGGTATATTCTCCAATCGCACATCTCAAGCCAGATACTCTGTTTCTGTGTATTCGAGGCACAAACTAGCTTAGCTGATGCCTCGAAATGCAAGTAGGAGACAGAAAATTTTTCAACCAAAATATGTATGAAAAAAAGGGCAGTGTATAGCCCACACTTCTTGATACCCACAATCTGGGTATATCCTCCAATCGCACATCTCAAGCCAGATACTCTGTTTCTGTGTATTCGAGGCACAAACTAGCTTAGCTGATGCCTCGAAATGCAAGTAGAAGACAGAAAATTTTTCAACCAAAAAATGTATGAAAAAAAGGGCAGTGTATAGCCCACACTTCTTGATACCCACAATCTGGGTATATCCTCCAATCGCACATCTCAAGCCAGATATTTTCATTTTCTGTGTATTCGAGGCACAAACTAGCATAGCTGATGCCTCGAAATGCAAGTAGGAGACAGAAAATTTTTCAACCAAAAAATGTATGAAAAAAAGGGCAGTGTATAGCCCACACTTCTTGATACCCACAATCTGGGTATATCCTCCAATCGCACATCTCAAGCCAGATACTCTGTTTCTGTGTATTCGAGGCACAAACTAGCTTAGCTGATGCCTAGAAATGCAAGTATGAGACAGAAAATTTTTCAACCAATAAAATGAGTGAAAAAAAGGGCAGTGTATAGCCCACACTTCTTGATACCCACAATCTGGGTATATCCTCCAATCGCACATCTCAAGCCAGATACTCTGTTTCTGTGTATTCGAGGCACAAACTAGCTTAGCTGATGCCTCGAAATGCAAGTAGGAGACAGAAAATTTTTCAACCAAAATATGTATGAAAAAAAGGGCAGTGTATAGCCCACACTTCTTGATACCCTCAATCTGGGTATATCCTCCAATCGCACATCTCAAGCCAGATACTCTGTTTCTGTGTATTCGAGGCACAAACTAGCTTAGCTGATGCCTCGAAATGCAAGTAGGAGACAGAAAATTTTTCAACCAAAATATGTATGAAAAAAAGGGCAGTGTATAGCCAACTCTTCTTGATACCCACAATCTGGGTATATCCTCCAATCGCACATCTCAAGCCAGATACTCTGTTTCTGTGTATTCGAGGCACAAACTAGCTTAGCTGATGCCTCGAAATGCAAGTAGGAGACAGAAAATTTTTCAACCAAAAACTGTATGAAAAAAAGGGCAGTGTATAGCCCACTCTTCTTGATACCCACAATCTGGGTATATCCTCCAATCGCACATCTTAAGCCAGATATTTTCATTTTCTGTGTATTCGAGGCACAAACTAGCATAGCTGATGCCTCGAAATGCAAGTAGGAGACAGAAAATTTTTCAACCAAAATATGTATGAAAAAAAGGGCAGTGTATAGCCCACACTTCTTGATACCCACAATCTGGGTATATCCTCCAATCGCACATCTCAAGCCAGATATTTTCATTTTCTGTGTATTCGAGGCACAAACTAGCTTAGCTGATGCCTCGAAATGCAAGTAGGAGACAGAAAATTTTTCAACCAAAAAATGTATGAAAAAAAGGGCAGTGTATAGCCCACACTTCTTGATACCCACAATCTGGGTATATCCTCCAATCGCACATCTCAAGCCAGATACTCTGTTTCTGTGTATTCGAGGCACAAACTAGCTTAGCAGATGCCTCGAAATGCAAGTAGGAGACAGAAAATTCTTCAACCAAAAAATGTATGAAAAAAAGGGCAGTGTATATAGCCCACACTTCTTGATACCCACAATCTGGGTATATCCTCCAATCGCACATCTCAAGCCAGATACTCTGTTTCTGTGTATTCGAGGCACAAACTAGCTTAGCTGATGCCTCGAAATGCAAGTAGGAGACAGAAAATTTTTCAACCAAAAACTGTATGAAAAAAAGGGCAGTGTATAGCCCACACTTCTTGATACCCACAATCTGGGTATATCCTCCAATCGCACATCTCAAGCCAGATATTTTCATTTTCTGTGTATTCGAGGCACAAACTAGCTTAGCTGATGCCTCGAAATGCAAGTAGGAGACAGAAAATTTTTCAACCAAAAACTGTATGAAAAAAAGGGCAGTGTATAGCCCACACTTCTTGATACCCACAATCTGGGTATATCCTCCAATCGCACATCTCAAGCCAGATACTCTGTTTCTGTGTATTCGAGGCCCAAACTCGCCTAGCTGATGCCTCGAAATGCAAGTAGGAGACAGAAAATTTTTCAACCAAAAACTGTATGAAAAAAAGGGCAGTGTATAGCCCACACTTCTTGATACCCTCAATCTGGGTATATTCTCCAATCGCACATCTCAAGCCAGATACTCTGTTTCTGTGTATTCGAGGCACAAACTAGCTTAGCTGATGCCTCGAAATGCAAGTAGGAGACAGAAAATTTTTCAACCAAAATATGTATGAAAAAAAGGGCAGTGTATAGCCCACACTTCTTGATACCCACAATCTGGGTATATCCTCCAATCGCACATCTCAAGCCAGATACTCTGTTTCTGTGTATTCGAGGCACAAACTAGCTTAGCTGATGCCTCGAAATGCAAGTAGAAGACAGAAAATTTTTCAACCAAAAAATGTATGAAAAAAAGGGCAGTGTATAGCCCACACTTCTTGATACCCACAATCTGGGTATATCCTCCAATCGCACATCTCAAGCCAGATACTCTGTTTCTGTGTATTCGAGGCACAAACTAGCTTAGCTGATGCCTCGAAATGCAAGTAGGAGACAGAAAATTTTTCAACCAAAAACTGTATGAAAAAAAGGGCAGTGTATAGCCCACACTTCTTGATACCCACAATCTGGGTATATCCTCCAATCGCACATCTCAAGCCAGATACTCTGTTTCTGTGTATTCGAGGCACAAACTAGCTTAGCTGATGCCTCGAAATGCAAGTAGGAGAGAGAAAATTTTTCAACCAAAAAATGTATGAAAAAAAGGGCAGTGTATAGCCCACACTTCTTGATACCCACAATCTGGGTATATCCTCCAATCGCACATCTCAAGCCAGATATTTTCATTTTCTGTGTATTCGAGGCACAAACTAGCTTAGCTGATGCCTCGAAATGCAAGTAGGAGACAGAAAATTTTTCAACCAAAAAATGTATGAAAAAAAGGGCAGTGTATAGCCCACACTTCTTGATACCCACAATCTGGGTATATCCTCCAATCGCACATCTTAAGCCAGATATTTTCATTTTCTGTGTATTCGAGGCACAAACTAGCTTAGCTGATGCCTCGAAATGCAAGTAGGAGACAGAAAATTTTTCAACCAAAATATGTATGAAAAAAAGGGCAGTGTATAGCCCACACTTCTTGATACCCTCAATCTGGGTATATTCTCCAATCGCACATCTCAAGCCAGATACTCTGTTTCTGTGTATTCGAGGCACAAACTAGCTTAGCTGATGCCTCGAAATGCAAGTAGGAGACAGAAAATTTTTCAACCAAAATATGTATGAAAAAAAGGGCAGTGTATAGCCAACTTTTCTTGATACCCACAATCTGGGTATATCCTCCAATCGCACATCTCAAGCCAGATACTCTGTTTCTGTGTATTCGAGGCACAAACTAGCTTAGCTGATGCCTCGAAATGCAAGTAGGAGACAGAAAATTTTTCAACCAAAATATGTATGAAAAAAAGGGCAGTGTATAGCCCACACTTCTTGATACCCACAATCTGGGTATATCCTCCAATCGCACATCTCAAGCCAGATACTCTGTTTCTGTGTATTCGAGGCACAAACTAGCTTAGCTGATGCCTCGAAATGCAAGTAGGAGACAGAAAATTTTTCAACCAAAAACTGTATGAAAAAAAGGGCAGTGTATAGCCCACACTTCTTGATACCCACAATCTGGGTATATCCTCCAATCGCACATCTTAAGCCAGATATTTTCATTTTCTGTGTAT
Source organism: Xylota segnis (assembly GCA_963583995.1). Classification (NCBI taxonomy): domain Eukaryota; kingdom Metazoa; phylum Arthropoda; class Insecta; order Diptera; family Syrphidae; genus Xylota; species Xylota segnis. Next base: position 50,021,333 of record OY757239.1, read on the forward strand.
TCGAGGCACAAACTAGCATAGCTGATGCCTCGAAATGCAAGTAGGAGACAGAAAATTTTTCAACCAAAAAATGTATGAAAAAAAGGGCAGTGTATAGCCCACACTTCTTGATACCCACAATCTGGGTATATCCTCCAATCGCACATCTCAAGCCAGATACTCTGTTTCTGTGTATTCGAGGCACAAACTAGCTTAGCTGATGCCTCGAAATGCAAGTAGGAGACAGAAAATTTTTCAACCAAAATAAGTATGAAAAAAAGGGCAGTGTATAGCCAACTTTTCTTGATACCCACAATCTGGGTATATCCTCCAATCGCACATCTCAAGCCAGATACTCTGTTTCTGTGTATTCGAGGCACAAACTAGCTTAGCTGATGCCTCGAAATGCAAGTAGGAGACAGAAAATTTTTCAACCAAAAACTGTATGAAAAAAAGGGCAGTGTATAGCCCACACTTCTTGATACCCACAATCTGGGTATATCCTCCAATCGCACATCTCAAGCCAGATACTCTGTTTCTGTGTATTCGAGGCACAAACTAGCTTAGCTGATGCCTCGAAATGCAAGTAGAAGACAGAAAATTTTTCAACCAAAAAATGTATGAAAAAAAGGGCAGTGTATAGCCCACACTTCTTGATACCCACAATCTGGGTATATCCTCCAATCGCACATCTCAAGCCAGATACTCTGTTTCTGTGTATTCGAGGCACAAACTAGCTTAGCTGATGCCTCGAAATGCAAGTAGGAGACAGAAAATTTTTCAACCAAAAACTGTATGAAAAAAAGGGCAGTGTATAGCCCACACTTCTTGATACCCACAATCTGGGTATATCCTCCAATCGCACATCTCAAGCCAGATACTCTGTTTCTGTGTATTCGAGGCACAAACTAGCTTAGCTGATGCCTCGAAATGCAAGTAGGAGACAGAAAATTTTTCAACCAAAAAATGTATGAAAAAAAGGGCAGTGTATAGCCCACACTTCTTGATACCCACAATCTGGGTATATCCTCCAATCGCACATCTCAAGCCAGATACTCTGTTTCTGTGTATTTGAGGCACAAACTAGCTTAGCTGATGCCTCGAAATGCAAGTAGGAGACAGAAAATTTTTCAACCAAAAAATGTATGAAAAAAAGGGCAGTGTATAGCCCACACTTCTTGATACCCACAATCTGGGTATATCCTCCAATCGCACATCTCAAGCCAGATACTCTGTTTCTGTGTATTCGAGGCACAAACTAGCTTAGCTGATGCCTCGAAATGCAAGTAGGAGAGAGAAAATTTTTCAACCAAAAAATGTATGAAAAAAAGGGCAGTGTATAGCCCACACTTCTTGATACCCACAATCTGGGTATATCCTCCAATCGCACATCTCAAGCCAGATATTTTCATTTTCTGTGTATTCGAGGCACAAACTAGCTTAGCTGATGCCTCGAAATGCAAGTAGGAGACAGAAAATTTTTCAACCAAAAAATGTATGAAAAAAAGGGCAGTGTATAGCCCACACTTCTTGATACCCACAATCTGGGTATATCCTCCAATCGCACATCTTAAGCCAGATATTTTCATTTTCTGTGTATTCGAGGCACAAACTAGCTTAGCTGATGCCTCGAAATGCAAGTAGGAGACAGAAAATTTTTCAACCAAAATATGTATGAAAAAAAGGGCAGTGTATAGCCCACACTTCTTGATACCCTCAATCTGGGTATATTCTCCAATCGCACATCTCAAGCCAGATACTCTGTTTCTGTGTATTCGAGGCACAAACTAGCTTAGCTGATGCCTCGAAATGCAAGTAGGAGACAGAAAATTTTTCAACCAAAATATGTATGAAAAAAAGGGCAGTGTATAGCCAAATTTTCTTGATACCCACAATCTGGGTATATCCTCCAATCGCACATCTCAAGCCAGATACTCTGTTTCTGTGTATTCGAGGCACAAACTAGCTTAGCTGATGCCTCGAAATGCAAGTAGGAGACAGAAAATTTTTCAACCAAAATATGTATGAAAAAAAGGGCAGTGTATAGCCCACACTTCTTGATACCCACAATCTGGGTATATCCTCCAATCGCACATCTCAAGCCAGATACTCTGTTTCTGTGTATTCGAGGCACAAACTAGCTTAGCTGATGCCTCGAAATGCAAGTAGGAGACAGAAAATTTTTCAACCAAAAACTGTATGAAAAAAAGGGCAGTGTATAGCCCACACTTCTTGATACCCACAATCTGGGTATATCCTCCAATCGCACATCTTAAGCCAGATATTTTCATTTTCTGTGTATTCGAGGCACAAACTAGCATAGCTGATGCCTCGAAATGCAAGTAGGAGACAGAAAATTTTTCAACCAAAAAATGTATGAAAAAAAGGGCAGTGTATAGCCCACACTTCTTGATACCCACAATCTGGGTATATCCTCCAATCGCACATCTCAAGCCAGATACTCTGTTTCTGTGTATTCGAGGCACAAACTAGCTTAGCTGATGCCTCGAAATGCAAGTAGGAGACAGAAAATTTTTCAACCAAAATAAGTATGAAAAAAAGGGCAGTGTATAGCCAACTTTTCTTGATACCCACAATCTGGGTATATCCTCCAATCGCACATCTCAAGCCAGATACTCTGTTTCTGTGTATTCGAGGCACAAACTAGCTTAGCTGATGCCTCGAAATGCAAGTAGGAGACAGAAAATTTTTCAACCAAAAACTGTATGAAAAAAAGGGCAGTGTATAGCCCACACTTCTTGATACCCACAATCTGGGTATATCCTCCAATCGCACATCTTAAGCCAGATATTTTCATTTTCTGTGTATTCGAGGCACAAACTAGCATAGCTGATGCCTCGAAATGCAAGTAGGAGACAGAAAATTTTTCAACCAAAAAATGTATGAAAAAAAGGGCAGTGTATAGCCCACACTTCTTGATACCCACAATCTGGGTATATCCTCCAATCGCACATCTCAAGCCAGATACTCTGTTTCTGTGTATTCGAGGCACAAACTAGCTTAGCTGATGCCTCGAAATGCAAGTAGGAGACAGAAAATTTTTCAACCAAAATAAGTATGAAAAAAAGGGCAGTGTATAGCCAACTTTTCTTGATACCCACAATCTGGGTATATCCTCCAATCGCACATCTCAAGCCAGATACTCTGTTTCTGTGTATTCGAGGCACAAACTAGCTTAGCTGATGCCTCGAAATGCAAGTAGGAGACAGAAAATTTTTCAACCAAAAACTGTATGAAAAAAAGGGCAGTGTATAGCCCACACTTCTTGATACCCACAATCTGGGTATATCCTCCAATCGCACATCTTAAGCCAGATATTTTCATTTTCTGTGTATTCGAGGCACAAACTAGCATAGCTGATGCCTCGAAATGCAAGTAGGAGACAGAAAATTTTTCAACCAAAAAATGTATGAAAAAAAGGGCAGTGTATAGCCCACACTTCTTGATACCCACAATCTGGGTATATCCTCCAATCGCACATCTCAAGCCAGATACTCTGTTTCTGTGTAGTCGAGGCACAAACTAGCTTAGCAGATGCCTCGAAATGCAAGTAGGAGACAGAAAATTCTTCAACCAAAAACTGTATGAAAAAAAGGGCAGTGTATAGCCCACACTTCTTGATACCCACAATCTGGGTATATCCTCCAATCGCACATCTCAAGCCAGATACTCTGTTTCTGTGTATTCGAGGCACAAACTAGCTTAGCTGATGCCTCGAAATGCAAGTAGGAGACAGAAAATTTTTCAACCAAAAACTGTATGAAAAAAAGGGCAGTGTATAGCCCACACTTCTTGATACCCACAATATGGGTATATCCTCCAATCGCACATCTCAAGCCAGATATTTTCATTTTCTGTGTATTCGAGGCACATACTAGCTTAGCTGATGCCTCGAAATGCAAGTAGGAGACAGAAAATTTTCAACCAAAAAATGTATGAAAAGGGGCAGTGTATAGCCCACACTTCTTGATACCCACAATCTGGGTATATCCTCCAATCGCACATCTCAAGCCAGATACTCTGTTTCTGTGTATTCGAGGCAAAAACTAGCTTAGCTGATGCCTCGAAATGCAAGTAGGAGACAGAAAATTTTTCAACCAAAATATGTATGAAAAAAAGGGCAGTGCATAGCCCACACTTCTTGATACCCACAATCTGGGTATATCCTCCAATCGCACATCTCAAGCCAGATACTCTGTTTCTGTGTATTCGAGGCACAAACTAGCTTAGCTGATGCCTCGAAATGCAAGTAGGAGACAGAAAATTTTTCAGCCAAAAACTGTATGAAAAAAAGGGCAGTGTATAGCCCACACTTCTTGATACCCACAATCTGGGTATATCCTCCAATCGCACATCTTAAGCCAGATATTTTCATTTTCTGTGTATTCGAGGCACAAACTAGCATAGCTGATGCCTCGAAATGCAAGTAGGAGACAGAAAATTTTTCAACCAAAAACTGTATGAAAAAAAGGGCAGTGTATAGCCCACACTTCTTGATACCCACAATCTGGGTATATCCTCCAATCGCACATCTCAAGCCAGATACTCTGTTTCTGTGTATTCGAGGCACAAACTAGCTTAGCTGATGCCTCGAAATGCAAGTAGGAGACAGAAAATTTTTCAACCAAAAAATGTATGAAAAAAAGGGCAGTGTATAGCCCACACTTCTTGATACCCACAATCTGGGTATATCCTCCAATCGCACATCTCAAGCCAGATACTCTGTTTCTGTGTATTCGAGGCACAAACTAGCTTAGCAGATGCCTCGAAATGCAAGTAGGAGACAGAAAATTCTTCAACCAAAAACTGTATGAAAAAAAGGGCAGTGTATAGCCCACACTTCTTGATACCCACAATCTGGGTATATCCTCCAATCGCACATCTCAAGCCAGATACTCTGTTTCTGTGTATTCGAGGCACAAACTAGCTTAGCTGATGCCTCGAAATGCAAGTAGAAGACAGAAAATTTTTCAACCAAAAAATGTATGAAAAAAAGGGCAGTGTATAGCCCACACTTCTTGATACCCACAATCTGGGTATATCCTCCAATCGCACATCTCAAGCCAGATACTCTGTTTCTGTGTATTCGAGGCACAAACTAGCTTAGCTGATGCCTCGAAATGCAAGTAGAAGACAGAAAATTTTTCAACCAAAAAATGTATGAAAAAAAGGGCAGTGTATAGCCCACACTTCTTGATACCCACAATCTGGGTATATCCTCCAATCGCACATCTCAAGCCAGATACTCTGTTTCTGTGTATTCGAGGCACAAACTAGCTTAGCAGATGCCTCGAAATGCAAGTAGGAGACAGAAAATTCTTCAACCAAAAACTGTATGAAAAAAAGGGCAGTGTATAGCCCACACTTCTTGATACCCACAATCTGGGTATATCCTCCAATCGCACATCTCAAGCCAGATACTCTGTTTCTGTGTATTCGAGGCACAAACTAGCTTAGCTGATGCCTCGAAATGCAAGTAGGAGACAGAAAATTTTTCAACCAAAAACTGTATGAAAAAAAGGGCAGTGTATAGCCCCCACTTCTTGATACCCACAATCTGGGTATATCCTCCAATCGCACATCTCAAGCCAGATATTTTCATTTTCTGTGTATTCGAGGCACAAACTAGCTTAGCTGATGCCTCGAAATGCAAGTAGGAGACAGAAAATTTTTCAACCAAAAAATGTATGAAAAAAAGGGCAGTGTATAGCCCACACTTCTTGATACCCACAATCTGGGTATATCCTCCAATCGCACATCTCAAGCCAGATACTCTGTTTCTGTGTATTCGAGGCACAAACTAGCTTAGCTGATGCCTCGAAATGCAAGTAGGAGAGAGAAAATTTTTCAACCAAAATATGTATGAAAAAAAGGGCAGTGTATAGCCCACACTTCTTGATACCCACAATCTGGGTATATCCTCCAATCGCACATCTCAAGCCAGATATTTTCATTTTCTGTGTATTCGAGGCACAAACTAGCTTAGCTGATGCCTCGAAATGCAAGTAGGAGACAGAAAATTTTTCAACCAAAAAATGTATGAAAAAAAGGGCAGTGTATAGCCCACACTTCTTGATACCCACAATCTGGGTATATCCTCCAATCGCACATCTCAAGCCAGATACTCTGTTTCTGTGTATTCGAGGCACAAACTAGCTTAGCAGATGCCTCGAAATGCAAGTAGGAGACAGAAAATTCTTCAACCAAAAAAATGTGTGAAAAAAAGGGCAGTGTATAGCCCACACTTCTTGATACCCACAATCTGGGTATATCCTCCAATCGCACATCTCAAGCCAGATACTCTGTTTCTGTGTATTCGAGGCACAAACTAGCTTAGCTGATGCCTCGAAATGCAAGTAGAAGACAGAAAATTTTTCAACCAAAAAATGTATGAAAAAAAGGGCAGTGTATAGCCCACACTTCTTGATACCCACAATCTGGGTATATCCTCCAATCGCACATCTCAAGCCAGATACTCTGTTTCTGTGTATTCGAGGCACAAACTAGCTTAGCTGATGCCTCGAAATGCAAGTAGGAGACAGAAAATTTTTCAACCAAAAACTGTATGAAAAAAAGGGCAGTGTATAGCCCACACTTCTTGATACCCACAATCTGGGTATATCCTCCAATCGCACATCTCAAGCCAGATACTCTGTTTCTGTGTATTCGAGGCACAAACTAGCTTAGCAGATGCCTCGAAATGCAAGTAGGAGACAGAAAATTCTTCAACCAAAAACTGTATGAAAAAAAGGGCAGTGTATAGCCCACACTTCTTGATACCCACAATCTGGGTATATCCTCCAATCGCACATCTCAAGCCAGATACTCTGTTTCTGTGTATTCGAGGCACAAACTAGCTTAGCTGATGCCTCGAAATGCAAGTAGGAGACAGAAAATTTTTCAACCAAAAACTGTATGAAAAAAAGGGCAGTGTATAGCCCCCACTTCTTGATACCCACAATCTGGGTATATCCTCCAATCGCACATCTCAAGCCAGATATTTTCATTTTCTGTGTATTCGAGGCACAAACTAGCTTAGCTGATGCCTCGAAATGCAAGTAGGAGACAGAAAATTTTTCAACCAAAAAATGTATGAAAAAAAGGGCAGTGTATAGCCCACACTTCTTGATACCCACAATCTGGGTATATCCTCCAATCGCACATCTCAAGCCAGATACTCTGTTTCTGTGTATTCGAGGCACAAACTAGCTTAGCTGATGCCTCGAAATGCAAGTAGGAGAGAGAAAATTTTTCAACCAAAATATGTATGAAAAAAAGGGCAGTGTATAGCCCACACTTCTTGATACCCACAATCTGGGTATATCCTCCAATCGCACATCTCAAGCCAGATATTTTCATTTTCTGTGTATTCGAGGCACATACTAGCTTAGCTGATGCCTCGAAATGCAAGTAGGAGACAGAAAATTTTCAACCAAAAAATGTATGAAAAGGGGCAGTGTATAGCCCACACTTCTTGATACCCACAATCTGGGTATATCCTCCAATCGCACATCTCAAGCCAGATACTCTGTTTCTGTGTATTCGAGGCACAAACTAGCTTAGCTGATGCCTCGAAATGCAAGTAGGAGACAGAAAATTTTTCAACCAAAATATGTATGAAAAAAAGGGCAGTGTATAGCCCACACTTCTTGATACCCACAATCTGGGTATATCCTCCAATCGCACATCTCAAGCCAGATATTTTCATTTTCTGTGTATTCGAGGCACAAACTAGCTTAGCTGATGCCTCGAAATGCAAGTAGGAGACAGAAAATTTTTCAACCAAAAAATGTATGAAAAAAAGGGCAGTGTATAGCCCACACTTCTTGATACCCACAATCTGGGTATATCCTCCAATCGCACATCTCAAGCCAGATACTCTGTTTCTGTGTATTCGAGGCACAAACTAGCTTAGCAGATGCCTCGAAATGCAAGTAGGAGACAGAAAATTCTTCAACCAAAAAAATGTGTGAAAAAAAGGGCAGTGTATAGCCCACACTTCTTGATACCCACAATCTGGGTATATCCTCCAATCGCACATCTCAAGCCAGATACTCTGTTTCTGTGTATTCGAGGCACAAACTAGCTTAGCTGATGCCTCGAAATGCAAGTAGAAGACAGAAAATTTTTCAACCAAAAAATGTATGAAAAAAAGGGCAGTGTATAGCCCACACTTCTTGATACCCACAATCTGGGTATATCCTCCAATCGCACATCTCAAGCCAGATACTCTGTTTCTGTGTATTCGAGGCACAAACTAGCTTAGCTGATGCCTCGAAATGCAAGTAGGAGACAGAAAATTTTTCAACCAAAAACTGTATGAAAAAAAGGGCAGTGTATAGCCCACACTTCTTGATACCCACAATCTGGGTATATCCTCCAATCGCACATCTCAAGCCAGATATTTTCATTTTCTGTGTATTCGAGGCACAAACTAGCTTAGCTGATGCCTCGAAATGCAAGTAGGAGACAGAAAATTTTTCAACCAAAAAATGTATGAAAAAAAGGGCAGTGTATAGCCCACACTTCTTGATACCCACAATCTGGGTATATCCTCCAATCGCACATCTCAAGCCAGATATTTTCATTTTCTGTGTATTCGAGGCACATACTAGCTTAGCTGATGCCTCGAAATGCAAGTAGGAGACAGAAAATTTTCAACCAAAAAATGTATGAAAAGGGGCAGTGTATAGCCCACACTTCTTGATACCCACAATCTGGGTATATCCTCCAATCGCACATCTCAAGCCAGATATTTTCATTTTCTGTGTATTCGAGGCACAAACTAGCTTAGCTGATGCCTCGAAATGCAAGTAGGAGACAGAAAATTTTCAACCAAAAAATGTATGAAATGGGGCAGTGTATAGCCCACACTTCTTGATACCCACAATCTGGGTATATCCTCCAATCGCACATCTCAAGCCAGATATCTTCATTTTCTGTGTATTCGAGGCACAAACTAGCTTAGCTGATGCCTCGAAATGCAAGTAGGAGACAGAAAATTTTTCAACCAAAAAAATGTGTGAAAAAAAGGGCAGTGTATAGCCCACACTTCTTGATACCCACAATCTGGGTATATCCTCCAATCGCACATCTCAAGCCAGATATCTTCATTTTCTGTGTATTCGAGGCACAAACTAGCTTAGCTGATGCCTCGAAATGCAAGTAGGAGACAGAAAATTTTTCAACCAAAAAAATGTGTGAAAAAAAGGGCAGTGTATAGCCCACACTTCTTGATACCCACAATCTGGGTATATCCTCCAATCGCACATCTCAAGCCAGATATTTTCATTTTCTGTGTATTCGAGGCACAAACTAGCTTAGCTGATGCCTCGAAATGCAAGTAGGAGACAGAAAATTTTTCAACCAAAAAATGTATGAAAAAAAGGGCAGTGTATAGCCCACACTTCTTGATACCCACAATCTGGGTATATCCTCCAATCGCACATCTCAAGCCAGATATTTTCATTTTCTGTGTATTCGAGGCACAAACTAGCTTAGCTGATGCCTCGAAATGCAAGTAGGAGACAGAAAATTTTTCAACCAAAAAAATGTATGAAAAAAAGGGCAGTGTATAGCCCACACTTCTTGATACCCACAATCTGGGTATATCCTCCAATCGCACATCTCAAGCCAGATATTTTCATTTTCTGTGTATTCGAGGCACAAACTAGCTTAGCTGATGCCTCGAAATGCAAGTAGGAGACAGAAAATTTTTCAACCAAAAAAAATGTGTGAAAAAAAGGGCAGTGTATAGCCCACACTTCTTGATACCCACAATCTGGGTATATCCTCCAATCGCACATCTCAAGCCAGATATTTTCATTTTCTGTGTATTCGAGGCACAAACTAGCTTAGCTGATGCCTCGAAATGCAAGTAGGAGACAGAAAATTTTTCAACCAAAAAATGTATGAAAAAAAGGGCAGTGTATAGCCCACACTTCTTGATACCCACAATCTGGGTATATCCTCCAATCGCACATCTCAAGCCAGATATTTTCATTTTCTGTGTATTCGAGGCACATACTAGCTTAGCTGATGCCTCGAAATGCAAGTAGGAGACAGAAAATTCTTCAACCAAAAAAATGTGTGAAAAAAAGGGCAGTGTATAGCCCACACTTCTTGATACCCACAATCTGGGTATATCCTCCAATCGCACATCTCAAGCCAGATATTTTCATTTTCTGTGTATTCGAGGCACAAACTAGCTTAGCTGATGCCTCGAAATGCAAGTAGGAGACAGAAAATTTTTCAACCAAAAAAATGTGTGAAAAAAAGGGCAGTGTATAGCCCACACTTCTTGATACCCACAATCTGGGTATATCCTCCAATCGCACATCTCAAGCCAGATATTTTCATTTTCTGTGTATTCGAGGCACAAACTAGCTTAGCTGATGCCTCGAAATGCAAGTAGGAGACAGAAAATTTTTCAACCAAAATATGTATGAAAAAAAGGGCAGTGTATAGCCCACACTTCTTGATACCCACAATCTGGGTATATCCTCCAATCGCACATCTCAAGCCAGATATTTTCATTTTCTGTGTATTCGAGGCACAAACTAGCTTAGCTGATGCCTCGAAATGCAAGTAGGAGACAGAAAATTTTTCAACCAAAATATGTATGAAAAAAAGGGCAGTGTATAGCCCACACTTCTTGATACCCACAATCTGGGTATATCCTCCAATCGCACATCTCAAGCCAGATATTTTCATTTTCTGTGTATTCGAGGCACAAACTAGCTTAGCTGATGCCTCGAAATGCAAGTAGGAGACAGAAAATTTTTCAACCAAAAAATGTATGAAAAAAAGGGCAGTGTATAGCCCACACTTCTTGATACCCACAATCTGGGTATATCCTCCAATCGCACATCTCAAGCCAGATATTTTCATTTTCTGTGTATTCGAGGCACATACTAGCTTAGCTGATGCCTCGAAATGCAAGTAGGAGACAGAAAATTTTTCAACCAAAAAAATGTGTGAAAAAAAGGGCAGTGTATAGCCCACACTTCTTGATACCCACAATCTGGGTATATCCTCCAATCGAACATCTCAAGCCAGATACTCTGTTTCTGTGTATTCGAGGCACAAACTAGCTTAGCTGATGCCTCGAAATGCAAGTAGGAGACAGAAAATTTTTCAACCAAAAAATGTATGAAAAAAAGGGCAGTGTATAGCCCACACTTCTTGATACCCACAATCTGGGTATATCCTCCAATCGCACATCTCAAGCCAGATATTTTCATTTTCTGTGTATTCGAGGCACAAACTAGCTTAGCTGATGCCTCGAAATGCAAGTAGGAGACAGAAAATTTTTCAACCAAAAAATGTATGAAAAAAAGGGCAGTGTATAGCCCACACTTCTTGATACCCACAATCTGGGTATATCCTCCAATCGCACATCTCAAGCCAGATATTTTCATTTTCTGTGTATTCGAGGCACAAACTAGCTTAGCTGATGCCTCGAAATGCAAGTAGGAGACAGAAAATTTTTCAACCAAAAAATGTATGAAAAAAAGGGCAGTGTATAGCCCACACTTCTTTATACCCACAATCTGGGTATATCCTCCAATCGAACATCTCAAGCCAGATACTCTGTTTCTGTGTATTTGAGGCACAAACTAGCTTAGCTGATGCCTCGAAATGCAAGTAGGAGACAGAAAATTCTTCAACCAAAAAAATGTGTGAAAAAAAGGGCAGTGTATAGCCCACACTTCTTGATACCCACAATCTGGGTATATCCTCCAATCGCACATCTCAAGCCAGATATTTTCATTTTCTGTGTATTCGAGGCACAAACTAGCTTAGCTGATGCCTCGAAATGCAAGTAGGAGACAGAAAATTTTTCAACCAAAAAAATGTGTGAACAAAAGGGCAGTGTATAGCCCACACTTCTTGATACCCACAATCTGGGTATATCCTCCAATCGAACATCTCAAGCCAGATACTCTGTTTCTGTGTATTCGAGGCACAAACTAGCTTAGCTGATGCCTCGAAATGCAAGTAGGAGACAGAAAATTTTTCAACCAAAAAATGTATGAAAAAAAGGGCAGCCCACACTTCTTGATACCCACAATCTGGGTATATCCTCCAATCGCACATCTCAAGCCAGATATTTTCATTTTCTGTGTATTCGAGGCACAAACTAGCTTAGCTGATGCCTCGAAATGCAAGTAGGAGACAGAAAATTTTTCAACCAAAAAATGTATGAAAAAAAGGGCAGTGTATAGCCCACACTTCTTGATACCCACAATCTGGGTATATCCTCCAATCGAACATCTCAAGCCAGATACTCTGTTTCTGTGTATTCGAGGCACAAACTAGCTTAGCTGATGCCTCGAAATGCAAGTAGGAGACAGAAAATTTTTCAACCAAAAAATGTATGAAAAAAAGGGCAGTGTATAGCACACACTTCTTGATACCCACAATCTGGGTATATCCTCCAATCGCACATCTCAAGCCAGATATTTTCATTTTCTGTGTATTCGAGGCACAAACTAGCTTAGCTGATGCCTCGAAATGCAAGTAGGAGACAGAAAATTTTTCAACCAAAAAAATGTGTGAAAAAAAGGGCAGTGTATAGCCCACACTTCTTGATACCCACAATCTGGGTATATCCTCCATCTGGGTATATCCTCCAATCGCACATCTCAAGCCAGATACTCTGTTTCTGAGTATTCGAGGCACAAACTAGCTTAGCTGATGCCTCGAAATGCAAGTAGGAGACAGAAAATTTTTCAACCAAAATATGTATGAAAAAAAGGGCAGTGTATAGCCCACACTTCTTGATACCCACAATCTGGGTATATCCTCCAATCGAACATCTCAAGCCAGATACTCTGTTTCTGTGTATTCGAGGCGCAAGCTAGCTTAGCTGATGCCTCGAAATGCAAGTAGGAGACAGAAAATTTTTCAACCAAAAAATGTATGAAAAAAAGGGCAGTGTATAGCCCACACTTCTTGATACCCACAATCTGGGTATATCCTCCAATCGCACATCTCAAGCCAGATACTCTGTTTCTGTGTATTCGAGGCACAAACTAGCTTAGCTGATGCCTCGAAATGCAAGTAGGAGACAGAAAATTTTTCAACCAAAAAGATGTGTGAAAAAAAGGGCAGTGTATAGCCCACACTTCTTGATACCCACAATCTGGGTATATCCTCCATCTGGGTATATCCTCCATCTGGGTATATCCTCCAATCGCACATCTCAAGCCAGATACTCTGTTTCTGTGTATTCGAGGCACAAACTAGCTTAGCTGATGCCTCGAAATGCAAGTAGGAGACAGAAAATTTTTCAACCAAAAAATGTATGAAAAAAAGGGCAGTGTATAGCCCACACTTCTTGATACCCACAATCTGGGTATATCCTCCAATCGCACATCTCAAGCCAGATACTCTGTTTCTGTGTATTCGAGGCACATACTAGCTTAGCTGATGCCTCGAAATGCAAGTAGGAGACACAAAATTTTTCAACCAAAAAATGTATGAAAAAAAGGGCAGTGTATAGCCCACACTTCTGGATACCCACAATCTGGGCATATCCTCCAATCGCACATCTCAAGCCAGATACTCTGTTTCTGTGTATTCGAGGCACAAACTAGCTTAGCTGATGCCTCGAAATGCAAGTAGGAGACAGAAAATTTTTCAACCAAAAAATGTATGAAAAAAAGGGCAGTGTATAGCCCACACTTCTTGATACCCACAATCTGGGTATATCCTCCAATCGAACATCTCAAGCCAGATACTCTGTTTCTGTGTATTCGAGGCACAAACTAGCTTAGCTGATGCCTCGAAATGCAAGTAGGAGACAGAAAATTTTTCAACCAAAAACTGTATGAAAAAAAGGGCAGTGTATAGCCCACACTTCTTGATACCCACAATCTGGGTATATCCTCCAATCGCACATCTCAAGCCAGATACTCTGTTTCTGTGTATTCGAGGCACAAACTAGCTTAGCTGATGCCTCGAAATGCAAGTAGGAGACAGAAAATTTTTCAACCAAAATATGTATGAAAGAAAGGGCAGTGTATAGCCCACAATTCTTGATACCCACAGTCTGGGTATATCCTCCATCTGGGTATATCCTCCAATCGCACATCTCAAGCCAGATACTCTGTTTCTGAGTATTCGAGGCACAAACTAGCTTAGCTGATGCCTCGAAATGCAAGTAGGAGACAGAAAATTTTTCAACCAAAAAATGTATGAAAAAAAGGGCAGTGTATAGCCCACACTTCTTGATACCCACAATCTGGGTATATCCTCCAATCTCACATCTCAAGCCAGATACTCTGTTTCTGTGTATTCGAGGCACAAACTAGCTTAGCTGATGCCTCGAAATGCAAGTAGGAGACAGAAAATTTTTCAACCAAAAAATGTATGAAAAAAAGGGCAGTGTATAGCCCACACTTCTTGATACCCACAATCTGGGTATATCCTCCATCTGGGTATATCCTCCAATCGCACATCTCAAGCCAGATACTCTGTTTCTGAGTATTCGAGGCACAAACTAGCTTAGCTGATGCCTCGAAATGCAAGTAGGAGACAGAAAATTTTTCAACCAAAAAATGTATGAAAAAAAGGGCAGTGTATAGCCCACACTTCTTGATACCCACAATCTGGGTATATCCTCCATCTGGGTATATCCTCCAATCGAACATCTCAAGCCAGATACTCTGTTTCTGTGTATTCGAGGCACATACTAGCTTAGCTGATGCCTCGAAATGCAAGTAGGAGACAGAAAATTTTTCAACCAAAAAATGTATGAAAAAAAGGGCAGTGTATAGCCCACAATTCTTGATACCCACAGTCTGGGTATATCCTCCAATCTCACACCTCAAGCCAGATACTCTGTTTCTGTGTATTCGAGGCACAAACTAGCTTAGCTGATGCCTCGAAATGCAAGTAGGAGACAGAAAATTTTTCAACCAAAAAATGTGTGAAAAAAAGGGCAGTGTATAGCCCACACTTCTTGGTACCCACAATCTGGGTATATCCTCCATCTGGGTATATCCTCCAATCGAACATCTCAAGCCAGATACTCTGTTTCTGTGTATTCGAGGCACAAACTAGCTTAGCTGATGCCTCGAAATGCAAGTAGGAGACAGAAAATTTTTCAACCAAAAAATGT
The DNA here is from genome assembly GCA_963583995.1 of Xylota segnis. NCBI lineage: Eukaryota > Metazoa > Arthropoda > Insecta > Diptera > Syrphidae > Xylota > Xylota segnis. The sequence continues at coordinate 50,036,460 of OY757239.1, forward strand.
ATGAAAAAAAGGGCAGTGTATAGCCCACACTTCTTGATACCCACAATCTGGGTATATCCTCCAATCTCATATCTCAAGCCAGATACTCTGTTTCTGTGTATTCGAGGCACAAACTAGCTTAGCTGATGCCTCGAAATGCAAGTAGGAGACAGAAAATTTTTCCACCAAAAAAATGTATGAAAAAAAGGGCAGTGTATAGCCCACACTTCTTGATACCCACAATCTGGGTATATCCTCCATCTGGGTATATCCTCCAATCGAACATCTCAAGCCAGATACTCTGTTTCTGTGTATTCGAGGCACATACTAGCTTAGCTGATGCCTCGAAATGCAAGTAGGAGACAGAAAATTTTTCAACCAAAAAATGTATGAAAAAAAGGGCAGTGTATAGCCCACAATTCTTGATACCCACAGTCTGGGTATATCCTCCAATCTCACACCTCAAGCCAGATACTCTGTTTCTGTGTATTCGAGGCACAAACTAGCTTAGCTGATGCCTCGAAATGCAAGTAGGAGACAGAAAATTTTTCAACCAAAAAATGTGTGAAAAAAAGGGCAGTGTATAGCCCACACTTCTTGGTACCCACAATCTGGGTATACCCTCCATCTGGGTATATCCTCCAATCGAACATCTCAAGCCAGATACTCTGTTTCTGTGTATTCGAGGCACAAACTAGCTTAGCTGATGCCTCGAAATGCAAGTAGGAGACAGAAAATTCTTCAACCAAAAAAATGTGTGAAAAAAAGGGCAGTGTATAGCCCACACTTCTTGATACCCACAATCTGGGTATATCCTCCATCTGGGTATATCCTCCAATCGAACATCTCAAGCCAGATACTCTGTTTCTGTGTATTCGAGGCACAAACTAGCTTAGCTGATGCCTCGAAATGCAAGTAGGAGACAGAAAATTCTTCAACCAAAAAAATGTGTGGAAAAAAGGGCAGTGTATAGCCCACACTTCTTGATACCCACAATCTGGGTATATCCTCCATCTGGGTATATCCTCCAATCGAACATCTCAAGCCAGATACTCTGTTTCTGTGTATTCGAGGCACAAACTAGCTTAGCTGATGCCTCGAAATGCAAGTAGGAGACAGAAAATTCTTCAACCAAAAAAATGTGTGAAAAAAAGGGCAGTGTATAGCCCACACTTCTTGATACCCACAATCTGGGTATATCCTCCAATCGCACATCTCAAGCCAGATACTCTGTTTCTGTGTATTCGAGGCACAAACTAGCTTAGCTGATGCCTCGAAATGCAAGTAGGAGACACAAAATTTTTCAACCAAAAAATGTATGAAAAAAAGGGCAGTGTATAGCCCACACTTCTGGATACCCACAATCTGGGCATATCCTCCAATCGCACATCTCAAGCCAGATACTCTGTTTCTGTGTATTCGAGGCACAAACTAGCTTAGCTGATGCCTCGAAATGCAAGTAGGAGACAGAAAATTTTTCAACCAAAATATGTATGAAAGAAAGGGCAGTGTATAGCCCACAATTCTTGATACCCACAGTCTGGGTATATCCTCCAATCTCACACCTCAAGCCAGATACTCTGTTTCTGTGTATTCGAGGCACAAACTAGCTTAGCTGATGCCTCGAAATGCAAGTAGGAGACAGAAAATTTTTCAACCAAAAAATGTGTGAAAAAAAGGGCAGTGTATAGCCCACACTTCTTGGTACCCACAATCTGGGTATATCCTCCATCTGGGTATATCCTCCAATCGAACATCTCAAGCCAGATACTCTGTTTCTGTGTATTCGAGGCACAAACTAGCTTAGCTGATGCCTCGAAATGCAAGTAGGAGACAGAAAATTTTTCAACCAAAAAATGTATGAAAAAAAGGGCAGTGTATAGCCCACACTTCTTGATACCCACAATCTGGGTATATCCTCCAATCGAACATCTCAAGCCAGATACTCTGTTTCTGTGTATTTGAGGCACAAACTAGCTTAGCTGATGCCTCGAAATGCAAGTAGGAGACAGAAAATTCTTCAACCAAAAAAATGTGTGAAAAAAAGGGCAGTGTATAGCCCACACTTCTTGATACCCACAATCTGGGTATATCCTCCATCTGGGTATATCCTCCAATCGAACATCTCAAGCCAGATACTCTGTTTCTGTGTATTCGAGGCACAAACTAGCTTAGCTGATGCCTCGAAATGCAAGTAGGAGACAGAAAATTCTTCAACCAAAAAAATGTGTGAAAAAAAGGGCAGTGTATAGCCCACAATTCTTGATACCCACAGTCTGGGTATATCCTCCAATCGCACATCTCAAGCCAGATACTCTGTTTCTGTGTATTCGAGGCACAAACTAGCTTAGCTGATGCCTCGAAATGCAAGTAGGAGACAGAAAATTTTTCAACCAAAATATGTATGAAAAAAAGGGCAGTGTATAGCCCACACTTCTTGATACCCACAATCTGGGTATATCCTCCAATCGCACATCTCAAGCCAGATACTCTGTTTCTGTGTATTCGAGGCACATACTAGCTTAGCTGATGCCTCGAAATGCAAGTAGGAGACACAAAATTTTTCAACCAAAAAATGTATGAAAAAAAGGGCAGTGTATAGCCCACACTTCTGGATACCCACAATCTGGGCATATCCTCCAATCGCACATCTCAAGCCAGATACTCTGTTTCTGTGTATTCGAGGCACAAACTAGCTTAGCTGATGCCTCGAAATGCAAGTAGGAGACAGAAAATTTTTCAACCAAAAAATGTATGAAAAAAAGGGCAGTGTATAGCCCACACTTCTTGATACCCACAATCTGGGTATATCCTCCAATCGAACATCTCAAGCCAGATACTCTGTTTCTGTGTATTCGAGGCACAAACTAGCTTAGCTGATGCCTCGAAATGCAAGTAGGAGACAGAAAATTTTTCAACCAAAAACTGTATGAAAAAAAGGGCAGTGTATAGCCCACACTTCTTGATACCCACAATCTGGGTATATCCTCCAATCGCACATCTCAAGCCAGATACTCTGTTTCTGTGTATTCGAGGCACAAAATAGCTTAGCTGATGCCTCGAAATGCAAGTAGGAGACAGAAAATTTTTCAACCAAAATATGTATGAAAGAAAGGGCAGTGTAAAGCCCACAATTCTTGATACCCACAGTCTGGGTATATCCTCCATCTGGGTATATCCTCCAATCGCACATCTCAAGCCAGATACTCTGTTTCTGAGTATTCGAGGCACAAACTAGCTTAGCTGATGCCTCGAAATGCAAGTAGGAGACAGAAAATTTTTCAACCAAAAAATGTGTGAAAAAAAGGGCAGTGTATAGCCCACACTTCTTGATACCCACAATCTGGGTATATCCTCCATCTGGGTATATCCTCCAATCGCACATCTCAAGCCAGATACTCTGTTTCTGAGTATTCGAGGCACAAACTAGCTTAGCTGATGCCTCGAAATGCAGGTAGAAGACAGAAAATTTTTCAACCAAAATATGTATGAAAGAAAGGGCAGTGTATAGCCCACACTTCTTGATACCCACAATCTGGGTATATCCTCCAATCTCACATCTCAAGCCAGATACTCTGTTTCTGTGTATTCGAGGCACAAACTAGCTTAGCTGATGCCTCGAAATGCAAGTAGGAGACAGAAAATTTTTCAACCAAAAAATGTATGAAAAAAAGGGCAGTGTATAGCCCACAATTCTTGATACCCACAGTCTGGGTATATCCTCCAATCTCACACCTCAAGCCAGATACTCTGTTTCTGTGTATTCGAGGCACAAACTAGCTTAGCTGATGCCTCGAAATGCAAGTAGGAGACAGAAAATTTTTCAACCAAAAAATGTGTGAAAAAAAGGGCAGTGTATAGCCCACACTTCTTGGTACCCACAATCTGGGTATATCCTCCATCTGGGTATATCCTCCAATCGAACATCTCAAGCCAGATACTCTGTTTCTGTGTATTCGAGGCACAAACTAGCTTAGCTGATGCCTCGAAATGCAAGTAGGAGACAGAAAATTTTTCAACCAAAAAATGTATGAAAAAAAGGGCAGTGTATAGCCCACACTTCTTGATACCCACAATCTGGGTATATCCTCCAATCGAACATCTCAAGCCAGATACTCTGTTTCTGTGTATTTGAGGCACAAACTAGCTTAGCTGATGCCTCGAAATGCAAGTAGGAGACAGAAAATTCTTCAACCAAAAAAATGTGTGAAAAAAAGGGCAGTGTATAGCCCACACTTCTTGATACCCACAATCTGGGTATATCCTCCAATCGAACATCTCAAGCCAGATACTCTGTTTCTGTGTATTCGAGGCACAAACTAGCTTAGCTGATGCCTCGAAATGCAAGTAGGAGACAGAAAATTTTTCAACCAAAAAATGTGTGAAAAAAAGGGCAGTGTATAGCCCACACTTCTTGATACCCACAATCTGGGTATATCCTCCATCTGGGTATATCCTCCAATCGAACATCTCAAGCCAGATACTCTGTTTCTGTGTATTCGAGGCACAAACTAGCTTAGCTGATGCCTCGAAATGCAAGTAGGAGACAGAAAATTTTTCAACCAAAAAATGTATGAAAAAAAGGGCAGTGTATAGCACACACTTCTTGATACCCACAATCTGGGTATATCCTCCAATCGCACATCTCAAGCCAGATATTTTCATTTTCTGTGTATTCGAGGCACAAACTAGCTTAGCTGATGCCTCGAAATGCAAGTAGGAGACAGAAAATTTTTGAACCAAAAAAATGTGTGAAAAAAAGGGCAGTGTATAGCCCACACTTCTTGATACCCACAATCTGGGTATATCCTCCATCTGGGTATATCCTCCAATCGCACATCTCAAGCCAGATACTCTGTTTCTGTGTATTTGAGGCACAAACTAGCTTAGCTGATGCCTCGAAATGCAAGTAGGAGACAGAAAATTTTTGAACCAAAAAATGTATGAAAAAAAGATCAGTGTATAGCCCACACTTCTTGATACCCACAATCTGGGTATATCCTCCAATCGAACATCTCAAGCCAGATACTCTGTTTCTGTGTATTCGAGGCACAAACTAGCTTAGCTGATGCCTCGAAATGCAAGTAGGAGACAGAAAATTCTTCAACCAAAAAAATGTGTGAAAAAAAGGGCAGTGTATAGCCCACACTTCTTGATACCCACAATCTGGGTATATCCTCCATCTGGGTATATCCTCCAATCGAACATCTCAAGCCAGATACTCTGTTTCTGTGTATTCGAGGCACAAACTAGCTTAGCTGATGCCTCGAAATGCAAGTAGGAGACAGAAAATTTTTGAACCAAAAAATGTATGAAAAAAAGATCAGTGTATAGCCCACACTTCTTGATACCCACAATCTGGGTATATCCTCCAATCGAACATCTCAAGCCAGATACTCTGTTTCTGTGTATTCGAGGCACAAACTAGCTTAGCTGATGCCTCGAAATGCAAGTAGGAGACAGAAAATTTTTCAACCAAAATATGTATGAAAGAAAGGGCAGTGTATAGCCCACAATTCTTGATACCCACAGTCTGGGTATATCCTCCAATCTCACACCTCAAGCCAGATACTCTGTTTCTGTGTATTCGAGACACAAACTAGCTTAGCTGATGCCTCGAAATGCAAGTAGGAGACAGAAAATTTTTCAACCAAAAACTGTATGAAAAAAAGGGCAGTGTATAGCCCACACTTCTTGATACCCATAATCTGGGTATATCCTCCAGTCGCACATCTCAAGCCAGATACTCTGTTTCTGTGTATTCGAGGCACAAACTAGCTTAGCTGATGCCTCGAAATGCAAGTAGGAGACAGAAAATTTTTCAACCAAAAACTGTATGAAAAAAAGGGCAGTGTATAGCCCACACTTCTGGATACCCACAATCTGGGCATATCCTCCAATCGCACATCTCAAGCCAGATACTCTGTTTCTGTGTATTCGAGGCACAAACTAGCTTAGCTGATGCCTCGAAATGCAAGTAGGAGACAGAAAATTTTTCAACCAAAAAATGTATGAAAAAAAGGGCAGTGTATAGCCCACACTTCTTGATACCCACAATCTGGGTATATCCTCCATCTGGGTATATCCTCCAATCGAACATCTCAAGCCAGATACTCTGTTTCTGTGTATTTGAGGCACAAACTAGCTTAGCTGATGCCTCGAAATGCAAGTAGGAGACAGAAAATTCTTCAACCAAAAAAATGTGTGAAAAAAAGGGCAGTGTATAGCCCACACTTCTTGATACCCACAATCTGGGTATATCCTCCATCTGGGTATATCCTCCAATCGAACATCTCAAGCCAGATACTCTGTTTCTGTGTATTCGAGGCACAAACTAGCTTAGCTGATGCCTCGAAATGCAAGTAGGAGACAGAAAATTTTTGAACCAAAAAATGTATGAAAAAAAGATCAGTGTATAGCCAACACTTCTTGATACCCACAATCTGGGTATATCCTCCAATCGAACATCTCAAGCCAGATACTCTGTTTCTGTGTATTCGAGGCACAAACTAGCTTAGCTGATGCCTCGAAATGCAAGTAGGAGACAGAAAATTTTTCAACCAAAAAATGTATGAAAAAAAGGGCAGTGTATAGCCCACACCTCTTGATACCCACAATCTGGGTATATCCTCCATCTGGGTATATCCTCCAATCGAACATCTCAAGCCAGATACTCTGTTTCTGTGTATTCGAGGCACAAACTAGCTTAGCTGATGCCTCGAAATGCAAGTAGGAGACAGAAAATTTTTGAACCAAAAAATGTATGAAAAAAAGATCAGTGTATAGCCAACACTTCTTGATACCCACAATCTGGGTATATCCTCCAATCGCACATCTCAAGCCAGATACTCTGTTTCTGTGTATTCGAGGCACAAACTAGGTCAGCTGATGCCTCGAAATGCAAGTAGGAGACAGAAAATTTTTCAACCAAAATATGTATGAAAGAAAGGGCAGTGTATAGCCCACAATTCTTGATACCCACAGTCTGGGTATATCCTCCATCTGGGTATATCCTCCAATCGCACATCTCAAGCCAGATACTCTGTTTCTGAGTATTCGAGGCACAAACTAGCTTAGCTGATGCCTCGAAATGCAAGTAGGAGACAGAAAATTTTTCAACCAAAATATGTATGAAAGAAAGGGCAGTGTATAGCCCACACTTCTTGATAGCCACAATCTGGGTATATCCTCCATCTTTGTATATCCTCCAATCGCACATCTCAAGCCAGATACTCTGTTTCTGAGTATTCGAGGCACAAACTAGCTTAGCTGATGCCTCGAAATGCAGGTAGGAGACAGAAAATTTTTCAACCAAAATATGTATGAAAGAAAGGGCAGTGTATAGCCCACACTTCTTGATACCCACAATCTGGGTATATCCTCCAATCGCACATCTCAAGCCAGATACTCTGTTTCTGTGTATTCGAGGCACAAACTAGCTTAGCTGATGCCTCGAAATGCAGGTAGGAGACAGAAAATTTTTCAACCAAAATATGTATGAAAGAAAGGGCAGTGTATAGCCCACAATTCTTGATACCCACAGTCTGGGTATATCCTCCAATCTCACATCTCAAGCCAGATACTCTGTTTCTGTGTATTCGAGGCACAAACTAGCTTAGCTGATGCCTCGAAATGCAAGTAGGAGACAGAAAATTTTTCAACCAAAAAATGTATGAAAAAAAGGGCAGTGTATAGCCCACACCTCTTGATACCCACAATCTGGGTATATCCTCCAGTCGCACATCTCAAGCCAGATACTCTGTTTCTGTGTATTCGAGGCGCAAGCTAGCTTAGCTGATGCCTCGAAATGCAAGTAGGAGACAGAAAATTTTTCAACCAAAAAATGTATGAAAAAAAGGGCAGTGTATAGCCCACAATTCTTGATACCCACAGTCTGGGTATATCCTCCAATCTCACACCTCAAGCCAGATACTCTGTTTCTGTGTATTCGAGGCACAAACTAGCTTAGCTGATGCCTCGAAATGCAAGTAGGAGACAGAAAATTTTTCAACCAAAAAATGTATAAAAAAAAGGGCAGTGTATAGCCCACACTTCTTGATACCCACAATCTGGGTATATCCTCCATCTGGGTATATCCTCCAATCGCACATCTCAAGCCAGATACTCTGTTTCTGTGTATTCGAGGCACAAACTAGCTTAGCTGATGCCTCGAAATGCAAGTAGGAGACAGAAAATGTTTCAACCAAAAACTGTATGAAAAAAAGGGCAGTGTATAGCCCACACTTCTTGATACCCACAATCTGGGTATATCCTCCAATCGCACATCTCAAGCCAGATACTCTGTTTCTGTGTATTCGAGGCGCAAGCTAGCTTAGCTGATGCCTCGAAATGCAAGTAGGAGACAGAAAATTTTTCAACCAAAAACTGTATGAAAAAAAGGGCAGTGTATAGCCCACACTTCTTGATACCCACAATCTGGGTATATCCTCCAGTCGCACATCTCAAGCCAGATACTCTGTTTCTGTGTATTCGAGGCGCAAGCTAGCTTAGCTGATGCCTCGAAATGCAAGTAGGAGACACAAAATTTTTCAACCAAAATATGTATGAAAAAAAGGGCAGTGTATAGCCCACACTTCTTGGTACCCACAATCTGGGTATATCCTCCAATCGAACATCTCAAGCCAGATACTCTGTTTCTGTGTATTCGAGGCGCAAGCTAGCTTAGCTGATGCCTCGAAATGCAAGTAGGAGACAGAAAATTTTTCAACCAAAAACTGTATGAAAAAAAGGGCAGTGTATAGCCCACACTTCTTGATACCCACAATCTGGGCATATCCTCCAATCGCACATCTCAAGCCAGATACTCTGTTTCTGTGTATTCGAGGCACATACTAGCTTAGCTGATGCCTCGAAATGCAAGTAGGAGACACAAAATTTTTCAACCAAAATATGTATGAAAAAAAGGGCAGTGTATAGCCCACACTTCTTGGTACCCACAATCTGGGTATATCCTCCAATCGAACATCTCAAGCCAGATACTCTGTTTCTGTGTATTCGAGGCACAAACTAGCTTAGCTGATGCCTCGAAATGCAAGTAGGAGACAGAAAATTTTTCAACCAAAAAATGTATGAAAAAAAGGGCAGTGTATAGCCCACACTTCTTGATACCCACAGTCTGGGTATATCCTCCAATCTCACACCTCAAGCCAGATACTCTGTTTCTGTGTATTCGAGGCACAAACTAGCTTACCTGATGCCTCGAAATGCAAGTAGGAGACAGAAAATTTTTCAACCAAAAACTGTATGAAAAAAAGGGCAGTGTATAGCCCACACTTCTTGATACCCACAATCTGGGTATATCCTCCAGTCGCACATCTCAAGCCAGATACTCTGTTTCTGTGTATTCGAGGCGCAAGCTAGCTTAGCTGATGCCTCGAAATGCAAGTAGGAGACAGAAAATTTTTCAACCAAAAACTGTATGAAAAAAAGGGCAGTGTATAGCCCACACTTCTTGATACCCTCAATCTGGGTATATCCTCCAATCGCACATCTCAAGCCAGATACTCTGTTTCTGTGTATTCGAGGCGCAAGCTAGCTTAGCTGATGCCTCGAAATGCAAGTAGGAGACAGAAAATTTTTCAACCAAAAACTGTATGAAAAAAAGGGCAGTGTATAGCCCACACTTCTTGATACCCACAATCTGGGTATATCCTCCAGTCGCACATCTCAAGCCAGATACTCTGTTTCTGTGTATTCGAGGCGCAAGCTAGCTTAGCTGATGCCTCGAAATGCAAGTAGGAGACAGAAAATTTTTCAACCAAAAACTGTATGAAAAAAAGGGCAGTGTATAGCCCACACTTCTTGATACCCACAATCTGGGTATATCCTCCATCTGGGTATATCCTCCAATCGCACATCTCAAGCCAGATACTCTGTTTCTGAGTATTCGAGGCACAAACTAGCTTAGCTGATGCCTCGAAATGCAGGTAGGAGACAGAAAATTTTTCAACCAAAATATGTATGAAAGAAAGGGCAGTGTATAGCCCACACTTCTTGATACCCACAATCTGGGTATATCCTCCAATCGCACATCTCAAGCCAGATACTCTGTTTCTGTGTATTCGAGGCACAAACTAGCTTAGCTGATGCCTCGAAATGCAGGTAGGAGACAGAAAATTTTTCAACCAAAATATGTATGAAAGAAAGGGCAGTGTATAGCCCACAATTCTTGATACCCACAGTCTGGGTATATCCTCCAATCTCACATCTCAAGCCAGATACTCTGTTTCTGTGTATTCGAGGCACAAACTAGCTTAGCTGATGCCTCGAAATGCAAGTAGGAGACAGAAAATTTTTCAACCAAAAAATGTGTGAAAAAAAGGGCAGTGTATAGCCCACACTTCTTGGTACCCACAATCTGGGTATATCCTCCATCTGGGTATATCCTCCAATCGCACATCTCAAGCCAGATACTCTATTTCTGTGTATTCGAGGCACATACTAGCTTAGCTGATGCCTCGAAATGCAAGTAGGAGACAGAAAATTTTTCAACCAAAAAATGTATAAAAAAAAGGGCAGTGTATAGCCCACACTTCTTGATACCCACAATCTGGGTATATCCTCCATCTGGGTATATCCTTCAATCGCACATCTCAAGCCAGATACTCTGTTTCTGTGTATTCGAGGCGCAAGCTAGCTTAGCTGATGCCTCGAAATGCAAGTAGGAGACAGAAAATTTTTCAACCAAAAAATGTATAAAAAAAAGGGCAGTGTATAGCCCACACTTCTTGATACCCACAATCTGGGTATATCCTCCATCTGGGTATATCCTTCAATAGCACATCTCAAGCCAGATACTCTGTTTCTGTGTATTCGAGGCGCAAGCTAGCTTAGCTGATGCCTCGAAATGCAAGTAGGAGACAGAAAATTTTTCAACCAAAAACTGTATGAAAAAAAGGGCAGTGTATAGCCCACACTTCTTGATACCCACAATCTGGGTATATCCTCCAGTCGCACATCTCAAGCCAGATACTCTGTTTCTGTGTATTCGAGGCGCAAGCTAGCTTAGCTGATGCCTCGAAATGCAAGTAGGAGACAGAAAATTTTTCAACCAAAATATGTATGAAAGAAAAGGCAGTGTATAGCCCACACTTCTTGATACCCACAATCTGGGTATATCCTCCATCTGGGTATATCCTCCAATCGCACATCTCAAGCCAGATACTCTGTTTCTGTGTATTCGAGGCACAAACTAGCTTATCTGATGCCTCGAAATGCAAGTAGGAGACAGAAAATTTTTCAACCAAAAACTGTATGAAAAAAAGGGCAGTGTATAGCCCACACTTCTTGATACCCACAATCTGGGTATATCCTCCAATCGCACATCTCAAGCCAGATACTCTGTTTCTGTGTATTCGAGGCGCAAGCTAGCTTAGCTGATGCCTCGAAATGCAAGTAGGAGACAGAAAATTTTTCAACCAAAAAATGTATAAAAAAAAGGGCAGTGTATAGCCCACACTTCTTGATACCCACAATCTGGGTATATCCTCCATCTGGGTATATCCTTCAATCGCACATCTCAAGCCAGATACTCTGTTTCTGTGTATTCGAGGCGCAAGCTAGCTTAGCTGATGCCTCGAAATGCAAGTAGGAGACAGAAAATTTTTCAACCAAAAAATGTGTGAAAAAAAGGGCAGTGTATAGCCCACACTTCTTGGTACCCACAATCTGGGTATATCCTCCATCTGGGTATATCCTCCAATCGCACATCTCAAGCCAGATACTCTATTTCTGTGTATTCGAGGCACATACTAGCTTAGCTGATGCCTCGAAATGCAAGTAGGAGACAGAAAATTTTTCAACCAAAAAATGTATAAAAAAAAGGGCAGTGTATAGCCCACACTTCTTGATACCCACAATCTGGGTATATCCTCCATCTGGGTATATCCTTCAATCGCACATCTCAAGCCAGATACTCTGTTTCTGTGTATTCGAGGCGCAAGCTAGCTTAGCTGATGCCTCGAAATGCAAGTAGGAGACAGAAAATTTTTCAACCAAAAAATGTATAAAAAAAAGGGCAGTGTATAGCCCACACTTCTTGATACCCACAATCTGGGTATATCCTCCATCTGGGTATATCCTTCAATAGCACATCTCAAGCCAGATACTCTGTTTCTGTGTATTCGAGGCGCAAGCTAGCTTAGCTGATGCCTCGAAATGCAAGTAGGAGACAGAAAATTTTTCAACCAAAAAATGTGTGAAAAAAAGGGCAGTGTATAGCCCACACTTCTTGGTACCCACAATCTGGGTATATCCTCCATCTGGGTATATCCTCCAATCGCACATCTCAAGCCAGATACTCTATTTCTGTGTATTCGAGGCACATACTAGCTTAGCTGATGCCTCGAAATGCAAGTAGGAGACAGAAAATTTTTCAACCAAAAAATGTATAAAAAAAAGGGCAGTGTATAGCCCACACTTCTTGATACCCACAATCTGGGTATATCCTCCATCTGGGTATATCCTTCAATCGCACATCTCAAGCCAGATACTCTGTTTCTGTGTATTCGAGGCGCAAGCTAGCTTAGCTGATGCCTCGAAATGCAAGTAGGAGACAGAAAATTTTTCAACCAAAAAATGTATAAAAAAAAGGGCAGTGTATAGCCCACACTTCTTGATACCCACAATCTGGGTATATCCTCCATCTGGGTATATCCTTCAATAGCACATCTCAAGCCAGATACTCTGTTTCTGTGTATTCGAGGCGCAAGCTAGCTTAGCTGATGCCTCGAAATGCAAGTAGGAGACAGAAAATTTTTCAACCAAAAACTGTATGAAAAAAAGGGCAGTGTATAGCCCACACTTCTTGATACCCACAATCTGGGTATATCCTCCATCTGGGTATATCCTTCAATAGCACATCTCAAGCCAGATACTCTGTTTCTGTGTATTCGAGGCGCAAGCTAGCTTAGCTGATGCCTCGAAATGCAAGTAGGAGACAGAAAATTTTTCAACCAAAAACTGTATGAAAAAAAGGGCAGTGTATAGCCCACACTTCTTGATACCCACAATCTGGGTATATCCTCCAGTCGCACATCTCAAGCCAGATACTCTGTTTCTGTGTATTCGAGGCGCAAGCTAGCTTAGCTGATGCCTCGAAATGCAAGTAGGAGACAGAAAATTTTTCAACCAAAATATGTATGAAAGAAAAGGCAGTGTATAGCCCACACTTCTTGATACCCACAATCTGGGTATATCCTCCATCTGGGTATATCCTCCAATCGCACATCTCAAGCCAGATACTCTGTTTCTGTGTATTCGAGGCACAAACTAGCTTAGCTGATGCCTCGAAATGCAAGTAGGAGACAGAAAATTTTTCAACCAAAAAATGTGTGAAAAAAAGGGCAGTGTATAGCCCACACTTCTTGGTACCCACAATCTGGGTATATCCTCCATCTGGGTATATCCTCCAATCGCACATCTCAAGCCAGATACTCTATTTCTGTGTATTCGAGGCACATACTAGCTTAGCTGATGCCTCGAAATGCAAGTAGGAGACAGAAAATTTTTCAACCAAAAAATGTATAAAAAAAAGGGCAGTGTATAGCCCACACTTCTTGATACCCACAATCTGGGTATATCCTCCATCTGGGTATATCCTTCAATCGCACATCTCAAGCCAGATACTCTGTTTCTGTGTATTCGAGGCGCAAGCTAGCTTAGCTGATGCCTCGAAATGCAAGTAGGAGACAGAAAATTTTTCAACCAAAAAATGTGTGAAAAAAAGGGCAGTGTATAGCCCACACTTCTTGGTACCCACAATCTGGGTATATCCTCCATCTGGGTATATCCTCCAATCGCACATCTCAAGCCAGATACTCTATTTCTGTGTATTCGAGGCACATACTAGCTTAGCTGATGCCTCGAAATGCAAGTAGGAGACAGAAAATTTTTCAACCAAAAAATGTATAAAAAAAAGGGCAGTGTATAGCCCACACTTCTTGATACCCACAATCTGGGTATATCCTCCATCTGGGTATATCCTTCAATCGCACATCTCAAGCCAGATACTCTGTTTCTGTGTATTCGAGGCGCAAGCTAGCTTAGCTGATGCCTCGAAATGCAAGTAGGAGACAGAAAATTTTTCAACCAAAAAATGTATAAAAAAAAGGGCAGTGTATAGCCCACACTTCTTGATACCCACAATCTGGGTATATCCTCCATCTGGGTATATCCTTCAATAGCACATCTCAAGCCAGATACTCTGTTTCTGTGTATTCGAGGCGCAAGCTAGCTTAGCTGATGCCTCGAAATGCAAGTAGGAGACAGAAAATTTTTCAACCAAAAAATGTATAAAAAAAAGGGCAGTGTATAGCCCACACTTCTTGATACCCACAATCTGGGTATATCCTCCATCTGGGTATATCCTTCAATAGCACATCTCAAGCCAGATACTCTGTTTCTGTGTATTCGAGGCGCAAGCTAGCTTAGCTGATGCCTCGAAATGCAAGTAGGAGACAGAAAATTTTTCAACCAAAATATGTATGAAAGAAAAGGCAGTGTATAGCCCACACTTCTTGATACCCACAATCTGGGTATATCCTCCATCTGGGTATATCCTCCAATCGCACATCTCAAGCCAGATACTCTGTTTCTGTGTATTCGAGGCGCAAGCTAGCTTAGCTGATGCCTCGAAATGCAAGTAGGAGACAGAAAATTTTTCAACCAAAAAATGTATAAAAAAAAGGGCAGTGTATAGCCCACACTTCTTGATACCCACAATCTGGGTATATCCTCCATCTGGGTATATCCTTCAATAGCACATCTCAAGCCAGATACTCTGTTTCTGTGTATTCGAGGCGCAAGCTAGCTTAGCTGATGCCTCGAACTGCAAGTAGGAGACAGAAAATTTTTCAACCAAAAACTGTATGAAAAAAAGGGCAGTGTATAGCCCACACTTCTTGATACCCACAATCTGGGTATATCCTCCAGTCGCACATCTCAAGCCAGATACTCTGTTTCTGTGTATTCGAGGCGCAAGCTAGCTTAGCTGATGCCTCGAAATGCAAGTAGGAGACAGAAAATTTTTCAACCAAAATATGTATGAAAGAAAAGGCAGTGTATAGCCCACACTTCTTGATACCCACAATCTGGGTATATCCTCCATCTGGGTATATCCTCCAATCGCACATCTCAAGCCAGATACTCTGTTTCTGTGTATTCGAGGCACAAACTAGCTTATCTGATGCCTCGAAATGCAAGTAGGAGACAGAAAATTTTTCAACCAAAAACTGTATGAAAAAAAGGGCAGTGTATAGCCCACACTTCTTGATACCCACAATCTGGGTATATCCTCCAATCGCACATCTCAAGCCAGATACTCTGTTTCTGTGTATTCGAGGCGCAAGCTAGCTTAGCTGATGCCTCGAAATGCAAGTAGGAGACAGAAAATTTTTCAACCAAAAACTGTATGAAAAAAAGGGCAGTATATAGCCCACATTTCTTGATACCCACAATCTGGGTATATCCTCCAGTCGCACATCTCAAGCCAGATACTCTGTTTCTGTGTATTCGAGGCGCAAGCTAGCTTAGCTGATGCCTCGAAATGCAAGTAGGAGACAGAAAATTTTTCAACCAAAATATGTATGAAAGAAAAGGCAGTGTATAGCCCACACTTCTTGATACCCACAATCTGGGTATATCCTCCATCTGGGTATATCCTCCAATCGCACATCTCAAGCCAGATACTCTGTTTCTGTGTATTCGAGGCGCAAGCTAGCTTAGCTGATGCCTCGAAATGCAAGTAGGAGACAGAAAATTTTTCAACCAAAAAATGTATAAAAAAAAGGGCAGTGTATAGCCCACACTTCTTGATACCCACAATCTGGGTATATCCTCCATCTGGGTATATCCTTCAATAGCACATCTCAAGCCAGATACTCTGTTTCTGTGTATTCGAGGCGCAAGCTAGCTTAGCTGATGCCTCGAACTGCAAGTAGGAGACAGAAAATTTTTCAACCAAAAACTGTATGAAAAAAAGGGCAGTGTATAGCCCACACTTCTTGATACCCACAATCTGGGTATATCCTCCAGTCGCACATCTCAAGCCAGATACTCTGTTTCTGTGTATTCGAGGCGCAAGCTAGCTTAGCTGATGCCTCGAAATGCAAGTAGGAGACAGAAAATTTTTCAACCAAAATATGTATGAAAGAAAAGGCAGTGTATAGCCCACACTTCTTGATACCCACAATCTGGGTATATCCTCCATCTGGGTATATCCTCCAATCGCACATCTCAAGCCAGATACTCTGTTTCTGTGTATTCGAGGCACAAACTAGCTTATCTGATGCCTCGAAATGCAAGTAGGAGACAGAAAATTTTTCAACCAAAAACTGTATGAAAAAAAGGGCAGTGTATAGCCCACACTTCTTGATACCCACAATCTGGGTATATCCTCCAATCGCACATCTCAAGCCAGATACTCTGTTTCTGTGTATTCGAGGCGCAAGCTAGCTTAGCTGATGCCTCGAAATGCAAGTAGGAGACAGAAAATTTTTCAACCAAAAACTGTATGAAAAAAAGGGCAGTGTATAGCCCACACTTCTTGATACCCACAATCTGGGTATATCCTCCATCTGGGTATATCCTCCAGTCGCACATCTCAAGCCAGATACTCTGTTTCTGTGTATTCGAGGCGCAAGCTAGCTTAGCTGATGCCTCGAAATGCAAGTAGGAGACAGAAAATTTTTCAACCAAAATATGTATGAAAGAAAAGGCAGTGTATAGCCCACACTTCTTGATACCCACAATCTGGGTATATCCTCCATCTGGGTATATCCTCCAATCGCACATCTCAAGCCAGATACTCTGTTTCTGTGTATTCGAGGCACAAACTAGCTTATCTGATGCCTCGAAATGCAAGTAGGAGACAGAAAATTTTTCAACCAAAAACTGTATGAAAAAAAGGGCAGTGTATAGCCCACACTTCTTGATACCCACAATCTGGGTATATCCTCCAATCGCACATCTCAAGCCAGATACTCTGTTTCTGTGTATTCGAGGCGCAAGCTAGCTTAGCTGATGCCTCGAAATGCAAGTAGGAGACAGAAAATTTTTCAACCAAAAAATGTATAAAAAAAAGGGCAGTGTATAGCCCACACTTCTTGATACCCACAATCTGGGTATATCCTCCATCTGGGTATATCCTCCAATCGCACATCTCAAGCCAGATACTCTGTTTCTGTGTATTCGAGGCGCAAGCTAGCTTAGCTGATGCCTCGAAATGCAAGTAGGAGACAGAAAATTTTTCAACCAAAAAATGTATAAAAAAAAGGGCAGTGTATAGCCCACACTTCTTGATACCCACAATCTGGGTATATCCTCCATCTGGGTATATCCTTCAATCGCACATCTCAAGCCAGATACTCTGTTTCTGTGTATTCGAGGCGCAAGCTAGCTTAGCTGATGCCTCGAAATGCAAGTAGGAGACAGAAAATTTTTCAACCAAAAAATGTATAAAAAAAAGGGCAGTGTATAGCCCACACTTCTTGATACCCACAATCTGGGTATATCCTCCATCTGGGTATATCCTTCAATAGCACATCTCAAGCCAGATACTCTGTTTCTGTGTATTCGAGGCGCAAGCTAGCTTAGCTGATGCCTCGAACTGCAAGTAGGAGACAGAAAATTTTTCAACCAAAAACTGTATGAAAAAAAGGGCAGTGTATAGCCCACACTTCTTGATACCCACAATCTGGGTATATCCTCCAATCGCACATCTCAAGCCAGATACTCTGTTTCTGTGTATTCGAGGCGCAAGCTAGCTTAGCTGATGCCTCGAAATGCAAGTAGGAGACAGAAAATTTTTCAACCAAAAACTGTATGAAAAAAAGGGCAGTATATAGCCCACATTTCTTGATACCCACAATCTGGGTATATCCTCCAGTCGCACATCTCAAGCCAGATACTCTGTTTCTGTGTATTCGAGGCGCAAGCTAGCTTAGCTGATGCCTCGAAATGCAAGTAGGAGACAGAAAATTTTTCAACCAAAAACTGTATGAAAAAAAGGGCAGTGTATAGCCCACACTTCTTGATACCCACAATCTGGGTATATCCTCCAATCGCACATCTCAAGCCAGATACTCTGTTTCTGTGTATTCGAGGCGCAAGCTAGCTTAGCTGATGCCTCGAAATGCAAGTAGGAGACAGAAAATTTTTCAACCAAAAACTGTATGAAAAAAAGGGCAGTATATAGCCCACATTTCTTGATACCCACAATCTGGGTATATCCTCCAGTCGCACATCTCAAGCCAGATACTCTGTTTCTGTGTATTCGAGGCGCAAGCTAGCTTAGCTGATGCCTCGAAATGCAAGTAGGAGACAGAAAATTTTTCAACCAAAATATGTATGAAAGAAAAGGCAGTGTATAGCCCACACTTCTTGATACCCACAATCTGGGTATATCCTCCATCTGGGTATATCCTCCAATCGCACATCTCAAGCCAGATACTCTGTTTCTGTGTATTCGAGGCACAAACTAGCTTAGCTGATGCCTCGAAATGCAAGTAGGAGACAGAAAATTTTTCAACCAAAAAATGTATGAAAAAAAGGGCAGTGTATAGCCCACACTTCTTGATACCCACAATCTGGGTATATCCTCCAATCGCACATCTCAAGCCAGATACTCTGTTTCTGTGTATTCGAGGCACAAACTAGCTTAGCTGATGCCTCGAAATGCAAGTAGGAGACAGAAAATTTTTCAACCAAAAAATGTATGAAAAAAAGGGCAGTGTATAGCCCACACTTCTTGATACCCACAATCTGGGTATATCCTCCAATCGCACATCTCAAGCCAGATACTCTGTTTCTGTGTATTCGAGGCGCAAGCTAGCTTAGCTGATGCCTCGAAATGCAAGTAGGAGACAGAAAATTTTTCAACCAAAAACTGTATGAAAAAAAGGGCAGTGTATAGCCCACACTTCTTGATACCCACAATCTGGGTATATCCTCCAGTCGCACATCTCAAGCCAGATACTCTGTTTCTGTGTATTCGAGGCGCAAGCTAGCTTAGCTGATGCCTCGAAATGCAAGTAGGAGACAGAAAATTTTTCAACCAAAAACTGTATGAAAAAAAGGGCAGTGTATAGCCCACACTTCTTGATACCCACAATCTGGGTATATCCTCCAATCGCACATCTCAAGCCAGATACTCTGTTTCTGTGTATTCGAGGCGCAAGCTAGCTTAGCTGATGCCTCGAAATGCAAGTAGGAGACAGAAAATTTTTCAACCAAAAACTGTATGAAAAAAAGGGCAGTGTATAGCCCACACTTCTTGATACCCACAATCTGGGTATATCCTCCAGTCGCACATCTCAAGCCAGATACTCTGTTTCTGTGTATTCGAGGCGCAAGCTAGCTTAGCTGATGCCTCGAAATGCAAGTAGGAGACAGAAAATTTTTCAACCAAAAAATGTATGAAAAAAAGGGCAGTGTATAGCCCACACTTCTTGATACCCACAATCTGGGTATATCCTCCATCTGGGTATATCCTCCAATCGCACATCTCAAGCCAGATACTCTGTTTCTGTGTATTCGAGGCACAAACTAGCTTAGCTGATGCCTCGAAATGCAAGTAGGAGACAGAAAATTTTTCAACCAAAAAATGTATGAAAAAAAGGGCAGTGTATAGCCCACACTTCTCGATACCCACAATCTGGGCATATCCTCCAATCGCACATCTCAAGCCAGATACTCTGTTTCTGTGTATTCGAGGCACATACTAGCTTAGCTGATGCCTCGAAATGCAAGTAGGAGACACAAAATTTTTCAACCAAAATATGTATGAAAGAAAGGGCAGTGTATAGCCCACAATTCTTGATACCCACAGTCTGGGTATATCCTCCAATCTCACACCTCAAGCCAGATACTCTGTTTCTGTGTATTCGAGGCACAAACTAGCTTAGCTGATGCCTCGAAATGCAAGTAGGAGACAGAAAATTTTTCAACCAAAAACTGTATGAAAAAAAGGGCAGTGTATAGCCCACACTTCTTGATACCCACAATCTGGGTATATCCTCCAGTCGCACATCTCAAGCCAGATACTCTGTTTCTGTGTATTCGAGGCGCAAGCTAGCTTAGCTGATGCCTCGAAATGCAAGTAGGAGACAGAAAATTTTTCAACCAAAATATGTATGAAAGAAAAGGCAGTGTATAGCCCACACTTCTTGATACCCACAATCTGGCTATATCCTCCAGTCGCACATCTCAAGCCAGATACTCTGTTTCTGTGTATTCGAGGCGCAAGCTAGCTTAGCTGATGCCTCGAAATGCAAGTAGGAGACAGAAAATTTTTCAACCAAAAAATGTATGAAAAAAAGGGCAGTGTATAGCCCACACTTCTTGATACCCACAATCTGGGTATATCCTCCAGTCGCACATCTCAAGCCAGATACTCTGTTTCTGTGTATTCGAGGCGCAAGCTAGCTTAGCTGATGCCTCGAAATGCAAGTAGGAGACAGAAAATTTTTCAACCAAAATATGTATGAAAAAAAGGGCAGTGTATAGCCCACACTTCTTGATACCCACAATCTGGGTATATCCTCCATCTGGGTATATCCTCCAATCGCACATCTCAAGCCAGATACTCTGTTTCTGTGTATTCGAGGCACAAACTAGCTTAGCTGATGCCTCGAAATGCAAGTAGGAGACAGAAAATTTTTCAACCAAAAACTGTATGAAAAAAAGGGCAGTGTATAGCCCACACTTCTTGATACCCACAATCTGGGTATATCCTCCATCTGGGTATATCCTCCAATCGCACATCTCAAGCCAGATACTCTGTTTCTGTGTATTCGAGGCACAAACTAGCTTAGCTGATGCCTCGAAATGCAAGTAGGAGACAGAAAATTTTTCAACCAAAAAATGTATGAAAAAAAGGGCAGTGTATAGCCCACACTTCTCGATACCCACAATCTGGGCATATCCTCCAATCGCACATCTCAAGCCAGATACTCTGTTTCTGTGTATTCGAGGCACATACTAGCTTAGCTGATGCCTCGAAATGCAAGTAGGAGACACAAAATTTTTCAACCAAAATATGTATGAAAGAAAGGGCAGTGTATAGCCCACAATTCTTGATACCCACAGTCTGGGTATATCCTCCAATCTCACACCTCAAGCCAGATACTCTGTTTCTGTGTATTCGAGGCACAAACTAGCTTAGCTGATGCCTCGAAATGCAAGTAGGAGACAGAAAATTTTTCAACCAAAAACTGTATGAAAAAAAGGGCAGTGTATAGCCCACACTTCTTGATACCCACAATCTGGGTATATCCTCCAATCGCACATCTCAAGCCAGATACTCTGTTTCTGTGTATTCGAGGCACAAACTAGCTTAGCTGATGCCTCGAAATGCAAGTAGGAGACAGAAAATTTTTCAACCAAAAAATGTATGAAAAAAAGGGCAGTGTATAGCCCACAGTTCTTGATACCCACAATCTGGGTATATCCTCCAATCGCACATCTCAAGCCAGATACTCTGTTTCTGTGTATTCGAGGCACATACTAGCTTAGCTGATGCCTCGAAATGCAAGTAGGAGACAGAAAATTTTTCAACCAAAAAATGTATGAAAAAAAGGGCAGTGTATAGCCCACACTTCTTGATACCCACAATCTGGGTACATCTTCCATCTGGGTATATCCTCCAATCACACATCTCAAGCCAGATACTCTGTTTCTGTGTATTCGAGGCACAAACTAGCTTAGCTGATGCCTCGAAATGCAAGTAGGAGACAGAAAATTTTTCAACCAAAATATGTATGAAAAAAAGGGCAGTGTATAGCCCAAACTTCTCGATACCCACAATCTGGGCATATCCTCCAATCGCACATCTCAAGCCAGATACTCTGTTTCTGTGTATTCGAGGCACATACTAGCTTAGCTGATGCCTCGAAATGCAAGTAGGAGACACAAAATTTTTCAACCAAAATATGTATGAAAGAAAGGGCAGTGTATAGCCCACAATTCTTGATACCCACAGTCTGGGTATATCCTCCAATCTCACACCTCAAGCCAGATACTCTGTTTCTGTGTATTCGAGGCACATACTAGCTTAGCTGATGCCTCGAAATGCAAGTAGGAGACAGAAAATTTTTCAACCAAAAAATGTATGAAAAAAAGGGCAGTGTATAGCCCACACTTCTTGATACCCACAATCTGGGTATATCCTCCAATCGCACATCTCAAGCCAGATACTCTGTTTCTGTGTATTCGAGGCACATACTAGCTTAGCTGATGCCTCGAAATGCAAGTAGGAGACAGAAAATTTTTCAACCAAAAAATGTATGAAAAAAAGGGCAGTGTATAGCCCACACTTCTTGATACCCACAATCTGGGTATATCCTCCAATCGCACATCTCAAGCCAGATACTTTCATTTTCTGTGTATTCGAGGCACAAACTAGCTTAGCTGATGCCTCGAAATGCAAGTAGGAGACAGAAAATTTTTCAACCAAAAAATGTATGAAAAAAAGGGCAGTGTATAGCCCACACTTCTTGATACCCACAATCTGGGTATATCCTCCAATCGCACATCTCAAGCCAGATACTCTGTTTCTGTGTATTCGAGGCACAAACTAGCTTAGCTGATGCCTCGAAATGCAAGTAGGAGACAGAAAATTTTTCAACCAAAAAATGTATGAAAAAAAGGGCAATGTATAGCCCACACTTCCTGATACCCACAATCTGGGTATATCCTCCAATCACACATCTCAAGCCAGATACTCTGTTTCTGTGTATTCGAGGCGCAAGCTAGCTTAGCTGATGCCGCGAAATGCAAGTAGGAGACAGAAAATTTTTCAACCAAAAAATGTATGAAAAAAAGGGCAATGTATAGCCCACACTTCCTGATACCCACAATCTGGGTATATCCTCCAATCACACATCTCAAGCCAGATACTCTGTTTCTGTGTATTCGAGGCGCAAACTAGCTTAGCTGATGCCTCGAAATGCAAGTAGGAGACAGAAAATTTTTCAACCAAAAAATGTATGAAAAAAAGGGCAGTGTATAGCCCACACTTCCTGATACCCACAATCTGGGTATATCCTCCAATCACACATCTCAAGCCAGATACTCTGTTTCTGTGTATTCGAGGCGCAAGCTAGCTTAGCTGATGCCGCGAAATGCAAGTAGGAGACAGAAAATTTTTCAACCAAAAAATGTATGAAAAAAAGGGCAATGTATAGCCCACACTTCCTGATACCCACAATCTGGGTATATCCTCCAATCACACATCTCAAGCCAGATACTCTGTTTCTGTGTATTCGAGGCGCAAGCTAGCTTAGCTGATGCCGCGAAATGCAAGTAGGAGACAGAAAATTTTTCAACCAAAAAATGTATGAAAAAAAGGGCAGTGTATAGCCCACACTTCTTGATACCCACAATCTGGGTATATCCTCCAATCGCACATCTCAAGCCAGATACTCTGTTTCTGTGTATTCGAGGCACATACTAGCTTAGCTGATGCCTCGAAATGCAAGTAGGAGACAGAAAATTTTTCAACCAAAAAATGTATGAAAAAAAGGGCAGTGTATAGCCCACACTTCTTGATACCCACAATCTGGGTATATCCTCCAATCGCACATCTCAAGCCAGATACTCTGTTTCTGTGTATTCGAGGCACATACTAGCTTAGCTGATGCCTCGAAATGCAAGTAGGAGACAGAAAATTTTTCAACCAAAAAATGTATGAAAAAAAGGGCAGTGTATAGCCCACACTTCTTGATACCCACTATGTGGGTATATCCTCCAATCGCACATCTCAAGCCAGATATTTTCTTTTTCTGTGTATTCGAGGCACAAACTAGCTTAGCTGATGCCTCGAAATGCAAGTAGGAGACAGAAAATTTTTCAACCAAAAAATGTATGAAAAAAAGGGCAATGTATAGCCCACACTTCTTGATACCCACAATCTGGGTATATCCTCCAATCGCACATCTCAAGCCAGATATTTTCATTTTCTGTGTATTCGAGGCACAAACTAGCTTAGCTGATGCCTCGAAATGCAAGTAAGAGACAGAAAATTTTTCAACCCAAAAAATGTATGAAAAAAAGGGCAGTGTATAGCCCACACTTCTTGATACCCACAATCTGGGTATATCCTCCAATCGCACATCTCAAGCCAGATACTCTGTTTCTGTGTATTCGAGGCACATACTAGCTTAGCTGATGCCTCGAAATGCAAGTAGGAGACAGAAAATTTTTCAACCAAAAAATGTATGAAAAAAAGGGCAGTGTATAGCCCACAATTCTTGATACCCACAATCTGGGTATATCCTCCAATCGCACATCTCAAGCCAGATATTTTCATTTTCTGTGTATTCGAGGCACAAACTAGCTTAGCTGATGCCTCGAAATGCAAGTAGGAGACAGAAAATTTTTCAACCAAAAAATGTATGAAAAAAAGGGCAGTGTATAGCCCACACTTCCTGATACCCACAATCTGGGTATATCCTCCAATCACACATCTCAAGCCAGATACTCTGTTTCTGTGTATTCGAGGCGCAAGCTAGCTTAGCTGATGCCGCGAAATGCAAGTAGGAGACAGAAAATTTTTCAACCAAAAAATGTATGAAAAAAAGGGCAGTGTATAGCCCACACTTCTTGATACCCACAATCTGGGTATATCCTCCAATCGCACATCTCAAGCCAGATACTCTGTTTCTGTGTATTCGAGGCACATACTAGCTTAGCTGATGCCTCGAAATGCAAGTAGGAGACAGAAAATTGTTCAACCAAAAACTGTATGAAAAAAACGGCAGTGTATAGCCCACACTTCCTGATACCCACAATCTGGGTATATCCTCCAATCGCACATCTCAAGCCAGATACTCTGTTTCTGTGTATTCGAGGCGCAAGCTAGCTTAGCTGATGCCTCGAAATGCAAGTAGGAGACAGAAAATTTTTCAACCAAAAAATGTATGAAAAAAAGGGCAGTGTATAGCCCACACTTCTTGATACCCACAATCTGGGTATATCCTCCAATCGCACATCTCAAGCCAGATACTCTGTTTCTGTGTATTCGAGGCACATACTAGCTTAGCTGATGCCTCGAAATGCAAGTAGGAGACAGAAAATTTTTCAACCAAAAAATGTATGAAAAAAAGGGCAGTGTATAGCCCACACTTCTTGATACCCACTATGTGGGTATATCCTCCAATCGCACATCTCAAGCCAGATATTTTCTTTTTCTGTGTATTCGAGGCACAAACTAGCTTAGCTGATGCCTCGAAATGCAAGTAGGAGACAGAAAATTTTTCAACCAAAAAATGTATGAAAAAAAGGGCAATGTATAGCCCACACTTCTTGATACCCACAATCTGGGTATATCCTCCAATCGCACATCTCAAGCCAGATATTTTCATTTTCTGTGTATTCGAGGCACAAACTAGCTTAGCTGATGCCTCGAAATGCAAGTAAGAGACAGAAAATTTTTCAACCCAAAAAATGTATGAAAAAAAGGGCAGTGTATAGCCCACACTTCTTGATACCCACAATCTGGGTATATCCTCCAATCGCACATCTCAAGCCAGATACTCTGTTTCTGTGTATTCGAGGCACATACTAGCTTAGCTGATGCCTCGAAATGCAAGTAGGAGACAGAAAATTTTTCAACCAAAAAATGTATGAAAAAAAGGGCAGTGTATAGCCCACAATTCTTGATACCCACAATCTGGGTATATCCTCCAATCGCACATCTCAAGCCAGATATTTTCATTTTCTGTGTATTCGAGGCACAAACTAGCTTAGCTGATGCCTCGAAATGCAAGTAGGAGACAGAAAATTTTTCAACCAAAAAATGTATGAAAAAAAGGGCAGTGTATAGCCCACACTTCTTGATACCCACAATCTGGGTATATCCTCCAATCGCACATCTCAAGCCAGATATTTTCATTTTCTGTGTATTCGAGGCACAAACTAGCTTAGCTGATGCCTCGAAATGCAAGTAGGAGACAGAAAATTTTTCAACCAAAAAATGTATGAAAAAAAGGGCAATGTATAGCCCACACTTCTTGATACCCACAACCTGGGTATATCCTCCAATCGCACATCTCAAGCCAGATATTTTCATTTTCTGTGTATTCGAGGCACAAACTAGCTTAGCTGATGCCTCGAAATGCAAGTAGGAGACAGAAAATTTTCAACCAAAAAATGTATGAAAAGGGGCAGTGTATAGCCCACACTTCTTGATACCCACAATCTGGGTATATCCTCCAATCGCACATCTCAAGCCAGATACTCTGTTTCTGTGTATTCGAGGCACATACTAGCTTAGCTGATGCCTCGAAATGCAAGTAGGAGACAGAAAATTTTTCAACCAAAAAATGTATGAAAAAAAGGGCAGTGTATAGCCCACACTTCTTGATACCCACTATGTGGGTATATCCTCCAATCGCACATCTCAAGCCAGATATTTTCATTTTCTGTGTATTCGAGGCACAAACTAGCTTAGCTGATGCCTCGAAATGCAAGTAGGAGACAGAAAATTTTTCAACCAAAAAATGTATGAAAAAAAGGGCAGTGTATAGCCCAGACTTCTTGATACCCACAATCTGGGTATATCCTCCAATCGAACATCTCAAGCCAGATACTCTGTTTCTGTGTATTCGAGGCACAAACTAGCTTAGCTGATGCCTCGAAATGCAAGTAGGAGACAGAAAATTTTTCAACCAAAAAATGTATGAAAAAAAGGGCAGTGTATAGCCCACACTTCTTGATACCCACTATGTGGGTATATCCTCCAATCGCACATCTCAAGCTAGATCTTTTCATTTTCTGTGTATTCAAGGCACAAACTAGCTTAGCTGATGCCTCGAAATGCAAGTAGGAGACAGAAAATTTTTCAACCAAAAAATGTATGAAAAAAAGGGCAGTGTATAGCCCAGACTTCTTGATACCCACAATCTGGGTATATCCTCCAATCGAACATCTCAAGCCAGATACTCTGTTTCTGTGTATTCGAGGCACAAACTAGCTTAGCTGATGCCTCGAAATGCAAGTAGGAGACACAAAATTTTTCAACCAAAAAATGTATGAAAAAAAGGGCAGTGTATAGCCCACACTTCTTGATACCCACAATCTGGGTATATCCTCCAAACGTACATCTCAAGCCAGATACTCTGTTTCTGTGTATTCGAGGCGCAAGCTAGCTTAGCTAATGCCTCGAAATGCAAGTAGGAGACACAAAATTTTTCAACCAAAAAATGTATGCAAAAAAGGGCAATGTATAGCTCACACTTCTCGATACCCACAATCTGGGTATATCCTCCAATCGCACATCTCAAGCCAGATACTCTGTTTCTGTGTATTCGAGGCGCAAGCTAGCTTAGCTGATGCCTCGAAATGCAAGTAGGAGACAGAAAATTTTTCAACCAAAAAATGTATGAAAAAAAGGGCAGTGTATAGCCCACACTTCTTGATACCCACAATCTGGGTATATCCTCCAAACGTACATCTCAAGCCAGATACTCTGTTTCTGTGTATTCGAGGCACAAACTAGCTTAGCTAATGCCTCGAAATGCAAGTAGGAGACAGAAAATTTTTCAACCAAAAAATGTATGAAAAAAAGGGCAGTGTATAGCCCACACTTCTTGATACCCACAATCTGGGTATATCCTCCAAACGTACATCTCAAGCCAGATACTCTGTTTCTGTGTATTCGAGGCACAAACTAGCTTAGCTAATGCCTCGAAATGCAAGTAGGAGACACAAAATTTTTCAACCAAAAAATGTATGCAAAAAAGGGCAATGTATAGCCCACACTTCTTGATACCCACAATCTGGGTATATCCTCCATCTGGGTATATCCTCCAATCGCACATCTCAAGCCAGATACTCTGTTTCTGTGTATTCGAGGCACAAACTAGCTTAGCTGATGCCTCGAAATGCAAGTAGGAGGCAGAAAATTTTTCAACCAAAAACTGTATGAAAAAAAGGGCAGTGTATAGCCCACACTTCTTGATACCCACAATCTGGGTATATCCTCCAATCGCACATCTTAAGCCAGATACTCTGTTTCTGTGTATTCGAGGCGCAAGCTAGCTTAGCTGATGCCTCGAAATGCAAGTAGGAGACACAAAATTTTTCAACCAAAAAATGTATGCAAAAAAGGGCAATGTATAGCCCACACTTCTTGATACCCACAATCTGGGTATATCCTCCAATCGCACATCTCAAGCCAGATACTCTGTTTCTGTGTATTCGAGGCACAAACTAGCTTAGCTAATGCCTCGAAATGCAAGTAGGAGACAGAAAATTTTTCAACCAAAAACTGTATGAAAAAAAGGGCAGTGTATAGCCCACACTTCTTGATACCCACAATCTGGGTATATCCTCCAATCGCACATCTCAAGCCAGATACTCTGTTTCTGTGTATTCGAGGCACAAACTAGCTTAGCTGATGCCTCGAAATGCAAGTAGGAGACAGAAAATTTTTCAACCAAAAACTGTATGAAAAAAAGGGCAGTGTATAGCCCACACTTCTTGATACCCACAATCTGGGTATATCCTCCAATCGCACATCTCAAGCCAGATACTCTGTTTCTGTGTATTCGAGGCACAAACTAGCTTAGCTAATGCCTCGAAATGCAAGTAGGAGGCAGAAAATTTTTCAACCAAAAACTGTATGAAAAAAAGGGCAGTGTATAGCCCACACTCCTTGATACCCACAATCTGGGTATATCCTCCAATCGCACATCTTAAGCCAGGTACTCTGTTTCTGTGTATTCGAGGCGCAAGCTAGCTTAGCTGATGCCTCGAAATGCAAGTAGGAGACACAAAATTTTTCAACCAAAAAATGTATGCAAAAAAGGGCAATGTATAGCCCACACTTCTTGATACCCACAATCTGGGTATATCCTCCAATCGCACATCTCAAGCCAGATACTCTGTTTCTGTGTATTCGAGGCACAAACTAGCTTAGCTGATGCCTCGAAATGCAAGTAGGAGACAGAAAATTTTTCAACCAAAAACTGTATGAAAAAAAGGGCAGTGTATAGCCCACACTTCTTGATAC
This sequence comes from Xylota segnis, assembly GCA_963583995.1. Lineage (NCBI taxonomy): Eukaryota > Metazoa > Arthropoda > Insecta > Diptera > Syrphidae > Xylota > Xylota segnis. The sequence goes on from OY757239.1 coordinate 50,065,468, forward strand.
CCACAATCTGGGTATATCCTCCAATCGCACATCTCAAGCCAGATACTCTGTTTCTGTGTATTCGAGGCACAAACTAGCTTAGCTGATGCCTCGAAATGCAAGTAGGAGACAGAAAATTTTTCAACCAAAAAATGTATGAAAAAAAGGGCAATGTATAGCCCACACTTCTTGATACCCACAATCTGGGTATATCCTCCAAACGTACATCTCAAGCCAGATACTCTGTTTCTGTGTATTCGAGGCACAAACTAGCTTAGCTAATGCCTCGAAATGCAAGTAGGAGACAGAAAATTTTTCAACCAAAAACTGTATGAAAAAAAGGGCAGTGTATAGCCCACACTTCTTGATACCCACAATCTGGGTATATCCTCCAATCGCACATCTCAAGCCAGATACTCTGTTTCTGTGTATTCGAGGCACAAACTAGCTTAGCTGATGCCTCGAAATGCAAGTAGGAGACAGAAAATTTTTCAACCAAAAACTGTATGAAAAAAAGGGCAGTGTATAGCCCACACTTCTTGATACCCACAATCTGGGTATATCCTCCAATCGCACATCTCAAGCCAGATACTCTGTTTCTGTGTATTCGAGGCACAAACTAGCTTAGCTGATGCCTCGAAATGCAAGTAGGAGACAGAAAATTTTTCAACCAAAAAATGTATGAAAAAAAGGGCAATGTATAGCCCACACTTCTCGATACCCACAATCTGGGCATATCCTCCAAACGTACATCTCAAGCCAGATACTCTGTTTCTGTGTATTCGAGGCACAAACTAGCTTAGCTAATGCCTCGAAATGCAAGTAGGAGACACAAAATTTTTCAACCAAAAAATGTATGCAAAAAAGGGCAATTTATAGCCCACACTTCTTGATACCCACAATCTGGGTATATCCTCCAATCGCACATCTCAAGCCAGATACTCTGTTTCTGTGTATTCGAGGCACAAACTAGCTTAGCTGATGCCTCGAAATGCAAGTAGGAGACAGAAAATTTTTCAACCAAAAAATGTATGAAAAAAAGGGCAATGTATAGCCCACACTTCTTGATACCCACAATCTGGGTATATCCTCCAAACGTACATCTCAAGCCAGATACTCTGTTTCTGTGTATTCGAGGCACAAACTAGCTTAGCTAATGCCTCGAAATGCAAGTAGGAGACAGAAAATTTTTCAACCAAAAACTGTATGAAAAAAAGGGCAGTGTATAGCCCACACTTCTTGATACCCACAATCTGGGTATATCCTCCAATCGCACATCTCAAGCCAGATACTCTGTTTCTGTGTATTCGAGGCACAAACTAGCTTAGCTGATGCCTCGAAATGCAAGTAGGAGACAGAAAATTTTTCAACCAAAAAATGTATGAAAAAAAGGGCAATGTATAGCCCACACTTCTTGATACCCACAATCTGGGTATATCCTCCAAACGTACATCTCAAGCCAGATACTCTGTTTCTGTGTATTCGAGGCACAAACTAGCTTAGCTAATGCCTCGAAATGCAAGTAGGAGACAGAAAATTTTTCAACCAAAAACTGTATGAAAAAAAGGGCAGTGTATAGCCCACACTTCTTGATACCCACAATCTGGGTATATCCTCCAATCGCACATCTCAAGCCAGATACTCTGTTTCTGTGTATTCGAGGCACAAACTAGCTTAGCTGATGCCTCGAAATGCAAGTAGGAGACAGAAAATTTTTCAACCAAAAACTGTATGAAAAAAAGGGCAGTGTATAGCCCACACTTCTTGATACCCACAATCTGGGTATATCCTCCAATCGCACATCTCAAGCCAGATACTCTGTTTCTGTGTATTCGAGGCACAAACTAGCTTAGCTGATGCCTCGAAATGCAAGTAGGAGACAGAAAATTTTTCAACCAAAAAATGTATGAAAAAAAGGGCAATGTATAGCCCACACTTCTCGATACCCACAATCTGGGCATATCCTCCAAACGTACATCTCAAGCCAGATACTCTGTTTCTGTGTATTCGAGGCACAAACTAGCTTAGCTAATGCCTCGAAATGCAAGTAGGAGACACAAAATTTTTCAACCAAAAAATGTATGCAAAAAAGGGCAATTTATAGCCCACACTTCTTGATACCCACAATCTGGGTATATCCTCCAAACGTACATCTCAAGCCAGATACTCTGTTTCTGTGTATTCGAGGCACAAACTAGCTTAGCTAATGCCTCGAAATGCAAGTAGGAGACACAAAATTTTTCAACCAAAAAATGTATGCAAAAAATAGCAATGTATAGCCCACACTTCTTGATACCCACAATCTGGGTATATCCTCCAATCGCACATCTCAAGCCAGATACTCTGTTTCTGTGTATTCGAGGCACAAACTAGCTTAGCTGATGCCTCGAAATGCAAGTAGGAGACAGAAAATTTTTCAACCAAAAACTGTATGAAAAAAAGGGCAGTGTATAGCCCACACTTCTTGATACCCACAATCTGGGTATATCCTCCAATCGCACATCTCAAGCCAGATACTCTGTTTCTGTGTATTCGAGGCGCAAGCTAGCTTAGCTGATGCCTCGAAATGCAAGTAGGAGACAGAAAATTTTTCAACCAAAAAATGTATGAAAAAAAGGGCAGTGTATAGCCCACACTTCTTCTTGATACCCACAATCTGGGTATATCCTCCAATCGCACATCTCAAGCCAGATATTTTCATTTTCTGTGTATTCGAGGCGCAAGCTAGCTTAGCTGATGCCTCGAAATGCAAGTAGGAGACAGAAAATTTTTCAACCAAAAACTGTATGAAAAAAAGGGCAGTGTATAGCCCACACTTCTTGATACCCACAATCTGGGTATATCCTCCAATCGCACATCTCAAGCCAGATACTCTGTTTCTGTGTATTCGAGGCACAAACTAGCTTAGCTGATGCCTCGAAATGCAAGTAGGAGACAGAAAATTTTTCAACCAAAAAATATATGAAAAAAAGGGCAATGTATAGCCCACACTTCTCGATACCCACAATCTGGGCATATCCTCCAAACGTACATCTCAAGCCAGATACTCTGTTTCTGTGTATTCGAGGCACAAACTAGCTTAGCTAATGCCTCGAAATGCAAGTAGGAGACACAAAATTTTTCAACCAAAAAATGTATGCAAAAAAGGGCAATGTATAGCCCACACTTCTTGATACCCACAATCTGGGTATATCCTCCAAACGTACATCTCAAGCCAGATACTCTGTTTCTGTGTATTCGAGGCACAAACTAGCTTAGCTAATGCCTCGAAATGCAAGTAGGAGACACAAAATTTTTCAACCAAAAAATGTATGCAAAAAATAGCAATGTATAGCCCACACTTCTTGATACCCACAATCTGGGTATATCCTCCAATCGCACATCTCAAGCCAGATACTCTGTTTCTGTGTATTCGAGGCGCAAGCTAGCTTAGCTGATGCCTCGAAATGCAAGTAGGAGACAGAAAATTTTTCAACCAAAAAATGTATGAAAAAAAGGGCAGTGTATAGCCCACACTTCTTGATACCCACAATCTGGGTATATCCTCCAATCGCACATCTCAAGCCAGATACTCTGTTTCTGTGTATTCGAGGCACAAACTAGAGAATTTTTCAGCCAAAAAATGTATGAAATAAAGGGCAATGTATAGCCCACAATTCTTGGTACCCACAATCTGGGTATATCCTCCAATCGCACATCTCAAGCCAGATACTCTGTTTCTGTGTATTCGAGGCACAAACTAGCTTAGCTGATGCCTCGAAATGCAAGTAGGAGACAGAAAATTTTTCAACCAAAAAATGTATGAAAAAAAGGGCAATGTATAGCCCACACTTCTTGATACCCACAATCTGGGTATATCCTCCAATCGCACATCTCAAGCCAGATACTCTGTTTCTGTGTATTCGAGTCACAAACTAGCTTAGCTGATGCCTCGAAATGCAAGTAGGAGACAGAAAATTTTTCAACCAGAAAAATGTGTGAAAAAAAGGGCATTGTATAGCCCACACTTCCTGATGCCCACAATCTGGGTATATCCTCCAATCGCACATCTCAAGCCAGATACTCTGTTTCTGTGTATTCGAGGCGCAAGCTAGCTTAGCTGATGCCTCGAAATGCAAGTGGGAGACAGAAAATTTTTCAACCAAAAAAGGGCAGTGTATAGCCCACACTTCTTGATACCCACAATCTGGGTATATCCTCCAATCGCACATCTCAAGCCAGATACTCTGTTTCTGTGTATTCGAGGCACAAACTAGCTTAGCTGATGCCTCGAAATGCAAGTAGGAGACAGAAAATTTTTCAACCAAAAAATGTATGAAAAAAGGGCAGTGTATAGCCCACACTTCGTGATACCCACAATCTGGGTATATCCTCCAACCACACATATCAAGCCAGACGTTCCATTTTGGTGTATTCGGGGCACAAACTAGCTTAGCTGATGCCTCGAAGAAAAGCCTGGATATTCCTTTGACTCCACTTAGCTCTAATTTCTTTAAGATCCTGTTGAACAGTGTCCATAGTAGAGCGCAGTGCATGAACTTTCTATGTCTCGATGTGTCTCGTCTTGAGCATGCATTCAACCCAGACTGAGATTACTTTGTCTGTGTTTTGTTTGTCAACTTTAATGCTGCATAACACAGCATTTACTGCCGAATTCGTGGATTCCAGTAAAACTGATCCAGCTGTGCCACATGACGCTGGAAAACACGCGGTGCAATGTGCAATTTGGGAACAGCTCCTCTGAACTATTCCAAACTTGCACCGGATTTCAGCAAGGAGATGCGCAGTCGTGTGACTGCTTCAATCTAGTGCTGGAACAGATACGGCGCAAGGCAGGTGTTAACACTATCTTCAATAAATCTGTCCAGCTGCTGGGATACGCAGACGACATCGACATCATCGGTCGCTCCCAGAGCGCCGTTATAGAAGCTTACACTGCAATTGAAGAAGAGGCGAAACGAGTTGGCCTTGAAGTGAATGAAAACAAAACCATGTACCTGTTGTCAACAAACAACTCCTCCTATCTAGGAAGACGAAATGTATGCTCTACAAAGCAATGATCCTGCCAGTTCTGCTATATGGAGCCGAGTGCTGAACGATAAGCAGGAAAGCAGAGCTCATTTTGGGCGAATGGAGAAGAAGATATAATCGCGAACTCTATGACACATCGAGCGAATGGACGATAATGCTCCAGCAATGAGGATCTTCGACTCACAGCCTCCAGGTTCGATACGACAAAGAAGACCGAACTTCCGTTCTAAAGACCAAGCTATCGCGGATGCCAGAGCAGCGCGCTCTAGATCGAAGGGAATGGAGGGCTATCGTGTCTCAGGCAGAGACTCTTCACGGGTCGGGAGCCCATTAAGCAAAGTAAGTAAGTTTTGTTGGGCAATCCTGGTAACAAAACAGACGTGGAACATTCAGTAGAAAACGAAAAGAGGGTTCAATTTAGTCCGAGAGGATGGTGTCAACCTCAAGAAACCACAGTAGACAGTGTAGTGCTTCTGGCTCTACATTATCTGGAGGCGCGGGTCAATTGGATTGAAAAAGTTCGCAGTTTTATCCATGCTGTGATCCGGTACTGTCTAGCAGAGACCCCTCCATCCAAATCTGTCCCCAGCCACGTTCAATATCACTAAACCCATCCACCGCTTCGTAACCACTTCAATTAACATTTTCATTTATCACAAGAACTAGACCCAAAGTAACCCAAATACCAACGCTTCTGTTTGAATTGAAAATTCAATCTATTTCAAGAGGCGGAGCGGCGCGTCGCATCCAAAGGACACTTATCACATTCACACCATCCACAATGTCCGCCCATTCGAAACCATTACGGGAATCTCCCCATAAAACCCCCGAAAATCTCAAAAAAATGTGAGCAAAATACAAAAATGAATCTATTCATGGTGTCTTCCTTCCTACCAATGACCTACATCAACCTCACATTCGCCAGACCCCAGTGTGGGGCTACGCTATCATCAATGTTAAGCTGCAACAGTTTGCCTTCGGGACACCAAAAGAGGCGCAACGGCATAAATCCACTTCCGATAGAACCGAGCACGAGTTGTCACTGTCATTTGCCGCAAACTGTTTTGCAGGGACTATACGACTCCACCTTCAAGTGGAGGACATCCCCAAGTGGAATAAAACCCAAGAATAAGAATAATGATAACAAAAATAGATGCAAAAGGATATATCGAATGGCATTTCACAAAAAAGGATTATTTATAGACTCTCCGGCTGGGTATTCACATCCTGTTCATTCTTTCTATCTTAACGCGTATTCCTTGCTATTTAATGATTAACTTTTCTCTATCCACTGGGATAGAGGTATAAATCTTTGTCCAGCCAAAGTGAAGCTCGTGCTGATCATGATGGTGCTTCATCATCTGCCCTATCCAGCACCGTCACCATCATTATCATTTTGCTTTAAGAGTCCTCTGCGAGAGGTTATTTTATTTGTTCTACTTCTTCCACTGCATAGTGAGGAAGTTTCTTATCCTTTGGTCAGTTCTACACACACACACACACACACATACACATTCGGACATAGAGATTCCATTTCATCATCGGCATTCCGTGTCCTATAAAGGATTGCCAGAGATGGAGAATCCGAGAAGCAATTAGATGGAGAAGCAAGGAGAATTTAATTAAATAAACAACGGTTTTGTTTTTTTTTTTTTTGCTTCTTCGGTTGAGGTTTCAGGATATCACTCTCACTCTATCGGCGCACATCGCACTCGCCTGTGTAGGTACTTGGTGTCCTTGCTTTTGTCTATGCTGAGATGTCATCACGGCAGACAGCAATTAATTGAAGGACAACAAATGAAGATGGGAGAGAGCTACTTTAATAAAAACCTTTCAATAAAATTATAATTTAATTGAATGCCACTGAGGAGGGTCCTTGAATCGTTTCGGATGGCGCTGTTGTAAAAAAGTTTTGTGTCTTCATTTTGTGTGCTGCCAAGCGGTGTGAAAGGGGGAATTATTATTCTTGGAAATTCTTCGGAAATGATAAGGATTTCGCGTAAGATCTGCCTTTGGAGTTCGTTGAACTCGATTTCAATGGAATTGTGATGTAAGTAGAATTGATTACAGTCGAGTGGAGCGTTTGACATAAGGATTCTAACATCTGTAGGTGTTAAGTCGTTTGTTATGTGTTATTTCGTCGAAAATATTAAATCGATTTGTGGTTTGTGTGACATTTCTGCAAGGTGGAACGGGTCTGAAAGAGAACAGACAGGTCTGATTGATTAGTGCCAAATCAAGGTGGCGGTTTCTGGGTTTCTGTCATTTATAATTTGGCACTTTGTACCAAAATGTAATTTGCCTTAAATTCAGTCACCAAATCATGTGGCTTTCAAAGTTGAACGTAAGCTATGTATACTCAGACGATAGCTAAATACCTGACAATTGTGGGAACTACCAATTTTTTCTGACAGTTCTGTGACAAAATAATTGTCAGACCAGCCATCTCTCAAGAAGTCTGAAGGAATTGGGACAAAATCTAACAACCGGATGAACTGACAATGTGACGATGCAAATTAATTTGTCATTGTCAGCTTATTTGCAGTCCTGATAGTACTTTCAGACCTGGACATAGCTTTAGCTTTTACTGGGTGGTTTTATAGATCTTCCTAGAGAGCAAAATGGTGGAAATTTTTGGGTCATCTTTTCTTCCTGGAGAAGGGGACCATTTTAGACATTTCATTCTTATAGGATAAGGTCTGTTCCAATGTAAAGGGTGTCGCTTAAAGAATGTGTCAAGCTAAATGGACATCATAGCTTCGTTGACAGGAGGTCACCTTTTTTGAAAATAGAGAGATGATGTTTGGTTTTGGTGCTCGCCACTACGACAAAGCGTCTTTAAATGAAAATGTCCACTCAAGAATCAGGATTAACTCTTGGCACACTTTGATGGTCAACGCGTAACTTGAAATCATTGGCCAATCATATCTGACGCAACTTGCCATAAGTACATGACATTAGTACGTAATGGTAGTGTTCATGTAGTGGCGATTCGGCGAAAAGCGAATTTAGCGACTACAAGCGACTTCAAGCAACTGCGAGCGACGAGAACAACTATCAGAATTTGAATAATCACTCAATCGCTTGTGATTTTACTTGATATCGCGCGAAAAGCCATCGTTTTGCGCGATGCGAATTCGCTTGACTGTGAACACAGCCTTTTGTGCCATTTTTATAAATGTCACTGTTTCCACATGACAACTACCAAATATGATTAACATTTGACAGACGGCAATGGCGCTAATTTTAAACGTAAGTTCCTGTGAACCTAAAAATTAAAAATCCAATAATATTTGCACAGATATGCAGTATAATCCTACCAAACATGGCTTGAGTGATGGCCCTAAACTTGTAAACTAGTCACAATTACCTCTTTTCATTTCTTCTCTAGAAAGCACATAAGACATTGTCTAGGCGAAGAAACAAAGCAGGGTTTCAATCCAGGGTCCAAGAAGAACGATGTTAAAAAAATCAAAGTCACCACACAGAGGAACACTGTAAGTTCTAGTACAGGTTCTGCATTCCTCTTTTCGCTTCTCATATCAGTGGCAGTTAAGTCTGTATCTCAAACATTTCCTAAACTTTGTACAGATTTATATGGAGGATTCCGTCATTTGAGAAGCTAGACACTATGTCTCATAGATCTGTCAAGTGAAATATTTATTTTTATTAGAAACCATCCAGCTGAACGTGGTAGTCCTTGAATATTTTCTGCAAAATCGTCTCTGAAAGTGCCCTACACTAGTCCACAACAATCTGAGCAAAAGAATCTACCCAAATGAACTCAGTTTTGTATGTTTTTTTTTTGTTTTTGACAGCTGAGTTTTGAGTTATGTTAATCCTGTAATTTTATGGAAATTGCTATATTGAGTTCATACCCTTCTTTTTGTTGCTCATTCCCGTCTATCTACTTCTCATGCATTCGTTCCTAATAAGCCTAAACTCCTACCGGAAGGTGGGTTCTGATTTTTTAATACTTTTTGCTTTGAAGCCTTGGAGAATGTCATTAGTACTGATCTGCTATATGCTTCTAAGGCAATGTACTTACGTATCCAATCATCTTTGTTTACAATCATTTTATTCTAACGACGTGTCACCTCTTTCATGGCCAAGAGTCCCGCCATCTTCGTACGATAAACGTCATAATTTGAAAGCTGTCAACCTTTAAAAATAAGTACATTGGATTCACTTTGAATGGGACACCCTTTAAATTAAATGGTTCACTGAACTGAATGCGTCATTATCCATCGGATGATTCCGATGAAATCATAAAAAATGCATCGAATGGCATGCCTATCCAAATCCAAAACATGCAATTGAATCAATTAATCAAATCAAACAATCCGTTAGAATGTTTTATTTATATCAACTAAACCACAAACCATGTCATAGATACCGGATTATCCGGCTCCATCACTTGCGACAGGTGATACAGGCTCATTCGGAATTGCTTTCAGTTTTAATTAAAAATATCAAATATCCTAATTAATTCCGACAGATTGAAATTAGTTTTTCAACCCTAGCCCCAGCATCAATTGGATACAATTTAATGTTTAATTAGAATTCAACTTGAACCATCAGAAACTTTTAACTTTGATTTACGACCCTCGATTGTAATTAACTTGTACCGTGAGTGCGCGCAAACTATTCATTAATAAGTTTAACAACACCCTCGCGGATACACGATCCATATGTGATCTGCTCCCCGTCCGTAGTCCTTTAGTCCTTTGTCTGGCTGCCACTCACTTACTCTATCAATTTCGTTCTCTCAAATGAACAATTTAAAAATCATTCGCTTCAGTGGAGTATTTGCTGTACTAAACGAAAATACAGCCAGGCATGGGAGGAGCGCTGAATAGAAGCAGGATTCTCAAACTACCAGCTCCCAGCTGGGTGGGATGGGTTGGAACCTTGATTTGTTGAAATTTCAGTTTGTAAGGACTTGAATGCTGATGGTGCGCGCTGTGAGGTGATGTGGCGCAAGAGGACTGTGCGGCAGTAGACGTAGCAATCAAAATACAATTCTTTGAAAGGATGCAACCCATCCATGGATGGAAAAGTTCCTGCAGATACAAAAAAAGAAGAAGAAAGCGCTGAAGAAGGAAAAGAAAAAACGATACAAATTCTGGCAACAGATTGCAATGGAATTTCCTGAGTTCCTCCTCGACTATCCTCTCGCCAGTGGTACCGAAAGGATGGTGGCTTTGCAGGGGGTTTTAAAAAACGATCAAATCGAAGACGTAACAGTCAGCGCGACAGAGACGGAGAAACCAATGCTGAACAAGGTCAACAATTCGACCGAAGGAGAATATGTGTGTCCTGATTGTGGACATTAGAGATGATGCTTTCCATTTTCTATTTTTTTTTCTCAATTTAGTTGACTAACAGATCATGTTGCGGCATGACGAAGGAAAGAAGATGTTTTTGTTATCCACTTTGAAGGACAGAATGTTTATTTTTTTGTCCGGATTAGTGTATGGTATTTTCTGTTGGTGTGCTTAGTTGAATTTAAATTTTATGGACACAGGACAATTGGAGCTTGAGTTTGTAGTTGAATATGCATTAGATGGAGAGGATAAGCTTGGCCATGACAACGATAATATTGAATTAAAACTGCAAATAGAGCAGCTATTCGCAATGCAGATTGTTTGCCTTCGGTGGGGGCGATGGTAGTCCATGAATGGAATGACAATAATAAGAGGGACATCTGCATGGCACAAGGGATGACTAATTGAAGAATGATTTCCAAACAAAAATACTCAAAACAACAAACTATCCAAAAACAAAAACAGTCAACGTACATGTGTATGTCTCAACAGGGTAAAGGATCTTCCAGTGCAGGAGATGTCAGAAGAAGTCAAAACAATCAACCATCCGGACTGAGCTGTTTGAAGTATCAATTTGTACAACAAAGGAGCTCGTTGAGCGCAAGGTCGTGAAACATGTTGGGTAAACGTTTCAATTCGTCTATTCTTAGTAGTCAATGCCAAGTGGCGTTCCATCAGGATAATATTTCTGAACGAAATTTTTCAATTCTCACCGATGAAGTCCACTTCTTGCAAATGTCATACTGGACGACTCATTGGATCATAGTTCTTCGACGATGCTGGCAGCACTGTTGCAAACCATGATGACTAGCGGTTATTGGAACCAAATGGAAGACAATGACATGGTCTCAACAAGATGGCGCCACATTCTACAAAGATGTCAGGTGATATATTATATTTCCTTTGGTTTTGACAACAACATCGGCTATGCCAATCAGTTGGAGACCTGAAAATTGACATTAAATGCTAAAAATGGTGGCGTAACGCCCAATTTATGGGAAAAATTCATGCCAAATCGGGCTGAACGCAATCACTTTGGCAGGCGTTTCCGTGGATGATATTTGAATGACGTTGTACTCCATAATTAATGCCATCAATCCGGGTTTTATTCAAAATAACTTGTTTTTGATGTCGCTAACACAGCCGATTTTCTTTAAGAAACAAAGTGAAACACCCTTAGTCCTTCAAAATTGTAGCTGTCAACTGTGATAGTAGTTATTTCAGCTAAAAATACAAGCGATTGGCCCTCCTGTTTTGCGAATGCCTGGCACTTAAGCAAACTCAGACTACCTCTAGTTAAATCCAGCTTGAAGCTCATCAGCTTATGTTTGGTTTTTACTCGACTCAGAAGGTTTCAGAGGTGCTATTTCCTGTGAACAGTACGGAATCGACTGACTTAGCTCATTTTGAACTGCATTTTGAACTAATGCATTGCCTCACTGGCATTCAAAAGAGAATATGTGGACTCGAATTTATTCTTTATACCATGTACAGCCTGTCTGAGGGCTGAATGTTATAGCAAGTGGTCTTAAAGTTTTTATAGTAATTTTGAATAATTTCCGAACGTTGTTTGGTCATGAACTTCAGTACGATAAAAACGCAGACTTTGATTGATGTTCTGACATTACCAAAACATTAAAAGAGTTTAAGAATGTGTCTGCATCAAAGTACAAAATTGTTATGTCCTTATTGAAAAATACTTCCTGCAAGCAAATGTCCGAGTGAGTATCTCAATTTGCCTCGAAATAAGCAGTCCTAATGGCTGTCCAATATGAATCAGCTCCACATGTTATTCATGATAACGTGTACATTCCTGTTTTTGCTGAAATGCGCCGACTAAAGTGGTACATACCAATCGGATGGTTGTACAAAACTTCCCACACGCCGCAGGGAACGTTTCCCAGCCTGTTTCGATTTTGCAACCAACCGCTAACCAAATATCATTCATTTTAACATTTTAAAATGAAAGAATTCGCGATTCCCCCCAAAATCTATTGCCATATACAACTATTGAGATATTTTGCGCTCAAACAGTATCGAGGAAGTAATTCATATTGTTTCGAACAAACACAAATGAACCCCATGACAGGAGTTCCGATCGATACTGTTCTAATGGCGGATGGCTCCTTTGTATGTACGAAAACATATCTAGGTTAAATATGGCAGATAGAAAGTACAACTTTAGGTTCATGTCGCCTGGTAACGCTTTAATCCCTCTGCTCCGGATGAGTCGGAGAAGGGGAGGCAAATTTTGTATTACTTTTCGTTGATATTTGAATACAGCAGCAGAAGTGAAATGAATTTGGCGGAAGTAGTTGCCATGTTACCCCTTATTAGTACTCGAAAGTTTGCTTTTTTTCTTTTAAATTACAATTACATTCGATGACGGAAAACTTGAAACATAAAGTTGTGATTGAACTTTGAACTCTTTCGAGTTTTGCCTAAATTTTAACTAAAAGAAGTCAAAAACAGTTTTTGACAGGATGAAGTTGATTATCCTTGTACGCCGCATTTTAGTTGGCTGTAAGGTGATAAAAGGATTCAGTGGAGTACCACAGGGCTGCATTGTATCACCGTATCTACTTTTGGTGTGAAATTGACATAACAATGTATCGCTCTAGAGGCTGTCAAATGGAGTCAAGTGGTTTGTTTTATAATTCACTTCCTCAAGGCCTTCCTCCTGGGGCGGCGAGTCTATGGAACCCAGGCCTTGGTTTCTAACTACCATTCGTGTTGTGCATATTTTTTACACTAATGGATGGAACCTACTGTTTAATGTCGTAACCAAAGGCAGATTTAGTGTTTAAGTAGATTTCTCATGACAGTTTTACTCTCAGATGTTTGTCAGGCGTTCGCGAGAAGTGGTGTCTTGAAATATATTGTAAGTGTTGTCCTGAAACTGGAACAACGCACTAACCACTTCAGCCACGGCGCCCCACACAAGTGCTTAACACTGCACTTATTAATGCTAGGACACGGCGCGGGAGTTGGGAAAGAAAAATAGGGGAAACCGATGAACATTGGTTTTAAATGTTTGTGGATTGGAATGTGGGACAAAAATAGAGCTTGGTACTGTATGGGTTTAGAAAGAATCCCTTTACTTGATTGTACGTCCGAAGGTAGGCTTGAGGAGAAAATGATGACCGTATTCGAGAAAACTATTGAAGGTGCGGATTGCAACTGGCTATTTTGCTGGACCACTTATTGCATAAAAAAAAGATAAAACAAGTGTAAGAGGTTTTGGATGCTTTGGACCAGGCTTGGAAATTATGCTCAAGCTTGGCCAGATGTATACCTTATATATTGCAGTCAGATCAGAGGGGTAAGATTCGACAGCGTTATCCCTTCTGGTTTGGATTCGAAGGCTCTGCGAACTGCAGCATTTGTGCCTATCCGTTCCATATGTGTAGGTCATCTTAGAGGAATGATCCTTACTTTTCTGACAAGGTCGACCTCACTATACAGTTCGAACATACTTCACAGTTGAATCTCCTCCTCCAAGAGCTCATTAACGCAAACAGGACGGAATGTCTCTGGAAACATCCGAGGATAACCTAATCAACTCTCCATGCCTCAAGTACGATTGGAATGAATGAGCTTCCGGATATGACCTCACTATTCAATTGGCTCCTCAGCCATGCGATCAGCAAAAGTTATTCCTCGTTTAATTTCTGCTACCGCTTCCTGCGTATCTGGGGCACGCATGTAATGACTAGGACTGGATGTAATGACTCTTCGTGAATGATGCGTGAATTCTTAGTGCCCCTCCAGATGGAAATGGCCCTCATCAATCATGATGAAAAACCGAGGTTCAGAAGAGCACGAGTTTAGACGCGATTGGTAGTCTGCAAGGTGCAACTTTTTCACTTGAACGCGTTGTAGAGACCAACGTATAATGGCCAATTCTGCTGCCCTCACCACATATCGAAAATCGACAAGGAAACTCAGAGGTTATATCGTGTGTCTCCATGTGTGCCATGCATTGCATAGAGGTTGGTTGGGAACAACTATCAGCTTCACTCTTTTTGGTCCCAAATAGCGATAAACCACTTTGTGAGTGGCCTGTTCGGTGTCGTATACGTAACTAATTTTTCTCATAAAATTTTTGGATGAAAAATTTTCTTCTCAATCCGCACAATGCGAGGCAGCAGCTGAGCCTCTATAAACGTAGCCTTGAAATCCATGAATTGGGTTTTTTCCAGGATCTGTCGGAATGTAAGAATCTAAACGACTGTAAACTTTCCTCCGATTCGAATCGGAGTTTCAGGCTTTCACACAGCTCAATACGACCTTGTATGCGATGTCCAAGGAACTAACACCTCTGTATTTGGCGATCTTGTGGATCTTCGTGGCTTCTACCATGTCATATCCAACTGCTTCGAGCAACTCGCCCTGTAGGCCATCAGGTCCAGTAAAATAAATAAATACTTGGCGCAACAGGTCGATGGGACCTAGGGCCTAGCTTCTCACAACCATTCGTGTTGTGCGTGTTATATTCTTTACACGAATGGAGGGGGCCTACTGTTTAATGCCGTATCCGAAGGGCAATATGGTATTTGAGAAGCTTTCTCAAGACAGTTGTACTCTCGGATGTTTGTCAGACGCTCGCGAGAGGTGGGGCCGTGAAAAACTTTTAGATGTCCCCGACTGGGATTCGAACATTGAATCCCTTGCTCCATAGTCCAACGCACTAACCACTGAGCCACGGCACCCCGTGGTCCAGTAGCCAATTCTATTATGCTGTCATGGTCAGGATTTAAAGAGCTTAACACACATATATTGCTGCTCCAGTTTCATGGTCGAAGAGAGGAGACGCAAGTCTGGAAACGAATTTGACAAGAGTACTGTCGTCGGCAAAGGAAAATATTGGATTATCAGTAGAGTGGTAGCGAGCAGACCATTTCTGAAAATAAAAAAACAGAAACGGATACCAAATGAAGCCTTGAGGGATGCCAACATTTATATGGTGGATGCCGGACTTAAAACTGTCCAAAGCGACTTGGAATGTTGGATTGAGCGTTCTGAGAATAAGTAAGGCTCGAAGCCAAATGCATGCATTTTCAACAAAAAGGCTTGATGCCAAACTCTATGCCTTTGGACGCACAATAACGAGGAACAGACATCTACATCAGTTGCCCAGAAAACAGCATTTCAGTGGGAACATTTCTTCGATCTCAAAAGATGAGTAGAAAGGCCCTATCCTGATATTTAAAGTTACTCAGAGGAGCTTGCACTGAAAGATGCCAATTGTTGTTCGCCTTAGAGTCACAGATTCATTGACCAACTAGAACTTTGTATTAGTCGAAGTGGAACCGGAACCAGAAATTCATCCCACTTCCACTTAGTGGGGATAAGTACAGTCTGGAGCTATCTGAGTCTCAAACAACTTTCGATTTTCTTTACAAGAGAGTGTTGACTCCAACCTGCAAGTCAAAAATCAATGTCTTCACCTAATTAGTGTAGCCATGGTGGCATGAGTCCACCTTTCTGTCACAAGTTAACCATTCGATCCTTCCTGACGATTCTGTTCTGAATACCATGTCGCCCTCTCCGGTATTTATCCCTAACCCTAAATGAAACCAGGTGTGATGAGGGACCGCCCTCCATGAAGGACCCACCTTTAGCTTTCATCAAGATCACTGAGGTGGAACATCCAAAAAATAACTCATACCATCCAGTGCACACAAAAAATCACCAAAAATCTATGAAATTCATATTCACATTCGCCCATGAAAGGCTACACATACACGTTCGGGTAATAAAGCCGGAAATGGCTTACACAAGGTGGTGGCCAAGGCAACAATAGACCTCCCTTTCCAGTTATGGAAAAAATTTTATATTTTTGTTTTTCTACTGAGAAATTCCATTTCACTAAATGACGAATGGGAATGTCAAACCAAAAGGCATTCAATGAGTCTGCAAAAATGGCCAAAAAGAATGTCTCCACACTCGGAGAGCTAGAGTCCAAGAAACGAGACATAAATACAATTCAGAACCCACTCCACAGGAGATCAGCTTAAATGACAGAGTGTGCAAGGATTGCGAATGCTTGGGAGTGCCTATGGCACATTTATGTGCAACTCATTTCCGGCCTTCTGTGTGAATAGTGAATGTCACTTCCAGGTATTCTTGGCAATTTCCCTTTATTGCCATCGCATTCTAAGGATATTCACTTTTTTTTTTCTCCTCGTTCGTCCTTTCTTGGTCAATGGGAACCAATCCAAAGGAGGATTCATATATGTACCATTGAAGGAGGGTAATAATAACAGCAACAACTACAATTTGAGTGCCAATAATCAGGACTCGAAGATGTGATAGTATTCACGAACACCGACACACAAAAAAAAAAAGGATAACGTTGTAATGGCTATGGTAAGTCAGAAACCGAAAAGAAAGAGGAACACAAAGAGAAAGATAAATTCCTTTCCACTTCTAGTGTAAGACCCAGAGACACGAAGGAGGCCTTTTAAAGGTTCTCGCAAGGATAGGAGAAGAAAAAAAAAAAACAAAACCAATTCGAATGGCAAGTGGAATAATAGAACAAGAAATGTAAAATGGTTTGCAGGATGGTGACCTAGATTTTAGCCAGAATCAAAGTATGCAACCATCAGGATGGAGGTGGTGGTGATACTTTCCTTCGAATCGATACGTTCATTGTCTCCTTTCAGTTAAATAAATTTTGTCATCTCTGTATTGGGTTTGGTTATTCTGTTGTCCTTTTCGGTTGCTTTATGCTGTCGTGCCATGAAACCTTCGATGAATATTCATGGCATTGCACAAATTGTGTGGACATGTGTGTGAAATAATGTCTGGCATTCTAAGAGGTCCTTTTCCTCTCTTATTCATGAGTTTTGTTTTACAAATTCCTTAACGTATTGACAGGACTTTTACTTCTTCTTGGGTGAAACACAGTGCTTGCTCTTTAGTGAACAATTAATATTCGTCTGCGGAGAATTATTCTATGAGTTTGTGAAGTGAAATTGAGAAAACAATTTAGATTCCACGTGGCGCTTGAGCGAGAGTTATTATGTAGACTGGTTTAGGAATACGGGCGGAGGGCGTACCGGCGCTTATTAAAGGATTTCCAGGAAATATTCAGCACGGGGACACTCAAGTCATAAGTATACTTTGCATAAATAAATGTTAATGAATAATAATTCTTTGAATTAAATTTTCTTAAGAGGCGTGGGGGAACGCTCGCGTTACAAAAAGGTCTTTAAGGCCGCTGTTGTGCGGCTAAAAGGTGTTGTTTGAACTTACATGTAGGTATTGTACTATTTAGTCTTTTTGCGAATGACTTTTGCAGAGGTTGCATGGACGAAAAAGGAGGAGGTAATCGTTCCCCACCTTCCTTATTCCTGCCCAACTCTCTCTTGAATTAGAAAACTAAGTCTTCTGACGGACGTAGACATCAATAGCCTTCTACGCTTCATTTGATCCACGTGATATCACAATGGATCTACTATTTCTCTAAGCGTGCTGGCAGGGCCTTCAACCATACCAAACTTTAGCCACAAGGACCTTCCACTCGGGAACACAGTTTACACTTGATCAACGGACTCTTGACCCGTCAAGAGATTCTGCTGAGATATGGCAATTTTCCACTCGCTCCGCTACCGGGCACACTGCTTTCAGTTGCATGGATAAAATGCTCGGGCATCCCCAATAGCTTGATCCTTAAAACGCCAATTTGGTCTCACTTTTCGTCTCGAAACTGGGACTGTGAGTCAAAGGTACTCATCTCATTGTCCTTTTTGGACTATATCTGGCACACTGGACTGAAAACTTGACGAAGTATGGTTTGCTTATGGTCCAGCACTTGGCTCTATATAGTGAAACTGGCAGGATCAATGCTAGAACTTTTGCACCCATTTGTTTCATAAACCGAAGTATCAACGGTTTTTTGGGTTCCTAGGGTGTCACTTGTGGAGTTGATGTTTGCTCGGAGATAGGTACACTCCTTGAACAGATGCTTCTTTGCATAGCTTGTTCTTGATTTCGCCATCACTTACTTCAAGACCTGGGAGTGACCGTTTATATCAATGTCGTCTGCATATTCCAGCAGCTGGACCGATGTCTTCCATGTTCACACCATCCTTGCACATTGTCTGTGCCAGCACAAGATTGAGGAAATCACACGACGAGGTATCTCCTTCCTGAAATCCGGTAAATGTTTCGAATAGTTCGGAGGAACTGTTTCCGAATTGGAACTTGGCCTGTTGGATCAGTTTCGCTGGAAACCTTATAGAACTCAAGATCATGATGCTATCATATGCGGCCTTGCAATCGATAATGAGATGATGAGGAGTTGACTTGAAATTCGTTGGTCTTTTCCACGATTTGTCTTTGTCTTCGGACGACCATCGATCTCTCGGACCAGAAGCCACATGTGCCGATAAGATTTCAGACAGTAAGTGCCCAGGATCTCATATGCAACAGTAAGGAGCAATGTGCCGCGATAGCCCTGAGACATTGACTCATAGACCAGTCATGGGGCATGGCGTCATTAACCTACACTTCATCAGAACCATGTTTGAAGAACTTAGGCCATCGGAGAAACATGCCAACCTCTTTAAAACTGTGTAAGGAGATGGCTTCTTCATTTCTTCCTCTTCAGTCACTCTCTCTATATAATGTCCTTTGATATATCTGCTATTCCCTGCGCTAGGTTTCCTTCGAAAAAAAATGAAACATTTCATCGAGTAGGACGAATCTGGAAAAAAACCTTATTCCGAACTCTCCCAGCTGTACCAGGATGTAGATGTACTCTCAAAGGCCGAAACTACAAAAGTATGCAAAGCATGGCACGGGTCGTGCTCGCAAAAAAGCGCCTCCAATGACAAGTGAATTCAACAAATTCATTTCCTAATCAAAAACCAAAACGTGGCTTACCATTCCTCAATATCTACGCTGCTCACTTCCTCTCCCCTGAGCAGGTATGTAGGTACACCCAGGAGACTGGACGCAAAGGATTCCCTCTTTGTTGTTCAACACAATGTTCACCCTATCATTCATCAAATTCCCGAGTACTTTATTATTCAACAAACACGAAAGATGAAGGTAAAGTCCCCCTTTCCAGGCACGTTCATCCCTGCCACCCGGACGTTCCCCCGCGCCAGCATGTCATCAACTTTAATTAAATGCCTCGAATAACTTCCACTTTTTCATTGCCAGGTACGAGACTACAACAAATCACTGCGCTTAACAATGCTTTATTTCGGAATTATTACAAATCCTACCAAAGGATCCCCGACCGCCCATTCTTCTGCTATCGCCTGGTACCCGGTACCCCGTAGCAGTGTGCCAGTTCCAGTGTGCCATCCCGACTTCATCAAAGCAACAAAGAGCCATTAATCCCTTTTTCGCTTTGTGCAGCCATTCGTAAAGGAATTCATCCATTCATTGTCCTTTCTCCCAAGTAGGCGCAGGAGGAGGAGGAGAAGGATGTGGACCTGTCCTCCTCATCGGCTACACAGTATCTATAATCTTAACCAAAGATACGAATTGTTAAGCAATTATTAAGTGTGAAGCTAAGAAAATGACATTCACCCTTCCTGAGTCGCTCACCTTCACAGCCTCCCACCCAACCCTCAGTACCGTGATAAGGGGATACACGGCACTTCTTAGATGGAAATTAATTATGCGAACTTATCATAATGCAAATACTTTGCCATTAGCAAGTGGGACGACGACCCAAAGCTTTGTTAATATTTCCGGCAAAAATTTCGCTTCCCTCCCGAGCCGTAGCAGGACGAAACCAACGAGGAATTCTCGTTCGCGAGCACTGAATCCCGCAAAAATTTGGTGCACGTAGCTCTGGAACAGGAAGAATTTTCTACCAATTTGAGCATTTTTTTGTGCTCTCAACCCTTATGAGTGAATTACATTCTTTTGGCAGACAGGATAAGTCATCCGGCGCTGGTAGGCATCGCAACCGTTGATATAGTGTTGCTCCGCTCCCAGTTGGAAGTATATTAACGATATTAGGTTGTAAAATGTTATCCTTGTCGAAACGCGGTTTTGAGGGAAATTCTATCCCTCTTGCCCTCTGGTGGCTCTGGGTTTTTTTTTCAGTGGAACACGTCTATATTTGACAGAAAGGAACTACACTCCAGGATATGACAGTGAATAATAGTTTTTTTTTTCTCCCCCCGAGTTTACCTTAATCCGCTGTGAAGAAGGACTTGTCAGTGAGTTTTGTCGAGGACCCAGTGTAGTTAAATGGAGTTTTCTCCTTTTTTTTTGTGGTTTTGTGGAGGAATTTACCTAAATAGAGAAAAATGCGGCGGATTATGTCGGATTTTAAGTGGGGTAATGGGAATAAGGCTGCGTTAAGTGGGTTTGTTAGACGCCTCGACTCTGACAGTAATCAGTAATTATTTGCTTATTTGCAGGAAACGCTACTGTTGGAGGACTTAATCCTAAAATCTCTGAGACTTATAGTTTGCCAGCAATTAAAGGAGTTCGCTGTGGATGATGAAAGGATTGAGTGGTTTCACTCTCATTATACATCTTTAAGCGCGCAGACAGGGCACTTAAACGGCATCTATACGTGACGCCATCTAGTAGTCAATTTAGTGTATACAGTAAAATGTTAAACGTTTTGAAAAGGACCAAAAAAACATCTAGAAATGCATAGAGAAGTAGAACACTTTGTATGTGAAGAAGGGTTCCACAGGAGGGGCTGCTGAGACCCATGCTTTACACCTGATTATACGCGACGTTTTAATGTTCAGGATTTTGAAGTTTAAAACTTTTTGGAAAACAATTAGATTGGTCAGGTGGTTGGAACGTACGTGCAATGTGTCTGTAATTGAATGAAGGGATATTTTAAGGACGTGCTACCGTAGTCCAATACTCGCACTGAGGCGTCAGACGAGCTCCTTTGTCAATAAGAGAACAAAAAGGTTACGCATACGCCACCGAACCAGCTAGCCACTTAGTGAAAATACCATCCCTCAACACAATGCTAACAGGACATTCTGTTTCTGTGTACCTTTCGCACAAATGAGCTCAGCTGACACCTCTGTGCGTGTATTGAAAACTCTTGGCTCTTCGGAGAGCCAAGGAACAGAGTACGTCTACTGATTTCAATATAAATTCGAGGACACGAAAGATACCGTCGCTCACAAGAGAGCCACGAGAACACTATATTCTTCAGAAAAGAAGATTGCAGGTAGGCACCAGGACACCAGGAACTAGGCATCATAGTGAACCCACTGAAATCCCCGAAGAACCATTATGGTAACAAAACTAAGCCTAAACCATCTCTAGCATCTCAACGTCTTTTAAGTTGTCATAGATGATCAAGTGCACTCAGAGCCATGGCCTGGTATTCACAAACTAGATGTGTGATGTCCTCCCACATGTGAAGGTCACAGTGAAGCCAACAGGCACTTAACCTTCTGCTCAGTCTCATAATATCTAACAATGCCCCCAAGACATTCAGGGGCTTTGACGTCCTAAGTTGGATCAGATTAGGTCACCCATGTTGAGGAAATTCTCTAGAATAATCCTCTTACCCATACAGTTCGGTGGTTTCAAACTTCTAACTGAGTTGTGGAAACTCGGATCCAATTTTTTGGCCAATTTGTGAGCCCTTTTGTTCCCCTCACCATCGTAGTGTTCATACACAATGTCCTGAGCACTGTGCGATGATTCCTAATTAAATCAGATTTTATGTCTTTGGATCAATGTCGTGTCAGATACTGATCCCATCTCTGGTAGTTCCACTGCTCTGAGCATAACTAGAATCTCCATTTGGAATACATTACATGTGGCTGGGAATGTCAGGGCTACTACCTGAGTCCTTGTAAAGTGTATGGGAACCGTTCGTATACATTGTAATCTCATTTTGCAGAGAGAAAGCTTTTCTCTGTCAATCCTTCCTTCCTGGATACAATACTTTACATGGTGTATCGTAGTCGAGGGTACCGAGCATGTCATCTGAAAGATGTTGGGAAGTGATTCCCTTAAAATGGAGGAACGTCTCACACTCTAAGACTTGAAATGTAGTGACATATCAGAATGCCATCAATGACTAGAACCCAGAGAATGGGGTTCGCCTCCTTCAGGGGTATGCTAATGGAACCATATTCGAGAACTAAATCCATGTTTCTTGAGATGATCATTTGCAAAAGTAGTCATTGACAGGGCTTTTGACAGCGTCCTTCTTTTCATTTTTAAAGGAGGCTTCTTGCCTAAGGATGCAAGCATGGCAAATTCCTTGTAGTGAAGGCTAGTTTCATTTTTCTCTGCCACCTCGTGAAATTCAGTGGGTCTGTAGTTGGAAGGCTTTCACTTGACTTGATTCATGAAGATGACCCTCACTTCTCTCCAAGCTGCTGGCATGCTTGAAGATTTCTGTAAGCCAGACACTGACTTTTGTTGGAGCTTTCTCAAGCATAATTGGGAAAATAGTCTCAGCCCTGGACGCCTTGAATGGTGTGTATGACATAACAGCCCAGCGCATGCTCTTCCATGTAATGAGATGTGCTGCCTCCTCCTTTATCGACAAACTACTACTGTCTGAGTGCCCATTCGTTATAGAATCCACTGGTGTAGTATATCCTGGAAAGTATGTAAGTGTCGGCTATAGTTTCCAATGTGGGCGCCGTGGCTCAAAGGTTAGTGCGTTGAGCTATGGAGCAAGGGGTTCGAGATCGAATCCCAGTCGGGGAACACCTAAAAAGTTGTTCACGGCCCCACCTCTCGCGAGCGTCTGACAAACATCCGAGAGTACAGATGTCCTGAGAAAGCTTCTCAAACAAAAAACTATATTTAAGGAAGGATTTTTAAAAACATATCGCTACTTTGCCGCAGGATACTTACTTACTTACTTAGGTGGCGCTACAGTTCGGGGTGAACCTGGGCCTCAACCAACAAGCCTCTCCAGTTAGACGGGTCCTTAGCTAACTGCCACCAGCTGCGCACTCCAAGTCGGTTGAGGACCCCTTCTACTTGTGCGCGCTACCTAAGGCGAGGTCTTCCTCTATTGCGTTGTCCCTCCGGGTTTGATTCGAAAACTCTACGGGCCGGAGCATTGGTGTCCATTCCCTCTACATGTCCTAGCCATATAGTTCGTCGTTGAATCTTCTCCTCCAAAGCCCGTCAACGCAAACGGGACCGAAACTTACACGAAGAATCTTTCTCTCGAAGCGACTGAGGATCTCTTCATCCGCTTTAGACAGTGTCCATGCTTCAGCGCCATAAAGTAGGACTGGGATGATCAGGGTCTTATAGAGAGTCTCCTTGGTTCTTCGGAATAGGGCTTTGCTTCTCAATTGCCTTCTTAGCCCAAAGAAACAGCGATTGGCAGGAGTTATCCTTCGACTTATTTCTGCTGAGGAGTCATTTTCAGAGGTTTTAGCAGAGCCGAGGTAGACGAAGTCCCTTCCTACCTCAAAGTTGTAGCTGTCGATGATGACGTTCTATCCAATTCTTCGATGTTGTGCGTCCCTTCTCGTTGACAGCATATGCTTTGTTTTGCCCTCGTTTACCTCTAAACCCATTCTAGCAGCCGCAGGATACCAGCGACTTAAATTCTGTGACGAAAGGGAATCACATTTCACTGCACAATCATCATCGAGCGCTTGGAAGGACGTCAACCATTTCATCTCACAGTCCACTGAGAATATGTACTTCGAAGACAATAGTCCTAATAGTCGCACTATCAACGCAAGGATAAAGGAATGCCTCCTCGCCTCGAAGATCCAATTCTACATTTAATAACCAATTTATCTATTACACTTCCTATTTGTACAAACTTAAGAACACTCATTATCCCTGCAGCTGGGATATCACAATCTTAAGCTGTCTTACCCTCATTAAGTTTCAAAATAATTAATTTTTAGAGAAATATAAAGAAAAAAAAAAAAAAACAGCTACAAATTCCTCCATAAGGACACCAGAGGCCGAACCAAACCGGATCCCTATGTAAAAATTTAATATATTCATCGTCCTTTAACAAAGGAAACATTTTTCATAACACAAAATTAAACACTTAAGCATCCGGAATCTCCGAAATCTCCCTAATACGGGACCCATTTCGGCCCAGAAATGTATAAAATAAACGCACAAACGAGAACAAAAAAAAAACGAACGACGAACGAAAGGAAATCCCAGGACCACTCGCACGTAAACCGAACTATTGTTCCGCTTCAAGGATATCTCTGGTTTTGTCATATCGTTCTTTTTTTTTTACCATTTTTTTGTTTCTTTTTGTCGTTTTGTCGTTTTGCCGTTTTCTGTTCATTTGAAGTGAACAAATTTAACACTGATGGCTGATGGCCAGAAACAAAGGTGCTATTTATAAATGTGGATGATTTTTCATAATGATTCCACACAGGATATACGTATTATTCTCTTTCAGGAATTCACTCTCATTATGGTCCATGGGCTGGTCCAGATTTGCGCCCAGTATCTCCTCTGCCTGCCGCCTGGCCGTCAACAACGAGCCAACAATAGATCAACTGTCCACCGCATCGCCTCTCGTACCATAAACCAACGAGTGATTTATATTTAAATCGTCCTGTCGGATGGGGTACTTTAATTTTAAACACCGAGGTGGGATCCCGGCTCGGAAACTAATTTATTTATCTAACTTGAATCGTTTTGGTATCTGGCGGCGACGACGCACGAGCGGCGTGTAAAAAAACCACCCACAGGGACAGAGTGGAATAAGCCACGAATAATGGCCGATGAATAACTAATTAACGAGTGAATACATTCGTGTAGTCGTCGTTAGTATTCACAGTCGAATGGATTACAATTTACAGAATTTTTGATAGCACCTCACCTACTCTGGTGATGGACATAAAATATTTATGGATGCACGCCCCATTGATGGATTTTTACCACCATGGAGGGCATGGAGTTGTCAAAGATTTGGGGATTGTTTGTAGCTTTTCCAGGAGTATCCTGATTTTTGCTGCAATATTGTGAAAGGACCAACAATAGAGTCGATTATTTCTCATATTTGTCTCAACCGATGGCGGAACCGTGCTGCTATGTGGATGTGGTACCTGGAGGGTGACCGCCACTATCACGAGGAAGCTGCAAACGTTCGTCAATAGGTGCCTACGTTATATCTTTAGGATTCTCTGGCCAAACCGTATCCCTAATGAACAACTTTAACAGAGAACGGGCCATGAACCTATAGGCACAACAATACGATATGTGGATTGGACATACTCTACGAAAGGGTGACAGGTCCATAGCTAACCACGCGATTCAATGGAACCCGCTTACTCAGGATGGCAGGATACACGACGGTCCTAGGAGTACGTTGGAGAGTTGGGAAGACACATTTTCAGAAACCGCACACGATGGCGCGTAGGCATTTTCGAGGCTCTAGGACCCACAAGGGGATACAGGACTTAAGTAAGAGTTGATTATTTCTGGTCGAAAAAATTCATGAATTTACAATATATTTGCTCTGTTATGGTATGACTACATTAGTCGAATAATTATTCATACAACAAATACTAATTAGAAAATACTCGCAAGTGAATAATGCCATTCAGAGTGTAAATCTTTGACGATTTAAAGACTTTTTCAAAAAATGGATGTTGCTGACAGCTCCTTGCACGAGTATTGGGTCTTTCGATCAGTCTAAGTCTAGGAACACAAATAAGGGTAAGACCCTACACTTGTCACTTTCAAAAGGAGTGACAATTTAAGATCATGTAGGAGGGACCATCGATCAATTGAATTTAGAAAGATGGTTACTGGTCAACATTTTGAAGGCTTTTTCAATAAGGGCATACCAATTTAGGACTTAAATAAATTACAGAATAATTGAAATATTGGGCTGAAATTTATTTGGTATATAACACATATACTAGATTTAATTACAGCAATCTTTCAGATTTGTATGACCAACACTCTTCCAGATATATCGGCCGGAAGATTGAAAATTTCGGGTTCGATGTTCTTCCCCAGCCCTTCTAACGTTGTTAACATGATTTGCAAAAGTTTTTCGTTCACAAACCATATTGTTATAAAAAATCAGGTCTTCATAAACGTTCCGACAGTAACATGTTATAAAAAAAGTAAAAAAAAATCATTTTGATCAAAATATAAAATTGTTATGTCCCTATTGGAAAATCCTTTATAGTGTATGAACGAATTTTAGCAAAAACTAAAACCTGGACTCTACTATTCCCAGACTAAGATTTGACGAAAATTTACAGATTTCACTCATTTTTAGGACATCTAGGGACGACAAGTCGATTCACTTACACACCAACGGATGGAGGTATTTTCTCTGATCCCTCCTTCCGTCTTCCTAATCATGTAGCGGAGTTAATGGCAATTTAAAGTTCAGACTTGACTCAAGAAAAGCTGAATATCCACTACAGAGATCCTTCCCGATAGCCAAGAAGCTGTCAAATCCTAGGAATATGTCTCCAAGTATTCGGAAGTTGCTCTAGACTATCTTTTGTCTCTCTTAGAGGTGGCAGAGCTGTTTAACTTGCACAGGGCATATGGATATTCCAGAGAATTGTAGGACCGGTGCACTCAACAGCAATAAAACTAATATCCGCATCACTGGTAAGGCTACCTTGGCCATTCCAACCACTAAATGCAGATTAAAAGTAAACCTGAATGCTCTAGAAGGATCAAATCTTAGGTGTACATGTGGCAAACCAGATTTAGACTTGCTGAATCTGAAAAGGTGTAAGATTTTGGTCTGTCTTAGCAAATTGCCGTTCAGCATTATAATAGTAGACTTGGAGTGCATTTTAACGATTTTTTTAAGATACACAGGACTCTCTCTCACTTACTTACTTATTTAGGAAGTGCTACAGTCTAAGCTTCAACCAACAAGACTCTCTAGCTAGCGCGGTATTAGGCTAACTGCCTCCAGTTATGCACTCTGCAACTTGGTTCAGGTCCTTTTCCACTTGTGCGTGGCACCTAAGGCAAAGGTCTCTTTGGATTGTATTCGAAGAGTCTGTAAGCCAGAGAATGTCTTAGCCATCTTAGATGACTACAGTGCCATTTTTTGACCAAAGCCCTGTCTAGCTCGTATAGTACGTCGTTCAATCTCTTCCTCCAAAACCGCAAAACGGGTCCGAAAATCATCCAAAAATGTTGTGTTCGTCCATCCTTCTGTGCCATAGAGTAGGACCTGGATGAATTCCTGGATAAATTCCTGCTCTATGACAGAGTCTTATTGGTGTTTGCTTTCTTAGGCCAAAGAAACAACGATTGGCAAGAGTCACTCTTCGTTTGATCTCGGAAATTATGCTGTTGGCAGAGTTTATAGCAGAGCCGAGCAGGAAGAAGTCTACAGGTACCTCTTCGTGATACCATATACTTCGTTTTGGTCTCGTTCACCTCTAAATCCATGTTAGTCGCTTCTGTTCTAATATTTGCAAACACACCACACACTCTGTGTCCTGGCGATGACATCAATATCATCAGCGTATGCAAGTAATTGCACAGACTTTTGGAAGATTATACCCCTGATGTTGGCTTGTCAGTTTCGTACAATTTTCCCAACAGAATATTGAAAAAGTCACATGACAGCACCTTGTTTGAGTCCTGTTTTGATATCAAAGATCTCGGTATGATTGCTTCCTACCTTCTTGGAGCAGCGAGTGTTCTTCATCATCATTCCGTACAATCTGACAAGTTTGGCAGGGATACCAAAACTAGACATGGCTCTGTATAACTGCGTACGGCTCTGTATAGTTCGTTTTCATAAATACTGTCATATGCGGCCTAAAAATCCATGAAAAAATGTGGACTATCGATCTGGGCTTTTTGAGTTTTTTTCCAGAATCCGGTTGAGGTCCCTTTTACTTGTGCGTACCACATAAGGCGAGGTCTTCCTCTACTGCGTTGAATCTTCTCCTCAAAAGCCCGTCAACGCAAACAGGACCAAAAATTAGACGAAGAATCCTTCTTTCGAAGCGACTGGGGATCTCGTCGTCTGCTTTAGACAGAGACCACCAACTTAACTTATCCTCCCTTCATTCTGGTTGGGTAGACGGAAATCAGCGTTTTCATGCCCAGAGGACTTACTTACATTAGACACTTATAGGACCCACGTGATGGAGCTGTTAGTGGAGCTCGAGACCAACGAAATATGTCTTTATCGCAGGCTGTTCAGCAATCTGAAAAGGACGTGATAGGAACTCTCAAGGACCTCTTCATTTTACTAAAAACAAAACGTAGTCCCAAGGTCTTAGCTCTCAGATCTCAATGTTATCCACCTCAGGTCCTTCAAAATTTACACAGTTCCTCTCAACCAGAAAGCACTCCGCTTACTAGGAATGGTAGTGTCACATCAATATATTTGAAGCCACATTCACAAATCGGACTCTAGGACTCGTCCATAATGAGAAAATCAGATTCGCCATTGGATTGTGTTCATTGTGTTGTGTTAATGTGTGGTCGGGTGCACGAGAAGTCACTGCCAAAACCGAATGCATAGTCGAATGCATGAGAATTTCTGCAAGGATGTCACTACAGTAAATTTTGTGGTTCACAAAGCCTGTATCGCAAAATGGTTTTGTGTACACAATTCCTTGATTGGGATTCCACAACAAACAACTTGTGATATGCCGTGCTAAGTTATCCCAAATCAGACACTCTGTACAGTTCAAGGACCCATGGCTTTGCCATTGAACCGCATATATGTATTTGCCTTGCATAAATGCGGTCACGTGAAGGAGAAAATTAATTTGTACAGCGGTGGCAGTTTCATCGCATCATCACCTGCCCACTGGCTATCGAATTACTGACAAAATTAGGCCATCATCGGGTATCAAACATTTTTGTGTACTGCCGACTCGGTACACTGTTTGAGTAAGGATACACATCAGGTAGGAGCCTTCGATGTACCGAAGTCCTCTCACCTCTATGCACAGTTCTTACTGCCAAAAATTACGTGCTATGTCACAGTGCTAAACTGGGAAATTTATTAGGGAAACCCTCCTCAGGAAACGTGTCACTTTTGTTCGTCAATCAATGAGCCGAATATGTCCCCATAACACACGTGATATACGAAGCCATTTGAATACCTGGGATCAGCATAAGGACCACAATTATCTGGTCCCCTTCCATCGTTTTACAGATCTACAAAACCGTTTCCTTATAGTCGAGACTTTCCTTTGTTATAACAAAAATCGATTCCCCCACCAGCCACCATCGTGAGGAGCCTACAAACCCGAAGGACACTCCCTATGAAGGTATAAAACAAAATCAAAGGATAAAACGATACACCGAACAATGCTATGACACAAATTACGAAATGAAATGAATGAAACCAAAAACTTGTTTCGAATTCACACAGACAAAAAGTAAAATACCTTTTGCTATCCAAAAACAAGGAAAAAAAAGGATCCTTCTTCCATCCTCTACAAATTTCCATCATACTTTCATTTCTCCCTCTTTTACGCTCAAATTATTTATATACTTTTTTTTTTTTGCTAGCCATTATCCTTGCTTCATCAATCCTTTACTACGACCACTTCCACTAGACCACTATTGTTATTATTATGATTACACTGGGCCCCGGGAATGCCTCATCTCTAAACTGCCAGGATGAATGAAAGCACAAGGCCAGCCTTCCCAAAAAGAAACCGAACAACAGAAACAATTTTAAAATTGTCCGCAAAAAACGAATAAACGAAGGAAAAAGGCAAAACAAAAAAAAAAAAAGTCCTTAAAACAAATTTTGATATGCTTCCCGGTTAGCCATTTCAGGACCGGGACGACACGGCGTTGGTGGGCGATGGGCGATGGGCGATGTTTCCATTTTAGCCTGGCAGTCAATATGGTTTAAAGGGGACATTCTGTCGAAGAAATAATGCTTCCTGTATGCCATAATGGAGGGCAAATATTTTCTATGGCTTGACACCATAATGATTGAACATGTGGCTGCCTGGCTATGGGTAGTTTTTGATGGAGACCCCCAACTACTGATCTGGAGAGTCTTTTGTGTACTTTTTTTGTTCCTGCTTCACCCGAAAACCCACTTTGTCTTAATACTGAAGTTTTCGGTTGAATGGCAGTGAATTCGGCCTGGAGGGGGGTTGGGGGGTTAATCGAGCTTTCATAGCTAAACTTTGAGGTTATTTTTGTTGGCTTCTTCCTCCATTATTGGCTGTAAAATGTGTGTTAGCTTTCCTTATGGCGAAACCTTGATCCATTTACCGTGAATTTTAATGGTGGTAGTTGGAGATTGTTTGTTCCTTTTTTTTTTTATTAAAAAACTTTAAACACATCCAGTTTGGTTGTTCGAAATTTACGAGTAGCAGCGCACAACCGTTTACAACAGTTCCTTAAACATTTCATAGAAAAAAAAAAAAAAACGCTGTGCTGTTTATTTAAAGATAAAGTTTAAGTTTAGAGTTTTCTTGCTTTGTAAACACAAGGTGGGCCACAATGTATCAGTCCACCGGAAGTTGGTATAACTTTAGCAAATGGCGGCGACAACTGTCAGTTTTGCTTTAATATTTGTTTTGGTGGAATAAGGCGTCAGTGATTTTGAGGGAGAATTACGGCGTTAATTTCCCGACCGTTTTATGCCAGTGGTCCACCACTAAAGCGGTTAGAAGATCGCCTCCAAGAGACAGGAACATTGACAGCAGTTAGCGCTCGTTCTAACAAGAATTTAGCAGCTGGATGCCATGGTCAACACAGTTACTGTAGTTGGTGGTAGAGTACATGTGGTTCCTACAGGACTATGCAACCAAATATAAAGCTCGGACAGGATGCGTCTTTGGATCGCTTAATGTTTTGTTTGGCGACTCGTACTGATCAGCAATATCGATCGATTTGACGTTTGATTTGAAGTTGTTACTTTTTTAAGTCAGGGGTCTATGAGAACATGACACAACAGGCTCAATTGACTGAAGATCCTGGTCACAATATTCACTATTGACTACCACTGTGCCAGTGAGACAACGCAGTGCTTGAGGTACCAAAACCATCGCGACTGTATGTGCATTAGTTCAGAATGAGTCGATTCCACGGCGGATATCTCACTCAGTCCTCATTGTACCAAATTTTGGGGAAGATCTTGGCCTAGACCTTCACAAGATGAAAGTAACTCAAGAACTGAACCCTCTTGATCATTCAAAATGCCGAAACTCCTCCCTTTGGACTTTGCAAAAGCTGGAAGAAAATCCGGAATTTCATCGGTAAACATCTTCATGTGATGGAGCTCATTCTTGGCATAATGGTCTGGTTAATCAGCTACATCAGGATTATTGGACTGCAGGCAACATGTCACTAGTATTCCAAGAGACTCCATGTCGCGGATTTCAATGTCGCAGATGTGGTGTATTTTTTCGTCAATAAAAGTGATCACCATGTCACGGTCAATGGAGTTCGCTATTGTGCCATGTTGGAAGACCATTTTTGGCCAGAATTTGATGGACTTGCCATTAGTGGTATGTGGTTCCAACAAGATGGTGTCACAATCCATATAGCTAGTCATACAATTGATCTATTGAAGTGGATGTTCGGTGATAAAACCAACAATATAAGAGGAGCCTAGGAACAATATTGAACGGAAATTACCTACGTTTCGCCTGATATTCGTAAGCGTGGAGGAGT
This sequence comes from Xylota segnis, assembly GCA_963583995.1. Lineage (NCBI taxonomy): Eukaryota > Metazoa > Arthropoda > Insecta > Diptera > Syrphidae > Xylota > Xylota segnis. Next base: position 50,097,381 of record OY757239.1, read on the forward strand.
AGTGGAAAATTGACTCCCAAGAATCGATCACTACAAATATGCTCATGGTGGTCATATGAACGAAATCGAACCTTCTATTTAAATATAAAAAGTGTGCCCATATCTGGAATAAATTTCAGCCCTTTTCCCAAATTATTCTGTGTTTTATTTAATTACAAAATTGTTATGTCCTTATTGAAGAACCCTATCCATCCAAAAAAATTATACCAGAGGTTCACTTAGAATTCTACTTACTTAACGGGTTCCCGACTAGTGAAGAGTCTCTGTCTGAGACATGGCATCTTTCCATTCCCTTCGATCCTGGGTACGGTGCTTTCAGTTGTCCATACCAAGCGCTCTGGCATTCGCGATAGCTTGGTTCCTTAAAATGAAGGTTCGGTCTTTCTTGTCGTCTCGAACCTGAGGGCTGTAAATCGAAGCCCATTCCATTCGCTCGATGTGGCCGAACCCCAGTGTAGTCGATGCTTCCACTACTTCCGACTACATCCACATCTTGGTACAGCTCATAGAGTTCGCGGTTATATCTTCGGGTTTCCGAATTCGGCCATCGCCTTGTAGAGCTCAAGATGATGAATGCTGTCATATGCGGCTCTAAGGTCGATGAATAGATGGTGAGTGTCGATTTCAAATTTGTTGGTCTTTTCCCGGATTTGCCTTAGTGGGAAAATTTGGTCGATCTTCGGTCTGCCACATTGGTACGTGCCGACTAGGATCTTAGACGCGACATGTAGCAGGGATATGCCTTAATAGTTCGTGAAAGACAAAGGATCGCCTTTCTTGAAGATCGGGTGTATAAAAGGTCTGCAATCTAGTAGTTTCTTTTGAAATCATAGGTTATTACGGCACTGACAGCTGGTTCCCGTTCAAAATTTTGACAGAAAGTCAGCATCATACCTCCGCGGAACGAGTGAGTCGCTTTACGCTTGAACAACGTTGGGAAGTACTGAAAACTTTTTTCAAAAGTGAGTGCTGTGTAGTCCACTCAGTGGGTTATTTGAAAAGAAGCGCGTGCTGTACACAAGTTTATGCAAAAGGATCGTAAGACTGGTATGCTAGTGGACAACACTCATCGTCTCCATCGTCGTACGGTGTGACATTCAATTCATGAACATCAACTCGCCATCGATCTCAACAGCTCAACATTTCACGCACTAGCCTGAGGAGAATTCTATACAAAGATCTCGGGTTATTCGCTTACAAGGTCCAATAGACTCAGCAATGGAAGGCGCACGACCATCCGGTTCGTTACCGCTTCGCAGTTTGGGCCTTAAAGCAGCTTGAATTGGACAATGATTTTGGGCGCATTTTCATGTCGGGGGCCACGTTAACAAACAAAATTGCCACAGCTGGGGCACGTTATTGTGAAGAAGCTGATGCATCTACAGAGAGTGATAGTTTAGTGCGGATTGTGGAGTGGGGCATCATTGGACCATTTTTCTTCGAAAATAAGGCTGGGAACGACTGAAATTAAAGACATGAATTTGGACGACCTCTGGTTCGTGCATGTCACACAGCCTATGCCACAATCGATCTTTTGCACACCAAATCCCCAAATTGCGTTATCAGCTGTCTTGGTGATATCGAGGAGCTGCGATTTGGCCCTTTTGACCTTTTTTTTTATTGGGGAACCGTGAAGGACCGATATTATGCCAATAATACGGAAACGATTCAAGCACTTAATTCCAATATCATCCAAGCAATCTGTGAGCTTGAGCTACAGCCTGAAACCATCAACAAGGTCTTGGAAAATTGGAGTGACAGAATGCGTTACTTCGAAGCCATGCTTGAATAGCTCTGCTAGTAGGCCATCATAGCTCAACCTCCCTCTTCAAAACTGGGAGGGGCCATTACTTCTTCATTGCCTAGACATGGGTTTCCTTCTTGCCCTTTCTCTCTCTCTCTCTCTAACTGATGCCCATTAAGAAGCAGTTGGAAATCCTCTCGGCAGCTTTGTTGTTCTTCAGGATGCCTTTTCATGGCTTGATACATTAACAAACGAACTTTTGCTCCAATAAGTCTTTTATGGACATTTATGGTGAAAACCTTTATGGATACTCAGTAGCCCGAGATATGAGTTACACCAGACTCCATGGTCCTGCATGTTTACGTGGCTAAAACACCTCCAACCCTGTCAAGGCATTCCTTCGCAGGAGCAGATAGTGACATCATGTTTTTTCCTTCCTATGGTTCAGGGTTATCTTCTTGGACTCGCGGCGTTTGATTTTCTCTCCGTTGTTCTTGCATTATGGTTGCAATGATGTTGTTGGTGATTTCTCATGTTCCTAGCATGAAGGATATCAATCTCCTTGGGGTTATAGCATTGCCTGCCTTTTGCTCTAAACCCGGGAATGGCTGTGTCAAAATTTCTGCACTCTAGTAGCATGTGTTCGGCGTTTTGCACTTTTCCTCTACAATGACGACAGAAGCTACCATGTCACATTCCCTCTGATGTTTGTCGAATGTTCATGGGTTCTACGCGACGAATAACACCAATACACAACTCCAACCACCATGGAATGCGTTTTTAATTAACACTGAATAAAAATCTATTAAATGGAGCACATCCTGTGCCGACGTTAATTTCTCCAACAAAACCCAACGAGAAATGTTTCAAAACCGACCACAAACATTCCTGTTCATCTACCGATTTATTAAAATCCTTTTTTTTTCCGCCATTCCCTGCTTTTGTATGTAAAAATTAACTGCAGTCCCATATAATGTGTAAAAAAAGTGCCACAAGACCGCATCCAGGAAATTAAAACCGAACCTCGTGCCAGCATCCATTCTCATTCAACCGAAAGTATCGCAAATCAAATTAACCCATTAAGGACACGCGTCCACCTGAGTGTCCCTGTGTCTACCGAAATTTCATAAATTTCATTATAATTTAAAATTAAAATTTAACGAAAGCAAAAAATGGACAAAAAACAGAATGATTATCGGAAATTGTGTAGACAGGACATCGAGCTAACGCCCTAGAATCTGTTGGTGAACAGAGGAAGGACACGGGGGCAACAAAAAAAAACCGGTTAACTCTCGCAGACTGTAATCGGAATAAATAAACCAATAAATCATATCGCAGGATATCATGATTCGTCATTCGATTTGCATTTGTGTTTCTCTCCGCGCTCCACTCCTCTATGAGGGATGCGTGGGTTTTAGTGGTCCCACTAATATTTATTTATTTAAGGGATATCCTTCGGAGCGGCGCGGCGGCGGTATACATTAATTTCATTTCCGATTTCGATGCTACTAGTGTGTAATCAGATTTGGAAATGTTTTACCATTGCTCTGGCCTTCCTTTGTATCCTTGCTGGGGCTCCATGGATACACGCATACATGTACGCTGTTTTTTCTTTGTGGAATTTTATTCTACATGTGCTCTTTGAGGTTGGGATTGATTTTTTGTTAGCCTGGCTCTGGTTGCTTTTATTTTACCAATTATAAGGGGGATGATGGATTTTTACTATAGTGACGATCCACCACCACCCCCGGGAGTGGGGGCGGGATGATTTAGGGTATGTTATTCAAATTGCTTACTCATCCGCAACGGGGGCTGTTGAAATGGCATATCAAATGCTGCCGGCGCGCGGCGGGACGAGGCATGGTTCTATGGGTTCTAGGTTTTTTTTGTTTTTCATTTTATTTAGTTTATTTTATTTTATTTGAATTGAATGCGGAAATCAATGACAACGATAAGATTGATTTATTGTGAACCTTTGGCATGGAAAGTTAGACTTGTTTTTGCGGACAGTTTTGGGTGTAGGTAATAGCTGTGGGATTAGCTTGGGGGACTTTTTTGTGAGGAGAAATATGAAACTCGTGTTTTGGTTTAAAGTTGAATGGTTATTGTGTTCGGATTAACTCGTTGTCGACAATTTGACATGTCTATCAGTCCGGTTCTACTATAAGCCACAGTAATGGAAGGCATTGGTCTCTAGAGGATAGGAACTTTTTTCTAAACCAAAGGGGAATTCTCGTTCTCCTTGATACTCCCGGATATTCATCATATGTTCGTCACAGTTTCAACCATTTCAAATCTCGAGCTATTCCTTGGTAATCCGACGTCTTAACCACTGAGTTCCGATGTCTATTTCCTTGTCAGGGGTGTGGTGGATCTTTATTCGCCATTAGACCATCATCCACTCGTCTGAACTGTGCCACGAGACGGCAGATTCGAGATGTGCGTATCGGGTTCGGTGGCGTATGTGAAACCTTTTCGTACATTTTTGGAGTAAAAAAAATTTCTCTTTCCACTGCATCCGGCGAAGTTTTCGGCTAAGCTCGTGTGTGCCTCAGATGCACAGAACCAGTATATCTGGACTGCGGATTTCATTTCTGTCCTGAAAGCCGTTATCCTTGAAATATCTATGAATGAACAAAACCTCTTTGGCGAGTTCTCAAATGGTTCCTTGGTGAATGCAAGGACTCTCTGCATTTAGTCACAATGCCAAGAGTCTTAGGTCAAACTGAGATCACATTGAATGAAATCTCTGATGAGACTATGAGACAAAGGTTCTGGCGAGCATTTTTGAGGATCAAGTCATCCCATATCCTCGACCAGGGGTGACATTCATGATTGGGTTTCTCCTAGACAAATGTAACTGTGTGCACTATGATTGAACCTAGAATGCAGAGAGACTCCAAAACGTGAAATATAGAAACTGTTGACTCTGACTGTTGGAGTTTTAACGAAATTAGAGAACTAATTCGATTCGATTCGATTTAAAAAAAAAAAAACTTTCACGGAGTTGCTACGATAGTCCTAAAGGTATGGTGGATCCCTTCTAGTCAATAACTCTCTCTAGCTGATGCCCTGCAATGTAATACTTCATAAAGCCCTTCCAAAACTAGAAACCGGAATATATCCTCAGACACTGGCCGATGGCTTGAAGTCTGCTCTCAATAAACTGGCAAGGTGGACTGAAACCTCTTCTTTAAACTGACAAAGGCTCGTTCGTGAACTTAGGTGACATCCAAAGCTAAGTGACACCTCCTTATCCTTTCAAACAGAGCTAGCTACATTGGCCTACAGGCTATGTGCAAGCTTCCTCCAACAATATGAAAGAAAATCCTTTGCTTTCATTCCAAAAGGCTGTAGGTTACATAAGAAACATTATGGGAGTTCCTTGTCTCAGTTTTATTGGTGTTCTGAGAACCTCTGCCCACTATAGCGCTAGAAACCATGGTCGTCCACTCAACTGGCTGTCTGGTCAGCAATAAAACTGGGAAGCTTCAAACATGGAAAAAAGCAACAAGGGCCACAGTTACAGGAGCTGTCCCGCAGGGATCAGTTCTAGATTCCGCTCTGTGGAACATTATGTATTCGGAGACTAAGAGGAGTGAATATGCCGCTGACATCTCGGTGGAGGTACTAACCAAAACTCTAGAGGAGGTGACACAACATTGGAACAATATCATCAAAGACGTGAAGATATGACTTCGCTCAATAGCTCTGGAACCAGCGGACAACACAACTGAAGCTGTCCTCATAAATAGCTGCCACAAAGTTAAGCGTTTCCTAGTACGGGTTGTGGAACACTCCATTGTTTGAAAGCCATACATTAGATACTTACCTGAGGTTACTGCTTGACATAGACTTAACTTTAGAGAGCACATAACTTACATAAGCGCTGAGCCAACCTGGCGGTGGGCGTAAATATCCAAGTTAGTGCCAAATATTGGAGGACCCGGGCAGCTAATAAGAAATCTGCTTGCGACAGTGAGTAAATCAATCCTCATGTACCCAGGCACTATATGGGCCACGACAATTGCTACAAGCTCGTACATGAGAATCCGGACATGGTTGGGGGAAAGTGTTTTAGTCACATAAACTTGGAGTTTGACACAACTCACTGCATGGACTTCTTAGTATTCACAAAAAAATGTCATCCCTCCAGAGCATCAAACTCATTGTCATCTTCCACATATCAACGACCACCAGTCTACTGAACACTACTTCTGTAGATATGTCCTGCACCAGAAATCTCTGTCAATTTTTACCTACTGGGCAAAAACTGAGGACGGGATCGGTACTGGAGTCTTCTATCCAACTCTCTTTTAACCATCGAAACTATTACAACCGAAGTCACTGCCATTCGACAAGCTGGCGGTTAAAGCAGTAACAGAATCGAACACATCGGTCAGGCAGCCGTTAAATCCCTTGCATCCAGCACAATGGGACTCAAGGCAGTGATAGAATGGTGCCACGACAAGTGCTAGGTCACTGTTGCATCCCAGAGAATTGTGAGGCTGACAAACTGACTAGATGGTTCTCCTCTGGTTAAAATAGTATAAGCTTCACCGCGAAACTGGGGTCCAAAGTCTTATACTGAATACCTTGTCCAAGGCCAGACTAGGCTGGTCCACTTTATGTTAAATTAGGTCCCTTGGACTCCTAAAACATTAGAGAGAAACCCTCTTCAAAATTGTTCGTATATTCACTGCTTTGGGAAGATGTGGGTAAAGAGGGACTCCTGGGAACGACTTGCAGTTGAGCCTCTCAAGTTCATACTCATTTCAACTAACTAATCAAGCAGCCGCTGGAAATGTTGAAGTAATACATTCACCTGTCCTTACTTAGTGGTAACTAGACTCACTGTTTCACAGAGCCTGTGAACTCCTCGAGCTTGGATTTCAGTTGTCAATTGCTTGGCTTTTGTGAAACACTTCCATGGTTTTTAGCTGGAAGGCTGCTTATGCCCTTTCTGGACGCCTTTCACCTTCTTCTCTTTGGACAGTCGAGCTTTAAATTGGACCCCAACGAGAAAGTGGTCAGAATCGACGCGCCAGAGTCTACCAAATTGACCAATATAGTCTCTTGTCTGTGAAAAGCCAAATCAAAACGCAGTCCTCGATCAAGGGAACGGTTTTAGTACAAGTAGGGCCATATTGAGTCCATATTGCCCCGACCTATATCTATTACAATGGAAGGTGTGTGGAAGCCAATATATACCTTAAACACTCTTCCACCAGCCTACAATCCAATAAACTTCCGTTTACTTAACAAAACCATTGTTGGTTCGTGTACTTTTCGAAAATCAGCTAACAACAGCCAACAATCCCGAACGGAAAACCAGGGGCCCTCACTCGGCCGGTTCTGTAACAACACTTTAATCTTTATTATTGCCACTGCATTATGCTGGCCTAAATCACGGCTCGAGGGCACCTGCACAACAACCTAATAATACTCAATTATTCCCATTCACACAGTGCATACATCAAACATGGCCAACAAATGCAGCAACGAATTATTAATGCCAACCGCCAATTATCCAACAATAGTGCATCGGAATTTGCAATCAGCCAACACCATACTCTCCTGGATCCTGCACGGTATTGAAGCGGAAATCAATTTTTTTTTTTTTTTTTGCATTTCACTCATTAAAAGCCATAACCGGTAGCGATGTGTTCCTTGCGCTTCTCTATCGGTTTCATTAAATATGCAAATACCTAATCGGCAGGATAATTACGCTTCAAGGAGCAGAATAAATACATTCAATTCGTAGAAAAACGTTCGAGATATTTCCAGGTGAATGGGTGGTATGGCATGGAGTTTGGCATCCCGCAAATGGCTAGGAGTGTGGAGGCGGTTCAATTATTTCTTATTGGTGATGCATGTGCGTGCTTGTGTCTGGAATACATCACAATATCATCAGGACGTCATGCCATTTCGCACGGAATTAACAATCGACTGGGTGGCGGATAGTGGGTAGAGTGTGCGGTTGTTGAACTAATTTTGTGGGAGTATCTCTCAGCCGAAACATGTACACCATATGATAAGGATATGGCGACAAGTTCGAAGAAGTTGGTTGTTCCTGCAAGGACTTATGGTATGGTAATTGTTTGTGGTTAGACTGAGGTATTTGTTTAATGAAAGACGATGATTATGTCTAAAAATAGATCTCATCTGGAATATTTAAGATAGGTTAAGCCAGGTGGTATGTAGGCGCACTTGCTTGAGGCTCAAGATCGAAATCATCACGTCGAAAGGTACAGGATAACCAATTTCAGGAAACATTACCATGTTGTCAGCATATTTTTAGTAACAGTTGCCTAAAACCGTCCTAAAGCTTAGGTAGGTTTAAGGCCACTTTGCTCAATTTCTGATAAAGTCTCTAGATTTGATGGTAACATCGCATTCATAACCTTTTACTCTGTGAACAGTCCTTTGAATGCTACTCAGCTTGTTGAAGGGATATGGGTTTAGGTGGGGGTGACTATCTGTACCAGAAGAATAAACCTGTCCTTAATGGAAGGAAAAATTCTGTTCGCTGATATTGTTGACAAAAAAGGAAAACCACTCATTTTGAACAAAAATGTTACGTATACGCCACAGAAATATAGTTGCGTGCATTTGCATATAATTGTATGTATGTCCTGAGAAAACACTCCAATTCAGGTATTCCAGAAGGACACTATCAAGATCTCACACAGTTCACAGAGGTCCCTTGTGCTATCCTCTTAGAGATGCTGTATGATGTTGGCTACTAGCTGATGGCAAGTTCATAAATGGAGTTTAGGATTGTACGAGCTGGGGAGGAGCTGACATCCGAAGACGTTAAGGAAGTGTTTGAGCCTAGTCTCAGCACGTGTACCTAGTTGTAGATGTGCTATTTAAAAGACCAATCGCAAGGCAGGAAGTCTATTGGGACTTGCTTAGGCCCCGGAAGGATTCAGGGCCAATATATGGAGATTGGAAAACGAATCTGGGAAGTGTGTTAGCAGCTTTATTGGCAAGGATACACGATTATGTGCTGAGACTCATGCTCCTTCTCTTTATGTCATCTTCGGAGGTTTCATCTCATAGACTCCTTGGAACTGACCTAGATAACCAAATTTTCTGCTGGGAAGGAAGAATTAGACTGTTTTTTTATAGTTTGATATTCGAGGGATTTGAGTTCCAGATACATACTGCCGTTGAGTTCAATGACTCTCATGTATATTAACTGCCTAGATAGGTGATTTTTTTGGAGCATATGAAGTGATGGTAAAGGCTTCTTGCTGCCTTCTTGTTGCGTACCTATCTGACGCATTGCACCCGTAATATCTACACAGCCCAGGCAAAGCATTTCATTAGCCTTGACTAGACTAACAGTTCGGATAGATTGAGAAGACGTAAAGGTTCTGGAGATGTCCAAGACTTTTCAATGATGCCACCAAGAAGATGTAAGGTGGCACTTCCAAATTTATGTCGTTTATGCTCTATTAGACCGACAATTTTTCCATTACCTTCAGGAATCCTGAGTGGAGACTGGCAGTCCTGGCATCGAATAGCCTGGCAGAGATCTACTGCCAGCTTTAGATACGAAGAAGACATTATCTTTCCACCAAGTCATTGGGATGTAGCCAAGTTATCTATTGTATGAGTCTTTGTATAGAGGCTCCAGGTGAGGCTTTCAAGCAATGTATGGTCTCACGGTCAAACCTTGTTCACATATGGGCTGCATTGGATAGTTTCGTCTCGATTTTTTCGTTAAGAGGATTCCGCTACAAAAGTCCATCAGGAAACCACTTTTTTTTACCTCAATGCTGCTGACAATATGGTAATGTGTACTGAAATTGGTTATCCTGTACATTTTCTCGCAACGAAATAGGGTCATCAATAAGCCAAGTACGTCGAAGCCTGGATACTGATGATAAAGTATGTGCAACTCCACACTCGAACTAATGATCCTCTATGCGATCAACTAAGCTTCAAAAATACTCAGAATTTAAGCACAGAAGCAACGGATCACAATACCAGTTATAGGGTCAATGGCTAGCTTCACGCTACTCCACTTGGCGGTACAGAGAAAGGAATGCTTAATGGTCACATGTTTGAGCTTGTTCCAGTCCCTTCGTTTAAATATCATCAATGGGTGTTGGATGCCTATAGGAGGATGCCAGGAGTTTCGAAGTTGTTACAAGTTTCAACCATAACCTGGATCAGAGGTCATGAAGGTTTCGATGGTAATGAACGGGCTGATCTCTTCGCTCATTTTGAACTCTGTTTGAGGAATAGGTGATCAACAGACACACTATCCATTGGTCTAGGATTCAGGGCCTAAAATAATCAAACCCAGCCGATATAAGGTGACTTAATCAACATAACAGGGGACATTGTACAAAATATCATAAATTGATTAGAGCTCAGGAGTCAAGAGGGAAAAAACTACTTGACTTAGCACGGGATGAGGTCAGTGGGCGGCCATCTAGACTGAGGTCGGTTTGCCGAGGCATGGAATCGAAAGCAGTTCACTGCCACATGCAAATGACCTTAGCCCCGATGGCCAACGGATCAAAGAATCAGATAACTCTAAGGACATTGGCTTACATATTGGGTTAGGTTAAGGGGGTGACTGCAAAGCCTTGAGGAGGAAGTAATGTCACTGAATCTTCATGTCATTAGTATGATGGCATCATCGGCATAAGCGACACACTTGACCCCGCCATAGCTTAGGAGATAAGGAGGAGTTCCCCGCGAGGCCACAGCATGTGCTTGGATACCGTATTAAAGGGGCACTCACTTGAGAGGGAAGCAGTGTGTAGGTAGGTCCTTATGGTGGTATATGGATCATGGGAGAGAGTTTTTCTCTACCTACTCGTTCAATCATTTGGAACTTCTGATGAAGAATTTAAGATTCGAACAGTCTATATTTATCTGATCATCTAGATCAGGCTTCTAAGTAAAGCTCCTTTTGCGGGAGAGAGCTAAGCAGGACCTTATTCATCCATACCTTATGGTATCCTTCTCCATGATAAGACCTATTGTAGTGCCGACGTGCAATCAAATTTTTAGAGCTTCTCAACTCCAGCTTTGGCCAAATTTTTTTCTTTACAAGGAATGGACTCTCGATGGCACATAGTTCCTTTCTTTAAATTCACTTTCTGTGAAGCTATTGATATGCTTATGATGACTTTGTCGGACAAAATCTATAAAGTTGTCCCTATGCCACGTCAGGTACCAACAATGAATGTTGATGTCCTCAACCACCCTCGTAAGAGAATATAGGCTGTCTGTAGCTACTAAAAAGCTAAAAGAGTTCAATTCTAAGGATAAGATAACTGCTTCAGTGTATCCAAACAGATAGTGATACACTAGCAGATCACGTTTTCCTTAACCAAAGCTTAGACTTCTTGCATCACATTAATGTCCGCAACATGGAACAATGGAGGAAGAGCCTAAGATTAACACTGTCGACATACACACTTTAAAACTAGATGACGAACTACATACTGCTCAAGGCTGAAACAGGGATATTAGGACAGTGCCACGGATTTGTGAATCTGGAACAAAAAGGTGTCTATTTGCAGGAGCTTGTCCTGTGGAGATCAAAAGATGACTTGGTAGTACAAGCTGTACAGAGATAATCGTGAATATCAATAAGAAGGACATTCGAGACAACCCATGACAGAACAGCCTGATACAGGCAGACATAAAAAGGACTAAAGCTAGCTCTAGAGGCACCAGTTCATTCAAAGTTATCATCTAAGCCATGTATTCGCTGTACACAGCCAAATCTTTCTTTTTTAAATCAAAATTCATAGAAGAAGCGAACAATTTAAAACTCTCCATCTTGATGTCTGTCCAATTAAAACGAAATACCGTATGAATTATTAATGCAAAACTTTGAATTGCGAATTTACATAAAGTCCTGCTCCGTTTGATCCCCCCCATTCAACGCGGTCCTTATGGCGCTATTCCCATTTCTATTCGCAAATTGGTTCAAAAAGTCATTCAACTCTTCTGCTACGCCCCGCAGAAAGTCAAAAAACAGATAAAAATTCAAAAGGACATGAGTACATCATCATCTACCATTTGATGTAAGTGCTCCAGATACCCGTGTGCCTTGTGTACCCATGCCGTGGAGCATTCCAAAACCTACCAGCACTCCGCACACAGTTTCACCAAAGTATTTTCTAATTTCCAAATGAAATGAAAACACCATGCAAACGGAACGAATTTTGCCTTCGAAATACCGCTCAATTACATATCACCAAGGACTTTATTGGAATATTTCTGTTTTTGGTTTTTTTTTTTCATAAATTATTCAATGGCTGTTGCTCCTTGTTACCGCACACACTCAACAGAGTCCTCCATTCGTGGTTTTTTTAAAACAAAAAATCAGGAGAAGCCGTCTCATCGTTGAATTTTTAATTGTAATATCCTTCAGTGGTTATGTAGTGGACGTGGACTTGTTTTTCGCGCCACTTATCCACAAAGACAGGGGAATGGAAAAAATGTTATCAACTGGGAATGAAAATTAGCTTTTACTTGACCTCTCCTGAGACAGGGAGAGTTGTAGCACTCTTTCCTGGGGAACTTGTTGCAGACAAATCTTAAATGAAAGAGAATGCAGGATTCGGAATTTCTCGAGTGGAAGGCGGTTTCAAGAGTCGCGAAGAAAAAGAAGGAAAGTCTTCCTAGGATGTACGCCCTAAACCCTATTCTTAGACAACTTGTCTTCTACCAAAGGATCACTTAGTTTTGTTTTATTTTTCCTTTTAAAGAGAGCCTCCTGTCGAGGACAGATATCAACGGTGCAAGAGCTTTATTAAGTGGAAAGGATGTCCCATTGTTTCTTACAAGCTTTACGTGATATTTACATTTTTATAAATTGGATCCTCCGATATTGTCGGAGGCGAATACGTAACCATTTATTCATACATTTTTGGAGAACAAATTTCTGCTTCCAATACCCACACGGAGGTGCAATTTCAGCTCGTCTGTGCTTATAATGGACAGAAACAGAATATCCTGCTAGAATTGGGCTAAGAAAATTGGCTTTCAGGATGTGCGTACCTGGTTCGGTGGGCTATAGGTGACCCATTTTTTCACACATTTTTGGACAGAAAAATTTTCTGCTTCCAATACTCACACTGAGGAGCTATTTCAGCCCGTTTGTGCTCATAACGCACAGAAACAGAATATCTTGCTAGAATTGGGCTAAGAAAATTCACTTTCAGGATGTGCGTAGCTGGTTCGGTGGGCTATAGGTGACCCATTTTTTCACACATTTTTGGACAGAAAAATTTTCTGCTTCCAATACTCACACTGAGGAGCTATTTCAGCCCGTTTGTGCCTACAATGCACAGAAACAGAATATCTTGCTAGAACTGGGCTAAGAAAATTCACTTTCAGGATGTGCGTACCTGGTTCGGTGGGCTATAATTGACCCATTTTTCCACACACATTTGGACAGAAAAATTTTCTGCTTCCAATACTTACACGGAGGAGCTATTTCAGTTCGTTTGTGCCTACAATGCACAGAAACAGAATATCCTGCTAGAATTGGGCTAAGAAAATTGGCTTTCAGGATGTGCGTACCTGGTTCGGTGGGCTATAGGTGACCCATTTTTTCACACATTTTTGGACAGAAAAATTTTCTGCTTCCAATACTCACACTGAGGAGCTATTTCAGCCCGTTTGTGCCTACAATGCACAGAAACAGAATATCTTGCTAGAACTGGGCTAAGAAAATTCACTTTCAGGATGTGCGTACCTGGTTCGGTGGGCTATAATTGACCCATTTTTCCACACACATTTGGACAGAAAAATTTTCTGCTTCCAATACTTACACGGAGGAGCTATTTCAGTTCGTTTGTGCCTACAATGCACAGAAACAGAATATCCTGCTGGAATTGGCCTAAGAAAATTGGCTTTCAGGATGTGCGTAGCTGGTTCGGTGGGCTATAGGTGACCCATTTTTCCACACACATTTGGACAAAAAATTTTCTGCTTCCAATACTCACACTGAGGTGCAATTTCAGCTCGTCTGTGCTTATAATGGACAGAAACAGAATATCCTGCTAGAATTGGGCTAAGAAAATTCACTTTCAGGATGTGCGTAGCTGGTTCGGTGGGCTATAGGTGACCCATTTTTCCACACACATTTGGACAAAAAATTTTCTGCTTCCAATACTCACACGGAGGAGCCATTTCAGCTCGATTGTGCTTACAATGCACAGAAACAGAATATCCTGCGGGAATTGGGCTAAGAAAAATCACTTTCAGGATGTGCGTACCTGGTTCGGTGGGCTATAGGTGACCCATTTTTCCACACACATTTGGACAAAAAAATTTCTGCTTCCAATACTCACACGGAGGAGCCATTTCAGCTCGATTGTGCTTATAATGGACAGAAACAGAATATCCTGCGGGAATTGGGCTAAGAAAAATCACTTTCAGGATGTGCGTACCTGGTTCGGTGGGCTATAGGTGACCCATTTTTCCACACACATTTGGACAAAAAATTTTCTGCTTCCAATACTCACACTGAGGTGCAAATTCAGCTCGTCTGTGCTTATAATGGACAGAAACAGAATATCCTGCTAGAATTGGGCTAAGAAAATTGGCTTTCAGGATGTGCGTACCTGGTTCGGTGGGCTATAGGTGACCCATTTTTTCACACATTTTTGGACAGAAAAATTTTCTGCTTCCAATACTCACACTGAGGAGCTATTTCAGCCCGTTTGTGCTCATAACGCACAGAAACAGAATATCTTGCTAGAATTGGGCTAAGAAAATTCACTTTCAGGATGTGCGTAGCTGGTTCGGTGGGCTATAGGTGACCCATTTTTTCACACATTTTTGGACAGAAAAATTTTCTGCTTCCAATACTCACACTGAGGAGCTATTTCAGCCCGTTTGTGCCTACAATGCACAGAAACAGAATATCTTGCTAGAACTGGGCTAAGAAAATTCACTTTCAGGATGTGCGTACCTGGTTCGGTGGGCTATAATTGACCCATTTTTCCACACACATTTGGACAGAAACAGAATATCCTGCTGGAATTGGGCTAAGAAAATTCACTTTCAGGATGTGCGTAGCTGGTTCGGTGGGCTATAGGTGACCCATTTTTCCACACACATTTGGACAAAAAATTTTCTGCTTCCAATACTCACACTGAGGTGCAATTTCAGCTCGTCTGTGCTTATAATGGACAGAAACAGAATATCCTGCTAGAATTGGGCTAAGAAAATTCACTTTCAGGATGTGCGTAGCTGGTTCGGTGGGCTATAGGTGACCCATTTTTTCACACATTTTTGGACAGAAAAATTTTCTGCTTCCAATACTCACACTGAGGAGCTATTTCAGCCCGTTTGTGCCTACAATGCACAGAAACAGAATATCTTGCTAGAATTGGGCTAAGAAAATTCACTTTCAGGATGTGCGTAGCTGGTTCGGTGGGCTATAGGTGACCCATTTTTCCACACACATTTGGACAAAAAATTTTCTGCTTCCAATACTCACACGGAGGAGCCATTTCAGCTCGATTGTGCTTACAATGCACAGAAACAGAATATCCTGCGGGAATTGGGCTAAGAAAAATCACTTTCAGGATGTGCGTACCTGGTTCGGTGGGCTATAGGTGACCCATTTTTCCACACACATTTGGACAAAAAATTTTCTGCTTCCAATACTCACACGGAGGAGCCATTTCAGCTCGATTGTGCTTATAATGCACAGAAACAGAATATCTTGCTAGAATTGGGCTAAGAAAATTCACTTTCAGGATGTGTGTACCTGGTTCGGTGGCGTATGTGTACCCATTTTTTCACACATTTTTGGACAGAAAAATTTTCTGCTTCCAATACTCACACGGAGGAGCTATTTCAGTTCGTTTGTGCCTACAATGCACAGAAACAGAATATCCTGCTGGAATTGGCCTAAGAAAATTGGCTTTCAGGATGCGCGTAGCTGGTTCGGTGGGCTATAGGTGACCTATTTTTTCACACATTTTTGGACAGAAAAATTTTCTGCTTCCAATACTCACACATAGGAGCTATTTCAGCCCGTTTGTGCCTACAATGCACAGAAACAGAATATCCTGCTAGAATTGGGCTAAGAAAATTCACTTTCAGGATGTGCGTAGCTGGTTCGGTGGGCTATAATTGACCCATTTTTTCACACATATTTGGACAGAAAAATTTTCTGCTTCCAATACTCACACATAGGAGCTATTTCAGCCCGTTTGTGCCTACAATGCACAGAAACAGAATATCCTGCTAGAATTGTGTTAAGAAAATTCACTTTCAGGATGTGCGTAGCTGGTTCGGTGGGCTATAATTGACCCATTTTTTCACACATATTTGGACAGAAAAATTTTCTGCTTCCAATACTCACACTGAGGAGCTATTTCAGCCCGTTTGTGCTCATAATGCACAGAAACAGAATATCTTGCTAGAATTGGGCTAAGAAAATTCACTTTCAGGATGTGTGTACCTGGTTCGGTGGCGTATGTGTACCCATTTTTTCACACATTTTTGGACAGAAAAATTTTCTGCTTCCAATACTCACACTGAGGAGCTATTTCAGCCCGTTTGTGCCTACAATGCACAGAAACAGAATATCTTGCTAGAATTGGGCTAAGAAAATTCACTTTCAGGATGTGTGTACCTGGTTCGGTGGGCTATAGGTGGCCTATTTTTTCACACATTTTTGGACAGAAAAATTTTCTGCTTCCAATACTCACACTGAGGAGCTATTTCAGCCCGTTTGTGCCTAGAATGCACAGAAACAGCATATCCTGCTAGAATTGGGCTAAGAAAATTGGCTTTCAGGATGTGCGTAGCTGGTTCGGTGGGCTATAGGTGGCCCATTTTTTCACACATTTTTGGACAGAAAAATTTTCTGCTTCCAATACTCACACTGAATAGCTATTTCAGCCCGTTTGTGCTCATAACGCACAGAAACAGAATATCCTGCTAGAATTGGGCTAAGAAAATTCAATTTCAGGATGTGATTTCAGAAAATTTTTCTGTCCAAAAATGTGTGAAAAAATGGGTACACATACGCCACCGAACCAGGTACACACATCCTGAAAGTGAATTTTCTTAGCCCAATTCTAGCAAGATATTCTGTTTCTGTGCATTGTAGGCACAAACGGGCTGAAATAGCTCCTCAGTGTGAGTATTGGAAGCAGAAAATTTTTCTGTCCAAAAATGTGTGAAAAAATGGGTACACATACGCCACCGAACCAGGTACACACATCCTGAAAGTGAATTTTCTTAGCCCAATTCTAGCAAGATATTCTGTTTCTGTGCATTATGAGCACAAACGGGCTGAAATAGCTCCTCAGTGTGAGTATTGGAAGCAGAAAATTTTTCTGTCCAAATATGTGTGAAAAAATGGGTCAATTATAGCCCACCGAACCAGCTACGCACATCCTGAAAGTGAATTTTCTTAACACAATTCTAGCAGGATATTCTGTTTCTGTGCATTGTAGGCACAAACGGGCTGAAATAGCTCCTATGTGTGAGTATTGGAAGCAGAAAATTTTTCTGTCCAAATATGTGTGAAAAAATGGGTCAATTATAGCCCACCGAACCAGCTACGCACATCCTGAAAGTGAATTTTCTTAGCCCAATTCTAGCAGGATATTCTGTTTCTGTGCATTGTTGGCACAAACGGGCTGAAATAGCTCCTATGTGTGAGTATTGGAAGCAGAAAATTTTTCTGTCCAAAAATGTGTGAAAAAATAGGTCACCTATAGCCCACCGAACCAGCTACGCACATCCTGAAAGCCAATTTTCTTAGGCCAATTCCAGCAGGATATTCTGTTTCTGTGCATTGTAGGCACAAACGAACTGAAATAGCTCCTCCGTGTGAGTATTGGAAGCAGAAAATTTTTCTGTCCAAAAATGTGTGAAAAAATGGGTACACATACGCCACCGAACCAGGTACACACATCCTGAAAGTGAATTTTCTTAGCCCAATTCTAGCAAGATATTCTGTTTCTGTGCATTATAAGCACAATCGAGCTGAAATGGCTCCTCCGTGTGAGTATTGGAAGCAGAAAATTTTTCTGTCCAAATATGTGTGAAAAAATGGGTCAATTATAGCCCACCGAACCAGGTACGCACATCCTGAAAGTGAATTTTCTTAGCCCAGTTCTAGCAAGATATTCTGTTTCTGTGCATTATAAGCACAATCGAGCTGAAATGGCTCCTCCGTGTGAGTATTGGAAGCAGAAAATTTTTCTGTCCAAAAATGTGTGAAAAAATGGGTACACATACGCCACCGAACCAGGTACACACATCCTGAAAGTGAATTTTCTTAGCCCAATTCTAGCAAGATATTCTGTTTCTGTGCATTATGAGCACAAACGGGCTGAAATAGCTCCTCAGTGTGAGTATTGGAAGCAGAAAATTTTTCTGTCCAAATATGTGTGAAAAAATGGGTCAATTATAGCCCACCGAACCAGGTACGCACATCCTGAAAGTGAATTTTCTTAGCCCAGTTCTAGCAAGATATTCTGTTTCTGTGCATTGTAGGCACAAACGGGCTGAAATAGCTCCTCAGTGTGAGTATTGGAAGCAGAAAATTTTTCTGTCCAAATATGTGTGAAAAAATGGGTCAATTATAGCCCACCGAACCAGGTACGCACATCCTGAAAGTGAATTTTCTTAGCCCAGTTCTAGCAAGATATTCTGTTTCTGTGCATTGTAGGCACAAACGGGCTGAAATAGCTCCTCCGTGTGAGTATTGGAAGCAGAAAATTTTTCTGTCCAAATATGTGTGAAAAAATGGGTCAATTATAGCCCACCGAACCAGCTACGCACATCCTGAAAGTGAATTTTCTTAGCCCAATTCTAGCAGGATATTCTGTTTCTGTGCATTCTAGGCACAAACGGGCTGAAATAGCTCCTCCGTGTGAGTATTGGAAGCAGAAAATTTTTCTGTCCAAATATGTGTGAAAAAATGGGTCAATTATAGCCCACCGAACCAGCTACGCACATCTTGAAAGTGAATTTTCTTAGCCCAGTTCTAGCAAGATATTCTGTTTCTGTGCATTGTAGGCACAAACGGGCTGAAATAGCTCCTCAGTGTGAGTATTGGAAGCAGAAAATTTTTCTGTCCAAATATGTGTGAAAAAATGGGTCAATTATAGCCCACCGAACCAGCTACGCACATCCTGAAAGTGAATTTTCTTAGCCCAATTCTAGCAGGATATTCTGTTTCTGTGCATTCTAGGCACAAACGGGCTGAAATAGCTCCTCCGTGTGAGTATTGGAAGCAGAAAATTTTTCTGTCCAAATATGTGTGAAAAAATGGGTCAATTATAGCCCACCGAACCAGGTACGCACATCCTGAAAGTGAATTTTCTTAGCCCAGTTCTAGCAAGATATTCTGTTTCTGTGCATTGTAGGCACAAACGGGCTGAAATAGCTCCTCAGTGTGAGTATTGGAAGCAGAAAATTTTTCTGTCCAAATATGTGTGAAAAAATGGGTACACATACGCCACCGAACCAGGTACACACATCCTGAAAGTGAATTTTCTTAGCCCAATTCTAGCAAGATATTCTGTTTCTGTGCATTATGAGCACAAACGGGCTGAAATAGCTCCTCAGTGTGAGTATTGGAAGCAGAAAATTTTTCTGTCCAAAAATGTGTGAAAAAATGGGTCACCTATAGCCCACCGAACCAGCTACGCACATCCTGAAAGTGAATTTTCTTAGCCCAATTCTAGCAGGATATTCTGTTTCTGTGCATTGTAGGCACAAACGGGCTGAAATAGCTCCTCCGTGTGAGTATTGGAAGCAGAAAATTTTTCTGTCCAAATATGTGTGAAAAAATGGGTCAATTATAGCCCACCGAACCAGGTACGCACATCCTGAAAGTGAATTTTCTTAGCCCAGTTCTAGCAAGATATTCTGTTTCTGTGCATTGTAGGCACAAACGGGCTGAAATAGCTCCTCCGTGTGAGTATTGGAAGCAGAAAATTTTTCTGTCCAAATATGTGTGAAAAAATGGGTCAATTATAGCCCACCGAACCAGCTACGCACATCCTGAAAGTGAATTTTCTTAGCCCAATTCTAGCAGGATATTCTGTTTCTGTGCATTGTAGGCACAAACGGGCTGAAATAGCTCCTATGTGTGAGTATTGGAAGCAGAAAATTTTTCTGTCCAAAAATGTGTGAAAAAATGGGTACACATACGCCACCGAACCAGGTACACACATCCTGAAACTGAATTTTCTTAGCCCAATTCTAGCAGGATATGCTGTTTCTGTGCATTATGAGCACAAACGGGCTGAAATAGCTCCTCAGTGTGAGTATTGGAAGCAGAAAATTTTTCTGTCCAAAAATGTGTGAAAAAATGGGTACACATACGCCACCGAACCAGGTACACACATCCTGAAACTGAATTTTCTTAGCCCAATTCTAGCAAGATATTCTGTTTCTGTGCATTATGAGCACAAACGGGCTGAAATAGCTCCTCAGTGTGAGTATTGGAAGCAGAAAATTTTTCTGTCCAAAAATGTGTGAAAAAATGGGTACACATACGCCACCGAACCAGGTACACACATCCTGAAAGTGAATTTTCTTAGCCCAATTCTAGCAAGATATTCTGTTTCTGTGCATTATGAGCACAAACGGGCTGAAATAGCTCCTCAGTGTGAGTATTGGAAGCAGAAAATTTTTCTGTCCAAAAATGTGTGAAAAAATGGGTCACCTATAGCCCACCGAACCAGCTACGCACATCCTGAAAGTGAATTTTCTTAGCCCAATTCTAGCAGGATATTCTGTTTCTGTGCATTGTAGGCACAAACGGGCTGAAATAGCTCCTCCGTGTGAGTATTGGAAGCAGAAAATTTTTCTGTCCAAATATGTGTGACAAAATGGGTCAATTATATAATTTTCTTAGCCCAGTTCTAGCAAGATATTCTGTTTCTGTGCATTGTAGGCACAAACGGGCTGAAATAGCTCCTCCGTGTGAGTATTGGAAGCAGAAAATTTTTCTGTCCAAATATGTGTGACAAAATGGGTCAATTATAGCCCACCGAACCAGCTACGCACATCCTGAAAGTGAATTTTCTTAGCCCAATTCTAGCAAGATATTCTGTTTCTGTGCATTATGAGCACAAACGGGCTGAAATAGCTCCTCAGTGTGAGTATTGGAAGCAGAAAATTTTTCTGTCCAAATATGTGTGAAAAAATGGGTCAATTATAGCCCACCGAACCAGGTACGCACATCTGAAAGTGAATTTTCTTAGCCCAGTTCTAGCAAGATATTCTGTTTCTGTGCATTGTAGGCACAAACGGGCTGAAATAGCTCCTCCGTGTGAGTATTGGAAGCAGAAAATTTTTCTGTCCAAAAATGTGTGAAAAAATGGGTACACATACGCCACCGAACCAGGTACACACATCCTGAAAGTGAATTTTCTTAGCCCAATTCTAGCAAGATATTCTGTTTCTGTGCATTATGAGCACAAACGGGCTGAAATAGCTCCTCAGTGTGAGTATTGGAAGCAGAAAATTTTTCTGTCCAAAAATGTGTGAAAAAATGGGTCACCTATAGCCCACCGAACCAGCTACGCACATCCTGAAAGTGAATTTTCTTAGCCCAATTCTAGCAGGATATTCTGTTTCTGTGCATTGTATGCACAAACGGGCTGAAATAGCTCCTCCGTGTGAGTATTGGAAGCAGAAAATTTTTCTGTCCAAATATGTGTGAAAAAATGGGTCAATTATAGCCCACCGAACCAGGTACGCACATCCTGAAAGTGAATTTTCTTAGCCCAGTTCTAGCAAGATATTCTGTTTCTGTGCATTGTAGGCACAAACGGGCTGAAATAGCTCCTCCGTGTGAGTATTGGAAGCAGAAAATTTTTCTGTCCAAATATGTGTGAAAAAATGGGTCAATTATAGCCCACCGAACCAGGTACGCACATCTGAAAGTGAATTTTCTTAGCCCAGTTCTAGCAAGATATTCTGTTTCTGTGCATTGTAGGCACAAACGGGCTGAAATAGCTCCTCCGTGTGAGTATTGGAAGCAGAAAATTTTTCTGTCCAAAAATGTGTGAAAAAATGGGTACACATACGCCACCGAACCAGGTACACACATCCTGAAAGTGAATTTTCTTAGCCCAATTCTAGCAAGATATTCTGTTTCTGTGCATTGTAGGCACAAACGGGCTGAAATAGCTCCTCAGTGTGAGTATTGGAAGCAGAAAATTTTTCTGTCCAAAAATGTGTGAAAAAATGGGTACACATACGCCACCGAACCAGGTACACACATCCTGAAAGTGAATTTTCTTAGCCCAATTCTAGCAAGATATTCTGTTTCTGTGCATTATGAGCACAAACGGGCTGAAATAGCTCCTCAGTGTGAGTATTGGAAGCAGAAAATTTTTCTGTCCAAAAATGTGTGAAAAAATGGGTCACCTATAGCCCACCGAACCAGCTACGCACATCCTGAAAGTGAATTTTCTTAGCCCAGTTCTAGCAAGATATTCTGTTTCTGTGCATTGTAGGCACAAACGGGCTGAAATAGCTCCTCCGTGTGAGTATTGGAAGCAGAAAATTTTTCTGTCCAAAAATGTGTGAAAAAATGGGTACACATACGCCACCGAACCAGGTACACACATCCTGAAAGTGAATTTTCTTAGCCCAATTCTAGCAAGATATTCTGTTTCTGTGCATTGTAGGCACAAACGGGCTGAAATAGCTCCTCCGTGTGAGTATTGGAAGCAGAAAATTTTTCTGTCCAAAAATGTGTGAAAAAATGGGTACACATACGCCACCGAACCAGGTACACACATCCTGAAAGTGAATTTTCTTAGCCCAATTCTAGCAAGATATTCTGTTTCTGTGCATTATGAGCACAAACGGGCTGAAATAGCTCCTCAGTGTGAGTATTGGAAGCAGAAAATTTTTCTGTCCAAAAATGTGTGAAAAAATGGGTCACCTATAGCCCACCGAACCAGCTACGCACATCCTGAAAGTGAATTTTCTTAGCCCAATTCTAGCAGGATATTCTGTTTCTGTGCATTGTAGGCACAAACGGGCTGAAATAGCTCCTCCGTGTGAGTATTGGAAGCAGAAAATTTTTCTGTCCAAATATGTGTGAAAAAATGGGTCAATTATAGCCCACCGAACCAGGTACGCACATCCTGAAAGTGAATTTTCTTAGCCCAGTTCTAGCAAGATATTCTGTTTCTGTGCATTGTAGGCACAAACGGGCTGAAATAGCTCCTCCGTGTGAGTATTGGAAGCAGAAAATTTTTCTGTCCAAATATGTGTGAAAAAATGGGTCAATTATAGCCCACCGAACCAGCTACGCACATCCTGAAAGTGAATTTTCTTAGCCCAATTCTAGCAAGATATTCAGTTTCTGTGCATTATGAGCACAAACGGGCTGAAATAGCTCCTCCGTGTGAGTATTGGAAGCAGAAAATTTTTCTGTCCAAATATGTGTGAAAAAATGGGTACACATACGCCACCGAACCAGGTACACACATCCTGAAAGTGAATTTTCTTAGCCCAATTCTAGCAAGATATTCTTTTTCTGTGCATTGTAGGCACAAACGGGCTGAAATAGCTCCTCAGTGTGAGTATTGGAAGCAGAACATTTTTCTGTCCAAAAATGTGTGAAAAAATGGGTCACCTATAGCCCACCGAACCAGCTACGCACATCCTGAAAGTGAATTTTCTTAGCCCAATTCTAGCAAGATATTCTGTTTCTGTGCATTATGAGCACAAACGGGCTGAAATAGCTCCTCAGTGTGAGTATTGGAAGCAGAAAATTTTTCTGTCCAAAAATGTGTGAAAAAATGGGTACACATACGCCACCGAACCAGGTACACACATCCTGAAAGTGAATTTTCTTAGCCCAATTCTAGCAAGATATTCTGTTTCTGTGCATTGTAGGCACAAACGGGCTGAAATAGCTCCTATGTGTCAGTATTGGAAGCAGAAAATTTTTCTGCCCAAAAATGTGTGAAAAAATATGTCACCTATAGCCCACCGAACCAGCTACGCACATCCTGAAAGCCAATTTTCTTAGCCCAATTCTAGCAGGATATTCTGTTTCTGTGCATTTTAGGCACAAACGAACTGAAATAGCTCCTCAGTGTGAGTATTGGAAGCAGAAAATTTTTCTGTCCAAAAATGTGTGAAAAAATGGGTCACCTATAGCCCACCGAACCAGCTACGCACATCCTGAAAGTGAATTTTCTTAGCCCAATTCTAGCAGGATATTCTGTTTCTGTGCATTGTAGGCACAAACGGGCTGAAATAGCTCCTCCGTGTGAGTATTGGAAGCAGAAAATTTTTCTGTCCAAATATGTGTGAAAAAATGGGTCAATTATAGCCCACCGAACCAGGTACGCACATCCTGAAAGTGAATTTTCTTAGCCCAGTTCTAGCAAGATATTCTGTTTCTGTGCATTGTAGGCACAAACGGGCTGAAATAGCTCCTCCGTGTGAGTATTGGAAGCAGAAAATTTTTCTGTCCAAATATGTGTGAAAAAATGGGTCAATTATAGCCCACCGAACCAGGTACGCACATCTGAAAGTGAATTTTCTTAGCCCAGTTCTAGCAAGATATTCTGTTTCTGTGCATTATGAGCACAAACGGGCTGAAATAGCTCCTCAGTGTGAGTATTGGAAGCAGAAAATTTTTCTGTCCAAATATGTGTGAAAAAATGGGTCAATTATAGCCCACCGAACCAGGTACGCACATCTGAAAGTGAATTTTCTTAGCCCAGTTCTAGCAAGATATTCTGTTTCTGTGCATTGTAGGCACAAACGGGCTGAAATAGCTCCTCCGTGTGAGTATTGGAAGCAGAAAATTTTTCTGTCCAAATATGTGTGAAAAAATGGGTCAATTATAGCCCACCGAACCAGCTACGCACATCCTGAAAGTGAATTTTCTTAGCCCAATTCTAGCAAGATATTCTGTTTCTGTGCATTATGAGCACAAACGGGCTGAAATAGCTCCTCAGTGTGAGTATTGGAAGCAGAAAATTTTTCTGTCCAAATATGTGTGAAAAAATGGGTCAATTATAGCCCACCGAACCAGGTACGCACATCTGAAAGTGAATTTTCTTAGCCCAGTTCTAGCAAGATATTCTGTTTCTGTGCATTGTAGGCACAAACGGGCTGAAATAGCTCCTCCGTGTGAGTATTGGAAGCAGAAAATTTTTCTGTCCAAAAATGTGTGAAAAAATGGGTACACATACGCCACCGAACCAGGTACACACATCCTGAAAGTGAATTTTCTTAGCCCAATTCTAGCAAGATATTCTGTTTCTGTGCATTGTAGGCACAAACGGGCTGAAATAGCTCCTCCGTGTGAGTATTGGAAGCAGAAAATTTTTCTGTCCAAATATGTGTGAAAAAATGGGTCAATTATAGCCCACCGAACCAGGTACGCACATCCTGAAAGTGAATTTTCTTAGCCCAGTTCTAGCAAGATATTCTGTTTCTGTGCATTGTAGGCACAAACGGGCTGAAATAGCTCCTCCGTGTGAGTATTGGAAGCAGAAAATTTTTCTGTCCAAATATGTGTGAAAAAATGGGTCAATTATAGCCCACCGAACCAGCTACGCACATCCTGAAAGTGAATTTTCTTAGCCCAATTCTAGCAGGATATTCTGTTTCTGTGCATTGTAGGCACAAACGGGCTGAAATAGCTCCTCAGTGTGAGTATTGGAAGCAGAAAATTTTTCTGTCCAAAAATGTGTGAAAAAATGGGTACACATACGCCACCGAACCAGGTACACACATCCTGAAACTGAATTTTCTTAGCCCAATTCTAGCAAGATATTCTGTTTCTGTGCATTATGAGCACAAACGGGCTGAAATAGCTCCTCAGTGTGAGTATTGGAAGCAGAAAATTTTTCTGTCCAAATATGTGTGAAAAAATGGGTCAATTATAGCCCACCGAACCAGGTACGCACATCTGAAAGTGAATTTTCTTAGCCCAGTTCTAGCAAGATATTCTGTTTCTGTGCATTGTAGGCACAAACGGGCTGAAATAGCTCCTCCGTGTGAGTATTGGAAGCAGAAAATTTTTCTGTCCAAAAATGTGTGAAAAAATGGGTACACATACGCCACCGAACCAGGTACACACATCCTGAAAGTGAATTTTCTTAGCCCAATTCTAGCAAGATATTCTGTTTCTGTGCATTGTAGGCACAAACGGGCTGAAATAGCTCCTCAGTGTGAGTATTGGAAGCAGAAAATTTTTCTGTCCAAAAATGTGTGAAAAAATGGGTACACATACGCCACCGAACCAGGTACACACATCCTGAAAGTGAATTTTCTTAGCCCAATTCTAGCAAGATATTCTGTTTCTGTGCATTATGAGCACAAACGGGCTGAAATAGCTCCTCAGTGTGAGTATTGGAAGCAGAAAATTTTTCTGTCCAAAAATGTGTGAAAAAATGGGTCACCTATAGCCCACCGAACCAGCTACGCACATCCTGAAAGTGAATTTTCTTAGCCCAATTCTAGCAGGATATTCTGTTTCTGTGCATTGTAGGCACAAACGGGCTGAAATAGCTCCTCCGTGTGAGTATTGGAAGCAGAAAATTTTTCTGTCCAAATATGTGTGAAAAAATGGGTCAATTATAGCCCACCGAACCAGGTACGCACATCCTGAAAGTGAATTTTCTTAGCCCAGTTCTAGCAAGATATTCTGTTTCTGTGCATTGTAGGCACAAACGGGCTGAAATAGCTCCTCCGTGTGAGTATTGGAAGCAGAAAATTTTTCTGTCCAAATATGTGTGAAAAAATGGGTCAATTATAGCCCACCGAACCAGCTACGCACATCCTGAAAGTGAATTTTCTTAGCCCAATTCTAGCAAGATATTCTGTTTCTGTGCATTATGAGCACAAACGGGCTGAAATAGCTCCTCAGTGTGAGTATTGGAAGCAGAAAATTTTTCTGTCCAAATATGTGTGAAAAAATGGGTCAATTATAGCCCACCGAACCAGGTACACACATCCTGAAAGTGAATTTTCTTAGCCCAATTCTAGCAAGATATTCTGTTTCTGTGCATTGTAGGCACAAACGGGCTGAAATAGCTCCTCAGTGTGAGTATTGGAAGCAGAAAATTTTTCTGTCCAAATATGTGTGAAAAAATGGGTCAATTATAGCCCACCGAACCAGGTACACACATCCTGAAAGTGAATTTTCTTAGCCCAATTCTAGCAAGATATTCTGTTTCTGTGCATTATGAGCACAAACGGGCTGAAATAGCTCCTCAGTGTGAGTATTGGAAGCAGAAAATTTTTCTGTCCAAACATGTGTGAAAAAATGGGTCACCTATAGCCCACCGAACCAGCTACGCACATCCTGAAAGTGAATTTTCTTAGCCCAATTCTAGCAGGATATTCTGTTTCTGTGCATTGTAGGCACAAACGGGCTGAAATAGCTCCTCCGTGTGAGTATTGGAAGCAGAAAATTTTTCTGTCCAAAAATGTGTGAAAAAATGGGTACACATACGCCACCGAACCAGGTACACACATCCTGAAAGTGAATTTTCTTAGCCCAATTCTAGCAAGATATTCTGTTTCTGTGCATTGTAGGCACAAACGGGCTGAAATAGCTCCTCCGTGTGAGTATTGGAAGCAGAAAATTTTTCTGTCCAAAAATGTGTGAAAAAATGGGTACACATACGCCACCGAACCAGGTACACACATCCTGAAAGTGAATTTTCTTAGCCCAATTCTAGCAAGATATTCTGTTTCTGTGCATTATGAGCACAAACGGGCTGAAATAGCTCCTCAGTGTGAGTATTGGAAGCAGAAAATTTTTCTGTCCAAAAATGTGTGAAAAAATGGGTCACCTATAGCCCACCGAACCAGCTACGCACATCCTGAAAGTGAATTTTCTTAGCCCAATTCTAGCAGGATATTCTGTTTCTGTGCATTGTAGGCACAAACGGGCTGAAATAGCTCCTCCGTGTGAGTATTGGAAGCAGAAAATTTTTCTGTCCAAATATGTGTGAAAAAATGGGTCAATTATAGCCCACCGAACCAGGTACGCACATCCTGAAAGTGAATTTTCTTAGCCCAGTTCTAGCAAGATATTCTGTTTCTGTGCATTGTAGGCACAAACGGGCTGAAATAGCTCCTCCGTGTGAGTATTGGAAGCAGAAAATTTTTCTGTCCAAATATGTGTGAAAAAATGGGTCAATTATAGCCCACCGAACCAGCTACGCACATCCTGAAAGTGAATTTTCTTAGCCCAATTCTAGCAAGATATTCAGTTTCTGTGCATTATGAGCACAAACGGGCTGAAATAGCTCCTCCGTGTGAGTATTGGAAGCAGAAAATTTTTCTGTCCAAATATGTGTGAAAAAATGGGTACACATACGCCACCGAACCAGGTACACACATCCTGAAAGTGAATTTTCTTAGCCCAATTCTAGCAAGATATTCTTTTTCTGTGCATTGTAGGCACAAACGGGCTGAAATAGCTCCTCAGTGTGAGTATTGGAAGCAGAACATTTTTCTGTCCAAAAATGTGTGAAAAAATGGGTCACCTATAGCCCACCGAACCAGCTACGCACATCCTGAAAGTGAATTTTCTTAGCCCAATTCTAGCAAGATATTCTGTTTCTGTGCATTGTAGGCACAAACGGGCTGAAATAGCTCCTCCGTGTGAGTATTGGAAGCAGAAAATTTTTCTGTCCAAAAATGTGTGAAAAAATGGGTCACCTATAGCCCACCGAACCAGCTACGCACATCCTGAAAGTGAATTTTCTTAGCCCAATTCTAGCAAGATATTCTGTTTCTGTGCATTGTAGGCACAAACGGGCTGAAATAGCTCCTATGTGTCAGTATTGGAAGCAGAAAATTTTTCTGCCCAAAAATGTGTGAAAAAATATGTCACCTATAGCCCACCGAACCAGCTACGCACATCCTGAAAGCCAATTTTCTTAGCCCAATTCTAGCAGGATATTCTGTTTCTGTGCATTTTAGGCACAAACGAACTGAAATAGCTCCTCCGTGTGAGTATTGGAAGCAGACAATTTTTCTGTCCAAATGTGTGTGGAAAAATGGGTCACCTATAGCCCACCGAACCAGCTACGCACATCCTGAAAGCCAATTTTCTTAGCCCAATTCTAGCAGGATATTCTGTTTCTGTGCATTGTAGGCACAAACGGGCTGAAATAGCTCCTCGGTGTGAGTATTGGAAGCAGAAAATTTTTCTGTCCAAAAATGTGTGAAAAAATGGGTCACCTATAGCCCACCGAACCAGCTACGCACATCCTGAAAGCCAATTTTCTTAGCCCAATTCTAGCAGGATATTCTGTTTCTGTGCATTGTAGGCACAAACGAACTGAAATAGCTCCTCCGTGTGAGTATTGGAAGCAGAAAATTTTTCAGTCCAAAAATGTGTGAAAAAATGGGTCAATTATAGCCCACCGAACAGCTACGCACATCCTGAAAGTGAATTTTCTTAGCCCAATTCTAGCAGGATATTCTGTTTTTGTGCATTCTAGGCACAAACGGGCTGAAATAGCTCCTCCGTGTGAGTATTGGAAGCAGAAAATTTTTCTGTCCAAAAATGTGTGAAAAAATGGGTCACCTATCGCCCACCGAACCAGCTACGCACATCCTGAAAGCCAATTTTCTTAGCCCAATTCTAGCAGGATATTCTGTTTCTGTGCATTGTAGGCACAAACAGGCTGAAATAGCTCCTCAGTGTGATTATTGGAAGCAGAAAATTTTTCTGTCCAAAAATGTGTGAAAAAATGGGTCACCTATAGCCCACCGAACCAGCTACGCACATCCTGAAAGCCAATTTTCTTAGCCCAATTCTAGCAGGATATTCTGTTTCTGTGCATTCTAGGCACAAACGGGCTGAAATAGCTCCTCAGTGTGAGTATTGGAAGCAGAAAATTTTTCTGTCCAAAGATGTATGAAAAAATGGGTCACCTATAGCCCACGAACCAGCTACGCACATCCTGAAAGTGAATTTTCTTAGCCCAATTCCAGCAGGATATTGTGTTTTGTGTGCATCCTTAACTAAAACGATGTCTGCTAGCCTGTCTCTTTTATGTTCAGAAACAGAATATCCTGCTAGAATTGTGCTAAAGGATGAGGATTTAACTTTGTGCCTGGCTGGTTCGGTGGCGTATGCGTAACCCTTTTGTAAAAAACTATTTCAAAATACGTAGTGTACAGCTAAATTGCTTTTTACTTCGCCATGGAATAACTTCACATGCACAGTCTCACCCTTGATCGGACAGGAAGTGTGTGTAGAGTTACGTAGTTAGTTTCGAATGTCTTCTGAAAACCTCATCGCTGTCAATCTTCGTCAGAGTCCCACCATACAAAGTACACCCGCACAGCAGTAATCTTGGAGATGATAGCTCTATTGGATACACAGTACTCCGTCTGGGTGCATCAGTGTTACGATGCAATCTGTTAACATTTCAAATTAAACACAGAGCTGTTGAGCTACAACTAGTGCCCCATGGAAATTTTTGGAGGGCGGTTTAGTATATTTTTTGCCAAGGATTACAGAACAGTTTGGATCTAAGGCGGCAACTCATTAACGACGGCATCAAGGCTTGTCAGTTTCAAAGGAACTGGGTGAACATCGAAGTGCCTAAGGAGTAAACCTATCAGGTGTAGGATTGACTTCATTCCCTCCAAACTCGAAATACTCTGACTCATGTACATTCGTATAAACAAGGAAATAGTTTGAACGACACCTTGGACGGGATCTGATCCAAATCTTCAAAACCAACTCCAAGTTGTCGTGAAGGGGGCTGGCTACTCGAGAACTTAAGTATGCTTACAAAATTCAGGAACTTGGAACTGGAGACATATTGAGACAGACTTGGAAGCAGAAACCTCTTCTTAAGCTTTGAATTGTTCGATCAATAATTTCTGCAGATGACTAGTTGCCTAGGCTTCATGTAACAAACCTCTTTAGATAGTCTAATCCTTGATTCGGTTGAAGTCCGTCTCACTTAAGCTAACGCACTCCTCGCCCTCCTGCCTCGGATATGAATACTCTGCTTATGTCCTCTCTGCATGTTCTAGATTTTTCAGTTTCAGATTCCTGTACAGTTCAGATACCTCGTACAAGGTCAGCTTGAATCTCTTGTGACTGACAGAGCCAATCGAATGCTCTGCCATCACAAGATAGAGAATGCGACCACCTATGAAAGTGCAGATCCATGTTGATACGGAATACATCAGCAGCAACCACATCAACATGCTAATAGCAGTCCGGTTCAATGCATATTAGGTTCGGAATCTTGAAGCCTGCTGGTTCCTACATCTGCTTATCATCGACTTGACCAGGAGAGTTACTCCAAAAACAAGCTCTTGGCTATAAATAAGCCTCCTCTGGTAAGGTATCTAGATAGTAATCAGTCACAACTGACGTGCTGCTAAGGATATCTTGTTGTCATCGCATAGAACAATGAACCCACAGTATATGGCTAATACACTAGAAACAGAGTAGGACTCATGATAAGCCAATACAAGTCCAAGACCAAACTAGCTGTTGGCAGGAGACATCAATACTGCCTTCTTCATATACTTCTGGACCTTGAACCAACGAAAACTAGCCCTCAAGGAATAAGAAACAATTCCTTAAAAGAATTCCTCCACTTGGATTTCATCTATGGAAAGAATGGTAACTATGATGTCCTTGCGTAGTATCTCCAGGCATACCTCCTCTGACAACTGCAGTAAGCAGTCCTCAGTATCATACGCCCATTTCGAAGAAATCGCTTTCATGCAGAGTCAAGTTTCAAAGGAAATCAAGGCATTGAAACTAATCACTCATTCCGTTTGTTCAACTCAATTCACTTTACAATAATATTCGAATGTACTTTAGCAGGTCTGCAACTAGATACGTTTTATTATCGAAACCACACAGACCCACAGTGGCCATATTCCTGTTCTCGTAAATCAGTTAAATCCTTCCGGATGTAATAAATTTCAAACAAATTCAATTGAAAGTTTTCAATTATCAAATTGCATTAAATATGCCCCTGGAGTATCTCCACTCTACCAATCATCCAAAACAAACACTAAATCTTATTCGTATACTCGAACAAGTATGAAAACAGAATATATTGTATCTCGAACAACTGGCAAACAATAAAATAGCATTATCCTGGATGAGGAATTCTCTTCACAGATTTCATTCGTATTTATTATACTCGTACACCCTCGAAACTACGATATGCTATGATTTTTCTAACCATGTTTATTTGTGCTCTGTTTTAAGAGAACTTAATCCGAATCCTGCATTCGAGGGGGGGGGGGAAAACTATGCCAACGTATTATGATTAGAATGTAAGCGGATTGTTGGAGGGGGGCCAGGACTACTGTGTACACAAAAGGATATCTCATTTCAAATTCGATTAATGGTGGTAATATTTAATTCCTGGATCGTGTGCAGTATTTCTGTGGAAATATGTGTGTCCTTGCGAACGTGATTTACGTGACTTTCGTAATAATATCAGAACTTCACCTTGAGGGTTGTGTAACTTAAATTGAATTAAATGAGGATAATAGTTTACTCCTTCAGTTGTCTAGACAACCGGATACAAAAGTTCGGTCTTCCTTGCCAATTTGCTATGACTCAAGGATCCTCTGTGCTGGCCGAGTCGGTGTAGGGAACGTGCCTTGGATTTTTTGACTTTTTTCGACAGGCTCTAGGGACTCGCTTGCACATTATTTCCATTAAGTTCATCAAATTCGTTCTGAAGGGCTTTCCAATAGGGACTTGACAACTTTGAATTTAATTTGTGAACGCACTCTTTCACTAATCATCAAACTGTCACTGTCAATTTATTCAGTAAACTGAACATTTTCATCATAGTAAAGTACACGAACGAGAAACGTCTGCAAATTATAAAAATTTTCTACCGAAATTCGGAGTCGGTGACTTCAACTTTAAGAGTGTTAGCTCCAATTTTCGGTCGTTATTCTCGCCCTAGTAGACAGGCAATACCAAGTTTAGTGCAAAAATTTGTGTCTACATATTCGTTGTGTGATGTTGCCTGTCAGTGAGATAACGGATTGGTCGAAGTGTCGAAAATATCGCTGCCGTTCAGGCGTCCGTAGCAAACGATCCAAATTAGTCAATTCCACGGCGTTCTGAAGAATTAGGCATCGCTCAGACCACATTATGGTGTATTTGGTGTAAGGATCTTGGTTTACACCCAAACAAGATCAAGCTGACTCAAGAATTGAAGCCGATGGACCATTTGAAGCGACGTACGTTCTCCGATTGGGTTCTGGTGAAGATGCGCCAATCGCGCGATTGGTCAGTGCTATTTAACCCCGCTTGACTATTTTTGGTGGGGCTACGTTAAGTCATTGATTTATGTCAACAAGCCGACGACGTTGGAAGAGCTTAGAGCCAACATTGAACGCGAAATAGCGACCGTTTCGGCCGAAATGTGTGGCTGAGTCGTTGAAAATTGGGTCCAACCAATCGATCGCTGCAAACGTGCACACGGTGGCCATAAGAACGAAGTCGAGTTCTATTCATAAATGATTTGATTGTACTTCAAGCCGATAATAAAGTTGGTGAAATATCTCAAATAGTTTGCGTTTAATTTAAAAAAAAAGTTGTCAAGTCCTTATTGGAAAACCCTTTACATGTTCCTTTTCAGCTGTTCAATTGTTGGTGACGTATACATAGAGACTTTCCTTTTCATAACAAATCCCAAGGACACTGAACTACGCATGATCTAGTTGATCAGTTTATGTCACCATTACATGAAATGAATCGTGGTCTGCGACTTGTAGCCCCGTCTTGTTAAAAACAATGATCGCCTGTAACTATTTATTCAATTTAAGGCCAAATTCTTTTTCAGAACACGCCAAACAGTCCTTAGATGCATGGTTAATGCCTGAGAATGTCATGATATCGATGTTCAAGGTTTTTGAGCGACACCTTGTGTTACAGAAGAAGGTCAACTTTTTGGTCAGACTTTTTCCGATCCTCGATAGAATCAGTTTCTTCAAATTTGTTCACAAACCTTTGAATTATTATTGCAATAAAGATTTGTTTTTTTAAAGATCGACCATTTTCATAATAAATCTGAAAAACTTTAATGCGTTCTTCTAGCGTACAGCTGTCCACTATTAAACTTGTTCATGTTTCTATTTTCCAAATGTCAGAGATGACATATAAAGAGGAGGTGTTCAGAAATTATTCGCTACTGACATCTAGGTGCGACTTTTGAAAGGCCCTTCACTATGGCAAAAGCAATGTTTTTTCCTGTTCACACTCGATTCACGGACTGGATTTTTTCGACATTCGCATGTCCAGATCAATAGTCCTGTCTGAATAGTTCCGCGGTTTTTTTGTGACATATTAGTGGTTGACGTCAAATGAAATTTCGTAGGAAATTTTACAGCAAAGCTTGGTAGGCCTTTTGCTATTGACATCTGAAGTGGGATACAACCTTCAGAACAAAACGGGCCTATCTCTACTCCTTCTAGCGGCTCTTTCGTAGATAATCTCACTAGGCTGGCGTTCGAGTTGGTTCCATCACCTTCTAGACACCCATTCGTGGTATTTGATGACCAATGCTGAGACATTAGACACCTTTTCATCGACAGACACGCACCACAACTGAGGCACATCAAGTTAAACCGTTCCATTATGTAAAAGTGTTTGAAAACTTCTTTCACTCGCTAATGGGTTCAGTGCAGGTGTATTCATTTTCTTTCATATCAGCTGTGTCTCTCAGAAATCCCAAAACACATCCTTCCTGTTTACAGCTCATTTATTTCCAGCCTCCTAGCGCCTGTCATAAATCGATAACGTAAACTTCCCAACCACATCGATTTGGGATTCAATAAGTTTCGTAAACTAAACCTGCATGTGATGGTACACTTTTACAAATAAATGGCACGTCCTTCACAGTATCATCTCCATCGTAGATTATTAGCTTAGAGGCACACTCTGCAAACACTTCTTGTATTTTATTTCTCAAACTATTCCCGCCTCAGGGAGCACAGATTAAATTCACTATCAGCACTTAAACTCCCAGACTATTTCATAGAGTGCACATCATCAGACTTCCCAAGACTTCAAATGAGAATAGAAGAGAGAAAGAAGAAGGAAAAAAAACTTTCAATTCACTCCTGTCCACGTTAAGGATGACAAACGACTCCATCGAACGTAACCACAGGTAAAGAGAGAGACACACAAATTCCAAAGAATCGGATGCATACTTACCGAGCAGCAAAGGCACATCCTTCTCCCGATAGCCCATGTTCCGGTCCGGCTGGAGAACGAAGTACTTTATCCCTGGATGTCATCATTTAAAGCATTAAGGTAAACGGGAAGGACGTTTCATAGTAAAGTTTTTTCTCAGATCCTTTTTGTTCTACAACCCGTTGCACCAGCAGCAGTGGCATCATCGAGAAGAGAAGATGAGTTTTCTGTCGAAAAGTTTGCCATTGAAACTTCTCTCGTTTCGCCCTTAAGTCGGTAGCGTAGCATGCCTCTGCTCTAAGCACTACCACTCAAAACTACTTCGAAAAGTGTGTCCCTCTATGCGCCGCCTTCGAGTTTGAAATGACTTTTCCCATCCATATTGCATGATCCATGTACGACTATGCACGAGTATCCTTAGATGCCATTCGCTGTCATATGGCCAAAAGTTCGACCCAGAATACTACAAGTTGTAATCGTATAAGGCCAGGACACAGCGTCACACAAGAAGGACGATTCTAAGACTTGTAATCTGGCTAAAAATCTTTGCGCCATCCTTAGTAATGCAATTGTGTTGTTATTTCGTTGAAAGCAAACTTAAAATCAAATTCAGTAGCAGCTGCATCCTTGGTAGACTTCAATTATCTCGAAGGATAATTAAGTGTAATTGCTTTTCTGCAAATGAATCGAGAATAGTTTTCTGAAACCGTGCCAATGGTTTGTCATGAGAGTCACAAGATGGCTCTGCGGTGACATTCGGTTCACCCTCGCGTTATATCCTTTTCAGAGTTTATATGAAAAAGAAATAAAAAAAAAAACTGAATCCTTTATGCTAATATCAACAAATTAGGAACATTTAAATCTACGTCTCCAGTTGCAGGGGTGGAACTGGCTTATTCGTCGGTCGTCCTGTGGCACAGGATGAGTGACTGACCAACCGCCGACCCTCTTTGTAAGTGTGCTTAATTCAGTGGAAATATTTCCACTGCAAACTTTTCATGGGAACTTTCCTTCCGTTTCGGTTTTTTTTTTCTATTCACATTGTGAGTAGGAAGGACTCTCGTTTTTTTTTTTGTATTTTGGGGAATTAAGAAAAAAAAGGGGAAGAACTCTAAACACACAGTTACTACGAGCGCATAGTTTCAAGTGCATTTCTGTGGGTGGGAAACTGATGAAATTTGCATGAGAGTCCTGGCCAGTTGCTTTATTCTTCACCGGAAACCAACTACACTATGTACTTCCTGTTGGTTTTTGGGGTTTTTTCCCAAAACTAAGCAGACAAAATGAAGTCATATTACAGGGTTTCGAACATCCTTTGAACTCATTAGGTGTGATATCGTATAGCAGGTCGTTTATCAGTGCTTCCATCAGAAAGATCAATGGCTGGACATGCATAAAACACGTGGTAGACCATTTATTCGAATACCCCATTTGCACTAATTAATTACACTGGGATGGTCAAGTTCCTTGTAGTCCTTTATTGAATAAACCGAAAATCAGATCACATTTACAAAACCACATTTAGTCATCATTATCCAAACAAGTTTTGTCGGTTTGTACGTACAACAGGGATGTGTGTGTATCTGTGTATCTTTTGGTTCAATATATCTTTGCACAATCATGAAAGTCTCGCTAAAGTCAAATAACAGCTTCGTCAGTTACTTGGGATAAACAAGAAGGAGCAAACTTACCTCATGGAACGTGTATTTGATTTGTAGGAAAGTTTGACCCATCTGAAGTAGTTATTCCTTGAAGAACAGCACGTAAGACCAGATGGACTTTTGTTGTATTTATCCTCAATTGAAATACAATACACCAGCACATGCTGGAGGAGCAACGAAAACAAGTCCACTAACGAATATCAATTCGTTATCCTGTGTGTGGTTTGTGTGAGTGTGTAAATTGAAAACAAAGCCAAGCATGCACACGTCTATTTGGTCGCTTTAATTGGGTGTTTAATGAAGTGATGGCGTTTACTTTAATCAGTCTTGGAATTTGCTTAAAAATTGCATTGTCTTTCGTCCTTATTTTGAAATAAACTTTCGTCTAAAAATATGCAATCTTTTCATGGAATTTTACTAACGAACCTAGTGGTTTGAAACTTGGATATAAAGGCTGTGGTGCAATATGAAAGCACAAGAAGAGCTTCAGGAGCTTGGAATATCAGCCTTTCTCACTTTAGATCACAGGGACACAACTGGTAGGGCAGATAATGGAGTTATTTGTCGAGAGGCATGGGAAGTTGGCGCTACATTTCAGGGTGAAACTGGGTATCCATTAACAAGCTTCTCTTGGTAGCCCTAAGCTCCTTAGCCAACTGCCACCAGTTGCACCCTCCAAGTTTGTTGAGGTCCTCTTCCACTAGTCCCAGCTGTCTAAGGCGAGCCTTCCCTCTACTTCGTTGTCATTCCGGGTTGGATTTAAAGACTGTACAAGTCGGATCATTTGTATCCATCCTCTCTACACGTTCTAACTATCTTAAACAACTGATGCCTGGTCGATGTCAAAGTCTAAAAACGCAAACAGGACGGAATGTCTTACGAACAATATTTCTCTCGAGACGTTGACTTCGGTTCCTTTCAAGTACCTTGTCTAAGTCAAAACATCGACGGTCTTGATAAGTTCAGTATAGATCTTGATAGAGCAGCGAGTTTTCTCTATCGTCATATTCTCTAGCTGCACGTCCTTGTCAGCATTCATCAATTTGGTTGACAGTTTAATGATCAGTAGACAATCGTAGGACTTGTGCATGAGTTCGTAAGGCGTTGTAAGACTCTCGTCCTCGTCTCGAAGGCGAAGTTATCTCTAACTCATCACCCCCAACCAAGGATCAGTTCAGTTTTTTAACTCTAGGAAGAGGAGCTGGATTTCCCGGGGTCAGCAATCCACTTCCAGGATATTCAAACTGTTGGCGTTGTATTTCTGGTTGCTCCTCGCTTGCAGTGCCACAATTGTGGCAGTTCTACGAAAAAAGCTATTGACAGACGGAAGGACTACTCATTTCAATCTTCCTTCTAAGTTGCAAAGATCTGGGTGTACTATCCTCCAGCTGCTACCCTTCGACTTTCTTGGCAAGCAACCGGCTCCTTATGCGGCTATCCGACTCAAAGCCTCCTGACAGTGGTTAAGCTATCAGGAAAGTCAGTCCTCTTTAATTTATCTTATCAGTTTCATCCTAGAAACCACCGACTATACTCCGCAGAGCCTGATATTTGAATTGTTCACCAGAAATTTCTATTGGTGGTCCTTCTACTAAAGATAATTCAGAACACTTTTACATGAACTACTCCAAGACTGATGAGGGGGTAGGATGCAATGTCTCTCCGACAACCTCAACCTGAGCATCTCCTTTCGTCTCCCAGAGTATTGCAGCGTTTTTCAGGCGGAAATCTTGGCGATCAACAAAGCCTTGGCTTAGCTGAAATGTAATGCAATACCTGTCAGGGATATTAGCACTTTCATTGACAATCGATCCTCAATCGAATCCCTGGAATCCGCTTTAAGCTACCTGTTGTCCCTCCGGACAATGTCTCAGAAGTTTAACATTCACCTACACTGGGTGACTCACCGAATCCTGTCGAAATGTTGGAGCCTGGGTATGCCCCTCATTACATGCAAAATCTTGCCAACACTGAATGGTTTTAGTAGTGCCAAACGCAGATGGGAACATCACCCTTTTTGCAACATTTCAAGACAGATCTGGTCTAAGCTTAATCTGAAACGTAGTGCGGAACTGATTCTATTAAAGCAATCACTGGACACTGTCGAACACGCCAAAAGACTGAGCCTCTTTTCACATGATTTCTGCAGAACCTATTGAGATGAGAAGGCACTTTCCCAGCTCTGTGCCATAAAGGACTGCTCCATGTAGGAGCTCCGTTCTTTGATGACCTAAGCAAATTGGCTTTATTCAAGGCTCCGGTTGGATTAATTGCTCCCTGGTAGTCGGGAGGTGCAACGCACGGCATCACAGGCACCCTAACCTAAGCCCCAAACTATGTATCTTCCACTAATTAGTAGATTAACTCAAAAATTTGCTCCATCGACACTACAGCTGAAGACTTGTAAATAAATAACATTTTATGATTACCTTGTTAGCTCACTGCCAGGACTTACCTTTAACACATTTCAATCATTAGCCCGGCAGATCAAGGACGGTCGGTTTGGTCTGCCAAAGCACTTTAATCCATTCATGTTAGTTTAAATATTTTCATTATTTCTCCAATTAAACCATCCGATACAGGAGTGCACAACCAAATGGAAATCCCATCCAACAATAATGTTGGCAGGATGGCAGCTCCGTCAGTAAGGCTACGCAATTCCCAGGAAATTCAAATCCAAGTCGAAAGTCTTCGTTTTAATAACTTTAATTATTATTATTAATTTTGCAACTATAACTGCAACATGGACTGAGATACATGGACACAGATACAATCCAGAAGTGGAAGATTATTTGCATTCTGCATGTTTAACGATCTTGATTACGTTGTGCGGGAGAGAATGCAGCATCCTCTTCTGCATCTGAATCTGTATCTGACTTTGTGAATGAATTTTGGGGTGCGGTTTCAATGCTGCTCATAGATTACGGGTATTTACATATATAAATTTCAAATTAATACCCAAAGCGACGAAGATACGAGTACGAGTACGAGTAGGAGTACATACCCAGCACAGTAGGTTGTAGTTTGCTGTTTAATTTGTATTAAAATTTTAGCAATCGGAAATTGCGGTTGGGATTTTAAAGGATATCTGATGATGTACAGGAGAAATTTAATTCATGATAACCATGATGTTGTGGTTAACTTTATTTTATGAGAGTGTTGGTTAATCACAGATACAGGCATACCTGTGCGAGAAGTGATTTAAAAGTGTTGAACGAGTGGGTGGATTACTGGAGTGCTAAAGCCAACTTTAATAAAGGATTTGTTGTATTTTTTCAACCTTCTTACGAATGAAGGTAGGGTGATGATTGGTGAGCCTAAGTCCAGGATGTGACTTCAAAATTGTCCTTAAAGGTCTTTGAGTAGACCTTTCAGAGAGACGGTAAGGGAATTCGTACACAGTTGGTGTAAACAAAGTGATTTACTTGAAAGTTCATATATTTGACTCAACAAAGCTACTTGACAAGTGTTTTCATAACTTTTACCCTCGGATGTTTGTCAAAAGTTCACCAATATAGAAAAATGCTGGATAATGCTTTACACTTTCGTTTAGAGATGCAATGCTCTTATCTTTGAACTACTTCTTCCAATTTGGAGAATAGCTAAGCTGGTTTTAGGTAACCAAGCCCATTGTAATTGGTTTTTGGAAAACGAATTCTGGAAAGAGTTCTGGATCTCCACATTAAGAGCACTATTGACGTCACCATACTATCCACGTCACAGTACGCCTATCAAAAAGGCAAAGGAAATGAACCTCCTCCACTCCATTGTCCAACCTCTCAATCAAGGAATTCACATTAGTGTCCTTCCTAGTCATCGAAGGAGCCTTTCACAACGTTATAACGCATTCGATAATCAATCTCCTACGAAGGCTCAACATCATGGAACACAAGCTGGAAGGCAAGGTTATTAACGACTTTCGGCTCAGCAATCAGGCTGAGAAGTTCTAACAATGGAAGGAGCAACCCACAGGACATGCAAGCATAGTATTGATGCATCGTCATCCTCAGCAGGTCGCAGACCACCTGTCGACCGAACACAATTTCAATATGGGCAACATCTCGATACCCAACAGAACCGAATGGACTCAACGTGAGATCCTGAACCACGAATCGCTGTCAATTTTCACGGACTGGTCTAAAAGTGAGGAAGGCGTCGGCGCCGGAGTTTTCTCAGAGGACTTAGGCATCCTTTAACCTCCAGCTCTATTGCAGAGTTTTTCAAGCCGAAATCAATGCCAATGGCTGGCAGTTAATGCAGATTGAAAGGCTGAGGCATTGGGTAGAAGAGGCTCCTCTGGTTTAGATGGCATGAACGTCACCGACATCGAGGCGTCAACGTTGTGTGCAACATACCTTATCAACACCGACGCAGTAAGGCTGGTTAATCATCGTTGGCCAATGCAATACCGCTAGATTGCTCTGGCCAGGCTTAAACGAAAACAGGACCATCGGACTCCGGAAAACACACGAAAGGGACCCTCTCCAAGATAGTCAACACCCTAAGCTAAGCTTATTCCTGAAAAACTTAGCATAGTTTCGAGACTTCAAACGTGTACGTACCTTCAGCTATGCTAGAGCAATCCTAGAATCCTTCTTCCTTAAAATGGAAGAATGTACTGAATCTGTTGAAAAACTTCAATCCCTAGTTTAGCCTTAGTAGGAATAGTGAACGTGTTAGACCAAAACTGCGGTACTCATACCTGCCATTGTTACCTCATATGCTTGAGCCCTACTTTCCTTGACTGCTTCCTTCCACCAACCTTGGGATAATTTTAGTTGCAATTCCAAGAAAAAAAGAAACGAAATGGAGTCCAGGGTATATCTCCTCTCAACTAGTAGCTTAGGGAACCTAAACCATTTGTTCACAGGACTTATTCAAGGCCAGCAAAAGTACAGCAAGACCCAACAGATTGACTATCTGTGCATGTATTTCGAAAGGTCAAGGAACCGATTTGAAAGCCAACTCATCAAGTCCCACATAATAGACCCGTCACTCATGCGGAAAGGTCAATAACATCTCCACATCACCACCAAGTCATAATGTTCGGAATCCACAACTGTATGCCATCGCTCCGGGGGAATCCCCCTTTTCGTCAACTCATCACCCAACGAACTGATGAATTGACTGAATAATTGAGTGAATAATTTGTTCGAAAAGGTTCATTCAAACCGAAACCATGAACAAGATCGATGTAAGGAACTAGAACCATCCTTCCAATCCTTCGGCGTGCGTGTGAGAGATTTTCAAGTCATTCCAAATGTTCCCAACTATCCATGGCATGCCATAACTAATATCCTTTAGCAAATGAAGTCCTGGCGAATGTAATTTATTCATTGAAGTTTTTCTTCTTCTTCCATAGATTTCACAGAGTGCACTGTGCACTGTGCAGCTCTCCGCATACCCGCACACACACATCATAACCATCATCCGGCCACATCCAGCCACAACCAGCCACATCCAAGCGGAATGTGTTCATGAATCAATGTTAGCATTTTCAACTAGAACCCCAAAAAGGATCCCATTTTACTTACACATCTGAAACCGACTACCATAAGTTCCGCCTCAAATGGATCACAGGATATGGGCTTGGGTGTTCCATATTCCTGGTATCATTTCGTCGTCATTCATTTTCCGTATAATCATCATCGCTGCTGTACCACTAATGG
The DNA here is from genome assembly GCA_963583995.1 of Xylota segnis. Lineage (NCBI taxonomy): Eukaryota > Metazoa > Arthropoda > Insecta > Diptera > Syrphidae > Xylota > Xylota segnis. The sequence goes on from OY757239.1 coordinate 50,139,642, forward strand.
GCGTCCTGGCCAAGGAGTGTGATGTATAGAAGGCAAATTAATTTCTGAGAAAATTCGTGGTCGTCCTTGGTCCTTCAATTTGTAATAAGAGGTTCTTTTTTCGGGATTCATTTCATTTTGGGTCTTGTTTTTCCCGAAAAAGATATTTTGTCTACCGCAACTTTCACCATTCCCAGATACCTACTTTAAGTTGAATAACATCCTTGCATTACAAACACACGAGTGTGTGTATGAATGCTCATGCGTGTCCTAGCATCCTCCAAAGCCGAAGCGAATGTCAAAGGCACAGAGAGTATGTCTTCGTTTTGTACACGATTTCAAGGAATTTTCTCCAACCAATCTGTGCTGCAGGTCCTTTGAGACTGACTTGAAAATGGTTTTGCAAAGCATACCTTTGACAGACTTATGAAAAATGATGTATGTAAAGTTTTTTTTTTTTTTTTCTCTCTTTCTTCTTCCTTCGTCCTTTTGTGGCACATTGACTGAAGACAGATTTTTATGCTTACGTTATTACTGTACCGTTGTAATACACCTGTGATTTTTCCTATACACTCTGGCATACAAACGTAAAGAGAGAATGTCCTTTGAGCTGTGCTTGCTTGAATTGACTTGGTATACATAATATATGCAAATTGGTGTTCTATCATCGGTCGTTCGGTCGGTCGGTCGGTCGGTCGGTTGGAGTGTCCTTAAAGAAAAATTTGTTTACAGAACGAAGTAAAACAACAAAAAAAGAAAATAAGAGAACCGACTTTTAAGGATAAATTGATTAAGTTGCAATAGAGGTTTTTTTTTTTTTTTTCCAAGGAAGGACCTTCAATTTTGAACGAAGGCGCAGCATGAATATTCAACGGATGCAAATAGTATTACTGGTCGTGAGGAACTCGCTAAAAGTGAGCCGGAATCCTTGTTAATGAATTCTTTTTTCAAGAATTCAACTCAACAGGAGCGAAGAAAAGAAACTCGGAAATATTTTAATTGTTTTATATTGCTGGGCATTGGTGGGGTTCGTCCTTACGTCCTCCCGTCCAGGAGGATGGACCTAATCCCAAGTAATAGTTTGAGAATTTTCATTAAACGAAGTGTTGTGTTTATTTGTCTCCGGTCGGCTTGTGTTCTGCTTTGTATTCAAATGGTGGTGGTGGGGTCCTAGAATTAGGGACTTACTGCCTCTCTCAGTCCCTATGTGGTGGTGCTGGAGGGTCCAAGGAATTCCTTCGAGGAGGTGGAATTATCAATGACGCATTAAGGAAACAAGATTGGTTTAAATTTAGCGCAATTTGCGTAATGAACTGAGTCAAGGTTATGTTATGGAAAGCCAGGCAGATCAAGGGTGATTCTTAAAACATCTCTTCTGTGATGAGTTCTTGACAAAGTAGGTGCCTTCATTAGGGCGTCCAAGGTATATTCTCCTTCCTTGTGTCTGCAGGAGAACCATGGCTTAAGTTGTTCTGCTTAAATCCGGGCATACAATGGTGAAGCAAGATCCTGATTTAGTACAAAGTATGGAACCTTACGGATCTTGGATAAGGACTAACCCAGAAGAATCCAACTTTGTCCGGATCAATTCAGCTGTTTGGGTCGATGAATTCTCTGATTCATGACAGTCCTCTTCAGACGTGTTGCTATCCCTACTTTAGACTATATACATATACGGTGACCAGATAAGAATGATACAAAGGAAAATTTACTAAAAATATTAACTGTGTGAAATATGAAATTGATTTTAACTTTGTTTAGAAGCCACATTCATGCCATTTTGTTTGAAATATCACATTATCCAAACAGCTTGCTAACAGTTCTTCAAGCTTCCGTCCAATTTTTGATGGCGTGATTGAAAATGTGCGGTGTTATTTCGGCAATAGGGTCTCGAACGTTGCCCACGGCCCGTCCAAAATGGTTGTCTTGTTAGATTTAGGACCCGACGTAGCCCCAGAGAAAAGAATAGAGTGATGTCAAGTCGCAGGATAGCGGTGGCCAATTGATGAACGCTCGCCGTGAGATGACCCAGTCGGCAGATTTCTCCTTCACAACTTCGAGCGTTCCGCTGCTTGTATGGCATGTAGGCGAGTCTTGTTGGAACCACAGCTCGGATATAACGATATTGTCGAGCTCTAGCTACAGAAAGCTGGTTAACATAGTTCTATGCCTGAGGCCAGTGACGGTGATGGTGTCTCCTTCCAATGATGCCGCCATGCCATAAAGCTCACCAAACAGTCAAACATTGATGCTTGATCGAACATTTGTGGATTGTGTTCGCTACAATAATGGCAATTCTGCTTGTTGGCATAGCTGCTGAGCTGAAGAAAAGGGGCCTCAAGGATTTTGGCCAAAATCCAGATCACCGGCCAACATTTCCAGCGACCAACTAGCGAACTCACGGCGCTGTCTTTGGTGGTCCGGCTTCAATTTTGCATCTTTTACGGATATAGGCCCAAATTCAAACGCAAAATAAGCCGGGCTGGCTCTCTGGCGATGCCCAATTCAGGAAGATCGCCGCCGAAGCGACATTTCTAAGTCTTCTTCGATACTGGCCGCTACGGTGGGTATGTTTTCCTTATTTCGCACCAGTTTCTCTCTGGTTGGTGGCATAAGGTCCAAAAAAGTGTACTGACGCTTAAACTTTTCCAAGGTGGGAGGAAATACCTGTACACCAAAGCCATGATAACAACGGACCTCACCAAGAATTTCACGTCGCGTATTTACAATAGAGCCAACCATTGGCTAATAAAAACGATGCATAAATGGCAAGACTTACTTAATATTTTGACAGCTAGATGTCATTGGTAGCTTTGACAGATGCTGAAGCAAACAAATTGGAAAAAGTATCATTGCTATCTGGTCACCCTTCATAATTAACGTAGTCCTGATAGACATACAAAGATGGTCTCAAGAAAAGATGGACCATAATCTTTAGCCTTAGACTATGCCTCCTGCGTATTAGATTCTATCGATAGAAATTCTTCCACGAATCCTTTTTACTGTTCTGAGGAGCTTTACACTAGTTCACCCACAGGAACACTTCTAAACTACATATGTTCAAACCGGATCACTAGTTTTGGCTTCCAGTAATGTCTGAATTCAGTCTTTTAAACCGAAGTAGAAGCCCTAGCAATCCTAGATGTATCGCGATATACAGGTGATCGGAATCTACTTCGATAGCCAAACCCCTACGTTGCAGCTATGAGCTCAAAAAAAATAAAATTAAGGCCAAACGATGCACTCTGGTATATTCTTGGACACTGCTGTACCACAGAGAAAGAATTACCAAAAACGAGGTCTGAACAGGTCCTAACATTGTTTATCCTTCTCTAGAACTGAATAAATCCAATCCGACTTCTTGGGACTATCCAACGAGAGGTGCCGTATCCTAATACATTCTACCAGGCTTATAAAATGATCACTCACAACTCACTTGAGACTGTACTGCATTCTACAGATTCTGCAATATCTTAGGGATGGAGTTGTACATCAACCTTAAGGGCATTGATCAGCTAAAGTATGAAATATAAGTGTTCCTATCCCGGAATCCTTTATTCTTGGACTGAGAAAACGGCCTACTGTACAAACTCAGTATTAAAGTTCATAGAAACTATCTGCCCACTTAGTTGGACTGATAGTCTAAGTTGCACCTAAGTTGTCACTGAACTAGTTGAAACCATGCACACAGAATAGACATACATTAAGTACTGTAAGTAGAAAGACGTATGTCTGGAGCCTGAAACCATTTCTATCTTACCTGTCTCTGGTTGTTTTCCTGGTCAAGTATAACCCCAATGAACTGAGCTACTCAGTCATAAATGTTTCATCTATTTGACTGTACTAGCGACAAGAAAGTCCTTCCTTCCCCAATCACTGCATCGATATTCTGCTTCTTACAATTGTTCTGTTCTAAATCCTGGCAACTTCACACCTTTTTATCAAGGAATTGTGAGTACACTATCTCTCATCAGCTTCCAAGAGCCCAAAGATACAAAAGTTCACAATCTGGTTTGTCAGCACATTTTAAGTCTCTCCTTTCGCTTAAGCCTACTATCACCGAACTCAATTACTACAAAAGCAAATCCTTCTAAGGACCCACCACCTCCTAGCCCGAACAACGCCTCACCCTGGAGGTATTCGTGTACATTTCTTTCACTTAGCCCGTTCAGTAAAGAAGAGAAATGGAAATATTTATTGAGATCTCAATAAAACAGATTAAAAATAAACGAATTTATGTAAACACTGTCGAAACAGCAATATATCCTTATTTTGCATATTTCTACACTAACAACGAGGACGACTACCAGCAGCAGCAGCAGCCTTTCATAGCGATAAACCTCTCTGCGCTTAATATCAGGAAGAAAACTTTTCCTATTTACCTCCAGGGCAACGAAAAAAAAACAAGAAAATAACTTCCTTCTCCAGGCAATTTAGTCCTTTCACCGACCAGCACAGAGTCACAGTTAGAGCTTACAAAAAAAAAAAAAGGATCCTCTTCAATGGATAGATAGAAATGCTTTAATCTTTTCTCGTCTTTTCTTCTAACGCTCAACTCTTTCGTTTATGTATAGCTGGGTACCTGCAGCCCTATTCCTAATGTAGTTACATGATGTCCTGTTCGCCCAATATTTTGTCCTTTCAAGTATCTCTCATTCAACAGAGTAGAAAAAACAAGAGACAAAAAAAAAAAACAAATGAAATTCTCACTAAAAACGGTCGAAGAACGAATGCGCAAAGAACAAGATGTAAAAATATCCTGAAGGGATCCTTTGCGTCGTTATGAAAAGGATTGTTTTGCCTTTTCGGCCTACAATACCTACAGCATTACCTCCATCAACCTATTATCCCTGTCGAAAGGTACAACTTTACGATTAAAATGATTCTCTACTCCATCCATCCACACACATAGTAGGCCTGATACTTGGGAACAAAACAAAAAAAAAAAAAAAAATGGTTATTCTGTTTCTGTTTCTGTGCATCTAGGACATGTATATCGTGTGAGAGAAGCCCTCTGGGATGATGTAAGCTGACAGCATCTTTTCCTAGTTATAAATAATTCATTTGAAGGTAAAAGGGATGCCAGCTCCGGTGGCAGGCATATTGTGACACTAAACTATTCGGTCTCCCACCAGGAGGCACACACCAAGCCATACACCATCCACACACATATCCATATTCAAATGTCCTTAATTAATGAAAGGTTCAATGCTTTAAACAAAAGACCAGATTGTGTTATGCTCTACTCTCTCTGTGTGTATGTGTGGAATTCATAATAATATTACGCTACGAAGGGTCTTCAGAGATAGGGATTTACTCCAGCTGATGATTAGGAAAGGACCAGCACAAGGAATTCCTTGGCACTCACCAGGTAATGGGACGTGAAAGTATTTAGAGTAAATTTTCCCAAACAAAACGACTTATTAAAGGTCGTCCTTTGAATTTTGTTTTTTCGTTTTTCCAGGCACACAAGCATGCGAAAAGTGTTTTTCCAATTTTCTATGAAAATCACGAGGACACGTTTTGAATGCCACTTGCAGAGGAGGCAAGGATGGGCTTCTCGTTTAAAGAGCTTTTTTTTCTTTCTTTCCTCATTTTTCCCGACTTAAACGTTCACATGGCTTTGAGGGGTAATTAGATGGAGTGCGTATTTTTAGAACAACCGGGTAGCGCGGTTCACCTACTCATGCAGTGCCTGTGAAGGACTCGTTTGTGAGTACTTCTGGGGTATTTCCAGAACATTTTTCAAATTGATTTCGAAAACACTTTGCTGTGTTTACCTTTAACGAAAATAATTGTTTGTGTACGTACATGGAGCGAAGGATTATGTGGGCTTCTTCAAGGAAGGCGTATGTTTTGGTTTTGCTGAAAACTAAATGTCAATTGCTGAAGGATTGCTTCTACGACTGGGTAGATGATTGGATTGGTTGAAGGACGAGAGTTGTAGTGTGTAGGACTTCAAAGTTGACCGTTTTGCAGGCAGAAAATTGTTTGCCTTTTCTGTTTTTGTTTTGTTTTACTTTCGACACGAAACGATGGTTGGTTCAAGAAGGGTGGTGGTGCCAAAAACTACCAAAATAGCTAGCAGTGGATGTAATTCACAGAGAGATACGTTTGCACATGTCCTTCGTGGTCTACCTTCGACGACTACCAACACAAATTAGTGACAATGACGACAATAGATAGACATAATGGTTGGGTTTGTTCGGATGATACTAGCAGCAAAAAGCAAAGTACTGACAAGGATTTATAGACCTGCATTTGGTAGCTCTACCATGGACAGACCCTATCCAAGGTGCCTCCTCAATTAACGTGTGCAGCGCAGCGACTGCAATATCCTTAGAGCTGAAAATTCATTTGTTTTTGTGAAAGAAATTAAAGAGCTGTCTATGGCCCTTAGCCTATAGTTGGTGGTTGGATAGACAACATTGGCACTGCAGCACAAAAAGTATTCCTGGATAACCTTAAACATCGATATCACAACTTTATTAGTCACGGGTTACGCAAACGCCTCCGAACCAGCTAAGCATTTTGTGCAAACAGCACCCTTTAGCACAATTCTAGCAGGATATTCTGTTTCTGTGCATCCTAAGCACATATGAGCTCGGCTGACGCCTCTGTGCGAGGATTGGAAACAGAAAATTTTTCAGTCGAAAAAGTGTGAGTAAATGGTTACACATACGCCACCGAACCAGCTAGGGACATCGTGAAAACCACATCCTTTAGCACAGTTCCAGCAGGATATTCTGTTTCTGTGCATCCTAAGCACATATGAGCTCGGCTGACGCCTCTGTGCGAGGATTGGAAACAGAAAATTTTTCAGTCGAAAAAGTGTGAGTAAATTGGTTACGCATACGCCACCGAACCAGATAGGCACATCGTGAAAACCACATCCTTTAGCACAGTTCCAGCAAGATATTCTGTTTCTGTGCATCCTTAGCACAAATGATGATCTACTATCGAGTTAATGAATACTTTAGCATAGATGACTCTGTCAGGCGAGGAATATCAGAACTCTCCCAGCGTCAATTGATAACAAAACTAGTGCCCCAATAAGGACATTCCAATCCTCCAACCAGGAGTGATTAGGAGCAAAGTCATCTAATGGTCTCTCTCCTCCATGAAATGCTTCAAGTTTGCCGGTGAAGAAAGGAATTCAGACGTCTTTCCATAGCTACAAACTTTGGAATTCATTACCTTCAGAATATGAGTTTGTAGGAACTAAAAAGCCATGAGACATCACTACGTAAAGGATAAAGGTACTTCCATTGCTTTAAGTAGCCACAATAGTACTCTTTCAAAGGCCCCAGTACCACTAGTGGATCAACCATTCCCCTAAAGGCTTACAGCAAGTCAACGACCCGTCAATCTCTCTAAGGACTTCATGGTAAAGGGCTTTGACTGTCAAAGGCTTAATTCATATTCAGTAAGGAACTTCCGTTCAATCTTTTCCACGAGATGGTGTGAACTTACCTGCAGATGTTCTCTTCCTCTACATGTCCTCGCAGATGACCTACTTTTCCCGCCAAAGAGTGTGAAAAAAACAACCAAATGCCCCAAAGCCAAACGCATATCATCACACAATTCCGCATATGCTAAGCCCCAGCTAATTATAAAAAAAAAAAAAACAGCGTACTTCCTCGATAATATATTCTCCATAACCATTGGAGTCCTGCACAATGCTAATTAATCCCTATTTACACCAAACAAAATTCCAAATCTCACCTTTTCATCTCTGGCTCTGGCTCTGGCTCTGGCTCTGGCTCTGGCTTTCCTCCACACAAACCATCTGGCTTACCACATGGCTTTCGTTGTTGGCTCCTTCTCGCCGCCGCGCCTCGCCGCCCTCCCGAGAGCACCATTGTGGTATGACTCTCTACACGAATGAAAAATATATTCATTATCTGATTAAGTTGTAAAAGAGCTCCCTGCAAACAAACTGAATTCCCAGGATGCCCACGAAAAAAAAAAGGAAAAATTTTCCAAATCCAAAGCACAATGTCCAAATGACTGAAGGCTACAACCACGAGACGAAGCCAAGTGGGCCTCATCACTCGGTTGAGTTCTAGTATTCTCTCGCCCCACCCAAGCCAGTACCGCGTTGGTAATGAACACAGGACACAATGACACACATTGAGCAGGACCAAAAAAAAAAAAAAATAATAACATCGGGACAGGGACACGAAAAAAAAAAGTTAATATAATATTCACACAAAAATGTCCTTCGTCCTTCGGGTTGCCAACAGCAATTATTTCGCGAGGCAAAAAGCTATTTGGTGTTTAATTCCCCGCTGTGTTGCGATGTTGAATTTTTAATGTCGCATAAAAAGTATCTGAATTACCGCGGCTTAGCGATGGTACCTCTGTATGCGGAGTGTTGCGGCTAGGGTAACCCATAATTTGCTGGAAAAAAAGAGGAACCTTCGACCTCCTAATTAAAACTGAAAAATACGCTGCTGGTGGTGCTCGAGAGGAGTAGGACGTAAACCAAACACGCGACACATTTATAGTTGCGGGGGAGACATCCGAGATCATCTTTTTAATCATCAAGTGATGGTGCTAAAGGAGCCGGGAATCGATGTTCAAATGAGAGGTGTCATCTGAATTTTGTTTTTTTTTTTCAAATTTATGGGGACTTGGTTTGGAGTAATTAGACTGCAGGAAGCGGACCATGAGGATTGTGGACATCTTAAGGAATCTTTTGCTTGAGTTGTGCTTACTATCTTTGAAGGTCAACCGCTGGTTTGGCTCAACCTTATGCTTTCTTAAGAGAGATAGGGCCTTGACCACCTTCTTCTCCAGCTAGCATCGCTAGTCACAAAAAAAAAAAATAATAATTTTGGCGAAAGAATAGATTCAGCCTTTAAACACAGGAGTGGTCTGTATGCCCTTTTTCCACCAGTCTTTCTCTATGTGAAACCCAACATTTGAACGCATCCCATGTACTCGTAGCCTTGGTAATGCAAACTTGTCCTGCGCGAGGAATTGGTCAACGTTTTGGAAGGTGTTCACTGTCACTAAAGGATTTTTACTCAGCACTGCCTCAATGTCATCCTTTGGTCATAAATGAACGAGAAGTAGCATATGACAGTTGGGCTGCATTGCCGAACGCTGTCAGTTCGGAAATGAATTTTCGGATAAAACTTGAAAATTTTGATTTTTTTCCGAAAAAGTAACATTTTTCTTGTGTCAAATGCTTTTCTCAAATATTTTGGATCGCCAGCGAATTGAAATTCCTGAAAGTCCTTCTTGGAAATGGGTGAGAGGTACTAGTAGCTTAAGGGGGTGCGTTCGGAAATTATTTTTGATCAACTTTGCATGAAGACAACCATCATTTGTTTCAAAGATCTAAATCGAGTTGAAGTTATTCTGGGTTACGAGGCTTGTAGTTCCTTTGTTAGCTTATGTCGTCTGTTATACTCAAGGGTCTGTGCCTTCTAACTTCAGTGGATGGGGATTGATTTTTGAATTTCTGCTGCTGTCTCTCATCCATGGAGCAATCATAATGACTTCCTGATTTTAAGATTTCTTTTGAGTGTGATGAGTGACTTTTCTTTTTTGTTCAAATAACTTCGTAGACCTAGCTCCATAGGTCTATTATTCTGGACTCATCTTTGGTAGGAAGGTAGGTTGGAGGGGTGACCGTTACCTAGTCAGGGTGCAGTCTTACTCGAATCTCGACCAAACTCTGGAAAAGTACTTCTTTCAAAGTACACACTTCATATTTAAGAGAAGAATTTGAAGAATTTTCAAGAAGTGATGCCTGGAGAATGAGCCCTCAGTTTGTTTTTTCTAAGTCTTGACATTGGAAAGGAAGAGACTAATGGTGTTAAAGGTTGGAACAGCTTAAGTAGACATACAACATACACATAAGGGCTAGTATGTCATTAAATGAAAAGGCATTTACATCGGGTTGCAGGGTTGTCTAAGAAATCTTAGAAGGCTTCTGATACTTTCCTTATAGAAGTTAAGGTTTTTCTAGAAGGAATAAGTCACCAGGATACTTTCCAGTCTTTAACTAGTATGCGGTTCTGGTCCTGGAATCTAAGCCAGATCTCATGAGATTATCTGTTGTATTGCCGGTAATTCCTTGTTGAAGAGAGTTCTGCATTGTAGCCCATGTTGATCCAACAGACATCAGAGTTAGAACGTACTCAGTGGATTTATCAGTTCTTCCTAGACGTGTGGATCTCTGGGTTTCCAAATCTGTGGCCAAAGTGAGAAAAGGTTAATGGCTGTCTTGTAACCAGCGAGGTTACTGCTCACTTAGTCCAACTCACTTGTGGTCACTTGTTTAACTCAGGAAACACTACTGTAATTGGAACCACCCTAGTACTGATATGAACCGCAGGATATATTTCAGCTCAATATTACCCATGTCCTCCAAATCAGTGAAGAAGTATTTGCCAAGAATTATTATTATTTCAGCAGATAGGACAGGACAGTCATACAGGAGGCGTCTTGCTCATCCCTGGAATTTCTGCAATAGTTGTTGTACATAGGTGCTACTCTTGAATCCCAATGGTACACACCTCGATACTTATGCCACAGAGTGTCTTCTTCTTGTGTCTTAGGGCGACTATAGCATCCTGAATGTTGCATATGTGTCCAGATGAGTTCACTGTCCATTTTCTAGACCAATGGCTTCATCTTCTAATTTTTTTGAAAGATCTCAACACCCATCTTCTTCCGAGCTCATCAGCCCCTCGTTTTCCCCGATATCCATATACGCTGTGGAGGTTCCCCTTGCTGGCTCTGAATATGTTGTTCGCGACTGTTTTGGAGCTTCCTACAAGCCCTGAATTTTCAGGGGTACCTGGTTGTCTATGTAAGCAGTTTTAATTTTTCCAACAATACTGCCTCCCGTATATTTCCAGCAGCCTGGGTAGTGGCCGTGATTTCGACCTGAAATGATCCGTTTTTAAATTCTCTCAGGGGATCCTAGCACCTGTGCAGATATCCATCTTAAAACTATCAGAGCTGAAGGTTGATTCCTTATATTGTCAGTTCTATGGTCCTTCCAGTAGGCCCTGTTCGAAATTTGTATACCAAATCTCCTTTCAAATTAAAGAATTGGATTCATGTGACCAGTTACCGGCTGTCACCTGGGGCCCTTTCTTCGGGATAGTATCGATGAACGACATGATCTTACTTCCCTTAGTATGTACTATTGCAGTACAGGTCCAACAGAATGAGGCTGATCCCATGATGCCGATACAAACCCTCTCCGTACTCTGTACTGTGGTCTAACAATCCACCAGACTGTGGTCGAATCAGCAGTATTTGAGACATCTGTCCCACCTTTTCGTTGAACTCACTCTGAACAAACGAAATTAAAAAAAAAAAAAACAGCCCTTCACTGATGAGCTCCTCTAAATCCTTGTATTTCCTGTAATTACCCTCAACCCTGTAGCGATTAGCTCTCCTTCTGGTACCTTTCCCAGTTAATGTACATAGCTACCCAAGTTTTTCAATTAAAACAACGGTCTAATCCGTGAGCCAAGCTATTTGCATTCGAAAATCGTTTCCTTTTACTATCTCCGAGCAGAAAGCACATCCAACACCGACCGATAAATACTTCAAAAACTTCCCCAAAGTCCTAATCTAATTTTTGCTTTAATTATTTCCCCACCGTTTCCTGGAATCGTCCTGCCAATAGAGGGATATTTTCACTTTCTACACCTTGACCTGTTTCGGTCCTTCGTGTTGTTTTTCGCTTTTGACTCCTACCCACCGTCGCTGGTGCACCGCGTAGCGGCGCCTGTGGCTTTGGTTGCACCAGTGATGCCTTAAACTATCAGCAAGAGTGGAAATTTATTTTCACTTCCATTATATGCTGTTCGTCCTGTGTCCCCCGAGAGCTGGGGAATCCCTGCCGTGTAGGTGTATTAAAATTTTTCGCTACTCTTATCCCAGTTCCTGGTATCTTTCCTCCGTAACCTCGGAGACCTCCAAATCGATTTCGAAAACAAAAACCAAAAACAAAAAAAAAAAATAATATTTATTCTGGGCACGAGCTCAACCACCGCTGGCGGTTGCAGTACAGACAAACGACTGTGGCTTAAGTCACCCAGAAAGGACGAAAGTCTATATATCATCGCATGCACCACCTATAGTGCAGTGTGCCCGCGGTGCAGTGTATCCTTGCAGGACGACAATAGCATTCCATAGAAACAATAAAAGAAAATAACACGAACAAGTTTATTATTTTTTATTTTTTGTGTCGAGGTTGGGTACAGGTGGTTGGCGAAGGAGTCACACAGTACAGCAGGATACCACAATGAGATTTGCTTCGTCTCTGTGTGTATGAACGTGTCCTGGCTTACTTGGGGCGGAAATAAATAAATATCAGCACTGGTTGTCCCGCCCGCTTCCCGAAAGAGATGTATCCTTTGTTCGAGTGAGTCTTCTTGACGACGCACGCCTCGGGAGCGGGAACTCAATGAATAAATCAATCGAATTAAATTTAAGCCAGGATTTGCTCCGAGTGGCGTCCTTAACACATAAAAAAAAAAGGAAAACAAATTTATTTAAAGGATTTTATTTTATATTTTAACATTCGATGGAAAATAATCAATTAAGAGGCTTCCTCTCGAGACAGGACTTAACATCCTCATCTCCATTTCCATTTCCGTGGAAATTTGTTTTCACGGGTAATTATGAAGGGAACACTGGAGTAACAGGGCTCCGTAATGATGGCCAGGAGCGAAGTCAAATGAATGTCCTTTGTATGATAATTTGAATAAAGAAGTTGCGTTTGCATTCATTATATCATTAAAATTAATGAGGTTTCGAACTGCAAGTTGTTTTTAATATTCAATTACCGAGGACATTTGCAGGACGTTTTGGGTGTGCACTGTTACTAATCAAAGTTATGTAGGAAGTCGGATTTTTGGTCATCTTTGTCATCAGCATATGACTCTCTCTAGGGTGGTTCATTGCCTTGCTTTCCAGAGAAAACCACAACCGGGTAACCTGATGTCCTTAACCTTTCCTTTTGTCATTAACTGGGTAAAGATGAGGTCTAATAATGAAGCTAATGATGTTACTACTTAGAACATGGACTGCAAGTTGGTTAGGTTAGGTTACCGGTCGCAGACCGCATTAGGGACCTTACTTAGACCAGCAGGATACCACATGAATCTTCTATTTTAAAACTACCCTTGGAACCACCAAGAGCTTAAAATAAAGCGCTGCAGACTATTGGCGTTAGCCAGTTCACCTATAATATCAAATGCCACCTTCGGAGAGAGCTTGGCACACACAAAGGAGGTTAATAATGGTATCTTCCTCTTCCAGCTTCTGCAGGAGTCTTTACCGAGGATTCCCAGTCGAGTACAATTACAATTGCTATGAGCGTTCGTTTCTGTTTAATCAGATGGTTGGAGCATTTCTGATCCCGCTTGGGCCAGGCCTATCTGGAAACGCAGGTAGTGTCATTTGTCAATCAAAGATTGGTTAAAGGAAGGTTGGGCTTGAGTAGGTTTATCCAATGAGATCGTACCATGGTTGGAGAACTTATCGGCCAAATGATTCTATGGAATGGCACAGTGCTCCGGCACCCAAATGAAGTGAATATTAAATTATTCAGCAGTTTTGGACAGTTTTTCACTTGATGTCCTGATCAGATATCACATTATGCTTTAGCCATGACAGGGCCTCCTTTATCCCATGATCTCCACCTGGAAGATGCTGCAGTGATTGGAAAGGCGGAAGGTTATATTTTGGAGAGCACATCACCCCTTTTTTGATCCATCCATGTAGAACGATACGAACTTCGTGCTTGGTAGCCACTAGGAGTTCCTCTAGTTCTTTTCGAACAAAAGTTGAGGATGTTCCTAGTCAATTTCTTGTGTAAGGAACTCAAAATTGTGCAGAAGATTAGACCATTGAGCTCCAAGCAAACCTCAACTTTCTTCCACTTGGCATCTAGTCTATCAGCATCACCATGAGAGCTCTCTTAAGCACTTTATTGTAGAGCCTGTACTAGCATGCAGAAGAGAAAGGAAAGAAAGTTACGTTGACGATTTCCCTGCCGTCATTTGGCTTTTGGCTAGCCAGAGCGAATGGTGGAGTCTCAAAACACCTCTTTTGTTGGTCATACGAGCGCTTGTATTTTTTGCAAAAGCAATCTCGTCCTTCGGAGCAACGCCATACCTTTCGAATTTTCTCGAGGCTGTGGGACGCCTACGATTCATTTGATGAGCTGATACGTCATGATTTCGGTTCAGTACGACGTATCATCGGGGGGTCCGAAATAGACAGAGTTTTTGGAGCTAGAACCAGGTCTGGTATCTAAAGTCCTAACAGCTAGGATTTTAGGTGCTCCTCCACCAGAAATAGACACCAGGGCAGAATTTCTGATCGGCAATTTGAAAGGATTCTGAATTTTCTAGATAACTTAGACAAAATCCTATGAGTAAGAGGGAAAGAATGGACGCCTGTGCCTGCATCTAAGTTGTTACTTACCCAAAGCACTTAGACACAACTGGTTCATTGGTACCAGAAAACGATGTCCAGTATTACGCATTTTACTGGAATTTCTTCTTCAATTCAGACAGGAGACTAGCACTATCCTTGCAAGTTCTAACTTTCACTGACAGGATTCGATTCAAGTATTCTATTCCTGTGCATGCTAGGTACAAACTAGCATAGCTGGCGCCTCGCTCTGTGTGACGAAAAGAGACAATTTATGAACCAAGAAATGTGCGAAGGAAAAGGTTACGTATACGCCACTGAACTAGGGATATCCTCCCAAGTTCTACCTTCCTCTGATACAATTTACTGCTTTCGTAGACACAAACTAGCTTAGCTTCTGGCTCACTTTGTCTGAGGAAAGCAGGCATTTAAAGAGCCAACAAATGAGTGAAGGATAAGGCTACGTATTCGACACCGAAATAGTAATATCCTTTCAAATTCTACCTTCCGCTGACACGATTCAATTCAAGTATTCTGTATCCGTGGATCGTAGGCACACACTAGCTTAGTTTTTGGCTTACTGTGTCTGGAGAAAACTGATGATTTACGAACCAACAAGTGAGTAAAGAAAAGTGTTACGTATACGCCACCAAGCTTGGTACATCCTTTCAAGTTCTTCATTCTGGTGACACTGATAGCATTACATGGTCCATTGCATCTGTATGATGGGATTCCCACAATTAAGGAATGTGGTCAACCCATAAGGTATGAGACATCAGACCGCTGCAGCATATGCCATTGTAGGAATTGTTTCCTGTTATCAGATGAAATGGGATAAATGGTCAAAACGAAGCAGAACGAGCTGCCAGTCTACGAAAATAGCAGCAGCTCTGGAATGCATCAAAATAAAGGTCGATGAACGTACCACCTTATCCCGATTATCAAGGACTGGATAGAGCGCAATCACGGAGAGCTAAACTTCCCCATGACTCATATGATAAGTATGCATGGATGCTTTCATGTCTACATAAGTTTAAACTCGACCATACACCCAGTTGTCCATCTTGCAAGGGAAGACAGTATCTTCAGTACTTTTTGGGAGATTTGCCCTTCCAAACTAAAAAACCAAGAAGACCCAACTCAGATAGGAGTCAGAGTTCACAAAACGGTCACTGTGTCCGAACCCGTGTCATCACCTGAAGAAACGAAGGGCGTAGTATGTATGTTGGTTCGAACCTCCTGAATCCTTGTCCTTATCGCTGGCGAAAAAAACCTCTTTCCTGGGAACCACCTGGAGTGACTAAATCTATTGGTTTGGTCGACATCTTTGTTTGACAGGTTTGACGTCAAGGCATGGATTTTAGTCATTTCTTGCGACAGGCACGCCTACCTTGCAAGTAGATTCAGGACAATTTCAGAGGCCTCGGGATACAGCCTACTATTTAGAGAGCAGAGGATATATGAGACTTTTACAGTCTTTCAGTTGAGTGTCACCAACATTTTATACAGATATGGTGCCGTTCAACTTCAACTTCGTTTCAACTTGAAACCTGGCCAGATTCTCGCACAAACAGCCTTCAACTCTCCGCAAAGGGTAAACTATTTCCGATGATTCTCCCCGACAGTACACGCTAACCTCTAATCTGTTTACATCCATCAAATAGTTTCTGACTGCGTCATCCGAATCTTTCTTCCAGAATATGATTAATGATTGCGGATCCAACATAACCACAAAACCATTTCAAAAATTTGAAAAAAAAAACCTCAAACTCCAACTCAAACTATAAGAAAACTTCTCCTTGATGAGACCATCTGTATCTTGTATCGAAGCACTGCGATGAGTGCTCCCATCCTCCTTCAATCAAATCAAAACAACTTGAGCATTCAAACACGCAAAAGGACCTTTTTTTTGTTGTTGTTTTGCTTTGCTTTGTTTTCGATTGTCCTTTGCCATCATGAAGATGATATGAAATTTCCAAATAACATTAAAAACGAAGAACGGAACAACGAGAAACTCGAAGGAGACCGAGACCGAACAAAAGGACGCAAAGGAACAATAACATATTTAAATTGGAATTCTATAAAGAACACATGGTGACCACCATGGCTGACCTCTTGAAAGGACGAATGGAAATACAAAAGCAACACTGAACAAAGAAAACCAACGCACACCACTGTGCGCACGAAAAGTCCAAATAAAACTTTTCCACTCAATTTGGAATCCAAAAGTTATATAGTATTCTATCTCTCAAGCCGGTCCTGCAGGTCCTGGCTCATTGTTTTCATGTTGGTTGCAGCTCATAATGAGTTCCGGGCGTAAGTTATCCGCATGCAATGGACTGTCCTACATCCTGGCTGGATATGCGGTTATTGTCCATTATTTCCAGTCTATTTATCATCGCAGACGACAACAACCGAAACAGACTGAAACAGGTCATATGTGTCATTTGTATGCTCCTTCGTGTGAGATAAGCAAATGCCAGGTTGGTACATGTACATACCGCACACCAGCCAGTGGCGGGAGTTCCAAACAGATCTTAATGAGTGTCCTTTGCAGTGCCCCGCATACATTGCCCCCCAAAAAAAAAAGGAAGAAAATCCTAAATGGAAAAGTTTATAACTTATCGCCATGGTGAGCCTTGAATGGAGTCCGCCAACGGTGGGCCTTGGCTGGGGTGTAATCGTTTTTTTTTTTTTGTCGTTCGTCCTGGATGAGACTTTGTTTTAAGGTAACAGCAATGCGGAGGCCCAGGATTTATCACTAACCCAGTGTGGGTGCATTCCATTGGCGGCCAAAGAAAAGTTTCTGTTTATCAGGGACACCTTGGCGTTTGTCTCAGTTTCGGAGGCTAAAATTTATTTGGCAGGTCATCGAGGTAGTTGGATTTATTTTGAACGGAAAATTACTCAAATGAGTGGACAT
The DNA here is from genome assembly GCA_963583995.1 of Xylota segnis. Taxonomy (NCBI): domain Eukaryota; kingdom Metazoa; phylum Arthropoda; class Insecta; order Diptera; family Syrphidae; genus Xylota; species Xylota segnis. The sequence goes on from OY757239.1 coordinate 50,156,962, forward strand.
TATGGGAGATAAGAGCAGTGGAGGGTTCCTAGAAGTTTAAAGTGGGCTTCTCCTTATAAAAGTAATGAAACAGGGGTAAGTATCCTGCGATGGCGACACTAAAAGATAAACCAATTATGTGCCAAGATTCAGTATGATGTGTAGGCTTGGAATGGCATGGAGTATCGTATGGAGAGCTACAGTGCTTGAAAGGAGACGATAAACAGTTGGTTTGAGGAACTAGAAAAACAACCCAAACCCAAACCCAGTGTATATCCAAGGAAAAGACTCCATAGTTGCGTCCTTAAATGGGATTTTAATGGTCCTACCAAACGTCCAGTTGCTTTTGATATTTCATCGTATTCAGCGTCGTCAAATGTAAGGAATTAAGTATTTCTATCCGGGTACCCGACTGATATTGATTCCATCATCAGTTGGTGCTCACTCTCATGGTGTGAAGGGCCATACTATTGTAGGCAACATAGCATATAACTTAGCACAACCTTTGCAGGAATCATCAGATGTACTATGTACCTCGGATTCCTCAAGAGTTGTAAACATTATTTCACTCCCACAGCCTTGACCTCAGTACCTTAGTACCTCTTAGACCTATATTGGTCTGAAGGTTGAATGTAAGTCACATGTTTGGACGGGAGTTCCCGCAACTTGTGTGAGTCTATTAGATGGTGCTAAGCATCAGGCATGTGGATGGGACATTGGCCAAATCCCTTCCTCGGATGGAATCTATATTTGTGTCTCACCTGTCTGTCAGCTGAGAGAAGTCAGCTCTGACAGAATCTGTCAGATAGAGAAAAGTTCGTTCTTTAGCAAATGAATTTCTGAAGGGCTTTCCAATAAGGACATAACAATTTTGCACTTAAATAAAACACCAAATAATTTCAATATCGGATTTAAAATTATATAAATTATAAAGCACATATAAACACATTTTGAAAAAGAGTTCAATCTTGTTCATACCACCTCTCTGAGCAATTTTGCAGCAATTGATTCCTTGGAGTCAATTTTTCACACATGTCTTGCGAAACGTTGGTAATTTCATGTTCGATATTATTCCTAAGCTGGTATAACATTGTTGGCTTTTTGGTATGTTAACTTAACCATGATGAAAATGTAACGCATTGCTAACATTCTGGCATTGATAGGTCCTAATAGATGTTATAGGTGAGTTTCTATTAAAGTACGAAATTGTTATGTCCCTATTGAAAAAACGTTACATATGTGGAACGGCTCAATATTTTCAACAAATTTAAAGTCCTCGCCAGTTGTCACCTAATTCTCTTTCTCTTTCCTCAATCATTGTGGTAGTCCCTCAAAAACATGAATTGCCACGCCCATTTTCTTATTTCTCCTCCACAGGAAAATACTATTCCAGAGCACAACTTAACCGGCTTCCGACCCGTGAAGAGTCTCCGCCTGAAACACGACAGGCTTCCATTGCCTTTGATCCCGGGCACACTACTTCCAGCTGTCCAGACCAAGAGCGCGATAACTCGGTCCTTAAAAGTTCGGTCTTGCTTGTCGTCTCGAACCTGGGGACTGTGATTCGAAGATCCTCTTTGCTGGAGCATTATTGTCTATTTCCTCGATGTGGCCTAGCCAGTGTAGTCGAGATATTTTGTCTTCTTGAGGTAAATCCATATCTTGGTACAGCTCATAGCGTTCGTTCTTATATCTTCTCCTCCATTCGAAGAATAATTTTTCTGTCATAAGTCCACCAGCACTCGGCTCCATATGGCAGAATTGACAGGAATATTGCTCAGTAGAGCATGCATTGCGTCTTTTGAGTTGGGAGTCTTGAGCCCATTTGCTTAGCTATACCGAAGTAAAAGCGGTTTCCTAGGGTAAGTCTTCGCCGAATCTCCACTAGGGTGTCGTTCGTGGAATTCCGTAAGCTCCTTAACTCCCTCGAAGTTACTGTTGCCAACAGTGACGTTTTGACCTAGACGGTGGACCGATGCTGTTTAATTGGTTGACAACAGGTACTTGGTTTTGTCCTCATTCACTATAAGCTTCTATAATGGCGCGTTGGAAGCGACCGATGCTGTCGATGTCGTATACGTATCCCAGGAGCTGAACAGATTTGTTGAAGATAGTGCCTTCGGTGTTAGCACCTGCCATGCGCACTATCTTTTCCTGTAGTAGACTCAGGAAGTCGCACGACAGCGCATTTTCTTCCCGAAATCCGGTCCTTGCTTGGAATAGTTCAGAGGAGCTGTTCCCAGCTGGATCCGGGATCCCGAATTCGGTCATCGCCTTGTATAGCTCAAGACGTTGAATGCTGCCGTATGCGGCTTTAAAGTCGATGAGGAGATGGTGAGTCTCGACTTGAAATTCTTCATTCTTTTCCAGGATTTCAGAGTACAACTGGTTTACATTGAAATCAATCCTAAAGAGTCTACAATCTTTAGGTTCAAGAACGTTGTATTCCCCGCATTTATTCCCACGGACAATCCCCCCAAAGGACTAAAACTTAACCTGAAAGTAGAAACAGGTTATTTTAAGGAACCTAATAGTCTCTAGTGTTGTTCTTCCAGGACATGCGTGTACAAGCACAACTACCTCTTGCCACTTAGTCATAATAATCCCATCACACCATGCCCCCCAACCATACGAAAGGATTCATTTAAAAAACCAAGTTAAGTCGCTGCGAAAGCAAACAAAATATTTGTGTACAATCCAATCCTTCAACACCACAGTTGCTCGTAAAGTATATGAGCATAGGAGTACCCATTTAAAAATATGTATTTGTGTATTTTTTTTTTATTGTCTTGCTTATTATCCTGGCGACGTTTTACCCAGAAAATATAAATAATACTGTTTCGTCCTTTTTTTCCGTCGATGGGTCGTTCGGTTGTGTGCTTTTATTTCGCCTCATTTGATGTCGATAAGAAAATACAAATATCGATGGGACTTTGTACTCTTTCGGGCTTAAAGGAATATAAAGGAACTGTCGGGAATGATTCGAAATTAAAATAATAAACAAGTTGTGGTTCACAAAAGGGTATCCTTTCTGCTCCGCTCTTTTTTTTGTGTATACAGCTTCAAACACATAAAACCCTTTAAGCATTTTCGGTTTCGGTGTTATTTGTTTCAGCGAGCATTTAATTTAAGGAATTCTCCATAAAACATACAGTTTTGGGTTCTTTTTTTGAATATTATTTGCTTGTGCAACCAATTTTGGTGGGAGGACCGGACCCATTCATGTTAATCCTTCGCACAAAAATATTCCAAATGAATTATTAAATGGATCCAGTTCACGAGTTTGACTGCTTTAATATTTGCATATTAGAATACATAATATTTTTAGAATGTCTGTATTTTTTTATAGAAATGTGGAATTTATAATTAACACGTAATGGTATTTTTCCTGTTAAAAAAACATGTCCTGCAGTGTCCAGCGAATATTTGAACGTGTGGCTGGGGAAATGGATTTTGTATGCAGCCTGTTGTAAATCAGCTTTGAGAGGAGTCTGTTTGCCAGGTTTCTGCAGTCCTGAAGGATAGGTCGTGGGGAGGAAGATTGGTCGAAACAGGATGGAGGTAGATGTTGTTTGCTCCCGAGCCGGAACACATGAAATCAGGAAAAAGGGGACCAAACTTGACTTTGCTGGTTATAGCCGGATGCTGTTTGATGCATCCTTGGTGTTATTTCTCGGCTTTGTACATCTTTTGGGCATAAATTAACAAAACAACATTTGGCTAAACTAGTTTTAACTACCTACTGTCCTTGACACAGTGACTGTCAACAATGAACAAACTAGATTAGTCTCTGCATCGATATTTGTGATGAACCATCAGCTGTATGAAGATAAAAGTTGCGTATACGCCACAGAACTTGGTATATTTTTCCAAATTCTACAAACCAACTTAGACTCTGTCTTGACGTGTGTAGCGAAAAGAGCCAATTAACGAGCCAACAAACGAGTGAAGGTGAAGAAAAAGGTTACGTATACGCCACCGATCTTGATGTATCCTTTGAAGTTCCACCTTCCGCTGATAGGCTTCAATTCAGGTATCCTGGATCTGTGCATTCTAGGTAACAGCTAACGTAGCTGCTGGCTTGACCTGTATGGCAAAAATAGACAATTTGTAAACCAACCAATGTATGAAATAAAAGGTTACGTATACCCCACCGAACTAGGAATATCCTTTCATGTTCTACCATCTGCTGACTCGAATCAATGTTTGTATTCTGTTTCTATGCATCCTGGCAACAAATTAGCATAGCTGTTGCCTCGATCTGTGTTTACTCCATCGAACTAGGTTGGCTCAATTCAGGTACTCTGTTGCCATGGATCATAAGCACAAGCAAGCATAGCTTCTACGTCGATTTGGGTAACGAAAACAGACAATTTATGAACCAGCCACTGTGTGACGGAAAAGGTTACGTATAAGCCATCGAACTAGGAATGTCCTTTCATGTTCTGCCTTCTGCTGACTCGATTCAATGTTTGTATTCATATCCTGTGCATCCTAGGCACAGACTAGCGTAGCTGCTGGCTCGATCTGTGTGGCGAAAGTTGGACCAAACAATGTATGAAGGAAAAGGTTACGTATACGCCACCGAACTATGGATATCCTTTCATATTCTACCTTCCACTGACTCGATGTAATGTACATACGTATTCTGTTTCTGTGCATCTTAGCCACAGACTGGCTTGGCTTTTGGCTCACTGTCGGGAAACACGCAATTTATGAGTCAACAAATCTAAGAAGGAAAAGGTTACATACACGCCACCTAACTCGGTACATCCTTTAAATTTCTATCTTCTGGTGACACTCCTGGCATTGGTCTTCTTTAAACTCTGACATGAGGGCATGTAACACATTCCATAGTTTATGGTCCATTGCATCTGATGGCAGCTGTGACTGCTCTTAGTCGCTCAAGGATTAAAGCTGCTGTCCTTACTTCATTCGACTCATTCGTCAAAAATTTAATCATCCTTATTGAGAATGATGACGTGCATGTGGAGGCAGGATCGCTTCCTAGACTGGATAAGCTGGTGTAAGCCGGTACCCACAATGGCAATCATTAAAGTACTCAGATCGTTAAACGTATATCACTCATCCCTTTTGCTACTTTAAACCGCAACTCCACCAATTTTCATATAAAGATTCCAACGAGGTTAATTAAAATGAACCTGAAAGAGCCCGCTTATCACTTCGTTTATTCATTATTCGTAAAAGCTTTCATTTCAATACAGACCCTGCCATATTAATCCCTTAATCTCCTTAAATAATTTAATGATAATTAAGCCCGTTCATGCACACATTTTAAAGTAAAATAAAGTCCTGCCAGTCAACTACATACTCGAATTGCGTCACAGCATATGTACACTTGTACGAGTATCTATCTGCCAATTGAGGCAATTCGAGAGCAAACTACGAAGCTGAAGTCAACCGTATGACGTGGAAGGATGTGTCAACTTATGTCTTCTTTAAATTTTCAGCTCGCAATGGTCTCGGGACAATTTTATTAAGTGCGGTCCAGTCCCATATCAAGATGAGTTATATTGCTCGAGTTATTTTTTTACCCTTCCCCCCACCAGGCTGACCCTTTTGGAGAATTTAAATTTCGATGACAAATGGCAATGACAGGCAAAACAGGCTATTTTCATTCTGTTTAACTGCTGGGAATGGCTTTTGGCTGGGAAGCAGGACTAGACAAACTATAAGATACTCGGAATCAGATAGTGTGTTGGAATGGACCCCAGTCAAGTTAATAGCTTTACATATGTTAAACATTTAAATGCTGTTGTGTGGACGTTGATTAAATTCTGTGGAACACTAGTTGATGTGGTTATCTGTTAAATATTAGTTAACGTGACAGGCAATTCTAGGAGCAAGGACTTAAACGACATGAAGACATCTGCTTATATCACCTAAACGACTGTACTATTGGAAGCAGATCTCACCCTACTAGCTAATTGCTTACATTTTCGAATGGTGGTTGTAGATACTTCGGTTTTATGTTAAACTTTTTATTTGAAACTTAAGTTTCTCAAATGGTGATTGTTTGGCCAGAACTCTGGAGGATGTAGTACATGTACTTGTAGCGTCAAACTCAAGCTTCAAAACGTTCCATAGTATTGAAAAAAAGGTGAACCAGGACAATTCAAACCAAACGGAGAGTGAAGACAAAGATTTTAGAAAAAAGTGATATGGCTATCATTTCGAAAAGCTAGACGGAGACATGAGAGCTTGTAACCACTTCTTTTGAGTACGACAACAAAACTGCGTTTTTCAATAGGGACATAACAATTTTGCATTTTAATACAAAGGAATTCTTAAACATGTTTTATGATTGGTCTACGCCAAAATAACAGGCAAGATCTACGATTTTATCTAAGTAAATTTCACGTATGAGGAAAGTTTGGAAATTATTCCAAATTACTACCGAAATTCGAGTCGGTCATCGCAACTTTAAGAGCGCTTCTTCTGTCTCACTAGTGGATGAAATTAAGTCAACATATTCACTACATTGTTCAGTAGTGGACTGTTCGAAATATAGAAAATATAGCAGCCTTGAAGGCTTCAATTCAGAATGAGCCACTCCATGCCACTCCAGTCCACATTCTGTCGAATTTTTGGTAAAAATCTTGCCCAACACCCTTACAGAAATCCCTTGATCACTTGAAGTGCCGAAACTTCTCCGATTCGGCTCTGCAAAAGTTTGAAAAAAATCCTAAATTTCATTAAAAACTCATCTTCATCCTCATCCTCATATCTAGTTCGAAATTGAGAACATTCCAGGGGATTTGTGAGGAAGAGTAGATGTGTTGAGTTGGCTCCAAAGAACCGATGGCTGCAAATGTCATCTGAGTGGCCACAAATATGAAAAAACAGATATTCGTACTAAAATATAATTTGTGTAGTATACTTAGAGTAAATTTCAGGTTGATATCTTAATTGTTCCGTAATTTCATTTGAATACGAAATTGTTATGTCCTTATAGAAAAATCATTCAGTTGAACCTATCATCAGTCCCAAAAACAACAAATTGCTAACATAACCCTCAAACTTCGACCACTATCTTGTAGTTGGGCATTAGCTAGACAATATTCTTGTCTAAATGCTTGAACAGGGCGATCTTTTGGAAAGTAGCTGCTCTAATACTCCTGTTTGACATGATAAGTCCTCCACAATTGAATCAAATTAAGCAGCGAAGGACAATACTCGAGCTATTGAACGATTGCAGTCCCTTTTTTGAAACTGTTGACACTACAAAAGGTTTACGTGCAATTTACCTCTCATACTGGACGGTTGGCTTGGCCGTATGTCCCTGCCTCTTTTGTCCAACAAAACTGTCTATCCTCACCCATCTTCTGTCGAGGTTTCTAACTATTCTGATTCAAAACGCTGAGAAATTGGATGAAATTTTGAGATCTAGACTTTGTTATCGTCTAACCATTCAGATGTCCAAAACCAGATAGATGATCTTGGACTTGAATCGAGGAAGGTTGGTCTAAAACCTAACGTCTTTCAATCAATAAGAACTCGAACAAACAGTGGAAGGAACTAACAAGTGCACCCTACTTGCTACCAAAATACTGACAAACAAGGTGTAGGTGCCCTAAGTGCTTTCAACCAATTTAGTGCCAGAACACAACTTGTCTACAGTTATGGATAGCAAGTAAGATAGCAAGGAATTGGGTTACCCATACCATGAAAAGTGAGAGCCTCAATCAGGGCATCCCTACATCATGGCGTCAAAATCCTGTTCTTTGAGAATGTTTCCTTAAGTCTCCTATGCAGCACCAGGAGCTAATATAGTAAAATGAAGAAACCCACTCCCAAACCATTGTAGATCCTTCCCCTTAAGCCTCCTGCATAGAATTCTCCCATTAAAGGACAAGCCAAAATCCGCTTATTGCAACTATTGCTCAGTCATCCTCCTCTAGATACATATTTCCGTTCTGAATAATTTGCAATTCAGTTTCGCTCAGCACAGTATCCATGAAATAACTTTTAAATGCATGTCCTACATTCCCACATTACGATAATATCTTCCTTTTAGTGATTAAATGCTGTTTATGCACCGGTGAGAGCATAATCCACATATGCATAACCCGATTGTTGAATTAGTTCAATTATAACTGAAGCGAGGATGCCCAAGGACATCCAATTGTGGGTGGCCCGAGTGTACGGCACGTGAACTGAAAAACCATTACCATCCACAACGACCGACCGAAACGGTCCTTGCACCTCGCGGCCAATCATTACCGGCGTACTGTGAAATTTTCTGCACAAATATGCTAAACATTTTTAATCACAGCTATTTAATTAATCCACATCATGGATACATGCAGAGGATCGTACACTATTCGAAGGCGAGGAGCTGCACGCTTTTAGCGAAAGTGCAACCAAATTTAATTGATGGCAGACACTTTCACGGGTATTAGCGTTCGGTGATGGCACAACTGTTGATAAATTGATTAAGGATACAGTTATTATGTTTCGAGGATTTGCATACATATTTGCATGGGTGTGTGTAGCAGGAGCAGCAGGATATAGATACTCGTAGTGTAGTGAACCCATTGGGTAATCCTTCGACGTGAATCGAGACCATTTCTCCTAATTTGGATTCCATCAATCGGTAGATATTATGCGCATCAGATTAGCTGATGGATTGCATGAACCTTAGCCGAATGCTGCCATCAGGAACTTTGCAACTGACGAGCTGGGTGGTAGTTGATTAAAAGGTCATCATAAGGGGTTTTTCAATAAGAACATAACAATTCTGCACTTAAATTAAAGAGAGAATATGTGAAATTTTTGGATGAAGTTGAATTTGCTTATAGCGAATATATACACATTTCAATATTGAATTCAATCTTGTTCATACGATGATCGTAAGTACGTATGCAGCGATCGATTCTTTGGAGCCAACTTTTGATTACTCTTCCTCACATATTAGCAGGAATGTTGGGAATTTCAAGTCCGATAGCGTTCCTCCGTCTCTCTAACTTTGTTGCCTCGTGGGCATAAACAAACGAATGCAATGGAATCTCCTAAAGAAGGTATGCTGCTGTCCAATAACGCACCGTTTTCTGATTGAAAAAAGTCTTCAAGTCAAAAACGTCCTTCATCGCTGACGATGAGTTTAAAGTTTAGGATGTTCTTCAAACTTTTGCAGAGTCCATTCGGATAAGCTTATGTACTTCAAATGATGCAGAGGCTTCAGTTCTTGAGTTAATTTGATCCTCTAAGGGTGTTGGCTAAAACCTTTAGACAAAATCCACCACAATGTGAACTGAAAGATTACCAATTCCTGTGACAGGAGATGAATCGACTAATGTGGCTTATTTTGAACTGAAGCTCTTATATCTGTGATATTTTCGATGCTTCGACCGGTGCTATGTCTCACTGGCACAGGAATATTCAAAAGTGAGTATCTTGACTCGAATTTGTCCGGTACAGCCTGACTGGTGGGACCAGTTTTACGAGCGAAAATTGGAGTAATCCCTCATTATGTCGCCACTACCGACTCAAAATTTTGTTAGCAATTTCAAATAATTTTCAAGCACTATTCGTTTTTGAACTTCAGCGTCATAAAAATGCACAGTTCGACTGACGTTTTGACATTTACAGATTATAAATATCATACAAAGCCTTGTTTGTATTAAAATACGAAAATTTTATGTCCCTATTGAAAAGCCCTTTACATGGAGGGCGTTTAGAAAACAATAGGGTACGTGAGGTTCAAAGGACATCCAACAATAATAGGTTAAGGGCAGATCAAAGCATATTGGATTCCGGGAAATAAACTGGATTTTAGAAAAATACATTTCACCAAAATAAAGTTATTAAACGCACATAGATGCCAAACAAAATTTCGCAGAAAAATGTATGGCGTGGGACACATGTCAAAAAAGTAGAATGTCATATGGCAAAGTCCTTTGAAAATTGGCAGGTAAGCTTGCAAAAACCCACTGATTCCGCGAAACAAATGCACTTTAACTTTGTTTTCCCCGAAATGGCATATAGGACACCGCGTTCCTCAAGCCACGAAGGGACGAATCCAATCCCTTTTCCCGCACAATGGCTACAATGGTCACTAAATCTGCATAATCATGACTTTTTTTGTACACAAATGTCGATGCCAATTATTACCTCACTAGGAATCCTGAATGTAATTACAAAATCGGTACTGAAAATTGTTGCTGAAATATGTGCAAAATCTCCGCAATTCACAACGTCGATGAAGCGTGTAATCAACACGAATTTATTTATTTTTTTTGTATTTTGCATTATTTTTTGTGCACCTTATAGCATTATGCGTAAAAAAATAATTCAAGAGCGGAATTTGTTTCGGACAATTGCACATTTTATGCCGGCATTCAGAGCTGTTTAATATTTAATGGAATTATTTGATTGAGTCCACATTTTGCATATATTTAAGAGTTTAACGTTATGGAAGACATTTAATTAAAAATGTAAATAGTTTTTATTTTTCGGATTTTTTTTTTTCAAAAATTGCTTGTGGAATCAGTGAACAGATTAAATGGCATTAGCACACATAATAGGTCATTGATAGGTAACTCCTTCCCTTGAATCCACAAGTGTGTGGCAGGATACAATTCAGTGGAATTCCTACTTGAATTCACGCATGACTAGCGCATTCGGTGCTCAAGGGCAAATTCTAAAGGAAATCTCCTGGAAACCAATATTTGTTTAATCGATTGTTTGGGTGAGCTGGTCTTTTGGAGTTATCCAAGCGAACATGGAAACAGGTGTGCAGAATTTCAGGATGTCAGGATCCCATTGTTCTTTTAATTATTTTGTGGTCAAGCTGTTGACACAATTGGTTTTTCTGTTTTCTATTTTCTCCTCTCATTTCAAGGAGCACCTACTCCGTGCATTATATGTTGACATTTATTTGGAAATATTTCAAAACCATTATTTACTTTGGCAAAACCCTGACGAGTTTGTCGCCATCCGTCTCTCTTGGAAAACAATTTAAAATTTAACTCTGTGTGGATGCAGTCAAAGCCAAAGGTGAATTTTCTGTTCACTTGAACTGGAAAACACGAATTTTTGGATACGAATCGCAGCGTGTGTACACAAATTAGAATATGTACATATCGTCTGAATAAATGTGTAATTTTTAGACCGTGTGACCATTAGTTTGGCCCAAATCCATGAAAATGGTTAAAAAAATGTATTTTTTTGTTTAACCGGGAAAACAAATTCATATTGTGTAACCCCTTCGGGTAGGGGCCAGAATATACCCGAGGTAGGCATGCCTGTCGTAAGAGGCGACTAAAATCCACCCTTCGTATACCAGGGATAAGATGTATACATAATATGCAATGAGTAAAACAAATAGATATAGTACCCCAGGTGGCAGTCCAGGTTCACTGGAAAATCCACCCTCTTCGGAGGTAGGCTCTACGGATTCTGGGGAGAGCCAATTATTGCATTTAATAAATCCCTTCGTGAAAAACTCAAGGGTAACTCGGTCTCCACCATCAAGACCGACCGTCTCCGGAAAAAGAAGTCCGCCGGATGCGCAAGCGCAAGGAAAAAGGGACTCAGCGATTTGTAAAAGCTTTGAGGAGGAAAACAATGAACTCCGTACTAAGCTTAACAAAATGGATCTTCTCTACCAAGAACTCAAGAGAGAGATAGATTCACTAAAAGAAGAAAACCAGGCTCTAAAGAATTCTCTTTCGCACAAAGAACGCGAAGATACTCTGTCTCATGCAGCTAGTCCCAATTATCACACGGATGAAGAAGAGCTAGCACGCGAAACAAATTGGGTAGAAAAGAAAAGACCCAGTAAAAAGCGAAGAGCCGGTTCTTCACCCGAAATCGAGCCACGGAAACAAAACAACGAAAACGAGCCGAAGAAGAAACAAGCTCAGGATAAATTACGTCCTCCGCCTGCAATAAACGTAGTCGGGATTACGGTGTACAATGAACTACATCGCCTTCTCAAAGGAACTGTGACGTCGGAGTTTAAGGTAACGTCATTCCGAAACAATGCTTGGAAAATTAACGTAGCTGACCCCGAAGGCTACCGAGCCATATCCAAGAAGTTAAACGCGGAAAAGATCCAATGGTACACTTATGAAAATAAGTCAGAAAGACCACTACGTGTCATAGCAAGGGGTCTCCACCCTTCGTGCACTAAAGACGACGTTATAACAGATCTTAAAGCGAAAGGTTTGAAAATTATCGACGCAGTTAATATACTAAAAAAAACAAAGCAGAAAACGGAACAAGGCCAGGAAATTTTGGCCAAGCATGGACTCCCGCTCTTTATGCTCACTTTCGATAGGAGTGAAAATGTAGACGTTATTTACAACATTAAAACAATTTTAAATATCGTAGTTAAAATCGAACCAATGCGTACGAACACAAGATCGATACCCCAGTGCAAACGCTGCCAAGGTTTCAATCACACCCAAGCATATTGCCAAAAAGACCCAAAATGCGTAAAATGTGCTGGTAACCACCTATCAGAAAGATGTGACCTTAATAGGCAAGCCCCGGCGACGTGCATAAACTGCAAAGGTAACCACCCAGCAAACTATAGAGGTTGTGAAGTAGCTAAGGAGCTCCAAAAACGACGCGATACATTCAAGAATACTTCAGTCAAAAACGCACAGCTGATTAAAGAAAGACGAGTAACTATTAAGGAAAAAGTTACGAACGAAATTAAACCCACTAAAACTAAAACGAAAGGAGACCAAACCAAAGTTCCTCTAACAAAAAATAATGAAAAGCCAAAATCTCCAAGGGTGCAATCATATGCTCAAACCGTATCACAAGCAAACAAACCGCCTAGTGTTACGGTAGACCCAATCTCGCAAGTCTTCACTATTATTCTCGCAAAACTTGAGGAGCAAACCAAGATTAACAAGACCATATTTGACAAATTGAGCAAGCTCGAGTTTAAACCACGAACAAAAAGAACTCCCACATGATCATAAAACGGTTATTAAAAATTCTAACATGGAACGCAAACGGCCTCCAACAAAAAATCACCGAACTAGAGGTATTCCTGCGAAACGATAATATTGACATATGCTTGATATCTGAAACTCATTTGACAAAAGAATCTAAGGTAAAAATAAGAGGATTTCGTGCGTATCACGCTTATCATCCTTCTGGGAGACCCAGAGGCGGATCCTCCCTATTCATCAAAGACTGCATTAAGCACTCCATGAATACAACGATTGAACTTGACATTATGCAAGCAACTTCAGTTCGTGTTAAAAACAAGAACTCATACTACAACATCGCGTCCATTTATTGTCCCCCACGATGCACAATTAAAAGTAACGACTTCGCAGATCTCTTCAACTCGTTTGGAACGAATTTCATTATTGGTGGTGACTTTAATGCAAAACACACCTTTTGGGGTTCAAGATATAACTCGCCAAAAGGTAGACTCCTATACGAAGTTGGTATGCAATACGGGGTTGACTTCTATTCGACAGGGCAACCGACATACTGGCCCTCCGATGCTGCAAAAACACCTGACCTGATAGACTTCTTCATAACAAAGGGAGTATCTCCAAGTTTTGCAAAAGTAGCGGAAAGTTTTGATCTCTCCTCAGATCACTCACCGGTAATCTTAACAATAAGTGACCAACTAATGAAAGTAGAAGGCGTGCCTAGATTAACTAACAACAAAACCAACTGGAACGGCTTTAAAAATTATTGCGAAGAAAATATCATCTTAAACGTGTCACTAAAAACACCACTCGAAATAGAAGACGAACTCGATAAATTTATTGAATCTATTCAGTATGCCGCATGGAAAAATACTCCATTAAGGAGAAGAGTAGTCAAACGCAGCGAAGTTAATTATCCGCCCGATATAAAAGAGCTCATTCGTGAAAAGAGAAGAGCACGTAAAGTATGGCAACAAACCCGTGCCCCCCAACATAAGACATACTCAAATTACTTAAGTAATAAACTTAAAAAAGAGATTCAAGAGTTAAAAAATAGCGAGACCACTGTTTATCTTGAAGGCTTAACAGCCGAAAAGAGTACAAACTATTCGCTCTGGAAAGCTATAAAAAGCGTAAAAAAACCACAAATGCAATCAGCACCAATCAGAAAAGACAATGGCGAGTGGGCAAAGGATGACAAAGAAAAGGCCGACCTTTTTGCCAAACATCTGGAGGAAACGTTTAAACCATTTGAAGGTCCAATATTAATAGAGGATCACAGAAGTATGACAATGACACCTGACAGCTTTAGAATAAAAAGAGTGTCACTAACCGAACTTTACAAAGAAATAAAACAACTGAAAAATAACAAAGCCCCAGGTTTTGATTTAATAACCGGACAAATCCTTAAGCAATTACCACAAAAAGCACTAATGAAACTGCTGCATTTAATAAACGCTTCGCTTAGATTGCTACACGTTCCAGATGCGTGGAAGGTAGCAGAATTGATAATGGTTCCGAAACCGGGAAAATCTCCTAATGACAAAAAATCGTACAGACCAATATCGCTCCTTCCAATAATATCGAAGGTATTTGAAAGGCTCCTATTGAAACGCATGCAACCAGTTATTGAAGAAAGACGACTCATACCTGATCATCAATTCGGGTTTAGAATCAAGCATTCCACAATCGACCAGGTTTACAGAATAACCGATGAAATTGAAAAAGCCCTAGAAGGACGAAAGATCTGCTCTAGCGCTTTTCTTGACGTCTCCCAGGCTTTTGACAAGGTTTGGCACGATGGCTTGAAATACAAACTAAGACAGGTCCTGCCGGAACACCTAAATAAGATCTTAGAATCCTACCTTGAAAATAGACTATTTCGTGTTAAACACGGTACTGAATACTCCGAGTTCAAGGAAATAGCAGCCGGAGTTCCGCAAGGAAGTGTCCTTGGTCCAATTTTATTTTTGCTGTATACTCGAGACATACCCCAAACTGAAGGCACCGTAGTAGCTACGTTCGCGGACGATACGGCAATTTTAGCAACGGATAGTTCAATTGAGTCAGCAACTGATAAACTCCAACAAGCTTTGGACAAAATCTGTGACTGGACAAAACAATGGCGCATTGTTCTTAACGAGACCAAATCGACGCATGTGAACTTTACATACAAGAAAATAAACAATCTACCCGTTTTTATAAACTCGGTACAAATTCCACATGCAAATGAAGCTAAATATCTAGGGATGACACTAGATGCGAAGCTCAAGTGGAAAACGCACGTTAAAAAAAAACGCGATGAGCTTGAAAATCGTTTTAGAGAAATGTATTGGCTCCTTGGAAGATATTCCAAGCTAAGTGTACATAACAAACTGCTTATATACAAGCAAGTGCTTAAGCCTATATGGACATACGGCATACAACTCTGGGGTTGTACTAAAGGAAGCAATAGAGAATTTATTCAATCATTCCAAAATAAAGTGATAAGACGAATCGTAAATGCTCCCTGGTATATTAGAAACAATGATATACAAAGAGACTTAGGGATCGCTACTGTGAACGACGAAATAACAAACTTCGCTAGGAAGCTCCATCTTCGCCTTCATAGTCACTGTAACCATGCTATACTCCAAATATTGGACGTGAGAAACCTTATGCGCCGACTTCAAAGAACGAAACCGTTCGATCTAGCGCAATAAGAAGCAACCGCATATAATGACGGCATTAGCAGGTGATTTTGCTGAAAATCTACCTGCCTCACGCGAATATTATTGAAGCTTAAACTACTTGTTAAGGAAACTTAGTTGTAGTAAACAAAAATAATAAAAGGGAAGGGTGTGTTTAGTCAGTAAAAATCTGACACTACTATGAGTATACGGTGTCTCATAGTGTCTTTTGAAGATTCTCACCAACCCACGGAAAAAAAAAAAAAAAAAAAAAAAAAAAAAAATATTGTGTAACGTTTATTGCAAAATAAACAAATATGTTAAATTTTTTTGCGCAATTCTAGGTCCATACTCCCGTCCACCTTTCGGGCTGACCCACATAAAGTGTAAATTACAACGACTGGGTCCGGCAACAATAAGTTGACACATATATCAATATAAAACCGCTTGAACGGCCATGAAACACAAAAGAATAATGTTTTGGGTCCTGGATTTCCAAACGGTGATCTATTTTTTTGACAGATGACGCATGATTTGACAATTGGCCGCCTCGGAGCTGCGATTAACCATGGTTGGCTGAACGCTTGAAAAACACTACTATGGTTCCCATGCCTACATCCATCTTTGACCCATGGTACGTGTACTTCTAGACTGACAGTTTTTCATTCTTCTCTGATTGTAAACTGACATCTAAGCATTACTTTTGAAAGAATCCTTCCATCCCTTAGCTTTCAACCTTTTGCATTTCTAAAAGTCATTCCATATGTTTGTCAGCCCACATTAGGCTACTCCTTGTTCATAGTAAATGGGAGCTCGCAACTGTCTAAGATAATGTTGACAAAATTCAGATTCACAATCCTTAGCTTTGTATCCTGTGAATCATGTCTGTCCTGTGGAAATGTTACCAGGATAGCTTCAGTGGGTTCAATACCATTCGAATAAGATTGTTGGCAGCATTGATTTTCAAATGAAATGAGTCAGAAGCTTGTTATCCTTAAACGTTCACTCTAACTTGCATTAGAGAGATTTTTGAAAGAACGATGTTCCTATAATCTTTAAACTTGTAAAGGAGCGGTCCTTTGTAAAACCACGGATTTATAGTCCTTTTTGAGAGGAAAATGCTAGATCGCTGCAATTGTTGCAAAAAAATGGAAATGCATTGAGTTTTGAAAAAAAAAAATGTTACGTATACGCCACAGTACTAGTTACATACATTTGCATATACTCGTAAATCTCCTTACATATGGAGAGGCTGGGAACAACGTTTCGGCCAACGGTGGACCGGCTTGTTTTTACTGAAATTAAAGACATGAACTTGGACGACCCCTGGCTTATGCAGGATAGAACAACTACCCAGATCGTGTTATCAGTAGTCTTGGCGATGTCGATTGTCGATCTTTGGACTTTTTTTCTGTGGGCACCGATATTATGTCAACAATCCGGAAACAATTCAAGCACTTAAGGCAATATCGTCCAAGCAGTCCGTGAGCAACAGCCCGAAACCAACAACAAGATCTTGGAGTGTCAGAATGCTCTACTGTGAAGCCAGCCGAGGCAGCCACTTGAACGACTTTTTGTTCATCATTTTTAAAAAGAAACTTGTATTGGCCCAACCTGTACGTGGAACGAGTTTTCTCGTACTTAGAGCAACCTAAGGTCTACATAATCGACCTACCGAAAGCATGATTCGCTATACCATCGAAAAGTTGGAAACTCAATTATAATAATGGACAGTCCGGGACTAAATGGACCACAACCAGCACTATTGGAGATATAGCTGAGAGTGTACGCAAGAAAGGTTATGGAACAAGTTGGCTATTCTACGTCAGAATCTCCGTTTAAAAGCATACCAGATTCAACTCAGGCAAGAATTGAAGTAGGCTAACCTACTAAATCGTCACCGTTTTAGTCTTTGAAAGAAGTCTAGAAAAGTTTGAAGAAAATCCACTATTTTCGACCAAAAATTTGGTTCAGCTACGAGACACATTTTTGGCGTAATGGCTTGATAAGTAAAATCGTCATATTTGGGCTGAAAAGCAAGCTGAAGAAAAGCTGCCATTGCTTCCAGACAAAACAATAGTTTGGTGGGGTTTATGGGATAGTGGAGTCATAGATCCATATTTCTTCAAAAACGAGGCCGAAGCACACTTTGGTGTTTCAAATTAAAACCTGTGATCAGAGCATTTGGTAAAAAAGAAGGCGGAGCTACTTGCCACACAGGATTAGTTGGACAGAAGAGAAATCCAGAAATTCAAGATCCACCCTGTTACAGTGCGGAACGTATATCGCCCCAATGCTAATCACCTTTAACTCTGTTATTCTGCTCTGTCTGACCCTGGCTAGGGGTGGTCTCTTGGATAGGATGAGAAGAATTGTTTTTTTCTCGTTAGGAATATTCCAGCTCCGACCATGGTTATTAAACAGAATGCCTTTTCTGAACTCCGATGAGATAGTGCTAATGGCCACAACTCTAGTTCTTGTATTCTATTCCAATAGTCTTTAGGCCACAATAGATAGATTCTTCCCTTAAAGTAAGGATACCATCAGAAGCTGATGCTAGTTTCGCTATTTCCTCCACTCGTTCATTTCCCTCGATGTTGCTGTGACTTGGCACTCAAAGGAGACTGATTCTGAGCCGATGACCCAGCGAGGAAAGTTATCCTTTGCACTATTCTCTTAGTTTCGAGGACTTAGTATCCGACACAACAGTCTTGATAGCTGGTTGCTTGTCAATGAGGATGGGCATGGTATTGAAGAGTACGTATTGCGATTTAATTACGTATACGCCACGCATGCCGTACAGAGAGAACATTTCCCTGGAAAATGTTACATGATTCAGGAAGTCGGTAAGACATGAAAATATTCAGAGAATCAGAGGAGATACCCGCTCCTACTATAGAGTACATTTTTTAACAGTCGATGACAATTGCTGTTTGAAACTCATTTGTCATTTCATCTCTGAATTTCACTCTGGGAATTATATAGTCAGTTGGATTGGCCACCAGTTCTCGTGGTAACAGATATGGGATGCTGTTGTGAGCATAAGGTTTCCTACACCAGCATCCTGTCTTCCATAATCTGACCGCACTACATGATGATAGGTACATAAGATGAAGGTCGAGCGGTGAAAGGTGTAATATCAGGTTTAAAGCTTCTGTAGGGCATATCCTTGTGACTCTGTTGCCTCTAGAGGTGCCGGTCTAGGTTCGATCCATAGGAAAGTCTAGGACACATCATCGCGGTCATCGTACACATCATAGCACTGTCAAACTGTAGTCGGGGATTCCTTATAAGAATTCCTATCAGGAAGGAGTGGGATCACGGTTAAATCAGACATAATGACGATCGAAGCGTTTCTCAAGCCGAAGTCACTTTAGCAAAACAAACTACGGACGTAATTATAGAAGAACTGGCCAGTGCAGGGTCACACGTTTCTAGTATGCCCCCTGAAGGCAATACACTCCTTAGCACTCTGGAGAGGAAAATAGGCAGCAAATTCAGCTACAGCCATTTTATTATAAAATAGGACCTGCAGATCTCTCGATACTTAATCGCTGGGATATTCAAACCGCTTTTGGTATCGTCATAGGACACTGTGTGCTAGTGTGATAGATAGACACTTTTACAGAAATTGATTCTGTTCACCATTTGCTTTCTGATTGACCATCATTAGCCGCCAAAAGGAAATACGCTCTCAGGAGTTTGCGAAACTCGCCGATCTGGGGGACATCGAGGGGAACTACTCCTGATATTCATTCACACAACCTGGTGGTTTGTTTTAGTCATCGAAGACTGAAGTCAGGTACTCTGGGGTCTTATACTTAGGCACAATGAACTCTTAGCTGATCTAAGTGAGTCGTTGGCAAACGTCGTCAACAAGGGCACCCAGTTACACAACCTCATGTCATCCGTAAACGCAGAAAAAGGAGTTTTGAAATTAAGAAACAGTGAAACAGAATAGGACCCCAAATGAAGCCGTTTGGAACACCAAGTATAAAGAACCTTATTTCGTTCCTAAACCAGGGCTTGAAAGTGGAAGTCTATTCTGCTCCTGGCATTACCCTACGTATCTGCTTGCATACACTTCTACAAATGTCGTGTGCCTTTCAAAACATTGCCAGAATCAGTTCCAGTAAGTCCTGCCTGCACTTTAAGGACAAAGCACTTAAGGACAACCATTACGAGTCGAAAACCATTTCAATAGTTACATTGACTTCGTTACTCAAACATCATTCGCATTCAACTTTGTATCATATGCCCAACACTGACAAAGTAACTCTGCGTTACGTAAATAATGCAAAAACTACCGAAAAGTTTTTGAAAAACTCACCTGCCAGCACACCACTACAAAGTAGCCACTCATTTGGTTAAAACTAAAAACTCATTAAAGAACTACGACCACATGGCTAAATGAGTTTTCCAAAAACGGAAAAAACTCAAAAGAAACCAAATAAAATACACAGGAAATTACATTTCAAAACTACTAGTAATTAAAGTTCGAAAATAGTAATTATTTCTGACACAAAAGTTCTGGCGCACCGACACAGACTTTGCGGCTTTTAAGGGCATTTAGCAGAAAGGTTTCAGCGCTGATTGACGGCCGGGAGTTAGCAATTCGCAACAAGCAGAAACGCTTTTGGTGTACTCGAACCCATTCCGCGTTTCAATCGTTTTCCAACCTTGCAAGGTAGCAATCAGAAAACCAATTATTAAAGTTATAAAAATCGGATGCCCGTTTGAAGACCGCAGCTGTTTCAACAATACGCTCGACGTCCTCGACTCCCAACGAAGTGGTAAATGCAGACGAATTGTGTAGAAGTAATTGAAAATGTGTTTCACTAATCGACTTTCAGACAATGAAGAGTAAATTGATTTTTACTTACAGCTCCTGCGGAAGGATATATGGGATATGGTCTGTCGGTTGCACGTGCTGCCGGAGTTCCGCTGAGTAATTGTCTGATATTGTTTTTGTTATTTTGACAGGAGACACTTTGGGACTTGAGGAAAGTTTTCCATTTCACATCTTTCAGATCTAGTGACACTTAAAGATGATGTCCATGCTTGCAAGGACATATCGCAAAGGTTTTAACAGAAGTTAAGCGACCAGAAATTAATGCAATCCACCGTTTTGAATAAACTTCACAGCATCCTTAGCACAGACGAAACTTGGCTCACGAGGTTCTGTGCGAGTATAGGAAACAGAAACTTTTTCAGTCGAAGGATGTGTGAATAAATAGGCTACGTATCCCCACCGAACCAGCTAGGCACATAGTGGAAACACCATCCTTTAGCACAACTCTAGCAGGAGATTCTGTTTCTGTGCACCCTCAGCACAAACCAGCTTACCTGAGGCCTCTGTGGGAGAATTGGAAACAGAAAATTTTTCAGTCCTAAAATGCGTGAATAAATGGGTCACGTATACGCCACCGAACTAGCTGGGCACATCGTGCAAATGGCATCCTTTAGCACAACTCTAGGAGGAGATTCTGTTTCTGTGCATCCTTAGCACAAACCAGCTTACCTGAGGCCTCTGTGGGAGAATTGGAAACAGAAAATTTTTCAGTCCTAAAATGCGTGAATAAATGGGTCACGTATACGCCACCGAACTAGCTGGGCACATCGTGCAAATGGCATCCTTTAGCACAACTCTAGGAGGAGATTCTGTTTCTGTGCATCCTAAGTACAAACGAGCTTGCCTGAGGCTTCTGTGCGAGAATTGGAAACAGACAATTTTTCAGGCCAAAAATGGGTGAATGAATGGATCACGTATACGCCCCCGAACTACCTGGGCACATCGTGCAATCAGCATCCTTTAGCAAAACTCTAGGAGGAGATTCTGTTTCTGTGGATCCTTAGCACAAACGTACCTGACTGAGGCCTCTGTGCGAGAATTGGAAACTGACAGTTTTTCAGTCCAAAAATGCGTGAATAAATGGATCACGTATACGCCACCGAACTACCTGGGCACATCATGCAAACTGCATCCTTTAGCACAACTCTAGGAGGAGATTCTGTTTCTGTGGATCCTTAGCACAAACCAGCTTACATGAGGCCTCTGTGGGAGAATTGGAAACTGACAGTTTTTCAGTCCAAAAATGCGTGAATAAATGGATCACGTATATGCCACCGAACTAGCTGGGCACATCGTGCAAACAGCATCCTTTAGCACAACTCTAGGAGGAGATTCTGTTTCTGTGGATCCTTAGCACAAACGTACCTGACTGAGGCCTCTGTGCGAGAATTGGAAACTGACAGTTTTTCAGTCCAAAGATGTGTGAATAAAGGGATCACGTATACGCCACCGAACTACCTGGGCACATCATGCAAACAGCATCCTTTAGCACAACTCTAGGAGGAGATTCTGTTTCTGTGCATCCTTAGCACAAACCAGCTTACCTGAGGCCTCAGTGGGAGAATTGGAAACAGACAATTTTTCAGGCCAAAATTGCGTGAATAAATGGGTCACGTATACGCCACCGAACTAGCTGGGCACATCGTGCAAACAGCATCCTTCAGCACAACTCTAGGAGGAGATTCTGTTTCTGTGCATCCTTAGCACAAACCAGCTTACCTGAGGCCTCTGTGGGAGAATTGGAAACAGACAATTTTTCAGGCCAAAATTGCGTGAATAAATGGGTCACGTATACGCCACCGAACTAGCTGGGCACATCGTGCAAACAGCATCCTTTAGCAAAACTCTAGGAGGAGATTCTGTTTCTGTGGATCCTTAGCACAAACGTACCTGACTGAGGCCTCTGTGCGAGAATTGGAAATTGACAGTTTTTCAGTCCAAAAATGGGTGAATGAATGGATCACGTATACGCCCCCGAACTACCTGGGCACATCGTGCAATCAGCATCCTTTAGCACAACTCTAGGAGGAGATTCTGTTTCTGTGCATCCTAAGTACAAACGAGCTTGCCTGAGGCTTCTGTGGGAGAATTGGAAACAGACAATTTTTCAGTCGAAAAATGCGTGAATAAATGGGTCACGTATATGCCACCGAACTACCTGGGCACATCATGCAAACAGCATCCTTTAGCACAACTCTAGGAGGAGATTCTGTTTCTGTGCATCCTAAGTACAAACGAGCTTGCCTGAGGCCTCTGTGGGAGAATTGGAAACAGACAATTTTTCAGGCCAAAATTGCGTGAATAAATGGGTCACGTATACGCCACCGAACTAGCTGGGCACATCGTGCAAACAGCATCCTTTAGCAAAACTCTAGGAGGAGATTCTGTTTCTGTGGATCCTTAGCACAAACGTACCTGACTGAGGCCTCTGTGCGAGAATTGGAAATTGACAGTTTTTCAGTCCAAAAATGGGTGAATGAATGGATCACGTATACGCCCCCGAACTACCTGGGCACATCGTGCAATCAGCATCCTTTAGCACAACTCTAGGAGGAGATTCTGTTTCTGTGCATCCTAAGTACAAACGAGCTTGCCTGAGGCTTCTGTGCGAGAATTGGAAACAGACAATTTTTCAGTCCAAAAATGCGTGAATAAATGGATCACGTATATGCCACCGAACTACCTGGGCACATCATGCAAACAGCATCCTTTAGCACAACTCTAGGAGGAGATTCTGTTTCTGTGCATCCTAAGTACAAACGAGCTTGCCTGAGGCTTCTGTGGGAGAATTGGAAACAGACAATTTTTCAGTCGAAAAATGCGTGAATAAATGGGTCACGTATACGCCACCGAACTAGCTGGGCACATCGTGCAAACAGCATCCTTTAGCAAAACTCTAGGAGGAGATTCTGTTTCTGTGGATCCTTAGCACAAACGTACCTGACTGAGGCCTCTGTGCGAGAATTGGAAATTGACAGTTTTTCAGTCCAAAAATGGGTGAATGAATGGATCACGTATACGCCCCCGAACTACCTGGGCACATCGTGCAATCAGCATCCTTTAGCAAAACTCTAGGAGGAGATTCTGTTTCTGTGGATCCTTAGCACAAACGTACCTGACTGAGGCCTCTGTGCGAGAATTGGAAACTGACAGTTTTTCAGTCCAAAAATGCGTGAATAAATGGATCACGTATACGCCCCCGAACTACCTGGGCACATCGTGCAATCAGCATCCTTTAGCAAAACTCTAGGAGGAGATTCTGTTTCTGTGGATCCTTAGCACAAACGTACCTGACTGAGGCCTCTGTGCGAGAATTGGAAACTGACAGTTTTTCAGTCCAAAGATGTGTGAATAAAGGGATCACGTATACGCCACCGAACTACCTGGGCACATCATGCAAACAGCATCCTTTAGCACAACTCTAGGAGGAGATTCTGTTTCTGTGCATCCTTAGCACAAACCAGCTTACCTGAGGCCTCAGTGGGAGAATTGGAAACAGACAATTTTTCAGGCCAAAATTGCGTGAATAAATGGGTCACGTATACGCCACCGAACTAGCTGGGCACATCGTGCAAACAGCATCCTTCAGCACAACTCTAGGAGGAGATTCTGTTTCTGTGCATCCTTAGCACAAACCAGCTTACCTGAGGCCTCTGTGGGAGAATTGGAAACAGACAATTTTTCAGGCCAAAATTGCGTGAATAAATGGGTCACGTATACGCCACCGAACTAGCTGGGCACATCGTGCAAACAGCATCCTTTAGCAAAACTCTAGGAGGAGATTCTGTTTCTGTGGATCCTTAGCACAAACGTACCTGACTGAGGCCTCTGTGCGAGAATTGGAAATTGACAGTTTTTCAGTCCAAAAATGGGTGAATGAATGGATCACGTATACGCCCCCGAACTACCTGGGCACATCGTGCAATCAGCATCCTTTAGCACAACTCTAGGAGGAGATTCTGTTTCTGTGCATCCTAAGTACAAACGAGCTTGCCTGAGGCTTCTGTGGGAGAATTGGAAACAGACAATTTTTCAGTCGAAAAATGCGTGAATAAATGGGTCACGTATATGCCACCGAACTACCTGGGCACATCATGCAAACAGCATCCTTTAGCACAACTCTAGGAGGAGATTCTGTTTCTGTGCATCCTAAGTACAAACGAGCTTGCCTGAGGCTTCTGTGGGAGAATTGGAAACAGACAATTTTTCAGTCGAAAAATGCGTGAATAAATGGGTCACGTATACGCCACCGAACTAGCTGGGCACATCGTGCAAACAGCATCCTTTAGCAAAACTCTAGGAGGAGATTCTGTTTCTGTGGATCCTTAGCACAAACGTACCTGACTGAGGCCTCTGTGCGAGAATTGGAAATTGACAGTTTTTCAGTCCAAAAATGGGTGAATGAATGGATCACGTATACGCCCCCGAACTACCTGGGCACATCGTGCAATCAGCATCCTTTAGCAAAACTCTAGGAGGAGATTCTGTTTCTGTGGATCCTTAGCACAAACGTACCTGACTGAGGCCTCTGTGCGAGAATTGGAAATTGACAGTTTTTCAGTCCAAAAATGGGTGAATAAATGGATCACGTATACGCCACCGAACTACCTGGGCACATCATGCAAACTGCATCCTTTAGCACAACTCTAGGAGGAGATTCTGTTTCTGTGGATCCTTAGCACAAACCAGCTTACATGAGGCCTCTGTGGGAGAATTGGAAACTGACAGTTTTTCAGTCCAAAAATGCGTGAATAAATGGATCACGTATATGCCACCGAACTAGCTGGGCACATCGTGCAAACAGCATCCTTTAGCACAACTCTAGGAGGAGATTCTGTTTCTGTGGATCCTTAGCACAAACGTACCTGACTGAGGCCTCTGTGCGAGAATTGGAAACTGACAGTTTTTCAGTCCAAAGATGTGTGAATAAAGGGATCACGTATACGCCACCGAACTACCTGGGCACATCATGCAAACAGCATCCTTTAGCACAACTCTAGGAGGAGATTCTGTTTCTGTGCATCCTAAGTACAAACGAGCTTGCCTGAGGCTTCTGTGCGAGAATTGGAAACAGACAATTTTTCAGTCCAAAAATGCGTGAATAAATGGATCACGTATATGCCACCGAACTACCTGGGCACATCATGCAAACAGCATCCTTTAGCACAACTCTAGGAGGAGATTCTGTTTCTGTGCATCCTAAGTACAAACGAGCTTGCCTGAGGCTTCTGTGGGAGAATTGGAAACAGACAATTTTTCAGTCGAAAAATGCGTGAATAAATGGGTCACGTATACGCCACCGAACTAGCTGGGCACATCGTGCAAACAGCATCCTTTAGCAAAACTCTAGGAGGAGATTCTGTTTCTGTGGATCCTTAGCACAAACGTACCTGACTGAGGCCTCTGTGCGAGAATTGGAAATTGACAGTTTTTCAGTCCAAAAATGGGTGAATGAAGGGATCACGTATACGCCACCGAACTACCTGGGCACATCATGCAAACAGCATCCTTTAGCACAACTCTAGGAGGAGATTCTGTTTCTGTGCATCCTTAGCACAAACCAGCTTACCTGAGGCCTCAGTGGGAGAATTGGAAACAGACAATTTTTCAGGCCAAAATTGCGTGAATAAATGGGTCACGTATACGCCACCGAACTAGCTGGGCACATCGTGCAAACAGCATCCTTCAGCACAACTCTAGGAGGAGATTCTGTTTCTGTGCATCCTTAGCACAAACCAGCTTACCTGAGGCCTCTGTGGGAGAATTGGAAACAGACAATTTTTCAGGCCAAAATTGCGTGAATAAATGGGTCACGTATACGCCACCGAACTAGCTGGGCACATCGTGCAAACAGCATCCTTTAGCAAAACTCTAGGAGGAGATTCTGTTTCTGTGGATCCTTAGCACAAACGTACCTGACTGAGGCCTCTGTGCGAGAATTGGAAATTGACAGTTTTTCAGTCCAAAAATGGGTGAATGAATGGATCACGTATACGCCCCCGAACTACCTGGGCACATCGTGCAATCAGCATCCTTTAGCACAACTCTAGGAGGAGATTCTGTTTCTGTGCATCCTAAGTACAAACGAGCTTGCCTGAGGCTTCTGTGGGAGAATTGGAAACAGACAATTTTTCAGTCGAAAAATGCGTGAATAAATGGGTCACGTATATGCCACCGAACTACCTGGGCACATCATGCAAACAGCATCCTTTAGCACAACTCTAGGAGGAGATTCTGTTTCTGTGCATCCTAAGTACAAACGAGCTTGCCTGAGGCCTCTGTGGGAGAATTGGAAACAGACAATTTTTCAGGCCAAAATTGCGTGAATAAATGGGTCACGTATACGCCACCGAACTAGCTGGGCACATCGTGCAAGCAGCATCCTTTAGCAAAACTCTAGGAGGAGATTCTGTTTCTGTGGATCCTTAGCACAAACGTACCTGACTGAGGCCTCTGTGCGAGAATTGGAAATTGACAGTTTTTCAGTCCAAAAATGGGTGAATGAATGGATCACGTATACGCCCCCGAACTACCTGGGCACATCGTGCAATCAGCATCCTTTAGCACAACTCTAGGAGGAGATTCTGTTTCTGTGCATCCTAAGTACAAACGAGCTTGCCTGAGGCTTCTGTGCGAGAATTGGAAACAGACAATTTTTCAGTCCAAAAATGCGTGAATAAATGGATCACGTATATGCCACCGAACTACCTGGGCACATCATGCAAACAGCATCCTTTAGCACAACTCTAGGAGGAGATTCTGTTTCTGTGCATCCTAAGTACAAACGAGCTTGCCTGAGGCTTCTGTGGGAGAATTGGAAACAGACAATTTTTCAGTCGAAAAATGCGTGAATAAATGGGTCACGTATACGCCACCGAACTAGCTGGGCACATCGTGCAAACAGCATCCTTTAGCAAAACTCTAGGAGGAGATTCTGTTTCTGTGGATCCTTAGCACAAACGTACCTGACTGAGGCCTCTGTGCGAGAATTGGAAATTGACAGTTTTTCAGTCCAAAAATGGGTGAATGAATGGATCACGTATACGCCCCCGAACTACCTGGGCACATCGTGCAATCAGCATCCTTTAGCAAAACTCTAGGAGGAGATTCTGTTTCTGTGGATCCTTAGCACAAACGTACCTGACTGAGGCCTCTGTGCGAGAATTGGAAACTGACAGTTTTTCAGTCCAAAAATGCGTGAATAAATGGATCACGTATACGCCCCCGAACTACCTGGGCACATCGTGCAATCAGCATCCTTTAGCAAAACTCTAGGAGGAGATTCTGTTTCTGTGGATCCTTAGCACAAACGTACCTGACTGAGGCCTCTGTGCGAGAATTGGAAACTGACAGTTTTTCAGTCCAAAGATGTGTGAATAAAGGGATCACGTATACGCCACCGAACTACCTGGGCACATCATGCAAACAGCATCCTTTAGCACAACTCTAGGAGGAGATTCTGTTTCTGTGCATCCTTAGCACAAACCAGCTTACCTGAGGCCTCAGTGGGAGAATTGGAAACAGACAATTTTTCAGGCCAAAATTGCGTGAATAAATGGGTCACGTATACGCCACCGAACTAGCTGGGCACATCGTGCAAACAGCATCCTTCAGCACAACTCTAGGAGGAGATTCTGTTTCTGTGCATCCTTAGCACAAACCAGCTTACCTGAGGCCTCTGTGGGAGAATTGGAAACAGACAATTTTTCAGGCCAAAATTGCGTGAATAAATGGGTCACGTATACGCCACCGAACTAGCTGGGCACATCGTGCAAACAGCATCCTTTAGCAAAACTCTAGGAGGAGATTCTGTTTCTGTGGATCCTTAGCACAAACGTACCTGACTGAGGCCTCTGTGCGAGAATTGGAAACTGACAGTTTTTCAGTCCAAAAATGCGTGAATAAATGGATCACGTATACGCCCCCGAACTACCTGGGCACATCGTGCAATCAGCATCCTTTAGCAAAACTCTAGGAGGAGATTCTGTTTCTGTGGATCCTTAGCACAAACGTACCTGACTGAGGCCTCTGTGCGAGAATTGGAAACTGACAGTTTTTCAGTCCACAGATGTGTGAATAAAGGGATCACGTATACGCCACCGAACTACCTGGGCACATCATGCAAACAGCATCCTTTAGCACAACTCTAGGAGGAGATTCTGTTTCTGTGCATCCTAAGTACAAACGAGCTTGCCTGAGGCTTCTGTGCGAGAATTGGAAACAGACAATTTTTCAGTCCAAAAATGCGTGAATAAATGGATCACGTATATGCCACCGAACTACCTGGGCACATCATGCAAACAGCATCCTTTAGCACAACTCTAGGAGGAGATTCTGTTTCTGTGCATCCTAAGTACAAACGAGCTTGCCTGAGGCTTCTGTGGGAGAATTGGAAACAGACAATTTTTCAGTCGAAAAATGCGTGAATAAATGGGTCACGTATACGCCACCGAACTAGCTGGGCACATCGTGCAAACAGCATCCTTTAGCAAAACTCTAGGAGGAGATTCTGTTTCTGTGGATCCTTAGCACAAACGTACCTGACTGAGGCCTCTGTGCGAGAATTGGAAATTGACAGTTTTTCAGTCCAAAAATGGGTGAATGAATGGATCACGTATACGCCCCCGAACTACCTGGGCACATCGTGCAATCAGCATCCTTTAGCACAACTCTAGGAGGAGATTCTGTTTCTGTGCATCCTAAGTACAAACGAGCTTGCCTGAGGCTTCTGTGCGAGAATTGGAAACAGACAATTTTTCAGTCCAAAAATGCGTGAATAAATGGATCACGTATATGCCACCGAACTAGCTGGGCACATCGTGCAAACAGCATCCTTTAGCACAACTCTAGGAGGAGATTCTGTTTCTGTGCATCCTAAGTACAAACGAGCTTGCCTGAGGTTTCTGTGCGAGAATTGGAAACAGACAATTTTTCCGTCCAAAGATGTGTGAATAAAGGGATCACGTATACGCCACCGAACTAGCTGGGCAGATCGTGGGAACAGCATCCTTTAGCAGAATTCTGTCTCTGTATACGTTTTAGTTCGACCAAGAAATACATTAAAAAGCCCAAAGTGCCAGGAAGCTACTACTATCTTATCAGTGTGTAGTGGGTCAAATTTAAAGCGAAAAAGAAGACTGAATGCTTGATTTAAAGAGGTAGGCACTTGCGGCTGGGCGGAAGGCAGGGATGAGTAAGTGAATAAAAGCTTCTATATCATGGACTCATCCATATATCTCAGACAAGTGATTCCAATTTAAAATCCAAGCCCAGCATGGTGGAATTTTTGTAATTAGAAAATGTGTTTGAAATACCAGCACTAAATTTGAGGTAAGCGGGACATCCTTCATCGCTTGACGGATTACATCCGCAAATCACGTAGCCACCTATGTACACCATTTCATCAACCACTGCAATTTGCACTGATTAATGCCGCATAACCTAATATATTACATATCCCATTAGCCACGCAATAATCGAGTAGACGGTTTCACTCGAATGCGTAACCTGTTAACCACCCAAACGTGTTGCCTTGTGACACTATCAGGCACAAAATGGTTTAGCTGCGGTGTTGGATGTCGGAACCGCGTCTAAATATTTTAAAGTCCTTTGAACGAATGGAAGTACCAAAACAGACCAGAAATGTGTTGAACCGTTTTTTAAGTGTGTGGCCTGCTGTATAGTACGGAAAATGAGGTCCTCTTTCCGGTGGTGAACGAAATTATGAGTGAAAAACTCTGAAAGGATTTTAGCTGCGGCACTAATTATTGCAACTTGAGTGTAGTTTGGCGTGTTTGCGGCCTACTGACATGCCGGCTTTAACAGAAAAAAAGCACTGGTACTGGGCAGTATTTAAACCGAGGATTGCCTCAAAAGTAGGGACTACCATCACCAAGTAGTAATTGACTGAAATCCTTCTACTTCTGCTGGTATATGAGATACTGAGGGTCAGTGACCTTCATCTTTTCAGTATTTGACCTTAGAAAGCCTTTTATGTAAGCATCCGTTGGAAACACAGGACGTGCAACAAAGCAGGTTCCGTTCCATAGTTTCTCCTTTCGGTAATCTGGAATAATAGAGCCGAGACATCGCTGGATGCTCTAGTCTTGATCTTAAGCAATCCAAAGGGAATGAAATATTTACTAAGTGCAGACCTGGCTCCAGCTTAGGTCTAACTCCTGCTAGTCGAGGCATAGCAAGCATCGAGCCCTCATATCGAACGGAATGTGGTCAAGATGGTTTCAGTACCAGAAAGACTCTGAAAAGCCAGAAAATATGGAGAACAGCTCTACAAAGCAAAGTACTTGACTGTAGGTACACCTCCGATGCCAAAGACACCTTCGAGCCGGCCAGCTGGAGCTTCTATAAACTTTCGCTGAGAGGAAAGTTATTTATGAGGAAGATTCCCAGAGGGTTGGGTTGTACGAGATGGAGTACTTAATATGTGGAGACTGAATCAAATCAGATATGCCGTTGAGATCTCAGTGGTTGTAGTGGCTTAAATCCTAGAGGAGGTGACACAGCACTACAAGAATACTACCAAGGATCTGAAGGAATTATTTGAATGGAAGCCGAGCGACTCCCTAGGCAGCCTTACATGAAGAACCAAGGAGTACATACTTTGAACTAAAGAGAGGATAGAACTCAGATAAGTCTAAGGATCAATGGAAGTGGTAACGACTCCATATGGTCCCCGGCGAGAGCTAAATACTCGTGCTAGGATAAAGTTTGGGCGTTTTTAACATGAAAATATTCAGGACCATGAAGTCAGTCATAACTCGTACTACGGGCTACCCTATCCATACAGGATTTTACTGCTGATGGGAATAAAAAATTCAGGCTGACTATGACAGCATGTATCGAAGAAGAATATATTGAACGTTCCATCTGCACGTTGGCATCTTAACCCAATCTACCACTACCTACTATTTATGAGGCTCTTAACCTGTCCAACACTGCCGTCCTCAATTGTCTTCGATCTCTGGCACTCTGCTCCAAGTTTATCCTTATAGCAGAGCTCAATTCTTCTTGAGCCCATAGGCTTGAGGCTTCGAAAACTCTCTTGAATTAGACCAATTTTGTGGTCGCCATAATCGTCCTTCCGAGAGGACTATTCGCAGTATGGTGAATACATTTGTGTGCAGGATGATCCGAGGCAGTCGATTTCGCGTCGCTCACAAGAACTCGGCCTTTGGCAGACCACTTTGGCGATTTTTGCGTCGTGATTTGGGCCTGCTGAAGGTAAACGACCATAGACAGCGACGTGTGTTCGCTGGATGGGCTCTGCAACAGTTGGAAACTGACCCTAATTTGCATCGAAAGACCATCTTCTGCGATGAGGCCCATTTCTGGATGAATGGGTACGTCAACAAATAAAATTGTCGAATTTGGGACGATACCAATCCACATGAGATCCAAGGGCGTCCAATGCATCTTGAAAAAGTCATCTTTTGGTGTGGATTTTAGGCTGGCGCCGTCATCGGTCCATCTTTCTTTGAGAACGATGTTGGCAAGACCGTCATCGTCAACAGCGTGAGCTATAGGTAGATGGTTACCAACTTCTTTTGGCCTGAATTG
Source organism: Xylota segnis (assembly GCA_963583995.1). Taxonomy (NCBI): domain Eukaryota; kingdom Metazoa; phylum Arthropoda; class Insecta; order Diptera; family Syrphidae; genus Xylota; species Xylota segnis. Next base: position 50,188,965 of record OY757239.1, read on the forward strand.
GATCATATGGATACCAGCAACACGCGGTTTCAACAGGATTGCGCTACGTGCAACACAGCTCACGTCACATTGGAAATTCTACACGAGCGATTCGGGGGCATGGTCATCTCACGTAGAGGTGAAGTGAACTGGCCACCAAGATCGTGCGATTTGACCCCGTTAGACTTTTCCTTGTGAGGTTTTCTGAAGTCGCAGGTCTATGCAAATAAGCCACAAGCCACAGCGCCCCTCAAAGCCAATATATCCCATGCCATCGGTCAAATTCAGCCTGATTTATGCGCCAGAGTCATGGAAAATTGGACATTTCTGATGCGCGCCACCCAAAGAAGCCGCCGCGGACATTTGAACGATGTTATATTCCATACTGGCATCGATGGGCCTTTTGACCCTTTCAGACCCTAGCTCCTCCAACAAAGCATCTGCTTGCCGAAGTCCGGTGCAAGTTCAAAGAGGAAGTTTCAAACTGCCCGAAGTCCTGAATCGGAATCGACCACTCAGCCAACGCTTTGTAGAGTCCCAAGCAACAAAGCCACACACACATGCTGTCCTTCGATGTAAAAATCATTGATTTCCAGGTCTTATCCTTCATTCTATTTAAAAAAAAAATCAACAAATCAATGGATAAATCCAAACCATAAGCTTCTCCCACTATTAGTCGACAAAAGTCCTCCCCCCCGTTGCCAGAAAAGTGTTAAATTAAATCCACTCCACGCATAAATATTTAATTACTTAAGTTTCTATGCGAATAGAGTAAACATAGCTGCGACAACATCAACCATAAATCTGTTGTCACAATGCGATTACAGTCAACAACATAAACAAAGGACGAACCTCAGTCCCAGCCCCAGCGCCCCCCTGGGGGATGGACAAGTTAAAGCACTTGTTTGACCTACATTAATTTTTAATTAGCGAAATAATTACCCCGATGTACAAGAACAACGCTTAAAAAAAACAGAAACAGATACAGAAAAAGTATTCCTTCAACTCTGCCATAACAATGGCCAACCTCTGCGAAATAATTGCACACCAGCATCAGCATCGGCATCAGCATCAGGATATCGTCCTTGCGACGACATATTTCGGGACGACCAACCGACGACAGCGGCGCTCACTTCAAAATGGCACACAATTCCTTTCGAAAATTGAACTTCCATTCGTCCTTTTGTTTCATGTCCATCGCTCGTCATCCAAGGCTGGACGAGGTGGGGTGGTCGGCGAATTCTGACAAGTTAGGCTTCCACACATACATTGTGTAATAATTATCCTGAAACTGTTCGCTGGAGCGAGAACCATTTAACATAACAACAACTGCAGCAGTCGTCACACGAAAGGACCTGCTAATCAATCTTCGAGTTCCTCCTCAAAGGAACCAAAGGATACCAGGGCCAAAGCCAGCAAATTGACTTTGATTTGTCAGAAAACAAGGAGATATGGCTACGACAAATGTCGTAAAATCAAAAAAAAAAAAACAGGCTAACGTCGGAACGAACCATGTCCGTGCCAGGATGCTTCGCTTATGGCATACATATTGCATGCAGTTCAATCAAATTTCAAACACACACCACCCCCCGGGCTGGGGCCGAGAACACACTCTCGTTGCAAAAGCGCACAGCCACCAGCCACCAGAACACTCCTGACAGCCAGTAAGGTTTGAAGAACCTACCCCACCCTATATCAGCGGCTCTTCATTTGGCCTATCGTTAAAGTGACTTCCCTGTTCCAGGTACACGACTACGAGGGGTGGTACAAAAATTGCCTGCCCTTGCACAAGTATCAGCACAAAACTCGTCAAAATGCCAGAAAGCAGAAACCTCCTCGACTCCTTCGTCATTTTAATCGCATTTGACGTAATGTAAACAAGGGTTTGGGATATGAATTGCGAGGACTGCTTCGGTGTGTGTGTGTGTGTGCGGGTATCCTGGGCAGGTCTACTCCAGATCGCACAATTGAATTCACCGAATTCAGCACCCCTCTGGTGGTGGTGTGGTACCAATCGAATCCTCGTTCGCTCGGTTTGCTTCAATCAGTTGAAAACTGTATTCGAGGAACAAAATCTCATTTCCGTATTTCGTATGTACATACATACACATATAAACATAGCAAATGTTACAATGGGTGTGTGAGTGTGTTTTCGTCGAAATTGCATTTTCGAATCTTTGAGATATTTTTGGATTCATAATTCAATGATGAATTGGACACAATCCGATCGGAGGGAGCATTTCAATTCGATATACATGTACATATTCCGAGATGGAGTATCTCCATATGTGTGTGTGTGTGTGTGTGTGTGTGTTGAAGGTAAATTGAAAAGTTGTAAGCCAAAGGACGAAGGCGGGGTGGTGTTCGTTCCATCGTTGATTTATTTGACTTGGAAGGATCGATAAGTCGATGTCATAGGCAGCCGAGCAATCGGATGAACAGATTTGCCAATTAAGATTAAAGTCATCGTAAAAAGAAGGATATGTGCAATTAATTTGGTGATTGAACGAGTAAATTGTTTGAATTTTGCACAACAAATTGACTGCGAAGTGTACTTATGGGGAATTTATTCGTTCGGCAAGGGTGTGTGTGTGGGGCTTGTGTCCTATTCGGAACAGTTTTGGAGTAATAACCAATTTGGTGCAGAGATGTGTCTGTTCCTCAGCACTGTTGGATATTTTATTCAATAGGCGTTGCAATAAATCAGGACTTAAGGTGAAAGGAGACCATTAAATGGTGAGTCGTTGGGTCTGGATTTGTGTCAGATTGCAGGCTCAGAGACACCCGCTGAACTCTTAGAAAAAAGAGAAAGTTTTACTTCGGGTTGGCACTGGTTGTGTTCTTTGCAAGGACATGTAAGGGATTCTTTTGACACTGACAGCTGTTTTCGGCTCGAAATTTTGACAGAAAGTCAGAATCATACCTCCGCGGAACGAAATGAGTCGCTTTATGCTTGGACAACGTTGGGAAATATTAAAAACTTATTTCGAAAATGGGTGTTTGTGCAACAAGTTCCAGAGACTGGTATGCTGGTGGACAACACTCATGGTCCGCAACGTCGTACAGACAAGAATGTGGCTGCTGTAGCCGAGAGTGTGAGACACAATTCACGAACATCAATTCGCCATCGATCGGCATTGCTTCGCAGTTTGGGCCTTAGAGCAACTTGAACTGGACAACGATTTTGGCTGAAAAATCATCTTTTCTGACGAGGCGCTACGTTAACAAACAAAATCGCCGCGTCTGGGGCTCGGAAAACCCGAACGTTACTGTCGAGAAGCCGATGCATCCACAGAGAGTGACAGTTTGATGCGGATTGTGGAGAGGTGGCATCATTGGATTTGAAAATGAGGCTGGGAACGTTGTTTCCGTCAACAGTGGACTGACTTTTTTTTACTGGAATTAAAGGCATATACTTGGACGAACTCTGGTTTATGCAGAAAGGTGCGCCATGCCACACAGCCCATGCCACAATCGATCTTTTGCGCACCACATTCCCAAATCGTGTTATCAGCCGTCTTGGCGATGTCAATTGGCCGCCTCGGAGCTGCGATTTAACACCTTTGGACTATTTTTTGTAAGAAACCGTGAAGGACTCATGGTATGCCAACAATTTCGAAACGATTCCAGCACTTAAGACCAATATCATCCAAGCAGTCCGTGAGCTACAGCCCGAAGCCATCAACAAGCTCTTGAAAGATTGGGGTGACAGACTGTCCACCTTTCTCTGTCGTTCGCTGTCCAAGATGACGAAAGGAACATCAAGTTTTGGTAAACCGCATAATAAGACCCACACCTTGTGCCGTCGCTGTGGACGCAGTTCGTACCATATCCAAAAGTCAAAGTGCTCCCAATGTGGGCACCCAGCCGCCAAGTTGCGTTCATACAATTGGTCCGTCAAGGCAATGAGGAGGAAGACCACTGGTACTGGTCGCATGCGTTTCCTCAAGGTTGTGCGAGGGCGTTTCCGTAATGGATTCCGTGAAGGAACCCAGGCTAAGCCTAAAAAGGCAACGTAGAACGTAGGATATATGCAGAAATAACTCCCTTTTTACAAATAAAGTTATATTGAACTGCGAAGCCAGTCGAGGCAGCCACTTGAACGACATTGTGTTCCATAATTAATGGGAATGTTTTGATTTTTGTTTATTTGATTGCATTTTTTAAAAGAAACTTGTATTTGGCCCACCCTGTACTCGCCGGAAGCTCAGATATAACCAACATGTATGGCTGAGGGCTCTTGAAACTTATTGGAGTATTTTAGATGGTGGATTGATGGACGACCACTCAATTTACAGTCAAATCCCTTCGCTGGAATACTGTCAACATTTTTAATGGTACTAGTCCTGTACATATAAATATTTCTCAACACAGTTCCTTGGACAGAATCTATAGTTGTGGTTCGCCTCTCTGTCAATTCAATCGTCCTTTACGAGCTGTCTCTTCCGAGATTCAGAACTTCGCTCATTAGTCACTCAAAGCCTTGGCCCTCCTCCAATCAAATATGATTTCCAAGCCGGGTGCGTATCGTCAGCGTCACCCACTTCCACTTCCTTGTACAATAATTCTAGGACTTCAGTTCAAAGTGATGAAATACAATGAAAAAACAAAAAGAACCTACACTATGGTATCCCATCGCCCTCACGTGTTTCTAATTCAAGACTGTTTTTTTAAAAAACAAAATTGAAAAGCATTTCCATTGCACTGTTTCCATCCTCAGCTTCACCATAAAAAAGCGAGAAAAAAATCTCAAAACAAAGAGTCTCCAAAGTACGACTGAAGCCATCCATTATTTCGTCCTTGAAAATTTATGTAGAACATCCCTCATCCCCGCCGCCGCGCCCCTCCCGTCCTATTAGATAAATTAGCAGAAGCAAAAATTCACTAAATGTGTACTTTATCACTGGATGCTGCCTCCACTTGCTGCTAAACTTAAAGCTCCTCATAAAAAATAGAACAAACCCATAAAGCCGCTCGTGTAAAATACAAAAAAAAAAACCAAGATACATCTCAAATATTTGCCCTCCCAAGGAACGCCCAAACCATCTGTACGCGTACGCACTTGGCTCCTAATTTTAAACAGTACACGCCATGTACCTTCAAAATAATTTGATCGCCGGCTCAATATTCTCCAGGAAGGACATAAAGGATCTCCCTCTTGATGTAATATTTTTTTTTTGTTTCCTTCTTGTTTCCTCCACACAATGGAAGCAACACAAAATAAAGGACCTGGGGCAAGAGGGCCATGAACTCACCCTTACAAGAGGGTAAGGCCAGAAGAGGGAGAAGAAAAGGAAACAAAAAAAATCGACATGAAATTAAATTGCCAACAATGAATGGACCTAAGACAAATAGGCACAGTGTGTGTATCTGCTATTCATTTAGGCCGCACCAAATAATTTCCCCAGAGAACACACACACACACATGTACGTGTGTGTGTGTTCCATCTTCAATGGTTCAATAATTTCCTGCGATTTAATTAAGAAAAATTGCCCAAAGTGCCAGAGGTGACATTACCCCATCACCCAAAGATGATACCCAGATACAATTCCTCGGATCTATCTCATTTTGCGGGCGTCGTCGGTGTCTCCAGAGAGGTGATGATGACACCGATAACCGCCCGCCCAACAATGATACGACAAAAGGGACACCAGCACCAGGACCTTAATAGACGACGGAAAATTATTCAATTTTCCATGCCAAACAGGGAAATTATTATGATTGAGAGCCATTGTTGCAAGCCGTTTGGTGGTGAGGGTTATTGTTGAATTCTGATGGCCAAAATGTGTTTGGCGGGGCCATGAGGATACAAATCATCATGGAGAGCCCCTGTTTGACCATAAATTAAACGCAAATATTTACCTCCATCGCGTGTGCATATACAAACACAGACAGCGGATTGCTAAGCCGCAACACCATACATCATCCGAACGTTGCCATCGTGGTTATTACTTTGCGGCGTCTACGAGTTTAGTGCACTTTGTTGCATTCGCACCGATCCACACCGACCTGGTCGGCTCCTGTGGAAGGTACAATCGGAACATAATAAAACTGAACTAGGACCACCATGGCTGCCAGACCATATGGGATATCCGCAAATAGGATTTAGTGATTTATCGAGGCGTAAATCTCCAACGTGGTGGCACCGTGGTGTGCACTCCTTTGTGCAATTCGGGACGAAAACGGCGACAGACGAACTGTGCTGCTTGCACCACTATGGTGTGTCGATCGATAATGCTGCTGGCGGCAATAAGGACCTTCAAATTGTCGAGGGGGTTTGATGAGATATTTATTTGGTTGAATGAATCTTCAGCCTTAGGTGGGAGATGGAATGAATGCTTCCCTAATAAACTGGAATAATGGCGATGGGTTATATACTATTTCCAGCAAATGTGGACCATTTAAGGTGAAGCTATGGCCACTGTGGGTGCAAACAATTATAATCTCTCCAAACCCGGGTGCCACGCACAGTATGCGAGGGAAAAGATACTTTACGAACGAAAGTATCTACTTCAACGTTTATGCGAGATTTTTCAAGTTTTAGAATTTCTTTTCATGGTTTCGGACGGAAACGTTTATGATCTTTTAACTTTAGTTGCAGTTTAGGGAAATTGGTTTTTAGTTTTTATTAAAATTCGTTAAATATGCGCAAGGTACACCCACTTTGATGGGCTTTGTGGTGGGTATTACCAGAGGTTTTTCGCTTTAAGCAGTTTAAGCAGAAAAAAATTCAAAAGAAACTGCGTTTATAGGTCTGTACATGCTCATCGTGTTCCCTTTAAAGTCATCACCAATGGTAGTCGATTCATTGGGATTGAGGAGTCATTTTGTGTCCTGATGGAGACGAATACGGCGCCAGCCATTCAGCTCTGCACGCGACATTAGTCAAACCAATAAAGTCCATTGAGGCGGACTAATGTAGGACATGTGTCAAAAAATTGATGTTGTTTGCAAGTCCTTTAAGGAATAAAAGGAAGCTTTAAGCTAAAGCAAGTGCAGTGTAGGTTAGTAGTATAGGGAGACTGACCAAGTTGTCAAGACAAATGTTGTATGGAAACACAATCTCCAAACATCGTGAAAGGTAAGAGTAAGTATCAGTGGCGAAGAGGGCAGTGAGGGACGTCCTTATGCCTACAGCCGGGAAGATGAGCCATACCGCAGCGGAACACTACAAATTGATAAGTCTTTCATCACTTCTTCTCAAGACACTTCTTGATATCTATTTGAGTGGACCAAAGGAATGATCGTCAAGCTCCCTAAAAAAGGCAATCTAATGCAGGGGTATCTGCGTGCTGCCTGCTGTGGCCAAGATAATTGCTAGAATCATCCTGGAGCGAATCCAACTACACCTTGAAGACACACTCGACGCTGAACAAGCAGGTTTCCGCTCTGGATCCTCCTCGAGCAATGTGTTGAATATCGATCGCCACTTCACCTGCTGTTCATCGATTTTGAAAAGGCGTTTGATAGTGTCAATCGGGAATTTATTTGGCGTGCCTTGCGCAGTTGCCAATAGCAACTATCAAGGCTACATATGATGGGTCCACATGTCATGTATTGCACAGAGGAAGGCTGTCAGAGGAATTCGAAGTCCAAATTGGGGTTCCGCAAGGCTGCATACTCTCACCAATACTATTTTTATTGGTGATTAGCGCCGTGCTAAATGCGATTAGCTTAGCCACCAAGCTACGACTTCTCCGTTCCAATGTCGAATCCGTGCTGCTATATGGATGTGGTACCTGGAGGGTGACTGCCACTATTCATCAATAGATTCTTACGTTATATCTTTAGGATTTGCTGGCCAAACCGTATCTCCAACGAACAACTCCATCAGAGAACGGGCCATGAACCTATTGGTACAACAATACGACGACGAAAGTGGCAGTGGATTGGACATACTCTCCGAAAGGTTGACAGGTCCATAGCTAACCACGCGATGCAATGGAACCTGCTTACTCAGGACGGCAGGATACGCGGCGCTCCTAGGAGTACGTGGCGCAGAACAGTCGAGAAGGAAGCACGGTAACTGGGGAGAACTGAAACACATTTCCAGAAACCGCACACGATGGCGCGTAGGCATTGTCGAGGCCCTAGGACTCACAAGGGGATACAGGACTTAAGTAAAGTAAGTAGTTGATATCTATTTTAGAAAGAAGTAATGATACTCTGGACACAGGCGTTTCATGAAGGTGGACGGAAGAAACCCAAGAGATCAGATGCCACTTTTCCGATGGTTCGAGGTGATCGATTTCACTGGTCCCCAGCACTCTCTAGATCTCGTAAAGCTCTCCCCCCGACTATAGAGTTCAATTCTCCCAGACCGGATATGGAAATCAAAATGCCCCCTAGGCGTATACGTAACAAAAAATACACAAATGCAATCCATGGACACCTAAGGATCAACGAGTTGAAAATCCAGCATAAACCGTAGATAAATTGCATAGAATTTGCACCCCGATAAGCATTAACGTCATTCCAATCCTAACTATCGGATTTGTGGACATCCAAATGCAAACCACTTGTTCCGGACTAGCAAAACGAATTATACTTTATAGCCGAATGCAGTGTTTTGCACACGAATCCCTGCTCAGGTTACCACCTTCCATTAATTAGAGATGAGGCATGGCGGTAGCGACAGCAATGACTGGTCGTGTCCTGTCAAAGGGTGGCCCGTTACCGGACTACAAAATTAATTAAACGCCAATTAGTCCACTGGTAATGGTAACTCATTAAATCGTGTGAGACAACGACAACCTACGGTCATTTTATTCGATTCGTATCCGATTACACATTCACAGTTGCCAATCGGATACCATTTTGATTATTAATACATGCACACACATATGTACTGGATTCATAAATGTGTGTATACTATAGTGGCCAGCAGTATCCGATTAAGGACATGAGGGCTTATTCTTACTCCGTACTGGTCAGTCCCAGTAGCACTACCACAGAGAGTGAGAAAATTAGGGTTAATACACATTTCCAGCAATGTTCGATTGATGTCCATTTGATGGGTTATAACGAAGGGCTATGATGACCCTTTGGACTGGAACCACTTGTCGTTGGAAAGCCGTTTACACAGCTCCGGGAGGGTATTGAGTTTCCACTGTCGTTACTATTTATCTATAATCTTGATAGCATCAATTATCGTATTTGTTGGCTGGCTTGTGTATAACAGCCCACATGTTGTTATGGCCCCGTTTGAACCCTTGGGATTGACCCTCACCGAATGGATTACATGACCATTGTCATGATTCTAATCTGTTAAAAGGACATTTAACTGAGATTATTTGCTTTTTGGCCAGTCAACGGATGTGCTGATGTCAGAGTTGGATTTCGTTTCTGGACACCGATGCAGTGTGGCTTTGATGAAAGCATTTCCTTGACTTGGAATCTGTTCTGAAGGAAGTTGTCAATGAATGTGAATAATGCAGTATGGGTCTTGTACAGCGATTTGATGGAACACCATTTCCTCAGATTGGTGGACTGTGTCGATAGATTCGGAGGAATGTAGGTATAAGTTCCAGAGCAAGCGATGAGTAGTCGAAGTGTGATGGGCATTGCCACGGAATTGTTGCAGGAAGAGAATCCATATCCTTTGACCAATTTTTACTGAAATGCTGATGAAACAGTGATGCATGTTTCTGTGGAATTTAACTGAATTGACAGTGGCGTCCATTAATTTTAATGAATGCTTTCTAGTAGGAGAATTGTATTCAAGATTAAGATGAGTAAAAGCCTGCTCTGGAAGGATGAGTCCATACCATATACCATACCAAGAGTATGCGCAGGTATATGGTATGGACTCATCCTTCCAGAGCAGGCTTTTACTCAATCAGCTTCATTGTTCCAGCAAAGCATATGGCAGGCTGTCAAGTTTTGAAAGGATTAACACTCACTCTGTTCGCTGTTTATTATCATAGCAAGGTCGAGACTTAATGAGCTCGGTGTTCGGTGATTTCCTAAACAAATCATTACCTGTGAACAGGCGAGAATGTGGCTGCTGTAGCCGAAAGGAAAAGAAATCCCTCTTTATCCGTCCGGATAGTAAGCCCACCCTGCGAAACAACTCATTTAGTAAGCTGTGCTGCATAGAAGAACTAGAGCGGCTCCTGAGCGTCTACGAAGAAAAGACGAAGGACGAAGGTCGGGTTCTTCGTAGAAAAACGAAAGAACATGAAGGAATAGGAAATGCTACTATGTTCGGAAGTTTTACCAAAAGGTACGAAGAAGGTGAAACAAGGAAACCTCGTAGTTGAGTCTCAGTCAGTGCTGGGGTTATGGAAAAACTTTCCGAATTCCTTTGTCAGGAAGAGACAGAACGAACCATTCAACCTGGACGATGAAAACCAAGACTTCCGTCCAATGAAGTAAGGAAACCAATATTTAAAGATTGAATATTTAAAGGTGCGGACATGTCATTATATCACTGCGACCAGAGATAGGACTCTTCAGACTTCCTTCGAAATTAGAGCCCGCTGGTGATATCTAAGTTCCTGGTGAATCCAAGGAGATCTTAGATGTAGCTGGCAAAAATGCATATCCTATGATTCAGGGAAAGGAGTTACTTTACCTAAGTGACGAAGGACGTGTTCGGGTTAGACAGTCCTGGTGATTCTTTGTCCTCGTTACACATTCTGGAGGGGATATCTCGAGCTATTTCCATACTCATGAGGCATTTGTTGACTTGACAATGTCCACTGAGGAACTCTGTGATCATACGAATCTCAGTTCTAGTTGTTGCGTTGCCTTCAATATCCATTCAGTAATGGTGAGCCAGTTTTTAGTGCAGCATTTCGGAGTGCTAATGGGTAGTCGAGAATGGTCTTGACATTATGAAGGTCGATGCAGATCCGATTCAGGGCCTGTATGTCCACTAAGTATTGGCATCCGAATGAGATGAGTTCTGTAGGTACTGGCATGAGTACTTGAAGGCTGTCCCATACTAGTTTGGACATAATTTTATAGCCTTTTATGGCTAGATGAACATGCTTGGTATAGATCCGTTGATATTTTCTCTGAGCAAAGATTTCTGTTCAAAATAGGGAGTTACACTTGTCCATTTTTAGATAAATGAATTTTGTGTTGACACCGTACATCCCAGCCCCAACTCCTTGATCTATTTTGAGTCCATCTGTGTTCCATTCCAGCCAATATGAGTTTGTTCTGTACCCAACGGCTTGGTGGAGAGAACACATGTACAAAAATTGGTTGGAAAGAAACCTCAGAACAGTCTGCCCCAAGAAAGATATTCCTTTTAACTGGGCCAACTAAAGTGGCATTACTTTACATTCCACATAAAATCCTGTCGGGCATGCCCTGTGAACGTTTGAAACCAATTCACCAGCTCTTTATCGATTTCAAGACCGCTTATGACAGGGTTTATGGAGACGAAGATCTCAATCAAGTTCAAACGCACAACTGGAGGGAGTTAGCCAAAAACCGAGCTTACTGGAGATGGTTGCTGGTTTAGCGTCGTGTTCACCTCGGAGTGCTGTGCCACCTAAGTAAGTAAGTCCGTCTGATCTTTTGGGATGACAAGTTGGACAATTTTGTTGTTTCCTAAGTTTTTTTTCAAGTTAAAACAAATCTGAGGGTTTTTCTATGATGAGCCCCTTCGGTTCCATCAAATCGGAATGTTGAAATCGGACGCAGCACCATGAGTCACACATTAATATGCCTTTGGACTATCTTCCATATCCATCTTCAAGGATGGATCAACAATGGCTGAGGGTTCTGAAATATTCTGTCGATTGCCCGGTCTAAATAAACTCCAACAAAATAAATGCGCTCCAAGCTCCTGAGGACTGGCAGGACCTATCCTATGTTACTCTCGACAGCAATAAAATTATAGACATCTACATGGACAGCCAAGCCAAGCATCCACCACGGCCATCACTTGCTCGAGATTCCAGTACCTATGGTCACTCCATCCTAATGTCTATCAGTCCTTTCATGTCCAAAATGAGTTCAGATTTTTAGAAAATGGTGGTGTAGTTTCACCTCGACGAAAAAGGACTTCTACTGCGAAACAGATCAAAGTGGTATTCTCACAGACCGCAAGTCATTGGCAACACATCTTAGAAGAATCAAAGTCATCACCACAGACCTAAGCAGATGTTGCAGATACGCGGAAGTCGAAGATCCTTAGCAGATGTCATCTGTCATTGCTCAAGTCTCAACTGGACCAGCTACGCAATCCTTGGAAAAGCGTCTTTGAACGGCCTTGGCGAACTAGCATATGAGCCGCCTAAGACCCCTCTATGTAACATCAATTATATATTATCCTGTGGAAGTATTTAGTGAGTATCCTGACTCACCGTCTTTCCCTGAATTAGAATTGCCATTCAATTTAGCAAAACTCCTTTTTTCCATCCATTCCATCTCTGCAGACTTAAGTGGTATATCAGGATTGAAAATTGCATTTTCCTCCTTAATGTCCTTAAAGCCCACCAAACTCTCTCTTTCTCTCTGTACTCAATCAAAACGGACAAGAAATATTACTATTTCCTTTCAAATGTAAAAAACTAAAAGGTGTATGGGTACCGTCCTTGCAAAGCCTTTGTTCCACGTAGTAAGGATGGAAAATGAACTCAGCTCTGTAATTGCTGCCGTTGAACCCCAGTGCTATTCCCCATAGAGTGGCTCTAGCTTGCAGAAAACAAAGCAAAGTTTGCCTTTTGCATGGTTTCCTTCATCAAAAAACCCATTAGGAACACCCATGCATGTCTCAGCACACAGCAGAGCCTTGCAATTTCATATTTACCAACCAAATGTGCATTTTAATCAAGAAAACCCTCCGACAGGCAATATTTCTTCCGCAAACTACACCTCCTTTCGATAAATATTTTAACTAACATCCTTCACCGCATCAATTTGTTTGCCGAAATATTTAATTAATCGAGAATAGCTTTAAAATGGCATCCTTCGATACAACCGCACACATCCCTGCCTGTTACATCCTAAGTGAGTAAATGTTACTCTTACTGCGTGCGTATGTGTACGGCAATGTAATATATATGATAAATATTATGATTCCGCAATACCCTGCAGCAGTACGCAAACTTGCGTCAGGATATAATATACATTTCATGTGTATGTGTGCAGTTCGTCAACAGTAACACTATACCTGTACTTAAGCTCGACTTTATGCTGCACGCAGGAATGCTACAAATTTCGTGTAGATGTGAGCGAGAGACAGGATATGTCGATATGCAATCTAAAATGGATTTTCGACAAAAGATTATTTAGTAACTTGAAAACTGCTATGCATTACATTCTAAACTTATGAATGTGTGGTTTGCTATCCTTAATCTACGATTCTGATGGAATTTCGGATATTTCCTGCTAACAAGGACGATGTGTTCGGGGGGGGGGGGGGGGATAACTTCTTGGCAAAGTGAAAATAACTAAAACTTAGGCTTGGTTAGGTGGAAATTTGTATTTATTTTGCTAAAACAAAATACACAGCTAATATCCTTCAATTTGGTAATACGAGCCAAGGATCAAAATCGATTTCCATCTTCATGGGGTGCAGCAATGAAATGTAATAAAAAAATAAAATCACATAGGAATCGCCCACATTTGTGCCAAGCAGAAGTGACCACTAATATTTGGCCATAACCCGTGTTCCAATTTCAGTAAAAGCTTTAGCCACCGTAGTGCAGTGCATTACCGAGATTTTATCCGGAAGTAGTTTCCACAATCTTTATCCAGACGTGAAGCGAAACAGAAGAATTCCATATGCAGCGATGCACGTTCGAGAAAATCGATGGAAATTGCTTTCGGTTACGTCGTCGGTCGCATAAGTTTTGAGTTCAAGATTGACCGGAAGTTGATGGTAATGCAGTGCATATTAGAATTCTAGGATCCTTTCAAGTATCAAATGTTTAAAAGTTGAAGGAATGGATTGAATGGATTGAGTGAACTGTTCTCCAGTTGGGATTGCTCTTCAACGATCTGTCAAAAGTCGCGCGTAGATGTCAGAAGTGTGTTCAGTTTCGGAACGCTTCCTTTTTGACAGTTGTACTCTTTGACAGAAGTAAAGTAGAGATAGTGACAACTCTAAACATGAATGGCTATACGTTAGAATAACCCACAAGCTTATTATAAAAATGGTCGATTTACAAAAATACATGATGGACAACTCGTGTTTCCATTGCTATAAAGGATGTGGTCCAAAGGAGTCAATAATTCAAAGATTAGTCAAATAAAATAGAAGAAACTTGTTCTACCGAGGCTCGAAAGAGGTCTGGTGGACCAAAAAATGGACGCTCTACTGAAAACACTGCTTCTTTAGCACAAAGTGTGGCTGAAGAACCTTGAACATTGATATCATGACATTCTCAGGCATTAGGGGTTCATCCATAAACAGTGTTTCAAAAAAGAATTGGACATCAAATTGAAGAATGAGACACGGGTGATCTTTTCTTTCAACAGGATCCAGCTCCGAGGGACCTAACACATGAAAACATTCAGCTATTGGAATGGTCTCAGATTCTAGGTCAAAAAATGGTGCCATAAACTGGTCCTCTAGGGTCCTTATTTTGTTCGCTTTTTTGAGAAGTAAGGTCTATTTGGATAAGCCAACAACAATTGAAAAGAAAACAACATTCAGACTGAAATTGATGAAATGAATGCGGTAATGTGGGGCGAGTCCTTGAAACCTTGTATGAGTGGCTACGGTGCAACGCTTTTGGCTTTTTCAATTTCTTGAAGGTTATTCATTCGAATGTCTGTATACAGGCCTGTGTCTCCACCGAACTAATAAAACAATTCTCCCCATTAAGTGCAGATACCACCCAAAGGATATGTCATATCGCTTGACCTCATGTGCGATGTAGCGACTGTAATACTTAAAGTAGCCTTACTTGGTAGTATAGGCACACTAATTCAATGTCTGGCGAGTTCATCGGTCTTACAATTCCCTAAAATATCCCCAGCATCCAATGGTATATCCTTAACAGTCAGGAGCAAAAATTTGGAGTATTAGAGAAAGATTCCAAGGATTTGATGGGCGTTTGGCTATCGCGGATGAAAGGATGCAGCAATTTGAGTGGATTTCTATAATAGCCACTAAACGCTACTATGATAAGGAAGATTGAAGAAGAGACTGAGATTTAGTCGATCAGGGACGCACAACCTATCATTTGATCCAAAGACGGTGTAAAAGTAAATTGAATTATCGTCCTCATATACCAAATCCTCGCAGAGTAGCCTAGAAGAGAGTTTGTGTCAAAACTTTGCTTTGAAATAGTGTAGTCTCTATTTTTGAAAGCTATTTCCAAATTATTCAGAATGAAAGTTTGACCAAAATTAAGAAATTGCATCACTGAAGCACTCAGACGAAGCTGGGTCTGTTGTACTACCAGAAAGTAGAATTTCTTTGTCCTTTGGAGGAAGCCGGGAATACACATCAACGATGAAGTCCTTGCAGTACCAGTACTCACCACATCAGCACAGAAAAATTTGCCACCTGATCCGAGTAAACACAGGACAATAACAATGGAAATGATCCAGAGTATCAGTGCCTTCTCCATAAGGGTTCCAGTCAGAGGAGTCTCTTAAATTAAAGACAGTAAGATGCAGAGAGACAGGAAAAATACCGCTGGTTTCTTACAGACGTTTAGTTCAGAGACCCATACCACTCACAATCGTGCCCTGTTCGAGGATGCGCAGAAACCCAACGCAGGTTCATATTCTTAAGAAGCCATCCTTTGAGCCTTGCTTAGCAAATTTCAACGAAGACTTATTTTTCGCAGTTCCAGTGTGACTTGAGTCAATCTTGCGATCAAGCTCAAGAAGTTCTTGCATTCTCGAACTATTTTGAAACGTCTTGCTGGATTGGGCAAAGCTTCAAACGCATCCTGGCTATCGCTACAGATGCATATACTCAAACCCCTCCACCTATTCTTCACGATATAGTCGCAAGTCATTAGGATAGCATAGATCTCCTGAGGTCTGGTGCTGTCGGTTTCCGCGAAGGTACCACCAAAGAACCCTTTTTTGTTTTGGAGCCATCTGTGAAAACTCAACTACAGCCCAATCCAGGCTGAGAGTACTGGAGCACCATCACATTTCTATGAGAAAAAAAGCTGCTCTACTAGCAGTGTCCAGTGTTACAGAGAGTATCGTACACAAGTCGTTGGACTTTGCTTTGTCCTTTTAGAGTGTCTAGGAACTTACCCGGGTCCTTCGTTTTCCAGAATTGTCCACACGTGTCTTCTTTCAGACCAATCACCCAGCTTCGAGCTTATAATCCTATAACTCACCAAAAGACTAACCAAATTCTCTACGCGACCCCAATTGAAACAAGGTTCATCGGATTTCCAGAATAAAAAAGTGGAACCCTTTCCAAGATAGTTAAAATCTTCAGTGGAGAACAGTGCTATAGGAAGACATACTCAAAAATTAGGCATTTTTTCTACAACGACCTCTGCAGAGTCTGTAGGGACGAATTGGAAGAGGTGACGTACGTGCCCCGCACTTGCCAATATCAGGAGAGCTACACAATCTCAGACTAGCTCTGTCATATAAAGGAGTAAATGCTTCTCCCAGTAAGAGGTAGATCCACCTACCTTATACATCGGCAGTGACAATGGATCTTTCTGCGGTCCGAGGTTAGTTTTAACCAGCCAACCATGCTTGTTTAGCCGTAAACAGAAAATGTGTACCGAATAAAGGATTCTAAGCTCACAATTCAAGGATACGACTTGAAACAATTTCCACGACTAATTCATTACAGATAGTGAAACCTGAAGGTCAGTAGGTGGTTCATTTGGGTACAGATATGGATTTGTTTTAAAAAACACAGCATTTTCAAACTTCTACGAATTTCTTGCACAAGCAGAACGTATCCTTTGAAAGATATTCTGGATATCCTCTCGGACAATATTGTAGCGTGAGGTGTCTTATAGTCCCTTCTTGCATTCCCGTGGTCCGTGTTGACTTTTGCAAAATCTATTAGCGGTTGCACTGCTCCTAGCTGCAAAGGCTTTGTTAAATTCCAACCGATTCCAATTAAAAGACTCACATATTCACCATAACCGCAATGCTGAACACAAATGAAATCGATTTGCAAGGACCTTCTGCTGTTAGCCTTTTTTTTTTTTGCTATACCCACCCACTTCGCATCTTACGAAGAAGGACACCCTCACATAAGCTTAATGAATGTCCTGCAATCTGTCTCAATTGATTTGTATTCCAATTTGTTCAAATTCCTGTGGCCGATCCCGTATGACAATGGTAGCCCATGCCCCGAAGGAGGAATTGATTTTCTCAATATCCTTCCGTATGCATGTAATTGTTTTTCCTTATGTAAATTTACATAACAGCAGCAATATAAAATTCAACAAAAGTGTAAACATTATGCACACACGGTGCTCTGCAACAAAAGAGTTAAATTAGTTTCCACAGGATCTGCGGCTGTTTACTATCAAAACAAAGGACTTACCTACAACGTGTTCTTAACTTTCTTTTTTTTTTTTGTTAAATATTTACATATGCACATATATAATATTAATTAGCAAAAAATAATAAACACTGTGTGCATAAATACGCCAAAAAAGTTGCAAAAAAAAAAATGCCACACAGAGTAACGAAGATCAAAAAGGACTCCAGGGACAATGAAATCCACGCAAGCACCCATAAAATTCAGGCTATTTGCTCAAACCATGCTGTTGTGGCATGTGGGGCGAATGTGTGTGTGTGTGCCATGTCTCTGTCGTTTGTTTGTCCTTTGCCCGCGCCGATGTGAACAGGACATGCACACATCCTGGCACGTAAAAAAAAAAGGAATTCATTAAACTTTTAGTGGGGAAAATTATCTCCATATTTTCAGATTTTAAGGAAATGCATCGCGTTTTATCACCTTGTCGGTGGCTGGTGGTGGTGGAACCGTTTTACGCTTCAATGCGAATGTATTTAAAGTTAATTAAGGAGAGGAGGAAGGACGAAAAGGACATGAGTGCAGGAGAGCTGTTATGGAAATGGAAAGTGCTACCCATACCATATGCGTACGAGATAAGAATTGACAAAGTATGCGTGTGCATCTGTAATTCAGTTACTAAGTGTTGTTCGATTAAGAGCAGAGAGAGAGAGAGAGCGGGAGAGAAAGGAGGTAGGAACTTAGCTTGGTGTGCATATTTAAAGGCAACAGCTGCAGACCTCAAGGATCCTCAGATACTCGTACGTGAGTGAAGTGTAAAACACTGTTCGACAGTCGGAAGATTAATGTGAAAGGCAAACGGAAACATGTCAATGAGGTAATTTCGAATTCTTGAAAAACAGTTGCTCGTATGTGGGTCCTTTTACTATGAATAATAATACGAGAAGGACCTTCGTCCATTATCTTCGCAAAAGATATGATTTCAATTTTAATTATAAGTAGAACGGTTGTAGCCCGCAACTTTAAGTACACAAGGACACACAGTAAACTCATAACATATTATCCTGCAGTTGCCTTGCAATTAAAGAAGGACCTTTTGTTGGTGTTGTTGTTTTTTTCTGTCGTACACAAGGAAACCATAAAGTAAATGTTGTGCTGCCACTTGTTTAATTTCTTTGCTTTATCTAGGTGAAAGGCTTTTGTGGTTTCGGTCTCGTTTTATGGGGACCGTAAACTCTTTTTGCAAACACATGTACGTACATATGTTTGTGGCCAGAGATTACGTATTAAGCATCCTTTTTGTTGCGAGTAGGACTTGCCAAAATGAAGTCCTTATTAAAAGGGATCCAGACAGTTGCTTGGTTTCTAGCACTCGGGATTAAAGACCTGCGATGGGTTAATGTTAAAGTTTAAGGTGTTCCTGTGTTTCAGTGGATGTCCTAGCTGTCAAAGAGTTCGACACTTCTGATCTACAGTAGACCTTGTACTGATGATCTGATTCAAACAATGGCCTCTGACAAGGACTTTTAGCCCGAAAAATCCGTGACTTTATAAGCATCTTCCTAGAGGGCTCAGTACACTAGACAAAAACTCGGTTATAGGAAACCGTCCTCCTTTGATGAATGAAGAGCATTGTTTCCAATGAGAAAAGATTTCATCATACCTGCTCCTTTCGAAGAGTTTAGGTATGCATGACAGCTTGGCAATTGGGGAAAAGCCTGGCTCTTGGATCCTGATCTCTGGATGAAGGTCCGTATTCTCCTAAATACGGATAATGCCTGAGAATTTAACAAGGACTGGAAGGAGTTGTTTTTTTTAAGATCTATGACTGGACTAGTTATCCTTCAGTCGAATAACATTGTAGCCAACCATTGACAAGGAAGTTAATAACCTCTATGGCCGAAAGGTAGTACATATCAGTATGTGTTGATAGACACAGGATTTAGTGTACTCTTTTCTAGTGTAAGACAGGATCGATGTCAATCTTGTCCCTGTTGTAGGAGATGGAGAAAAATGACGTCCTTTCCTCGTTATTTGAAGATTGCAAGCCGGAATGGAATAATGTCAATCTACCGAATATCACAAAGACTCCACCAGGCTGAGGTAAACTCTGCATAAGGGTGCTTCTAATGAACACCCAGGGTGCAGTGTCAGTATAGAATTTGCGATACTTACCAATGTCGTGGATAAGGCTTAATAATGGGTCACGAGCTGTGGCAAATACACACAATTCTGTCTCAGAAGACAGACAATCACCCACATACTGCCAATAAAAGCTATTGACTCGACTACCATAGCACCTAACTGGTAGGACAGTATTAGAAGGAACTCAACCGACTATGTTTCGATAACTAGCAGACGAGTAAAAATCAACTTTGTTTCAATCGAAACCAAGGAACACCCTGCTAAAACCAAGATTGTAGAGAAAAAAAGATCTGCTGGGCAATTGACTTATTCGAATCCTTTAAGGCACCCGGCCCTGACATTGGCTGTAAAGTCACAAGGATTACATAAATCTGCGGCTAGAAAATATCTCTCTCAGTTGCTCATATATTCCTCGAGCCTGGGACACATTAAATCCATTTTCATAATCAAAGTGTTTAAACCCTCACATACTTGCCCAAAGGCTTTCAGACCGCCTAGTCTTCCCGCATTCTTTCTTCTTCTTGGTGGCACAACAATTCGGGGTGAACCTGGGCCTCAACCAACAAGTTCCTCCAGTTAGCCCGGTCCTTAGCTCTTTCCTACTCAAGAGATTTGAATGGTGGATTAATCTACTAAGCTACAGATGGAATCCTATCTCCTCTACTATGGATAGTAGTCACGAAGGCCAGTTACGAGGACTCTGTACTCGAACGTAAATTTATTTGGGAAGAACAGATGTAAGCAAGGATAAGAGAAGTCTCCATAGCTTTCTACACGGCCAGCAAAAGCTTTGACAAGACATGAGGGCAGCCTCATTCTCTCTTACGGGTGCCTTGTCTAGTAGAATACAGGAGATAGGATCACGAACCTTAAGACACAGACCAGGATACAAAAATTTGGTATGCATAGGAGCGAACTACCAGTGCCATCAGAACTACACCTAGTGTTACCCTTGAAACCATACTAGAACTGCTCTCATCGGATCTAGACCTACAGGAAGTAGCTGCAAAGAGTGTCCTGTGCTTAAAACAACCCAACCTTTGGAAAGAGGGTGGACATGGGCCAGACACATATTAAATACTTATCTCCATCGCAAGAAATAGGACTGCTTGATTTTGAGATACAAGGACCCGAAATCAAAAAGGGGCCACGAGAACAGTCCACGACACTTGATGCTATACAGAACTCACTGCACTTACAACAGACCAGGGAAACGAATTTAGCAGAAAGATAGATCCGGATAGGACCTAACAATTGTCGTTACTTCTGTTCTACAGCCCCTACCTCTTGTTCAATTCATTTTAGAGCATACTTTAGCGAGACTATCTAATGAGCGATAGAACGCACCATCATCTTGATGGTTCTCCAGGAAAATCTGGACAAAACTAGACAATGTCAAGCCCAATTCAATTGTAGCACTTAACAGACCCAATTCACGAGGTTTATTAAGGGCCACTACCTCATGGAGGCCCGCTGAAAAAGGCACGGATAACCTCTGTCGAGAGTTTTGCTACACGGATGCAGCAGAGAGGAAGGGAGTACATCTCACTTCCTATGCAAATGTCCAAGGTGACCTCTGACTAAAGCTACCATTAAGCAACCTGAACGTTTTAACAGGAAGGCCGCTTAGCTATCCCAAAGCCACAAACTAATTTTTGTATTCGTTTTTGGATTACCAACGATAGGGGTTTACAATGGCTTCCTTTGGCAATTCAAGTGCTGGCTGCATGTACAGCCACACTTTCTATCTATCTACCTAAGTCCGAAGAGTCTACTGGGCAATAAAAGATCATGCAGCTAACCTAGGCATCTCCCTCACAGAACGCGAAAAGGAATCCTGAATGACTTTGACTGCTACAAGGATTGGGATCAGGTGCTTCACATACATCTTGCTTCTCATTCAACATCCCCAGACAATCAGATGACAAGAGTTTTGGTATCGATGCGTCCCAGCATAGGGGTAAGTAGGTTTTCCCGCAAGTAAACACCGGCACCACTCAATCAATACCCAAACATTGTGCTCTCGAAGCCTTTGAGACAAACACTCGCATTGCTGCACAATAGAGAGCGAACAAAGCATCTCCTGGGCAGTTACGACCACAGACTTGAGTGCCATTGCTAATGCTGACAAAGGGTCTACCATTAGACTGGGAAAGCCATACCCAGCGACACATATCCACATCACATCTCACTTCAAAAGTGAAAACCAATTGCCAATCCAATTCCACTTAGGTGCACCTTGGTCCTTTCAAAATCAAAATTACATGGCTCAGGTGGCATTGGCAGCTTTTCAATTACCAAACCACAAAAATTACATCAATTAAAAGGCCATGAGACCTCTTCAAAAGCCCATTCCCTGCGAACACATTTCACAGAGTTATCTGCTTCTGCTACAACCCACGAAGGCGAAGGACCATCAAGGAGTACCCCCGTAACCTGTACCCCATGAATGAAACTAAATAACACTGATCCCGGTCCTCCCAAGAGACAGGTGAATGAACGGCCGAATTACTCGTACAAGTCCTTATTTATTTTTCGTTCAGATAATTTCAAGTTCCCAGAATGTCCTTGAATATTTGTGTTTTATTATCATTTAAGCACTGCAACGGCTTCGCTGCGAAAAAACAGTCTTGGGGGATTTTGGAAATTAGTTTTTCTTTTCTCTCAAAAAAAATATATCCATTCACCTCGTGGGGTCCTTGTTACATCAGCAAATCACTGTTATTATCTTTTTGAAGAGGAGCGAAGCACGTTCCCTTTTGTGCCATCCATCCCTTAGCAGCCATGATATTAGCAGATATTACTTGAAGGATATTTTTTTCCTTCAATTATACGCACTCCTCCCGCGGGGATGAGTAATTTGAGAACATTTTCCTGGAAATCCATTCCCGCAAAATGTGGTCGATATACGCTTTTTTTGTATTTTGAATCCGAAAAGGACGTGGTGGCAGGAGTCTCGTGGTTTCATAATTTAATTAAATTGCCATGTTTATCTCGTATATCCTTTTATTTAATTGCGAATCCTTGCTGCAGTTTGGGTAATCAACCAGAACATACATAAATACTCGTAGGCATGCTCGGAGTACAACAAAATCATTTCGGTGATGGAAGAGTTCCTTGGCGAACCAAGTTAGGAGTGAAAAATCTGATAACCATAGAACGGAGGAAGTTTTGTGTATGTAAGGGAGGGAGTGATGGTATGTTAAATTTTATTTGAAACTGTCGCATTCAATGTCCTGGCCAGAGAGGGATACGGCTGAGATGTTGACGGTGCAAAAGTTTGCCTCTTGGAGAATTTCATTTTCTCAAAAAGTATCTGCATTCGAGTGGATGTGTCGCACGTTGTGTTATCCTTGGTGTTTGCATATGAGACATGGGGATTCTGTAAAACAAGGAAGAAGAAATGTTGCCTCTGGAAAAGGATTTCGTACAACACCCGAGCAAATTGTGTTTGCTTACAAGTTGTAAGTTGTTTTTTCATTAGTTTAGGCTATAGGGTGTGTGGTCCATTTGTTTGAAGATTTTAACTCAAAAAGTAGAAAGGAATAATCCAAGTCTGATTCCTAGAATGGATTGGTTAGGAGGTGGCCGAAAAATCTAGGCCTGTCTATGCAAGAAGTTAGGAGCAATGAATGTAAAGAAAAGTTCAAACAGCAATTCAGTTCAAAAGAACTGTCTGTCGTCTCTAAAAGGACTCAAGGCTCGCCTCAACTCCGTCCCAAGGACCTCGATTGCTGCATGGGTGTTCTACATTATACTTCCGTAGGGTAACCTGGTAAGATGTTGTCAGACGAGTAGTCTCATTATAGGACAAATAGGTAGACATGATTTCAGCCAAAGCAGCGATGCGATTTGGTCTGTAGATCCTGGATCGAACTAATTTGCAGGTCCACTACGTTGTCATTCGATGAAAGAGCATTGTTCTGTAAAAAAGCAAACGTGTCCAGATGCTTTAGGTGAAATATTACAATCCTGGCTACATGGAGACTCTGAACAGATGATTGCAAATAATGTTGGTGAAAGTAAGCAACCTTGTGGGACACCAGTTTGGATGGTTATGAGAAGACCTTGCGAGGATCAGGGTAGGCCTTCCTACTTAAAGAATCTCAAAGTGAAGAAAACCATTATACCTGATGGCTACTTGATTTCTTTCAAGGAAATCTCCGAAGCCTGATTTGAGGGATGTCAGCTTGACTCATTTAAAAAGATTCTTAACTCACAGCCAGAGTCTTTCAGTCGAGAAATTGGTAACTGAAATGGTTTCACGATATCCGTAAATTGAGTCTGTTGTGGGATGATGAAATGATACAAGAAGTCTGACCACAATGGTCAGTAATATCGGTGAGTCGGACGTTTAGACATGAGTGCAAATGGGCATGTCCTTTTGGCCTATCTTCTAGTTTTATTTACTAGAGGAAGGCTAGTGACTGGTCTGCTGAAAGGCGGCAAATCGCAGACGTTCGAGACTATCTCATTGAATAGTGTGGAAACGTTTATGGCAATTCATAGGTCCTTCGACATAAAAAAGATGACAAGTCTGCAAGGATATCTAAGCTAATATTGGTGCTTGAATATCGAAAAGGCTAAAGACGCTACGAAAATTAGTCTTTATCCTCAGGAACTCTTTTAAGATCAAAATTATGGAACCTGGTCTAAAGGACGAGCTTAAGAGATCCGCGAATCCCAGATCGTACGACAAGGCACCAACTTTGAAGACCAGATTCATTGACTCTTGTCATCGATCAGGCGTTGGGTCATATGCAGGAAGGAAGTGAGTTGGGTTAAGGAATCCTGTTGCCACTCATATGGCTTCTGTTACAACCTA
Organism: Xylota segnis; assembly: GCA_963583995.1. NCBI lineage: Eukaryota > Metazoa > Arthropoda > Insecta > Diptera > Syrphidae > Xylota > Xylota segnis. The sequence goes on from OY757239.1 coordinate 50,213,304, forward strand.
CCATACAACTAAGTCTCACTTAATGAATATCTAAGTCAAAGGAGTAAGCTTGGTTGTGGACCTAGGTAGCCTAAGTATAAAATTCGTTTATCCCTATCCAGGTATCCGTATATCCCTTTCTCGAAACAAGGTAATATATTGTGCACTGCGGTAGAGCGATACATCTTTATTCATAGGTATGAACGGATTGGTGAGATCAAAACTAATAGGTGCTTGGAAAGGACATTGGTCATACACTCATTGCGAAGATTCAGCACCAAAAACTGACATTAAAATTCAGAGAAGCCATTCTCTAAACACAGCATGCCTCGGATATAAAGGATATAAAATGGATCTCCGTATGATGGCTTTGGAAATAATTATTGAGGATGAAAGGACCAACATCTGAGTTGATAGATACCTTTGCTAATAGACAGATCGTTATATCAAGTCCCTAATTGCCTAAGGTTATGTCTACCTTATGACCTCTGTTTCAGTAGAAATAAAGAAGACCTACTGTCCTACACTGGTGCTATAGAGTTGCTATTTTGAAGACACTTCAGTTGCATAGACATCGCAGTTCCTGGTCGTTGCCATCAGCTCCAGCATGCTCATCTTCTGAAACCAGTTTTGAAAGGAGCATAAGGTCCTTTCACTAAGTTTCTTTGCCACTCAACTCGATACTAATGAAACCGTACATCCTTATAACGACGCCGCTTATGATTTTCAAGTGAACAACACATTCCCGCAAGGACATTGTTGAACGGTTAGTGTACCCATAAAGGCACCGTCCTCCTTGACTGTTTTCGCAATAAAATGGTTAAAGGGAAACTTCTCACTTCATAGTGCAGTTGCTACCATGGCTACCTTTGCATAGCCGCTGTGGCATAAACCAACATCCAGCCCTCGAAAATATTGTCCTTTTGAGTGGCAAAGTGAATCCTCCTTCTGACTCTTGTCCACCATTTGCATATTACTCGTATTTCCTTCCAATTTTAGGAAACAGATTGTGGTCGTCTCTCTATATTTTCCACAACAACCACCCAGCTCTACTATCCTTCCGTAAGGATTCCACAAACATAGGGTACACAATGTATCCCTCTCCGAGCAATAACATTACTCATATGTTCTTTGTCTCGTGTACGAGGTAGTGTAGCATTTACAAAAAGGATGTGTCGATGAGTTCCCAACGATGCCAACAAACACCGAAGGATGAGTTCGAGTTGGAGTGCTACTAATTAAATTTAAATCACTTTAATGACGAAGACGATTCCACTGATGATTGCACTATACACTGGTGGGGTGGAGGGCGTGGCAGGGCGTTTGTTTATAGAGAAAAAAGAAAACTTTTTGTGCGCTTAGAGGGTCGGAGAAAGAGTTCTCTTCCTTTCTGCCGGAATAGCTGGCAGTTATTTCAATCATGGCGTTTGTGGATAATTTATGATAACGCGAAAGTGCTTTCGCGAAGAATGTTTTGAAAATTTACTTATGTGGTAATTTGCAAGATGCTCGCAATGTCTCCCCATTGGGGAAAATCCAATAATTTACAGAGGAATTTGTAATGACGAACGCAGGACGTGAGTGTGGGATATTGGAAAAGTTGAATGTGTTTTGAGCTGTCCCTAGCCGGGGATTAACATCAAAACTTATTCTTCCGCAGGATGGTTTAAGAATGAGAATATTCACCGAATATGGGAGGATGCATGAAGGCAATCAGGAGAATTTTGTCCTTTTTTTTTTCTTAGTAACATAAGACATGAGTAAAACTCCAAAGGAGCAGAAAATGAAAGAGTTTTTCAATAAAGACATAACAATTCTGTACTTAAATAAAGCAGAGAGTAACTAAGGCATTGGGCTGAAATGTATTCCAGATATACTGTACATATCTCAAATTTAGGTATCAAATTCGATATGATCACCATGAGCACAAGATTGCAGCCAAAAACGGGCCTCAGCGGTGAAGGTGAAGGTGTTTTTTCCATGAAATTCAGGATTTTCCTCCAACTTTTGTAGAACCCAATTGGAGAAGTTTCGGTACCAAATCCTTTAATTCTTGAATTAGTTTGATCTTGTATAGGCGTTGGCCAAGATTTTTACCCAAAAGTCGCCGCAATTTGAACTGAGAAATTCCCAATTTCTGTGAATGGCGTGGAATCGGCGGATTTAGCTCATTTTGAACTGAAGTACCCACGGCTGGGTTACTTTTGGTACATCGACCAGTGAGTTGTCTCACTGCCAACGGAACATTCAGTAGCGAATATCTTGACTCGAATTTATTCACTGTAGGACGTGCAGCCTGTTTGGTAGCACGATTACACCGACTGAAAATTGGAGTAAAGTGGGAATGACCCAAACTCACTTTTTCAGCAGTAATTTCTAGTAATTTCCAAACATTTCTCATTCTCAGACTACATTACCGAAAAGATATGAATTTTGGTTTACGTTTCAGTATTAACAAATCATAAAACAATGTTAAGGGTGCATTTGAATTAAAACATTTAATTGTTATGTCCCTATTGAAAAATCTTTCACATGACTGAAGGTGGTGCTAGCTTCACTTTACTGAAGATGGCGCTAAGAGTTCCTGACATGAATCCCAGTTAGTTAACCTTTACACATATGAAGGGCTATAGGAGGATCCAAACTCTAGTCTGCGTTGGTGCTTGTTATAATCTTCACACGAATGAAATTGACTCATTGTTGACTTCTGTAGTCAAGGAGCATGTTATACTCTTGCAAGTTTGTCGGACGCTTGCGAGAGAGAGGAGCTATCAAAAAACTCTGGTCCTGCGTGGGAGTCGAGTTCAATGCACTTCATACTAAGCTTCGGATGCCACTTTTATGTTTACTGGGAGACCGCAAAAAGTACTAAGCCCAAAGAATTTTGGGATTGGAGCCCTGAATCCCTTCAAAAGGATCTGGCATTGGTGAGGATTTACCCCAAGTTTCCATTGAAGGATTTAGCTAAGTAAACCTGGGTGATTATCTGCATTCTGTTCTAGATCTCCTAGTAACCTGCGACTTAACAAGATTCGACAAAAGATGGGACACGACACTACTTTGAGGTACTGCCTCCTAACCGATGAAGCATATGTATGCATCTTGCTGGGTATTAATAGTCCTGCAAGTAATTGCAATTGCCTCTGAATTGACATTGTTCAAAGCTTCCTCAGTACCAAACAATGCCACCAAGTAATACTCTATGATCCACATAAGCAAGAGCAGAGCTGCGTAGAATGATTCCTCTTTCCAGAATGATTCATAACAGTGATGTCCTGGCGACGATGATTTCAGCAGTAAAGGAGATCCTTAGGTTCTGTACCTATGGGAACTATTACAACCAGTTCACAGTTTTAGAACCCAAGCTGAACTCAGATTACTGAACCTCAGCAGACATGATATCTCGAGGTCCTTCAAAGGTTCAAAAGTGCAAATGGTTTAGAGGATCTGTTCTGTAAAGCATTTTCCCCCTTTGAAGCAGAACAACAGGGATGCTGCCAGGAGACTCCTGGTCCAGTGACTATCTGTATGCATCAGGTAGCTGCGCGTTGAGGGATTTTCAGAGAACAGCTTTCGCAGCTAAGAATTTCCTGACCCTTCACGATCGGTGTTGCTCTTTGCTCAGCGAAGCTTTGAATTTTCGAGGAACACATTATAAGCAGTTGTCAGTTGTCTCACAAGGTGGTTTCTTCCTGCCTTGAGGTCGAAGGACATGACAAGCCGCTTCTTAATATGTTCAGACAAGATCAAGTGGATGAGATCAACGCTACTAGGGATTCCAATTCGTATTCTTACAGTACCTGAGGAAATTTGTTGTCCAAATTAAATGGAATTCAAAGATGTTTTGAAATTTTGAAAATGTTCTCCTTGGAGAACCTTAACCACACGAAATGCATGATCAGAGACAAGAGCAGGCTTCATGTCGGCAAAAAGGTTCTCACCTCCTTATTTTCTATCAGAATGTATAAAATTGAGGTCCCGCCAGCCTCTTCAAATCGATCCAGGACTACAAAAGTCTTTACTAAGAAAAGTAGTGGTCATAACATTCCACCCTGAGGTACTCCCCTTTCAGTATATTTGTCCTCAATGAAGGATCGCTTGTGAGAAAGAAAGGAGAACGTAAGGACGTGCCTGTAATTGGCAAGTCATAAGTTAAATTATGATAAATAGTATCTCATCGTTAGTCACTGCTTCGCAGTTCATCAAACTAACTTAATTAGTTTGATTTATAGTTCGACATCAGCGAGAGCGCATAAGTCTCTGCATCTTAAAAATGCATTAGACCTTTAACGTGGTAAAGTAAAGTTTGTCATCTCTCCTCAGGCAGCAGTGCATCCATCGATGAAGCTATACACAAAGTTGCAGCAGATAAAGTATCTCATTATTCAAAATTAATGAAACTATTTAACGACTGCAGAAAGGGTTCCTTTCTCTTTCGAAACATCCTTTTCCTCCTTTTCATCCTTTTCATCCTTTCATCAATATCAATTGTTATTCCCTCATAACTTTTCCAATCTGCCATAAAACTTTTTGCACTCATCGATGAAATAAATTCGAATCGGCAGAGGGGCTACGGGGCGATGCCTTCTACTGGTAACTGTTGAGAAGAGAATACTGAATTGCAACCGTATCCGGTTAAATCCGAAATTAGTTTTGCCTGCCCTCAACGTCTGCCAATAACAAAAGAACAAATAGAAAAAAACTGGTAATTACTACCGAACCTCCCAGGCCTCCATTGCGATTCTTCCCGCAACTTTCCACAGCCATTATCGAGTTTCGTTTACATTAACTCGACGCAGATACACCCAGCAAGATACCTATTCACTGCACACTCTGTATTGGAGGCGAAATCGCAATAACCAGCCATTCGCGTAATTAACTCCGACATGCATCCTTTGGTTGTTGATACTGACAACGTGGGGAGTAATTGGCAACAAGCCGCGCGGCTTAAAAGGACAATGCTTGGTGTTCAATTTGAATCGAAGCGGATGCACAGTCACACACACAATGCTTCGGGAATAAAGCCATCATAACCCTCTCCCGTGTTTACACGGTTTTTATGGACCAATTCTCGTTTTTTTTTTTTGTACTCTTCCACAGCAAAGCTTTATTACTTGCTAAGTGTTTCTCTGTTTCGTCCTGTCATTCCTTTGCGCGTATAATAAATCCCAGAATAGAACAACAACCAGATTATATTCACCTGAATGTTTGTCTTGTGTTCTTAAGTAGGAAGAAAAAGGTAAAAAAAAAAAAAACAAAATAAAAACGTCAAGGCTTGTCAAAGGTTAGCACCATAAAGCGGGCATCCTTATCAAATTAATTACCATCTTCGCGGGCGTAAATGTTTTATTCTCACGCGGAACAACCGATTTGCGAAATTGTTTGCCGGATCGTAAAAGTGTTCCCTTTTTCTAATGGATATCCTCTTAGAATTTCCATTTTGATATTTTTATGGCTTCCCTGGCATGCACAAATATCCCCCGGTTTATGGCTATTAAATTGCCCCAAAACTTTTGCATTAACCTTTTGTATTTCTTTTTAAATTAATAGCTCGGAAACGATTGCAGTAGGTTTTCTACTTATGCAAACTAGAGTGGGCCCATGTGGGCTCATTGCTTCATTGATTCCAACAAGTAAAAGTAGCGATGTCACAGTGCAACCCTGTGGGACTCCGTGTATCTTCTTGCAACGTGCAACACTGATGGATACAAAGGAGCCATAAGCTCTAAGGGATCATAAAAATAATGTTTCAATTGAAATTTTAATTCAAAAATAACAAAAAAAAAACGAAAAACACAAGTTTACTTTGGTAACTACCAGCAGCGTTGGGGCCATAATAATGTCATTAGCAAAACCCTTTGCAAATCGTAATAAAAAGAATATGCTAAGCGATGCTATAAACGTTTAATGAGGCAAACCAATTAAGAAGCACTTCCTCAAAGCAATTAAGTAAAATGTCATGAACAAATAAAACACAAAAACAAGAAAGAAAAACAAATTTGTTGGTAAGTTAATGATGGTTAAGGATTAGAAAGAAGCAAAATGCAATAATTGTAGGGTCATTGGTGTTGTGCTACCGCAGAGAGTATCTATTCTGGAAAGGACTTCGTCTCTGTGTCCTTTGGATGGGAGTTTTCTTTGCAATTCAATGGAAGACAATCAAAAGGAATTTTCAAGGCAAAAAAAAAAAAAAAATGAGAGGATTATTGGGGAATCAATAAATACCGCCCATTGTACCACCCACGTGCAGCGTGGGTTGTAAGAAGCTTTATAACAAATTTTTTGAGAATTCGAATCGTGGGAAAGAGTAATGCGATTAGGGCTGGATGTGGTCTGCACAAGCTTCCCTCATTAAAGCTGTTGGTACACATGCTGGATTTATACTCCTGGTTTGAACTATCTAAACTCATAGAACAGACAGGACTAGTGAACACAGGACTTGTCTAGAATCATGATCACTAAAAAAAAAATGTGAATACTAGGACCTAATCATATGGAACCCCTGGGATTCTTATCCAACTTCAGTGCACTGAAGTTGTTCCGCAGACACGCTGAACACAGCATTGACATCACACTCGACAGCTATAATATTGAGAAATTAAGGACCTCCGTCCAGTTTTCCTCTGAATCCAGGTAAAGAAGGCAACATTTTGCAAATCAATGTGACTTCGGGCTAAGAACGCAATCGAGGAGTAAGCTGGTTCGGTGGCGTATGCGTAACCAATTCATTCACACATATTTGGACTGAAAAATTTTCTGTTTCCAATTCTCACACAGAGTCGTGAGCCAATCCCCTGTGCGCACAGGATGCACAGAAACAGATAACCCAGCTAGGATTGCGATAAGAGATACAATTTTCAAGATGTGGCCAGTTGGTTCGGAGGGCCATGCATAGCCCATTCATTGACACATTTTTGGACTGAAAAATTTTCTGTTTCCAATTCTCACACAGAGTCGTGAGCCAATCTCCTGTGTGCTCAGGATGCACAGAAACAGAATACCCAGCTAGGATTGCGCTAAGAGAAGGAATTTTCAAGATGTGGCCAGCTGGTTCGGAGGGCCGTGGATTGCCCATTCATTCACACATTTTTGGACTGAAAAATGTTCTGTTTCCAATTCTCACACAGAGTCGTGAGCCAATCTCCTGTGTGCTCAGGATGCACAGAAACAGAATACCCAGCTAGAATTGCGCTAAGAGAAGGAATTTTCAAGATGTGGCCAGCTGGTTCGGAGGGCCGTGGATAGCCCATTCATTTACTCATTTTTGGACTGAAAAATTTTCTGTTTCCAATTCTCACACAGAGTCGTGAGTCAATCTTCTGTGTGCTCAGGATGCACAGAAACAGAACACCCAGCTAGGATTGCGCTAAGAGATACAATTTTCAAGATGTGGCCAGTTGGTTCGGAAGGCCATGGATAGCCCATTCATTCACACATTTTTGGACTGAAAAATTTTCTGTTTCCAATTCTCACACAGAGTCGTGAGCCAATCTTCTGTGTGCTCAGGATGCACAGAAACAGAACACCCAGCTAGGATTGCGCTAAGAGATACAATTTTCAAGATGTGGCCAGTTGGTTCGGAAGGCCATGGATAGCCCATTCATTCACACATTTTTGGACTGAAAAATTTTCTGTTTCCAATTCTCACACAGAGTCGTGAGCCAATCTCCTGTGTGCTCAGGATGCACAGAAACAGAATACCCAGCTAGAATTGCGCTAAGAGAAGGAATTTTCAAGATGTGGCCAGCTGGTTCGGAGGGCCATGGATAGCCCATTCATTCACACATTTTTGGACTGAAAAATTTTCTGTTTCCAATTCTCACACAGAGTCGTGAGCCAATCTCCTGTGTGCTCAGGATGCACAGAAACAGAATACCCAGCTAGGATTGCGCTAAGAGAAGGAATTTTCAAGATGTGGCCAGCTGGTTCGGAGGGCCGTGGATAGCCCATTCATTTACTCATTTTTGGACTGAAAAATTTTCTGTTTCCAATTCTCACACAGAGTCGTGAGCCAATCTCCTGTGTGCACAGGATGCACAGAAACAGAATACCCAGCTAGGATTGCGCTAAGAGAAGGAATTTTCAAGATGTGGCCAGTTGGTTCGGAGTGCTAAGGATAGCCCATTCATTGACACATTTTGGACTGAAAAATTTTCTGTTTCCAATTCTCACACAGATCCGTGAGGCAATCTTGTTTGTGCTCAGGATGCACAGAAACAGAATACCCAGCTAGGATTGCGCTAAGAGAAGGAATTTTCAAGATGTGGCCAGCTGGTTCGGAGGGCCGTGGATAGCCCATTCATTTACTCATTTTTGGACTGAAAAATTTTCTGTTTCCAATTCTCACACAGAGTCGTGAGCCAATCTCCTGTGCGCTCAGGATGCACAGAAACAGAATACACAGCTAGGATTGCGCTAAGAGAAGGAATTTTCAAGATGTGGCCAGCTGGTTCGGAGGGCCATGGATAGCCCATTCATTGACACATTTTTGGACTGAAAAATTTTCTGTTTCCAATTCTCACACAGATCCGTGAGGCAATCTTGTTTGTGCTCAGGATGCACAGAAACAGAATACCCAGCTAGGATTGCGCTAAGAGAAGGAATTTTCAAGATGTGGCCAGCTGGTTCGGAGGGCCATGGATAGCCCATTCATTCACACATTTTTGGACTGAAAAATTTTCTGTTTCCAATTCTCACACAGAGTCGTGAGCCAATCCCCTCTGTGCGCAGGATGCACAGAAACAGAATACCCAGCTAGGATTGCTCTAAGAGAAGGAATTTTCAAGATGTGGCCAGCTGGTTTGGAGGGTCATGGATGGCCCATTCATTGACACATTTTTGGACTGAAAAATTTTCTGTTTCCAATTCTCACACAGATCCGTGAGGCAATCTTGTTTGTGCTCAGGATGCACAGAAACAGAATACCCAGCTAGGATTGCGCTAAGAGAAGGAATTTTCAAGATGGGGCCAGCTGGTTCGGAGGGCCATGGATAGCCCATTCATTGACACATTTTTGGACTGAAAAATTTTCTGTTTCCAATTCTCACACAGAGTCGTGAGCCAATCTTCTGTGCGCTCAGGATGCACAGAAACAGAATACCCAGCTAGGATTGCGCTAAGAGAAGGAATTTTCAAGATGTGGCCAGCTGGTTCGGAGGGCCATGAATAGCCCATTCATTCACACATTTTTGGACTGAAAAATTTTCTGTTTCCAATTCTCACACAGAGTCGTGAGCCAATCTCCTGTGCACTCAGGATGCACAAAAACAAAATACCCAGCTAGGATTGCGCTAAGAGAAGGAATTTTCAAGATGTGGCCAGCTGGTTCGGAGGGCCATGGATAGCCCATTCATTCACACATTTTTGGACTGAAAAACTTTCTGTTTCCAATTCTCACACAGAGTCGTGAGCCAATCTCCTGTGTGCTCAGGATGCACAGAAACAGAATACCCAGCTAGGATTGCGCTAAGAGAAGCAATTTTCAAGATGTGGCCAGCTGGTTCGGTGGGCCATGGATAGCCCATTCATTGACACATTTTGGACTGAAAAATTTTCTGTTTCCAATTCTCACACAGAGTCGTGAGCCAATCTCCTGTGCGCTCAGGATGCACAGAAACAGAATACCCAGCTAGGATTGCGCTAAGAGAAGGAATTTTCAAGATGTGGCCAGCTGGTTCGGAGGGCCATGGATAGCCCATTCATTCACAGATTTTTGGACTGAAAAATTTTCTGTTTCCAATTCTCACACAGAGTCGTGAGCCAATCTCCTGTGTGCTCAGGATGTACAGAAACAGAATACCTAGCTAGGATTGCGCTAAGAGAAGGAATTTTCAAGATGTGGCCAGTTGGTTCGGAGGGCCATGGACAGCCCATTCATTGACACATTTTTGGACTGAAAAATTTTCTGTTTCCAATTCTCACACAGAGTCGTGAGCCAATCTCCTGTGTGCTCAGGATGTACAGAAACAGAATACCTAGCTAGGATTGCGCTAAGAGAAGAAATTTTCAAGATGTGGCCAGTTGGTTCGGAGGGCCATGGATAGCCCATTCATTGATACATTTTTAGACTGAAAAATTTTCTGTTTCCAATTCTCACACAGAGTCGTGAGCCAATCTCCTGTGTGCTCAGGATGCACAGAAACAGAATACCCAGCTAGGATTGCGCTAAGAGAAGCAATTTTCAAGATGTGGCCAGCTGGTTCGGTGGGCCATGGATAGCCCATTCATTGACACATTTTGGACTGAAAAATTTTCTGTTTCCAATTCTCACACAGAGTCGTGAGCCAATCTCCTGTGTGCTCAGGATGCACAGAAACAGAATACCCAGCTAGGATTGCGCTAAGAGAAGGAATTTTCAAGATGTGGCCACTTGGTTCGGAGGGCCATGGATAGCCCATTCATTGACACATTTTTGGACTGAAAAGTTATCTGTTTCCAATTCTCACACAGAGTCGTGAGCCAATCTCCTGTGTGCTTAGAATGCACAGAAACAGAATACCCAGCTAAGATTGCGCTAAGAGAAGGAATTGTCAAGATGTGGCCAGTTGGTTCGGAGGCCCATGGATAGCCCATTCATTGACACATTTTTGAACTGAAAAATTTTCTGTTTCCTATTCTCACACAGAGTCGTGAGCCAATCTCCTGTGTGCGTAGAATGCACAGAAACAGAATACCCAGCTAAGATTGCGCTAAGAGAAGGAATTGTCAAGATGTGGCCAGTTGGTTCGGAGGCCCATGGATAGCCCATTCATTGACACATTTTTGGACTGAAAAACTTTCTGTTTCCAATTCTCAAGCAGATCCGTGAGCCAATCTCCTGTGCGCTCAGGATGCACAAAAACAGAATACCCAGCTAGAACTCTGCTAAGAGATGGAATTTTCAAGATGTGGCCAGTTGGTTCGGTGGGCCATGGATAGCCCATTCATTGACACATTTTGGACTGAAAAGTTTTCTGTTTCCAATTCTCACACAGAGTCGTGAGCCAATCTCCTGTGTGCTCAGGATGCACAGAAACAGAATACCCAGCTAGGATTGCGCTAAGAGAAGCAATTTTGAAGATGTGGCCAGCTGGTTCGGTGGGCCATGGATAGCCCATTCATTGACACATTTTGGACTGAAAAATTTTCTGTTTCCAATTCTCACACAGAGTCGTGAGCCAATCTCCTGTGCGCTCAGGATGCGCAAAAATAGAATACCCAGCTATGATTGCGCAAAGAGATGGAATTTTCAAGATGTGGCCAGCTGGTTCGCAGAGCCATGGATAGCCCATCCATTCACTCATTGTTGGACTGAAAAATTTTCTGTTTCCAATTCTCAAGCAGATCTGTGAGCCAATCTTCTGTGTGCTCAGGATGCACAGAAACAGAATACTCAGCTAGGATTGCGCTAAGAGAAGGAATTTTCAAGATGTGGCCAGCTGGTTCGGAGAGCCATGGATAGCCCATCCATTCACTCATTGTTGGACTGAAAAATTTTCTGTTTCCTATTCTCACACAGAGTCGTGAGCCAATCTCCTGTGCGCTCAGAATGCACAGAAACAGAATACCCAGCTAGGATTGCGCTAAGAGAAGGAATTTTCAAGATGTGGCCACTTGGTTCGGAGGGCCATGGATAGCAGATTCATTGACACATTTTTGGACTGAAAAATTTTCTGTTTCCAATTCTCACACAGAGTCGTGAGCCAATCTCCTGTGCGCTCAGAATGCACAGAAACAGAATACCCAGCTAGGATTGCGCAAAGAGAAGGAATTTTCAAGATGTGGCCAGCTGGTTCAGAGGGCCATGGATAGCCCATTCATTGACACATTTTTGGACTGAAAAATTTTCTGTTTCCAATTCTCAAGCAGATCCGTGAGCCAATCTCCTGTGCGCTCAGGATGCACAAAAACAGAATACCCAGCTATGATTGCCCTAAGAGATACAATTTCCAAGATGTGGCCAGCTGGTTCGGAGGGCCATGGATAGCCCATTCATTCACAGATTTTTGGACTGAAAAATTTTCTGTTTCCAATTCTCACACAGAGTCGTGAGCCAATCTCCTGTGCGCTCAGGATGCACAGAAACAGAATACCCAGCTAGGATTGCGCGAAGAGAAGGAATTTTCAAGTTGTTGCCAGCTAGTTCGGAGGGCCATGGATAGCCCATTCATTGACACATTTTGGACTGAAAAATTGTCTGTTTCCAATTCTCACACAGAGTCGGGAGCCAATCTCCTGTGCGCTCAGTATGCACAGAAACAGAATACCCAGCTAGGATTGCGCAAAGAGAAGGAATTTTCAAGATGTGGCCAGCTGGTTCAGAGGGCCATGGATAGCCCACTCATTGACACATTTTTGAACTGAAAAATTTTCTGTTTCCAATTCTCAAGCAGATCCGTGAGCCAATCTCCTGTGCGCTCAGAATGCACAGAAACAGAATACCCAGCTAGGATTGCGCTAAGAGAAGGAATTTTCAAGATGTGGCCACTTGGTTCGGAGGGCCATGGATAGCAGATTCATTGACACATTTTTGGACTGAAAAATTTTCTGTTTCCAATTCTCACACAGAGTCGTGAGCCAATCTCCTGTGCGCTCAGAATGCACAGAAACAGAATACCCAGCTAGGATTGCGCTAAGAGAAGGAATTTTCAAGATGTGGCCAGCTGGTTCAGAGGGCCATGGATAGCCCATTCATTGACACATTTTTGGACTGAAAAATTTTCTGTTTCCAATTCTCAAGCAGATCCGTGAGCCAATCTCCTGTGCGCTCAGACTGCACAGAAACAGAATACCCAGCTAGGATTGCGCTAAGAGAAGGAATTTTCAAGATGTGGCCACTTGGTTCGGAGGGCCATGGATAGCAGATTCATTGACACATTTTTGGACTGCAAAATTTTCTGTTTCCAATTCTCACACAGAGTCGTGAGCCAATCTCCTGTGCGCTCAGAATGCACAGAAACAGAATACCCAGCTAGGATTGCGCTAAGAGAAGGAATTTTCAAGATGTGGCCACTTGTTTCGGAGGGCCATGGATAGCAGATTCATTGACACATTTTTGGACTGAAAAATTTTCTGTTTCCAATTCTCACACAGAGTCGTGAGCCAATCTCCTGTGCGCTCAGAATGCACAGAAACAGAATACCCAGCTAGGATTGCGCTAAGAGAAGGAATTTTCAAGATGTGGCCAGCTGGTTCAGAGGGCCATGGATAGCCCATTCATTGAAACATTTTTGGACTGAAAAATTTGCTGTTTCCAATTCTCAAGCAGATCCGTGAGCCAATCTCCTGTGCGCTCAGGATGCACAAAAACAGAATACCCAGCTAGAATTCTGCTAAGAGATGGAATTTTCAAGATGTGGCCAGCTGGTTCAGAGGGCCATGGATAGCCCATTCATTGACACATTTTTGGACTGAAAAATTTTCTGTTTCCAATTCTCAAGCAGATCCGTGAGCCAATCTCCTGTGCGCTCAGGATGCACAAAAACAGAATACCCAGCTAGAATTCTGCTAAGAGATGGAATTTTCAAGATGTGGCCAGCTGGTTCGGTGGGCCATGGATAGCCCATTCATTGACACATTTTTGGACTGAAAAATTTTCTGTTTCCAATTCTCAAGCAGATCCGTGAGCCAATCTCCTGTGCGCTCAGGATGCACAAAAACAGAATACCCAGCTAGAATTCTGCTAAGAGATGGAATTTTCAAGATGTGGCCAGCTGGTTCGGTGGGCCATGGATAGCCCATTCATTCGCAGATTTTTGGACTGAAAAATTTTCTGTTTCCAATTCTCACACAGAGTCGTGAGCCAATCTCCTGTGCGCACAGTATGCACAGAAACAGAATACCCAGCTAGGATTTCGCTAAGAAAAGGAATTTTCAAGATGTGGCCAGCTGGTTCAGAGGGCCATGGATAGCCCATTCATTCACAGATTTTTGGACTGAAAAATTTTCTGTTTCCAATTCTCACACAGAGTCGTGAGCCAATCTCCTGTGCGCTCAGGATGCACAGAAACAGAATACCCAGCTAGGATTGCGCTAAGAGAAGGAATTTTCAAAATGTGGCCAGTTGGTTCGGAGGGCCATGGATAGCAGATTCATTGACAAATTTTTGGACTGAAAAATTTTCTGTTTCCAATTCTCACACAGAGTCGTGAGCCAATCTCCTGTGCGCTCAGGATGCACAGAAACAGAATACCCAGCTAGGATTGCGCTAAGAGAAGGAATTTTCAAAATGTGGCCAGTTGGTTCGGAGGGCCATGGATAGCAGATTCATTGACAAATTTTTGGACTGAAAAATTTTCTGTTTCCAATTCTCACCCAGAGTCGTGAGCCAATCTCCTGTGCGCTCAGAATGCACTGAAACAGAATACCCAGCTAGGATTGCGCTAAGAGAAGGAATTTTCAAGATGTGGCCAGCTGGTTCTGAGGGCCATGGATAGCCCATTCATTGACACATTTTTGGACTGAAAAATTTTCTGTTTCCAATTCTCAAGCAGATCCGTGATCCAATCGCCTGTGCGCTCAGGATGCACAAAAACAGAATACCCAGCTATGATTGCCCTAAGAGATACAATTTTCAAGATGTGGCCAGCTGGTTCGGAGGGCCATGGATAGCCCATTCATTCACAGATTTTTGGACTGAAAAATTTTCTGTTTCCAGTTCTCACACAGAGTCGTGAGCCAAACTCCTGTGCGCTCAGGATGCACAGAAACAGAATACCCAGCTAGGATTGCGCTAAGAGAAGGAATTTTCAAGATGTGGCCAGTTGGTTCGGAGGGCCATGGATAGCAGATTCATTGACAAATTTTTGGACTGAAAAATTTTCTGTTTCCAATTCTCACACAGAGTCGTGAGCCAATATCCTGTGCGCTCAGAATGCACAGAAACAGAATACCCAGCTAGGATTGCGCTAAGAGAAGGAATTTTCAAGATGTGGCCAGCTGGTTCAGAGGGCCATGGATAGCCCATTCATTCACAGATTTTTGGACTGAAAAATTTTCTGTTTCCAATTCTCACACAGAGTCGTGAGCCAATCTCCTGTGCGCTCAGTATGCACAGAAACAGAATACCCAGCTAGGATTGCGCTAAGAAAAGGAATTTTCAAGATGTGGCCAGCTGGTTCAGAGGGCCATGGATAGCCCATTCATTGACACATTTTTGGACTGAAAAATTTTCTGTTTCCAATTCTCAAGCAGATCCGTGAGCCAATCTCCTGTGCGCTCAGGATGCACAAAAACAGAATACCCAGCTAGAATTCTGCTAAGAGATGGAATTTTCAAGATGTGGCCAGCTGGTTCGGTGGGCCATGGATAGCCCATTCATTCGCAGATTTTTGGACTGAAAAATTTTCTGTTTCCAATTCTCACACAGAGTCGTGAGCCAATGTCCTGTGCGCACAGTATGCACAGAAACAGAATACCCAGCTAGGATTGCGCTAAGAGAAGGAATTTTCAAGATGTGGCCACTTGGTTCGGAGGGCCATGGATATCCCATTCATTGACACATTTTGGACTGAAAAATTTTCTGTTTCCAATTCTCAAGCAGATCCGTGAGCCAATCTCCTGTGCGCTCAGGATGCACAAAAACAGAATACCCAGCTATGATTGCCCTAAGAGATACAATTTTCAAGATGTGGCCAGCTGGTTCGGAGGGCCATGGATAGCCCATTCATTCACAGATTTTTGGACTGAAAAATTGTCTGTTTCCAATTCTCACACAGAGTCGTGAGCCAATCTCCTGTGCGCTCAGGATGCACAGAAACAGAATACCCAGCTAGGATTGCGCTAAGAGAAGGAATTTTCAAGATGTGGCCAGTTGGTTCGGAGGGCCATGGATAGCCAATTCATTGACACATTTTGGACTGAAAAATTTTCTGTTTCCAATTCTCACACAGAGTCGTGAGCCAATCTCCTGTGCGCTCAGAATGCACAGAAACAGAATACCCAGCTAGGATTGCGCAAAGAGAAGGAATTTTCAAGATGTGGCCAGCTGGTTCAGAGGGCCATGGATAGCCCATTCATTGACACATTTTTGGACTGAAAAATTTTCTGTTTCCAATTCTCAAGCAGATCCGTGAGCCAATCTCCTGTGCGCTCAGGATGCACAAAAACAGAATACCCAGCTATGATTGCCCTAAGAGATACAATTTTCAAGATGTGGCCAGCTGGTTCGGAGGGCCATGGATAGCCCATTCATTGACACATTTTGGACTGAAAAATTTTCTGTTTCCAATTCTCACACAGAGTCGTGAGCCAATCTCCTGTGCGCTCAGAATGCACAGAAACAGAATACCCAGCTAGGATTGCGCAAAGAGAAGGAATTTTCAAGATGTGGACAGCTGGTTCAGAGGGCCATGGATAGCCCATTCATTGACACATTTTTGGACTGAAAAATTTTCTGTTTCCAATTCTCAAGCAGATCCGTGAGCCAATCTCCTGTGCGCTCAGGATGCACAAAAACAGAATACCCAGCTATGATTGCCCTAAGAGATACAATTTTCAAGATGTGGCCAGCTGGTTCGGAGGGCCATGGATAGCCCATTCATTGACACATTTTGGACTGAAAAATTTTCTGTTTCCAATTCTCGCACAGAGTCGTGAGCCAATCTCCTGTGCGCTCAGGATGCACAGAAACAGGATACCCAGCTACGATTGCGCTAAGAGAAGGAATTTTCAAGATGTGGCCAGTTGGTTCGGAGGGCCATGGATAGCAGATTCATTGACACATTTTTGGACTGAAAAATTTTCTGTTTCCAATTCTCAAGCAGATCCGTGAGCCAATCTCCTGTGCGCTCAGGATGCACAAAAACAGAATACCCAGCTAGAATTCTGCTAAGAGATGGAATTTTCAAGATGTGGCCAGCTGGTTCGGTGGGCCATGGATAGCCCATTCATTGACACATTTTGGACTGAAAAATTTTCTGTTTCCAATTCTCAAGCAGATCCGTGAGCCAATCTCCTGTGCGCTCAGGATGCACAAAAACAGAATACCCAGCTAGAATTCTGCTAAGAGATGGAATTTTCAAGATGTGGCCAGCTGGTTCGGTGGGCCATGGATAGGCCATTCATTCACAGATTTTTGGACTGAAAAATTGTCTGTTTCCAATTCTCACACAGAGTCGTGAGCCAATCTCCTGTGCGCTCAGAATGCACAGAAACAGAATACCCAGCTAGGATTGCGCTAAGAGAAAGAATTTTCAAGATGTGGCCAGCTGGTTCAGAGGGCCATGGATAGCCCATTCATTGACACATTTTTGGACTGAAAAATTTTCTGTTTCCAATTCTCACACAGAGTCGTGAGCCAATCTCCTGTGCGCTCAGAATGCACAGAAACAGAATACCCAGCTAGGATTGCGCTAAGAGAAGGAATTTTCAAGATGTGGCCAGTTGGTTCGGAGGGCCATGGATAGCAGATTCATTGACACATTTTTGGACTGAAAAATTTTCTGTTTCCAATTCTCACACAGAGTCGTGAGCCAATCTCCTGTGTGCTCAGGATGCACAGAAACAGAATACCCAGCTAGAATTCTGCTAAGAGATGGAATTTTCAAGATGTGGCCAGCTGGTTCGGTGGCCCATTCATTGACACATTTTGGACTGAAAAATTTTCTGTTTCCAATTCTCACACAGAGTCGTGAGCCAATCTCCTGTGCGCTCAGAATGCACAGAAACAGAATACCCAGCTAGGATTGCGCTAAGAGAAGGAATTTTCAAGATGTGGCCAGCTGGTTCGGAGGGCCATGGTTAGCCCATTCATTGACACATTTTTGGACTGAAAAATTTTCTGTTTCCAATTCTCACACAGAGTCGTGAGCCAATCTCCTGTGCGCTCAGGATGCACAAAAACAGAATACCCAGCTATGATTGCCCTAAGAGATACAATTTTCAAGATGTGGCCAGCTGGTTCGGAGGGCCATGGATAGCCCATTCATTGACACATTTTGGACTGAAAAATTTTCTGTTTCCAATTCTCACACAGAGTCGTGAGCCAATCTCCTGTGCGCTCAGAATGCACAGAAACAGAATACCCAGCTAGGATTGCGCTAAGAGAAGGAATTTTCAAGATGTGGCCAGCTGGTTCGGAGGGCCATGGATAGCCCATTCATTGACACATTTTTGGACTGAAAAATTTTCTGTTTCCAATTCTCAAGCAGATCCGTGAGCCAATCTCCTGTGCGCTCAGGATGCACAAAAACAGAATACAAAGCTAGGATTGCGCTAAGAGAAGGAATTTTCAAGATGTGGCCAGCTGGTTCAGAGGGCCATGGATAGCCCATTCATTGACACATTTTTGGACTGAAAAATTTTCTGTTTCCAATTCTCAAGCAGATCCGTGAGCCAATCTCCTGTGCGCTCAGGATGCACAAAAACAGAATACAAAGCTAGGATTGCGCTAAGAGAAGGAATTTTCAAGATGTGGCCAGCTGGTTCGGAGGGCCATGGATAGCCCATTCATTGACACATTTTTGGACTGAAAAATTTTCTGTTTCCAATTCTCACACAGAGTCGTGAGCCAATCTCCTGTGCGCTCAGGATGCACAAAAACAGAATACCCAGCTATGATTGCCCTAAGAGATACAATTTTCAAGATGTGGCCAGCTGGTTCGGAGGGCCATGGATAGCCCATTCATTGACACATTTTGGACTGAAAAATTTTCTGTTTCCAATTCTCACACAGAGTCGTGAGCCAATCTCCTGTGCGCTCAGAATGCACAGAAACAGAATACCCAGCTAGGATTGCGCTAAGAGAAGGAATTTTCAAGATGTGGCCAGCTGGTTCGGAGGGCCATGGATAGCCCATTCATTGACACATTTTTGGACTGAAAAATTTTCTGTTTCCAATTCTCAAGCAGATCCGTGAGCCAATCTCCTGTGCGCTCAGGATGCACAAAAACAGAATACAAAGCTAGGATTGCGCTAAGAGAAGGAATTTTCAAGATGTGGCCAGCTGGTTCAGAGGGCCATGGATAGCCCATTCATTGACACATTTTTGGACTGAAAAATTTTCTGTTTCCAATTCTCAAGCAGATCCGTGAGCCAATCTCCTGTGCGCTCAGGATGCACAAAAACAGAATACAAAGCTAGGATTGCGCTAAGAGAAGGAATTTTCAAGATGTGGCCAGCTGGTTCAGAGGGCCACGGAAATTTTCTGTTTCCAATTCTCACACAGAGTCGTGAGCCAATCTCCTGTGCGCTCAGAATGCACAGAAACAGAATACCCAGCTAGGATTGCGCTAAGAGAAGGAATTTTCAAGATGTGGCCAGCTGGTTCGGAGGGCCATGGATAGCCCATTCATTGACACATTTTTGGACTGAAAAATTTTCTGTTTCCAATTCTCAAGCAGATCCGTGAGCCAATCTCCTGTGCGCTCAGGATGCACAAAAACAGAATACAAAGCTAGGATTGCGCTAAGAGAAGGAATTTTCAAGATGTGGCCAGCTGGTTCAGAGGGCCATGGATAGCCCATTCATTGACACATTTTTGGACTGAAAAATTTTCTGTTTCCAATTCTCAAGCAGATCCGTGAGCCAATCTCCTGTGCGCTCAGGATGCACAAAAACAGAATACAAAGCTAGGATTGCGCTAAGAGAAGGAATTTTCAAGATGTGGCCAGCTGGTTCAGAGGGCCACGGAAATTTTCTGTTTCCAATTCTCACACAGAGTCGTGAGCCAATCTCCTGTGCGCTCAGAATGCACAGAAACAGAATACCCAGCTAGGATTGCGCTAAGAGAAGGAATTTTCAAGATGTGGCCAGCTGGTTCGGAGGGCCATGGATAGCACATTCATTGACACATTTTTGGACTGAAAAATTTTCTGTTTCCAATTCTCAAGCAGATCCGTGAGCCAATCTCCTGTGCGCTCAGGATGCACAAAAACAGAATACAAAGCTAGGATTGCGCTAAGAGAAGGAATTTTCAAGATGTGGCCAGCTGGTTCAGAGGGCCATGGATAGCCCATTCATTGACACATTTTTGGACTGAAAAATTTTCTGTTTCCAATTCTCAAGCAGATCCGTGAGCCAATCTCCTGTGCGCTCAGGATGCACAAAAACAGAATACCCAGCTAGGATTGCGCTAAGAGAAGGAATTTTCAAGATGTGGCCAGCTGGTTCGGAGGGCCATGGATAGCCCATTAATTGACACATTTTTGGACTGAAAAATTTTCTGTTTCCAATTCTCAAGCAGATCCGTGAGCCAATCTCCTGTGCGCTCAGGATGCACAAAAACAGAATACAAAGCTAGGATTGCGCTAAGAGAAGGAATTTTCAAGATGTGGCCAGCTGGTTCAGAGGGCCATGGATAGCCCATTCATTGACACATTTTTGGACTGAAAAATTTTCTGTTTCCAATTCTCAAGCAGATCCGTGAGCCAATCTCCTGTGCGCTCAGGATGCACAAAAACAGAATACAAAGCTAGGATTGCGCTAAGAGAAGGAATTTTCAAGATGTGGCCAGCTGGTTCGGAGGGCCATGGATAGCCCATTCATTGACACATTTTGGACTGAAAAATTTTCTGTTTCCAATTCTCAAGCAGATCCGTGAGCCAATCTCCTGTGCGCTTAGGATGCACAGAAACAGAATACCCAGCTAGGATTGCGCTAAGAGAAGGAATTTTCAAGATGTGGCCAGTTGGTTCGGAGGGCCATGGATAGCATATTCATTGACACATTTTTGGAGTGAAAAATTTTCTGTTTCCAATTCTCAAGCAGATCCGTGAGCCAATCTCCTGTGCGCTCAGAATGCACAGAAACAGAATACCCAGCTATGATTGCCCTAAGAGATACAATTTTCAAGATGTGGTCAGCTGGTTCGGAGGGCCATGGATAGCCCATTCATTGACACATTTTTGGACTGAAAAATTTTCTGTTTCCAATTCTCAAGCAGATCCGTGAGCCAATCTCCTGTGCGCTCAGGATGCACAAAAACAGAATACCCAGCTAGGATTGCGCTAAGAGAAGGAATTTTCAAGATGTGGCCAGCTGGTTCGGAGGGCCATGGATAGCCCATTCATTCACAGATTTTTGGACTGAAAAATTTTCTGTTTCCAATTCTCACACAGAGTCGTGAGCCAATCTCCTGTGCGCTCAGAATGCACAGAAACAGAATACCCAGCTATGATTGCCCTAAGAGATACAATTTTCAAGATGTGGCCAGTTGGTTCGGAGGGCCATGGATAGCAGATTCATTGACAAATTTTTGGACTGAAAAATTTTCTGTTTCCAATTCTCACACAGAGTCGTGAGCCAATCTCCTGTGCGCTCAGGATGCACAGAAACAGAATACCCAGCTAGGATTGCGCTAAGAGAAGGAATTTTCAAGATGTGGCCAGCTGGTTCGGAGGGCCATGGATAGCCCATTAATTGACACATTTTTGGACTGAAAAATTTTCTGTTTCCAATTCTCAAGCAGATCCGTGAGCCAATCTCCTGTGCGCTCAGGATGCACAAAAACAGAATACCCAGCTAGGATTGCGCTAAGAGAAGGAATTTTCAAGATGTGGCCAGCTGGTTCGGAGGGCCATGGATAGCCCATTAATTGACACATTTTTGGACTGAAAAATTTTCTGTTTCCAATTCTCAAGCAGATCCGTGAGCCAATCTCCTGTGCGCTCAGGATGCACAAAAACAGAATACAAAGCTAGGATTGCGCTAAGAGAAGGAATTTTCAAGATGTGGCCAGCTGGTTCAGAGGGCCATGGATAGCCCATTCATTGACACATTTTTGGACTGAAAAATTTTCTGTTTCCAATTCTCAAGCAGATCCGTGAGCCAATCTCCTGTGCGCTCAGGATGCACAAAAACAGAATACAAAGCTAGGATTGCGCTAAGAGAAGGAATTTTCAAGATGTGGCCAGCTGGTTCGGAGGGCCATGGATAGCCCATTCATTGACACATTTTGGACTGAAAAATTTTCTGTTTCCAATTCTCAAGCAGATCCGTGAGCCAATCTCCTGTGCGCTTAGGATGCACAGAAACAGAATACCCAGCTAGGATTGCGCTAAGAGAAGGAATTTTCAAGATGTGGCCAGTTGGTTCGGAGGGCCATGGATAGCATATTCATTGACACATTTTTGGAGTGAAAAATTTTCTGTTTCCAATTCTCAAGCAGATCCGTGAGCCAATCTCCTGTGCGCTCAGAATGCACAGAAACAGAATACCCAGCTATGATTGCCCTAAGAGATACAATTTTCAAGATGTGGTCAGCTGGTTCGGAGGGCCATGGATAGCCCATTCATTGACACATTTTTGGACTGAAAAATTTTCTGTTTCCAATTCTCAAGCAGATCCGTGAGCCAATCTCCTGTGCGCTCAGGATGCACAAAAACAGAATACCCAGCTAGGATTGCGCTAAGAGAAGGAATTTTCAAGATGTGGCCAGCTGGTTCGGAGGGCCATGGATAGCCCATTCATTCACAGATTTTTGGACTGAAAAATTTTCTGTTTCCAATTCTCACACAGAGTCGTGAGCCAATCTCCTGTGCGCTCAGAATGCACAGAAACAGAATACCCAGCTATGATTGCCCTAAGAGATACAATTTTCAAGATGTGGCCAGTTGGTTCGGAGGGCCATGGATAGCAGATTCATTGACAAATTTTTGGACTGAAAAATTTTCTGTTTCCAATTCTCACACAGAGTCGTGAGCCAATCTCCTGTGCGCTCAGGATGCACAGAAACAGAATACCCAGCTAGGATTGCGCTAAGAGAAGGAATTTTCAAGATGTGGCCAGTTGGTTCGGAGGGCCATGGATAGCAGATTCATTGACAAATTTTTGGACTGAAAAATTTTCTGTTTCCAATTCTCACACAGAGTCGTGAGCCAATCTCCTGTGCGCTCAGAATGCACAGAAACAGAATACTCAGCTAGGATTGCGCTAAGAGAAGGAATTTTCAAGATGTGGCCAGCTGGTTCAGAGGGCCATGGATAGCCCATTCATTCACAGATTTTTGGACTGAAAAATTTTCTGTTTCCAATTCTCACACAGAGTCGTGAGCCAATCTCCTGTGCGCTCAGAATGCACAGAAACAGAATACCCAGCTAGGATTGCGCTAAGAGAAGGAATTTTCAAGATGTGGCCAGCTGGTTCGGAGGGCCATGGATAGCCCATTCATTGACACATTTTTGGACTGAAAAATTTTCTGTTTCCAATTCTCACACAGAGTCGTGAGCCAATCTCCTGTGCGCTCAGGATGCACAAAAACAGAATACCCAGCTATGATTGCCCTAAGAGATACAATTTTCAAGATGTGGCCAGCTGGTTCGGAGGGCCATGGATAGCCCATTCATTGACACATTTTGGACTGAAAAATTTTCTGTTTCCAATTCTCAAGCAGATCCGTGAGCCAATCTCCTGTGCGCTTAGGATGCACAGAAACAGAATACCCAGCTAGGATTGCGCTAAGAGAAGGAATTTTCAAGATGTGGCCAGTTGGTTCGGATTGCCATGGATAGCATATTCATTGACACATTTTTGGACTGAAAAATTTTCTGTTTCCAATTCTCAAGCAGATCCGTGAGCCAATCTCCTGTGCGCTCAGAATGCACAGAAACAGAATACCCAGCTATGATTGCCCTAAGAGATACAATTTTCAAGATGTGGCCAGTTGGTTCGGAGGGCCATGGATAGCAGATTCATTGACAAATTTTTGGACTGAAAAATTTTCTGTTTCCAATTCTCACACAGAGTCGTGAGCCAATCTCCTGTGCGCTCAGAATGCACAGAAACAGAATACCCAGCTATGATTGCCCTAAGAGATACAATTTTCAAGATGTGGCCAGCTGGTTCGGAGGGCCATGGATAGCCCATTCATTGACACATTTTGGACTGAAAAATTTTCTGTTTCCAATTCTCAAGCAGATCCGTGAGCCAATCTCCTGTGCGCTCAGGATGCACAAAAACAGAATACCCAGCTAGGATTGCGCTAAGAGAAGGAATTTTCAAGATGTGGCCAGCTGGTTCGGAGGGCCATGGATAGCCCATTCATTCACAGATTTTTGGACTGAAAAATTTTCTGTTTCCAATTCTCACACAGAGTCGTGAGCCAATCTCCTGTGCGCTCAGAATGCACAGAAACAGAATACCCAGCTATGATTGCCCTAAGAGATACAATTTTCAAGATGTGGCCAGTTGGTTCGGAGGGCCATGGATAGCAGATTCATTGACAAATTTTTGGACTGAAAAATTTTCTGTTTCCAATTCTCACACAGAGTCGTGAGCCAATCTCCTGTGCGCTCAGGATGCACAGAAACAGAATACCCAGCTAGGATTGCGCTAAGAGAAGGAATTTTCAAGATGTGGCCAGTTGGTTCGGAGGGCCATGGATAGCAGATTCATTGACAAATTTTTGGACTGAAAAATTGTCTGTTTCCAATTCTCACACAGAGTCGTGAGCCAATCTCCTGTGCGCTCAGGATGCACAAAAACAGAATACCCAGCTATGATTGCCCTAAGAGATACAATTTTCAAGATGTGGCCAGTTGGTTCGGAGGGCCATGGATAGCAGATTCATTGACAAATTTTTGGACTGAAAAATTTTCTGTTTCCAATTCTCACACAGAGTCGTGAGCCAATCTCCTGTGCGCTCAGAATGCACAGAAACAGAATACCCAGCTAGGATTGCGCTAAGAGAAGGAATTTTCAAGATGTGGCCACTTGGTTCGGAGGGCCATGGATAGCAGATTCATTGACACATTTTTGGACTGAAAAATTTTCTGTTTCCAATTCTCACACAGAGTCGTGAGCCAATCTCCTGTGCGCTCAGAATGCACAGAAACAGAATACCCAGCTAGGATTGCGCAAAGAGAAGGAATTTTCAAGATGTGGCCAGCTGGTTCGGAGGGCCATGGATAGCCCATTCATTGACACATTTTTGGACTGAAAAATTTTCTGTTTCCAATTCTCACACAGAGTCGTGAGCCAATCTCCTGTGCGCTCAGGATGCACAAAAACAGAATACCCAGCCATGATTGCCCTAAGAGATACAATTTTCAAGATGTGGCCAGCTGGTTCGGAGGGCCATGGATAGCAGATTCATTGACAAATTTTTGGACTGAAAAATTGTCTGTTTCCAATTCTCACACAGAGTCGTGAGCCAATCTCCTGTGTGCTCAGGATGCACAGAAACAGAATACCCAGCTAGAATTCTGCTAAGAGATGGAATTTTCAAGATGTGGCCAGCTGGTTCGGTGGGCCATGGATAGGCCATTCATTCACACATTTTTGGACTGAAAAATTTTCTGTTTCCAATTCTCACACAGAGTCGTGAGCCAATCTCCTGTGCGCTCAGGATGCACAGAAACAGAATATCCAGCTAGGATTGCGCTAAGAGAAGGAATTTTCAAGATGTGGCCAGCTATTTCGGAGGGCCATGGATAGCCCATTCATTGACACATTTTTGGACTGAAAAATTTTCTGTTTCCAATTCTCAAGCAGATCCGTGAGCCAATCTCCTGTGCGCTCAGGATGCACAAAAACAGAATACCCAGCTATGATTGCCCTAAGAGATACAATTTTCAAGATGTGGCCAGCTGGTTCGGAGGGCCATGGATAGCCCATTCATTCACAGATTTCTGGACTGAAAAATTTTCTGTTTCCAATTCTCACACAGAGTCGTGAGCCAATCTCCTGTGCGCTCAGGATGCACAGAAACAGAATACCCAGCTAGGATTGCGCTAAGAGAAGGTATTTTCAAGATGTGGCCAGCTGGTTCGGTGGGCCATGGATAGGCCATTCATTCACACATTTTTGGACTGAAAAATTTTCTGTTTCCAATTCTCAGCAGATCCGTGAGCCAAACTCCTGTGCGCTCAGGATGCACAAAAACAGAATACCCAGCTATGATTGCCCTAAGAGATACAATTTTCAAGATGTGGCCAGCTGGTTCGGAGGGCCATGGATAGCCCATTCATTCACACATTTTGGACTGAAAAATTTTCTGTTTCCAATTCTCACACAGAGTCGTGAGCCAATCTCCTGTGCGCTCAGAATGCACAGAAACAGAATACCCAGCTAGGATTCTGCTAAGAGATGGAATTTTCAAGATGTGGCCAGCTGGTTCGGTGAGCCATGGATAGCCCATTCATTGACACATTTTGGACTGAAAAATTTTCTGTTTCCAATTCTCACACAGAGTCGTGAACCAATCTTCTGTGTGCTCAGGATGCACAGAAACAGAATACCCAGCTAGGATTCTGCTAAGAGATACAATTTTCAAGATGTGGCCAGCTGGTTCGGAGGGCCATGGATAGCCCATTCATTCACAGATTTTTGGACTGAAAAATTTTCTGTTTCCAATTCTCACACAGAGTCGTGAGCCAATCTCCTGTGCGCCCAGGATGCACAGAAACAGAATACCCAGCTAGGATTGCGCTAAGAGAAGGGATTTTCAAGATGTGGCCAGCTGGTTCGGAAGGCCATGGATAGCCCATTCATTGACACATTTTTGGACTGAAAAATTTTCTGTTTCCAATTCTCAAGCAGATCCGTGAGCCAATCTCCTGTGCGCTCAGGATGCACAAAAACAGAATACCCAGCTAGAACTCTGCTAAGAGATGGAATTTTCAAGATGTGGCCAGCTGGTTCGGTGGGCCATGGATAGCCCATTCATTGACACATTTTGGACTGAAAAATTTTCTGTTTCCAATTCTCACACAGAGTCGTGAGCCAATCTCCTGTGCGCTCAGAATGCACAGAAACAGAATACCCAGCTAGGATTGCGCTAAGAGAAGGAATTTTCAAGATGTGGCCAGCTGGTTCGGTGGGCCATGGATAGCCCATTCATTGACACATTTTGGACTTAAAAATGTTCTGTTTCCAATTCTCACACTGAGTCGTGAGCCAATCTCCTGTGCGCTCAGGATGCACAGAAACAGAATACCCAGCTAGGATTGCGCTAAGAGAAGGAATTTTCAAGATGTGGCCAGCTGGTTCGGAGGGCCATGGATAGCCCATTCATTCACAGATTTTTGGACTGAAAAATTTTCTGTTTCCAATTCTCACACAGAGTCGTGAGCCAATCTCCTGTGCGCTCAGGATGCACAAAAACAGAATACCCAGCTATGATTGCCCTAAGAGATACAATTTTCAAGATGTGGCCAGCTGGTTCGGTGGGCCATGGATAGCCCATTCATTCACAGATTTTTGGACTGAAAAATTTTCTGTTTCCAATTCTCACACAGAGTCGTGAGCCAATCTCCTGTGCGCTCAGAATGCACAGAAACAGAATACCCAGCTAGGATTGCGCTAAGAGAAGGAATTTTCAAGATGTGGCCAGCTGGTTCAGAGGGCCATGGATAGCCCATTCATTGACACATTTTGGACTGAAAAATTTTCTGTTTCCAATTCTCACACAGAGTAGTGAGCCAATCTCCTGTGCGCTCAGAATGCACAGAAACA
Organism: Xylota segnis; assembly: GCA_963583995.1. Taxonomy (NCBI): domain Eukaryota; kingdom Metazoa; phylum Arthropoda; class Insecta; order Diptera; family Syrphidae; genus Xylota; species Xylota segnis. Next base: position 50,240,652 of record OY757239.1, read on the forward strand.
GAATACCCAGCTAGGATTGCGCTAAGAGAAGGAATTTTCAAGATGTGGCCAGCTGGTTCAGAGGGCCATGGATAGCCCATTCATTGACACATTTTGGACTGAAAAATTTTCTGTTTCCAATTCTCACACAGAGTCGTGAGCCAATCTCCTGTGCGCTCAGAATGCACAGAAACAGAATACCCAGCTAGGATTGCGCTAAGAGAAGGAATTTTCAAGATGTGGCCAGCTGGTTCGGTGGGCCATGGATAGCCCATTCATTGACACATTTTGGACTGAAAAATTTTCTGTTTCCAATTCTCACACAGAGTCGTGAGCCAATCTCCTGTGCGCTCAGAATGCACAGAAGCAGAATACCCAGCTAGGATTGCGCTAAGAGAAGGAATTTTCAAGATGTGGCCAGCTGGTTCAGAGGGCCATGGATAGCCCATTCATTGACACATTTTTGGACTGAAAAATTTTCTGTTTCCAATTCTCACACAGAGTCGTGAGCCAATCTCGTTTGTGCTTAGAATGCACAAAAACAGAATACCCAGCTATGATTGCCCTAAGAGATACAATTTTCAAGATGTGGCCAGCTGGTTCTGTGGGCCATGGATAGCCCATTCATTGACACATTTTGGACTGAAAAATTTTCTGTTTCCAATTCTCACACAAAGTCGTGAGCCAATCTCCTGTGCGCTCAGGATGCACAAAAACAGAATACCCAGCTAGGATTGCGCTAAGAGAAGGAATTTTCAAGATGTGGCCAGCTGGTTCTGTGGGCCATGGATAGCCCATTCATTGACACATTTTGGACTGAAAAATTTTCTGTTTCCAATTCTCACACAAAGTCGTGAGCCAATCTCCTGTGCGCTCAGGATGCACAAAAACAGAATACCCAGCTAGGATTGCGCTAAGAGAAGGAATTTTCAAGATGTGGCCAGCTGGTTCTGTGGGCCATGGATAGCCCATTCATTGACACATTTTGGACTGAAAAATTTTCTGTTTCCAATTCTCACACAAAGTCGTGAGCCAATCTCCTGTGCGCTCAGGATGCACAAAAACAGAATACCCAGCTAGGATTGCGCTAAGAGAAGGAATTTTCAAGATGTGGCCAGCTGGTTCGGAGGGCCATGGATAGCCCATTCATTGACACATTTTTGGACTGAAAAATTTTCTGTTTCCAATTCTCAAGCAGATCCGTGAGCCAATCTCCTGTGCGCTCAGGATGCACAAAAACAGAATACCCAGCTATGATTGCCCTAAGAGATACAATTTTCAAGATGTGGCCAGCTGGTTCGGAGGGCCATGGATAGCCCATTCATTGACACATTTTTGGACTGAAAAATTTTCTGTTTCCAATTCTCAAGCAGATCCGTGAGCCAATCTCCTGTGCGCTTAGGATGCACAAAAACAGAATACCCAGCTAGAATTCTGCTAAGAGATGGAATTTTCAAGATGTGGCCAGCTGGTTCGCTGGGCCATGGATAGCCCATTCATTGACACATTTTGGACTGAAAAATTTTCTGTTTCCAATTCTCACACAGAGTCGTGAGCCAATCTCCTGTGCGCTCAGAATGCACAGAAACAGAATACCCAGCTAGGATTGCGCTAAGAGAAGGAATTTTCAAGATGTGGCCAGCTGGTTCGGAGGGCCACGGATAGCCCATTCATTGACACATTTTTGGACTGAAAAATTTTCTGTTTCCAATTCTCAAGCAGATCCGTGAGCCAATCTCCTGTGCGCTCAGGATGCACAAAAACAGAATACCCAGCTATGATTGCCCTAAGAGATACAATTTTCAAGATGTGGCCAGCTGGTTCGGAGGGCCATGGATAGCCCATTCATTCACAGATTTTTGGACTGAAAAATTTTCTGTTTCCAATTCTCACACAGAGTCGTGAGCCAATCTCCTGTGCGCTCAGTATGCACAGAAACAGAATACCCAGCTAGGATTCTGCTAAGAGATGGAATTTTCAAGATGTGGCCAGCTGGTTCGGTGGGCCATGGATAGCCCATTCATTCACAGATTTTTGGACTGAAAAATTTTCTGTTTCCAATTCTCACACAGAGTCGTGAGCCAATCTCCTGTGCGCTCAGTATGCACAGAAACAGAATACCCAGCTAGGATTCTGCTAAGAGATGGAATTTTCAAGATGTGGCCAGCTGGTTCGGTGGGCCATGGATAGCCCATTCATTGACACATTTTGGACTGAAAAATTTTCTGTTTCCAATTCTCACACAGAGTCGTGAGCCAATCTCCTGTGCGCTCAGAATGCACAAAAACAGAATACCCAGCTATGATTGCCCTAAGAGATACAATTTTCAAGATGTGGCCAGCTGGTTCGGTGGGCCATGGATAGCCCATTCATTCACAGATTTTTGGACTGAACAATTTTCTGTTTCCAATTCTCACACAGAGTCGTGAGCCAATCTCCTGTGCGCTCAGTATGCACAGAAACAGAATACCCAGCTAGGATTCTGCTAAGAGATGGAATTTTCAAGATGTGGCCAGCTGGTTCGGTGGGCCATGGATAGCCCATTCATTGACTCATTTTGGACTGAAAAATTTTCTGTTTCCAATTCTCACACAGAGTCGTGAGCCAATCTCCTGTGCGCTCAGAATGCACAGAAACAGAATACCCAGCTAGGATTGCGCTAAGAGAAGGAATTTTCAAGATGTGGCCAGCTGGTTCAGAGGGCCATGGATAGCCCATTCATTGACACATTTTTGGACTGAAAAATTTTCTGTTTCCAATTCTCACACAGAGTCGTGAGCCAATCTCCTGTGCGCTCAGAATGCACAGAAACAGAATACCCAGCTAGGATTGCGCTAAGAGAAGGAATTTTCAAGATGTGGCCAGCTGGTTCGGTGGGCCATGGATAGCCCATTCATTGACCCATTTTGGACTGAAAAATTTTCTGTTTCCAATTCTCACACAGAGTCGTGAGCCAATCTCCTGTGCGCTCAGAATGCACAGAAACAGAATACCCAGCTAGGATTGCGCTAAGAGAAGGAATTTTCAAGATGTGGCCAGCTGGTTCAGAGGGCCATGGATAGCCCATTCATTGACACATTTTTGGACTGAAAAATTTTCTGTTTCCAATTCTCACACAGAGTCGTGAGCCAATCTCGTTTGTGCTTAGAATGCACAAAAACAGAATACCCAGCTATGATTGCCCTAAGAGATACAATTTTCAAGATGTGGCCAGCTGGTTCTGTGGGCCATGGATAGCCCATTCATTGACACATTTTGGACTGAAAAATTTTCTGTTTCCAATTCTCACACAAAGTCGTGAGCCAATCTCCTGTGCGCTCAGGATGCACAAAAACAGAATACCCAGCTAGGATTGCGCTAAGAGAAGGAATTTTCAAGATGTGGCCAGCTGGTTCAGAGGGCCATGGATAGCCCATTCATTGACACATTTTGGACTGAAAAATTTTCTGTTTCCAATTCTCACACAGAGTCGTGAGCCAATCTCCTGTGCGCTCAGAATGCACAGAAACAGAATACCCAGCTAGGATTGCGCTAAGAGAAGGAATTTTCAAGATGTGGCCAGCTGGTTCAGAGGGCCATGGATAGCCCATTCATTGACACATTTTTGGACTGAAAAATTTTCTGTTTCCAATTCTCACACAGAGTCGTGAGCCAATCTCCTGTGCGCTCAGAATGCACAGAAACAGAATACCCAGCTAGGATTGCGCTAAGAGAAGGAATTTTCAAGATGTGGCCAGCTGGTTCGGTGGGCCATGGACAGCCCATTCATTGACACATTTTGGACTGAAAAATTTTCTGTTTCCAATTCTCACACAGAGTCGTGAGCCAATCTCCTGTGCGCTCAGAATGCACAGAAACAGAATACCCAGCTAGGATTGCGCTAAGAGAAGGAATTTTCAAGATGTGGCCAGCTGGTTCAGAGGGCCATGGATAGCCCATTCATTGACACATTTTTGGACTGAAAAATTTTCTGTTTCCAATTCTCACACAGAGTCGTGAGCCAATCTCCTGTGCGCTCAGAATGCACAGAAACAGAATACCCAGCTAGGATTGCGCTAAGAGAAGGAATTTTCAAGATGTGGCCAGCTGGTTCGGTGGGCCATGGATAGCCCATTCATTGACACATTTTGGACTGAAAAATTTTCTGTTTCCAATTCTCACACAGAGTCGTGAGCCAATCTCGTTTGTGCTTAGAATGCACAAAAACAGAATACCCAGCTGATTGCCCTAAGAGATACAATTTTCAAGATGTGGCCAGCTGGTTCTGTGGGCCATGGATAGCCCATTCATTGACACATTTTGGACTGAAAAATTTTCTGTTTCCAATTCTCACACAAAGTCGTGAGCCAATCTCCTGTGCGCTCAGGATGCACAAAAACAGAATACCCAGCTAGGATTGCGCTAAGAGAAGGAATCTTCAAGTTGTGGCCAGCTGGTTCTGTGGGCCATGGATAGCTCATTCATTGACACATTTTTGGACTGAAAAATTTTCTGTTTCCAATTCTCACACAGAGTCGTGAGCCAATCTCCTGTGTGCTCAGGATGCACAGAAAGAGAATACCCAGCTAGGATTGCGCTAAGAGATACAATTTTCAAGATGTGGCCAGCTGGTTCGGAGGGCCATGGATAGCCCATTCATTCACACATTTTTGGACTGAAAAATTTTCTGTTTCCAATTCTCACACAGAGTCGTGAGCCAATCTCCTGTGCGCTCAGGATGCACAGAAACAGAATACCCAGCTAGGATTGCGCTAAGAGAAGGAATTTTCAAGATGTGGCCAGCTGGTTCAGAGGGCCATGGATAGCCCATTCATTGACACATTTTTGGACGGAAAAATTTTCTGTTTCCAATTCTCACACAGAGTCGTGAGCCAATCTCCTGTGCGCTCAGGATGCACAAAAACAGAATACCCAGCTAGGATTGCGCTAAGAGGTACAATTTTCAAGACGTGGCCAGCTGGTTCGGAGAGCCATGGATAGCCCATTGATTCACACATTTTTGGACTGAAAAATTTTCTGTTTCCAATTCTCACACAGATCCGTGAGCCAATCTTCTGTGTGCTCAGGATGCACAGAAACAGAATACCCAGCTTGGATTGCGCTTGAAGAAGGAATTTTCAAGATGTGGCCAGCTGGTTCGGAGAGCCATATATAGCCCATTCATTGACACATTTTTGGACGGAAAAATTTTCTGTTTCCAATTCTCACACAGAGTCGTGAGCCAATCTCCTGTGCGCTCAGGATGCACAAAAACAGAATACCCAGCTAGGATTGCGCTAAGAGGTACAATTTTCAAGACGTGGCCAGCTGGTTCGGAGAGCCATGGATAGCCCATTGATTCACACATTCTTGGACTGAAAAATTTTCTGTTTCCAATTCTCACACAGAGTCGTGAGCCAATCTCGTTTGTGCTTAGAATGCACAGAAACAGAATACCCAGCTAGGATTGCGCTAAGAGGTACAATTTTCAAGACGTGGCCAGCTGGTTCGGAGAGCCATGGATAGCCCATTGATTCACACATTTTTGGACTGAAAAATATTCTGTTTCCAATTCTCACACAGTGTCGTGAGCCAATCTCCTGTACGCTCAGGATGCACAAAAACAGAATACAGAGCTAGGATTGCGCTAAGAGATACAATTTTCAAGACGTGGCCAGCTGGTTCGGAGAGCCATGGATAGCCCATTGATTCACACATTTTTGGACTGAAAAATTTTCTGTTTCCAATTCTCACACAGAGTCGTGAACCAATCTCGCTTGTGCTTAGAATGCACAAAAACAGAATACGCAGCTAGGATTGCGCTAAGAGAAGGAATTTTCAAGATGTGGCCAGCTGGTTCGGAGAGCCATGGATAGCCCATTGATTCACACATTTTTGGACTGAAAAATTTTCTGTTTCCAATTCTCATACAGATCCGTGAGCCAATCTTCTGTGTGCTCAGGGTATACAGAAACAGAATACCCAGCTAGGATTGCGCTGAGAGAAGGAATTTTCAAGATGTGGCCAGTTGGTTCGGAGGGCCATGGATAGCCCATTCATTGACACATTTTTGGACTGAAAAATTTTCTGTTTCCAATTCTCACACAGAGTCGTGAGCCAATCTCGTTTGTGCTTAGAATGCACAAAAACAGAATACGCAGCTAGGATTGCGCTAAGAGAAGGAATTTTCAAGATGTGGCCAGCTGGTTCGGAAGGCCATGGATAGCCCATTCATTCACACATTTTTGGACTGAAAAATTTTCTGTTTCCAATTCTCATACAGATCCGTGAGCCAATCATCTGTGTGCTCAGGATACACAGAAACAGAATACCCAGCTAGGATTGCTCAAAGAGAAGGAATTTTCAAGATGTGGCCAGCTGGTTCGGAGAGCCATGGATAGCCCATTCATTCACACATTTTTGGACTGAAAAATTTTCTGTTTCCAATTCTCACACAGAGTCGTGAGCCAATCTCGTTTGTGCTTAGAATGCACAGAAACAGAATACCCAGCTAGGATTGCGCTAAGAGAAGGAATTTTCAAGATGTGGCCAGCTGGTTCTGTGGGCCATGGATAGCCCATTCATTGACACATTTTTGGACTGAAAAATTTTCTGTTTCCAATTCTCACACAGAGTCGTGAGCCAATCTCGTTTGTGCTTAGAATGCACAAAAACAGAATACGCAGCTAGGATTGCGCTAAGAGAAGGAATTTTCAAGATGTGGCCAGCTGGTTCGGAAGGCCATGGATAGCCCATTCATTCACACATTTTTGGACTGAAAAATTTTCTGTTTCCAATTCTCATACAGATCCGTGAGCCAATCATCTGTGTGCTCAGGATACACAGAAACAGAATACCCAGCTAGGATTGCTCAAAGAGAAGGAATTTTCAAGATGTGGCCAGCTGGTTCGGAGAGCCATGGATAGCCCATTCATTCACACATTTTTGGACTGAAAAATTTTCTGTTTCCAATTCTCACACAGAGTCGTGAGCCAATCTCCTGTGTGCTCAGGATGCACAGAAACAGAATACCCAGCTAGGATTGCGCTAAGAGATACAATTTTCAAGATGTGGCCAGCTGGTTCGGAAGGCCATGGATAGCCCATTCATTCACACATTTTTGGACTGAAAAATATTCTGTTTCCAACTCTCACACAGAGTCGTGAGCCAATCTTCTGTGTGCTCAGGATGCACAGAAACAGAATATCCAGCTAGGATTGCGCTAAGAGATACAATTTTCAAGATGTGGCCAGTTGGTTCGGAGGGCCATGGATAGCCCATTCATTCACATATTTTTGGACTGAAAAATATTCTGTTTCCAATTCTCACACAGAGTCGTGAGACAATCTTCCGTGTGCTCAGGATGCACAGAAACAGAACACCCAGCTAGGATTGCACTAAGAGAAGGAATTTTCAAGATGTGGCCAGCTGGTTCTGTGGGCCATGGATAGCCCATTCATTCACACATTTTTGGACTGAAAAATTTTCTGTTTCCAATTCTCATACAGATCCGTGAGCCAATCTCCTGTGTGCTCAGGATGCACAGAAACAGAATACCCAGCTAGGATTGCGCTAAGAGATACAATTTTCAAGATGTGGCCAGTTGGTTCGGAGGGCCATGGATAGCCCATTCATTGACACATTTTTGGACTGAAAAATTTTCTGTTTCCAATTCTCACACAGAGTCGTGAGCCAATCTCCTGTGCGCTCAGGATGCACAAAAACAGAATACCCAGCTATGATTGCCCTAAGAGAAGGAATTTTCAAGATGTGGCCAGCTGGTTCTGTGGGCCATGGATAGCCCATTCATTCACACATTTTTGGACTGAAAAATTTTCTGTTTCCAATTCTCACACAGAGTCGTGAGCCAATCTCCTGTGCGCTCAGGATGCACAGAAACAGAATACCCAGCTAGGATTGCGCTAAGAGATACAATTTTCAAGATGTAGCCAGTTGGTTCGGAGGGCCATGGATAGCCCATTCATTGACACATTTTTGGACTGAAAAATTTTCTGTTTCCAATTCTCACACAGAGTCGTGAGCCAATCTCCTAAGCGCTCAGGATGCACAGAAACAGAATACCCAGCTAGGATTGCACTAAGAGAAGGAATTTTCAAGATGTAGCCAGTTGGTTCGGAGGGCCATGGATAGCCCATTCATTGACACATTTTTGGACTGAAAAATTTTCTGTTTCCAATTCTCACACAGAGTCGTGAGCCAATCTCCTGTGCGCTCAGGATGCACAGAAACAGAATACCCAGCTAGGATTGCGCTAAGAGATACAATTTTCAAGATGTAGCCAGTTGGTTCGGAGGGCCATGGATAGCCCATTCATTCACACATTTTTGGACTGAAAAATTTTCTGTTTCCAATTCTCACACAGAGTCGTGAGCCAATCTCCTGTGTGCTTAGGATGCACAGAAACAGAATACCCAGCTAGGATTGCGCTAAGAGATACAATTTTCAAGATGTGGCCAGTTGGTTCGGAGGGCCATGGATAGCCTATTCATTGACACATTTTTGGACTGAAAAATTTTCTGTTTCCAATTCTCACACAGAGTCGTGAGCCAATCTCCTGTGTGCTCAGGATGCACAGAAACAGAATACCCAGCTAGGATTGCGCTAAGAGATACAATTTTCAAGATGTGGCCAGCTGGTTCTGTGGGCCATGGATAGCCCATTCATTGACTCATTTTTGGGCTGAAAAATTTTCTGTTTCCAATTCTCACACAGAGTCGTGAGCCAATCTCCTGTGCGCTCAGGATGCACAGAAACAGAATACCCAGCTAGGATTGCGCTAAGAGATACAATTTTCAAGATGTGGCCAGTTGGTTCGAAGGGCCATGGATAGCCCATTCATTCACACATTTTTGGACTGAAAAATTTTCTGTTTCCAATTCTCACACAGAGTCGTGAGCCAATCTTCCGTGTGCGCAGGATGCACAGAAACAGAATACCCAGCTAGGATTGCACTAAGAGAAGGAATTTTCAAGATGTGGCCAGCTGGTTCGGAGGGCCATGGATAGCCCATTCATTCCCGCATTTTTGGACTGAAAAATTTTCTGTTTCCAATTCTCACACAGAGTCGTGAGCCAATCTCCTGTGCGCTCAGGATGCACAGAAACAGAATACCCTGCTATGATTGCGCTAAGAGAAGGAATTTTCAAGATGTGGCCAGCTGGTTCGGAGGGCCATGGATAGCCCATTCATTCACACATTTTTGGACTGAAAAATTTTATGTTTCCAATTCTCACACAGAGTCGTGAGCCAATCTCCTGTGCACTCAGGATGCACAAAAACAGAATACCCAGCTAGGATTGCGCTAAGAGAAGGAATTTTCAAGATGTGGCCAGCTGGTTCGGAGGGCCATGGATAGCCCATTCATTCACACATTTTTGGACTGAAAAATTTTCTGTTTCCAATACTCGGACTGTCCACACTTTCGAGCCTTCTGGTTCGAGTCCCAGTTTCGCCGTACCTTGGCTGAAAATATTGCTTCTTAGTAATACCTAATCCACATATCTGAGTACATAGTCAAGCTCCTACGGGAATTATTCTACAACCTACCCGAAGGTAGTTGCAGTAAAATAGGTTTCCGAAGGACGTTATGAACATATGAAATGACAACAAACCCAATTCTGTCAGCAAAGTCACAACAAACAAGCAAAATATTTCTCCAACACACCACAGATACGTGTCATCCAATAGAGCTGTCGGTTTATTATTTGTCCAAGAAACTGGTTCCAGCACTTTCAATTCAACTCACTTGGTCCATTCATTTATTTAATGCACTTCGCTTAGTCCCTCAATTGTGGTTAAACGAGAGAAATTCTGTGATAAATCTTTCCCTATACTCAAGCCCGGCACAACGGAGAAACACACGACCTTGCTTAATCCAACTACAGGACATCATGTACTCGTGTCCAACATAAGAGAGGAACGATAATCTGAAATTGAATTTTTGTCCTGTGTCGAGATTCAGCTTTAGTTTATCGAAACGTGACAATGGATTCTGAATTTCTTTATCTTCGTCGTTCTTCTTACTCCTGGAGTTCCATCGGCAGAAGCAGAACATCGGTACTAAATCCTTGAAACGAAGGAGATACCTTTTCAGAAGAGGGTAACAATAAAGTATCTATAATCTTACAGTCCATTGGACAGATGCATTTTTGAACGAACACCCACATCTTGTCCAGCTTCGAAACAACACCATTGAACGTATTAGCATGTCCTTACGCTTCGGTTAAATATAAACCAAGTGCAGCACTGTGAGACGTAGAGATGAGGTGTCAGGAACTTCTACCATTATCTCCAGAGAAAGAGATTACTTTTACTCAACGAATCGAAGGAGGAAAATGTTCCCCATTCATGAACCAGAGATGACCAGGGACCAGCACACCCGTCAAAAGGACTATGTCAGGCAAATTATCAGGCTGACATGAGACATGCTTCCACAGAATCTACTTGTCTGCTTGTCTACGACTTTTTTTTTTGTTTTGTTTGTTACTGCTATTGACAGTGACAGTGGCTGGTTTGATACGTTCCGCCGGTAAGATAGTGCAAAAGGACATCTTTCCTACGGGATTAGGAATTATGTCAATCGCTCAAGGATACGCTCAATGAAGGAAAGTCCTTTCCCCCGACTTTTTACCTTAATGCACTGAAAAGTAAAATTTATTTTCTTTTCATTTTTTCCTGCTGACTTTGATGTTTGTGTCATAAAAAAGGACGAAGAGGGCAACGAAAATGTTCGTAATTGGCGCGATGTCATGGCACTTTATCTACTTTTCTGTGAACATAAATCACCTTAAATATAAATCCTGGAAAAACGGAGTTTTTTTTTTGCCAAATGGGTGAAGCAGAACGACAAGAAAATCAATTCGAAGGGTAAATGCGCGGACTAATGAATGGCGAAAGGACGACAACGACGATGGCTACGAACGAGAAGTCTATATGGCAAGGACGACAACGACTACGACGACGACGATGCGCAACACTGTGTGCAACAATCCGACCTGTAGTGTCACGTACTTTTAATGGATTATTATTTTGTATATATGTATGTAGATACATTTTTATTTTTATTTTAATTTTCTGTTTATTGTATTCGATGGCACGTGATGTTTATTTTATTCCTGGGCGCACTCGAGCGCATGCAAATGTGCAGCCCCTTCACAGCGAAGGTTGGCACTAATTGTAAGCGATTGCAATTGGGATGCAAGTAAATATTGTTAAATATTCAGGTTGGGGAACGTGCATAATTGAAATGGGTTGATTGGATATTTTTGCTTTTTATTTGGTCCTTGCTCTCCCTTGGGGGTATAGTTTCTCGTTTCTCGTTTCCCGTGAAGTAACAGTGGGACTGGATGCGGGATTGAGTTCTTTTTTTCGTAAGGTATTGACGTGTAGTCTGTGAATTGACAATTATTGGAAATAATTGGTTGGGACAGTTGACTGATCGGTATCCTTCCAAATTAAAAGAGGATAGAGGATGTAGGATCTATCCATCGGCTACTTTGAGGTAGAAAAGGACTTTATCTATCTCCGAAAACAACACCTCACCAGAAATAGAACGAGGAAGGCAATCGAGTAGCAGAGCCCTATTCTAAAGACCTTCATCATCTCAAGTCCTGCTTTATGGCGCTGAAACCTTGAATCTATCTAGAGCGGCTGAAGACGTCCTCAGTCGCTTCGAGGGACAGAATTTTTCGTAAAATTTTCGGTCCCGTTTGGACTTTGAAGAAGAAGATTCAACGACGAACTATACGAGCTGTACTGCGATATCAGAAGAATGCGCATCAGTTTGAGATGGCTAGGACATGTAGAGCGAATGGACACCAATGCTCCCGGCCGCAGAGTCTTCGAATCAAACCCAAAAGGGACAAATTGATGGAGGAAGTCCTCGCCTTAGGTGGCGCGCAGAAGTAGAAAGGGGACCTAATCCGATTTGGGGTCAGTTAGTTAAGGATTGTGGCTCAAGTTCACTATGAGCTGTAGCGCCACCTAAATAAGTAAGTAAGGCTCTATCCATCGAGATGGAGTGGGTTTCTACTGCTCAAACTAGAAATAAAACCACTGATGGGTCAGAAATCTGTCAGCCAGAGGCATGATCACCGTCACTCAAGCCTTACGCCATCAGAGAAAGAGTAAAAATGAGAATTCTACATCCTGCTTAGGAAGAACTTGTTGATGGCTTAACGCGGAGTAGGTGCAAATCAATGAACTTCTCATCATTAAAACTCCAAAAGCATTCCAAAAAGGACATTCCCTGATAATATAGCCAAGCATTTCATTATAACAAAAGACGGGGAAGAAAATTCCTCCGACAGGCTCCCCTCACAGAGATCGCACTCTTTGAAATAAGGATTTTTCAATAAGGACATAACAAGTTCATACTTTATTACAGACATGGTCTTACATTTTTTTTTTAATTTGTTAGTATCAAAACAATTGCAAAGATTCACATTTTTTTTATAATCTTATTCATGAACGAGCAACGTTTGGAAACTATTAAAAGTTTCTACCGAAATTCTGAGTCGCAGCTTTAGAAAGGCTTCCTTTAATTGTCGCTTTTACTAATTGTCCCACCAAACAGGCTGTGCCTGCTGTATTAGGCAAATTTGAATCAAGGATATTCAGTACTGAATGTTCCTGTGCCAGTACCAAAAATATCACAGCCACAACAGCTTCCACTCTCAGTTGAAACATGTACACCCTATGATAAGGATAAGTTCGAAGAAGTTGGTTGTTCCTGCAAGGGCTTATGGTGTGGTAATTGTTTGTGGTTAGACTGAGGTATTTATTTAATTAGAGAGCAAGGCTCGGCGATGATTATGCCTAAAAATACATTTCGTCTAGAATATTCAAGATAAGTTTAGCCAGGAGGTAGGTACACATGCATGCGACTCGAAGCGATATCCTTACGTACTACTATCGAAGGTACAGGATGAACAATTTAAGTACACATTACCATATTGTCAGGAGCATTGAGGCTAAAAGAAATGGTTTTCTGATGGATTTTTATGGCGCAATTTTTTTAACCAGAATATGGATGCAGAAGTATCCAATGCAGACCATATGTACACAAGGTTTGACCATGAGACCACACGCAGTACAATTTCTTTCAATACACAGCTTAAAAGCTTCATCTGCAGCCTCTACACAAAAGGTTTTAAGATGCCAGCAGCTTCACACTGAATCATAATGAAACGTTAGGACTGCTACCAGAAATTTTGGAAAACAGATCCATCCACACGTCCTCTCTATAAATTCCTCTAACACCACCTCAAGTAGGCACACTCGGAGGATTTCAAAGCTATAGAGGCATTGGATCATCTTGTTGGCATGATTGAAAAGTCTTGGACGTCTCTGGAGCGTTATATAATACATCTTGGCAATCCAACAAAACTGTTCACACCTATTCAAGATTAATGAAGTCTCTTTCCACTCCGCTTTACAAAAGGACATGGGTTGTGTAGGTATTAAGGATGCAGCAGGAGCCCTTCATTTCTAATGCTACAGCAAAACCACCAACCTAGTTGGACTTCTGAAAATACTAGTAAAACCCGCTGGTGCTGTACTCAATGGCAGTGTGAATCTTGCTCAAATCCTTCGAATGTCAAACTATAAAACATCGGCGTCGTTACACTGGTCTTTTTCCTACTTCCCAGCGCAAGATTTGGGATCAAGCTCTGTGCCAGAGAGTCTATCAGATAAAACCTCCGAAGATCACATGTAGTGAAGGAGCTCTACAAATGGTTTCACTGCTTTCATTCACATGAGTCTCAGGACGTAATCATGTATCCTTACATCTTATACCAGATTCGTTTTCCAATCTCCATATATTGCCTGAATCCTTCCGTGGCCTAAGGCATTGGTCCTTATAAATAGCAAATCAATAACATTGGTACTAGGCAATAGAACATGTGCCCAGACTAGGCTCAAGGAGTTCCTAACGCCTTTATATCGTCTTCTGATGTCACCTCCTCCTCAGCTCATGTAATCCTAAACTCCATTCATGAACTTGCTTGCAGGTAGTAGGCAACAACATGCAGCATATCTAAGAGGATAGCACAAAGGATCTCTGTGATCTGTGTGAGATCTAGATAGTGTCCTTCTGGAAGACCTGAATTGAGGTGTTTCCGCAGAACTTACATACAAACATATACATACCTAAGGATAATATGAAAATGTATGTAGGTAGTATGGTGGCGTATACGTAACATTTTTTATGAAATAAATTTTTCCAACAATTCCAGCGAAGTGGCGTTTTCTTTACGTAAAAGACTCGAAGTCGTATAGAACCGTGATTTTACAAAGGACCGCTCCTTTAGTCTAGTACAGACCTACAACATAACAATCAGGATAACAAGCTCCTGACTCATTTTGAAAATCAAAGCTGCCAACCATCTTATACGAATAATATTGAACCCCTTGAAGCTATCCATAGCACTGGTTTCATTTCCACCGGACAGACATGATTGGAAAGGATTGTGGTTCAGAATTTTGCCAACAATACCCTGAACAGCTTAGACAGCTACGAACTCCCATCTGCTATGAACAAGGAGTAGTCTAATGTGGGTTGACAAACATATGGAATGACTTCGTTCAATCGATCTTTGAATTTTTGAAATGCAAAAGGTTGAAAGCTTGGGCTGTATCTTAAGTCTACAATGCCTCGCTATGGAGCTTGACAGGATACATAGATTATTCTTGCTCACACTAGCATCGCCAGAGAGTCAACCAGGCTTATTTTGTGGTGAAATTTGGGCCTAGATCTGTGTAAAATTGGGCGGAGGCAAGAATTCGTTATTTGGGCGCTGGAAATGTTGGCCGAAATTTGGCCAAAATATCATCATTCTGACGTGGGCCATTTTTGGCTCAGAGGCTATGTCAACAAGCAGAATGGCGAGTATAGGACTGAGCACAATCCACAAGTACTCGACCAAGAATCAATGCGTTTCCAGAGATCGACTCTATGGTGTGGTTTATGGCATGGCGGCATCATCGGACCTTATTTCTTTCGGAGACACCGTCAGCGTATACGGTCTCAGGTATAGAGCGAAGTTAACCAGCTTTCTGTGGCCAGAGCTCGACAACATCGATATATCCGAGCTGTGGTTCCAACAAGACGGCGCTACATCTCATACAAGCCACGCAATACTTGAAGGAGAAATTTGGCGACTGGTATTCATTTGGCCGCTGCGATCCTGCGACTTGACAGTACTCCAATTATTTTCACCAGAGTGTCGTCAAGTCCTTAGTCTATGCTCGACTATGAGCTCGAGGCCAGCATTCGATACACTATTGCCCGAATAACGCCGCACATATTGGACCGACTGCTTGAAGCACTGCTATTGAAACCAAGGCGGCCGTTTAAATGATCTTCTATTCCACACATAATGGCATGAATGCAGCTTCAAGATAAAGTCAAAATGTATCTTATATCTTGCACCGTTATTGTTTTATTTAAGTCTACTTTCTTATCGTTCTTATCTGGTCACCCTCTACTATTCATATCACAAAACGAAGACAAAAGAATTTACTAGAATTCGGTGGAATGCTTCTCAGGAATGCCTTAAGTGAGTCACTTTAGACCTAAGATCTTCATTTTCCCAGGGGCAGGCAAGCCATCAGGTTTCACAGTAGACTATCAGTTTGGGGATAAAAAATATATGAACAGCATTCCAACTCGTCCATCTGAGGCTTACGACCTAATTATACATAGTTTGGCATTTTAACCACTTTACCGCTAAATCTCATTAAAGCAAAAAATAAACATTTATCCTATTTTGAATCCACTAATTTATTTATCGCAGTTTTAACAGAAAAATCCAACCCATCTGCTAATTAGTATCAAACAAACGAGTGGAACGTAATCCAATGCGCAATCAATAAATCAATTGTGCACACTAAGTCAAATTATTATTTTTAAATTAAAATAAATTCCTCTATCATCCGGCATTACACGGGATTAGATACTTTAGTTCCGATGGTCTATCTATAGATACACACGTAGTGCTATGCTGCCAGTTAGTGCCCCGCAAATGCTAATTCAATTATTCCCTTCGATTTATTATTCTTAATGAGCAGCGAAACAGAGAAAGAGATTCAGCCTGGTGAATGGAAGATACATACTTCTGGCCCAAAACGGAAGGATGTTAGAGTTGTATTCGACGAACGACGCGACGCCGGAATCCATGGAGAGCGCCCCAAGAATCTGGATGCTTGCAAAAGTCAACACTAATTACTGGCAGAGCAAATACCAGAATAAATGCGTTCGCCTTAACGATGGAATATTTCCTCAGTCGAGGCAGGATTTTTATTCCTTTAGTGGCAGCTCGTCGGTGACTGCTCGTGGATGGCTGCCCGACACGGTGGTGGTAATTATTTTCTCCTCTGGGATGGATATTGCTTTGACCCTGGAATATAGATAAGGAGTGGTATTAATCATGGAGGCGAGATTAAATATGGATTTGTCCTTGAGGAGATTTTGACAAGAGGCTTCTTTTGTTTTCCTTTCTCAAGGCCTGGGTGGGCACTCTGAGTGTGGGACGGTTGGGTAATTCAATTATTTATAGAGAGACGATGTGGTTTTTGTCCAGAAAAGTAAGTAAAGTTCGTTTTCCTGAAAATTACTTTCGTGGAAGTTACTTAATAAGAGATTACGTCCAGAAAAGATTGATCAGTGGAATTCAAGGTAGTTCCTGGGAATGAAAATAAGTTTGTACCTCCTGTGAGGATGGGGGTTCTGTGTATTTCACGGATAAATTGGATTTTGTGAATGTCCTTTGAAGTTCACATGACTTCGCAAGACAATGGATTACCTTCCGCCGTGTACCTAGACTTCAAGAGACCGAACAGCCTACTAGTACACGTTTTTCACATAAAGGTCAAAGATGGATGATTCTGAGCCACTAGGCACAAACAAATCAGTCTGCCTTCCGAACTATACGAGTGTTTTCGAAGCGACGGAGGTCCTAGCAGTGGGAATAGTTATCCGTGACACTGCATTGAAGTCCAAATCCAAGCTTATGAACAAGGTTGCCCTATGCTGGGTCTCTGAACATGAAAATATGCCAAGTATTGAGAAAGCAGATGAACTGCCCCAGAAGCGGCTCAGAATCTACATCAGAACTGGTTCACATCTCGGTATTTAGACCGCCTTGCGTTTGAAGCAATGATTAAGGCACATTGAGAGGGTAACAGCAGATGGTCCTGCCTAGAGAAGTGTGTCAGCAGAAGAAGTTTGTGGCCTTGTTTCGATAAGGGTAGGACCAAGAGAATTGTCCAAAAGGACAAGAAATCGACATAAGCAGAGCAATCAGTGAAATCCTGAAGTTCATCAAATCTACTGGATGGCTGGGTAAGCCATAGGAAGCTTATATTTGACGAAAAAAGCTTGACCAATAGACAAAGGACATCTCCTTCCTATTGGTGTCGCAATTGGTCTGTATTGACCTGAGTGCGGCGTTGTCAATTCTTTCACTAGCCTACCTACAAACCTAACCCAACTCAATTCCACAAGAAGATACTTCCATACAACATGTCCTGTAATGGGAGTGGCGCTTGTACGGGTACTACGGACTTGAACTTGATTGGTTGCAAAACCAAGGATACGATCAAAGGTCCTTCCAACAATACTTGCGTGACTCAGTCTGTCAAAAGTAGAGACCTACGCCAACAATCCGGAAGCGATTCAATCACTCTAGGCCAATATCAGCTACATTTGGCCCAAATCTTACCAAACCACCTTACCTTCATGAGTGTCATGGTGGCGTCATGTAAGATTTCCAGATATGAGTCTCAGCTTTCAGTACGTTACATACACCAACTCATATGTAAGTTATGGTCTAACGAAAGCATGGCTCCTAATTAGTCATCAACAACTTAAGACTGATCCATAAGGAAGGAGACCACTTCCGGCACGGACAACGAACTGGTGAATTATTTCCTCCGGAATCCTCCGGGTCGATACCCACCACGCAACTATGCAAGGAACTAGTTAAATCTAAACTTAGTATTTTATAAATATACATAAAAACCAACGGGATATCCCTTCGCATTGTCCTTTAGATTTGAATCACTTGACTGCATGCAATGTCAACTTCCTTCTTCGAGCAACTGTGTTGTAAAATTGCTTCTCTCTCCCTCAGGAAGCAACAAAATAAGCAAAACTTGAATAGAAGTGCCTCCGCCCCTTCTACAACAAATACAACAACCGTCCTAAAGCGAACCATTTCATTTTCCATTTGAAATTCCTAATAATGCAAATGAACCTTCATCACAATGCACCCCCCATCCTACGCTCCAGAGATGGGGAAGGAAAAAATAATCCTTATTCAACTTGTGACTTCTATTTCGCCTTCTATTCAAAAGGAAGGATACGACTGGGTCGTACACACTGGCTCTTGGTTGATGTCCTTTGGAGTGGGACTTAGGTAGACTGAAAGTGGGCTTCAAAAGGAGTCTAAGAGGCTAGTTTGCTGTCCTTCTGACAGTCGAAGGAATACGAAAATATTTTCCCGAAACCAATACCTAACCTACAGACACACCAGAAACTCAGAAGTAAGAGAACAACAAAAAGGAAAAATTCTATTTCCTTCTCGAGTAAGCCATCCAGGATAAACATTTTCATTTTCTTTAAGTGAAAAATTCTTCTTCAAAAAAATTTGAAAAAAAAACTTAAAAGACATCAAGAATGCAACTGCAAAGTGTGCACACATCCTTGCCAGAATCTATCAAAAGAATTTCTCCATTCATCATCATCAGAGAGAAGACCATCTCTACTATGTACATTCCTGTGACAAGAGCATAAAGCACCCTTCTCCACCTCCAAGGAGAGACAGAAAAAAAAACAGGACCTGGACAAGACGTACTTACTGCTGCTGTAGTAGTTTTCGTACACACAAGGCCACCCAAACTTTTCAGATGCAAACAACATAGGTCTGCCTGCACATACATACATATATCAGCAGAGTTTCACTTAAATCCTTATAAAGGATAATTTACGCATTTGCGAGTGGAAAGTAGTGGAAAGATGCACCAACCCGGGGGAATGAGGCCAAAAAAGTTACAAAGTTAAGTTTAGCATTATTTTTAAGAAAAAAAAAAAAAAAAAAAAAAAACTTCAGCCATGAAGTGTGCAGAGGCCAATCAAATCCTGCGGATGGCGTCTTTTGAGGTTTAACGAGCAAGCCAGCTCAAACTTCGTTTATTTCGCAAATAATTAGATGAATAATTACGTTATTTGCTGAGGATTAGACAAAAAGCAGCAACGTTCCAGGAATACCGCACCGAAGGAGCCGTCATTTCTGGAAATAAGTTTAAGTTTAACTAGACTACTTATTCGTTTAATTGTTGGCCAAAGTTTGTTCGTTTTCGAGTGAACTAGCGATTCGAATGGTAAGAGGGCACTGGAAAGGATGTTGTGAATTTTTTTAGAGAGCTGCTTTGATGGTTTCGTATCGTTGAGATACTTTTTGTCAAAGCCTTGTGGCAACACTGCTTTGACGTATAATAGATTCTTTGTACAGCCGTCTAGAGGAAGTGCATTGGATAGAAACGCATCCTTATTGAAATTAAGTTCCTGGAAGATAGTAATAGTGATATCTGATGCGGGACATTGGCACTTAATGGTAGTTTCAGTGTTATCTTCAGGTTTTGCTTTACTTCCTTCACTTAGGTGGGGTGAACCTGGGCCTTTACTAACAAGCTTCTCCAGTTTCCTCGATCTTAAGTTATTGCTTCCTATGCTTGTTCTCCGGATTGAATTCGAAGGCTCTACAACCCGAAGGATTTCTAGCCATCCGATCTACATGTCCTAGCTATCGTAGACGATCGATGTAGAGCTCGCATGGTTCATTGTTGAATGTGCTCCTCATCCGCTCTAGATAGAGACCTAGTTTCAGGGCCATAATGCTGGACTGGGAGGACCACGGCTTCATACAGAATCTCCTTAGTTGTTCGGGATAGGGCTCTTCTACTCAACTGCCTTCTCAGCCGAAAGAAGCAGGATGTCATTGTCGGAATTCAAGGCGGATTCGAAGTAGGCAAAGTCCCTTACTACCTGGAACTTGAAGCACTAGCGATCGCATCAGTAACAACCTGCTGTGTTCTGGTAGTAGTGGCACAGATTTTTGAAAGATTGTGCCTCCGGAGATGACTTGGGAGTTTCGGACTATCCTTTCAAGTATGATGTTGAAAAGATCAAATGGCAGCACCTCATCTTGTCGAAGTCCATTTTGACATCAAAATAAGTTGATGGACTAGCAAGGGTTCCCCGTTGTTATCCCGTATAAGCGGGTCCTCAGCAGAAATGTCAAACCTAGATATGGCTGTGTACAACTTATCTCCTGAAATATCCAGGGTGGACTTCTTGGGGTTTTCCCAGAATCTGTCGCAGTGTGAACATTTAATGGAGTGAACCCATACTGATGGCAGCTGATCTGGGTGTGGATGAAGGGACTCATCATAGTATGACAGACAAAACCTTGTATGCGATGTTTAGGAGACTAATGCCTCAATGCCTCTGTAATAAGCGCAATTCAAGGGATCTACTTTTTTGGGGATCAGCCGATACCGAGACTCCAATTATCAGACATTCACCCGTCTGACCAAATTTTAGAGATGAGTATGCTCCTTACCAAGTCATCTCCAGCTTCTTTGAGTAATTGTTACTCAGCTCGGCCTGTGACGTGTCCGATCCATCCTATCGGATGGCGGTGGTTTCTGCTTCTAGCGTTGTAGAGCCTCTGCCAATTCTTTGGCTGTATGCGGTCTATTCCGAGGTGCGTTCTCTATGTATAGGTTGGTAGAATTGTCCATATCCAAGGCTTGTAGTAGTCTACACCTAGGCTCCTTAGTGAAGCTTCCTTCTGCAGAAGAGAGTTGGGTAAAAGCAAAAAAGGTGGGCAATGGTTTCTTCTTCTTCTTTATCCATGCAGCTTGTGCAAAAGTGATTTCTCCGGAAGTAACTATGAACCGAGGCACAGAAACGTTCAGCAGTTTACAGGCACTAAAGAATCAATAGAGGTCGATTCGAAAATTAGTCCATACGTTAAGTATGATTCAAAAGGTACGAAGTCTCTACCCTGCGCAGGGATCATGGGTTTGATGTATAGCTGTTGGACTGCTGAGTAGGAAGACCGCAGGTAGGTATCTACTAGAGTGAGTGGTATGGTGTTGTGTAGACAATTATAACTTCTGTTTCACTACCTTTGTCAGACTCACTGATACGAAGAATTGACAATTTGTATGAAGATCTTGGCCTACACCCCTATGAGATCCAATAAGCTTAAGAACTGAAGGCTCTTCAAACGCCACAACTTCTTCGATTAGGTACTGCAAAAGTTTGAAGAAACTTCTGAATTTCATCGAAAAAATCATCTTCAGCGATTGAGCTTATTTCTGGCTAAATGGGTCTGTGAATCCGCAAAATATGCACAATTAGACAGAATGGCAACAAACCTACGTGCTCTTCAAGACACTCCATAGCAACCACAGATACTGACTGCCTCATGGAAATCTAATGTCGGAGGTGTGGTTCGACCTCCTTATTAACCCCAATAGAGTTCGCTATCTTGCGACTAATTTTGGCCAGAATAGGACTGATATGACTCCAGTGATATGTGGTTCCAACAAGATGGTGCCACATGCCACACAGCTAGTCAACCAATCGGTCTATTGAAGGGCAGGTTCGGTAATCCTGTGATCTCCAAAAATGATCCAGTCAAACAGCCATCTACTCTTTGGATTTCTTTTCATGGAATCGCGTTGCCTAAGTCAATGCTATATGCCAACAAACCGAAATTTTTTCCGTCCGATATGTGTAGAAGAGTTCTGTAAATTGGTTCCAAAAAGCGATTGCTCCAAAGCGTGCCCATAGCGTTATATGAACAAACTTGAATTTTTTCTTTAAACGTAACATAAGGGCTCTACCTGGATTCAAATTCCAACCCGATATCTCAATTAGTCTCTGTTTAAGTTAAGTGCGAAATTGTTATGTCCTTATTGAAAAATCCTTCATAAGGATGCTACCAATTGTTCGCTACAGTACACAGGACCTTTCAGGACACAATAGTACACAATTGTTCTGCGAAACAAAGTCTAGTTTTTGGTACTATCTCTAGGATATCTTATTTCCTCCAAATTCAGTCCAAATCCATAGCCGTTTGAACCACAAACTTTGAAATCAAAAACATGAACTTAGGACCTTTCACAACAATCCTATGTCCCAACCACCCAAATGTAGATGTCCTTGAAAGGAAGACATACAAAAAAAAAAACACTTTTTTTAACTTAATTTTCTGGTGACAACAGCTGGCAACATTCGAGTCAGGTCCACAACCCGAAAGGGCCTCCCACATCACGTGCCCCGTTAAAGCATTACGCCTTCGTTGACACAAAACGAGAAAATCTTTTTAAATTCAAATAAAAGTAAAGAAATCAATTACTACTCCATAAAAGTTAACCCAAACATTGTTTTCCAAAAAAAGTTTAGTAAGTCCTTTTAAAAATTCATCATTTTTTCGTGCTAAATCTCCTTTTAGAGCGTACACGGCTCCAATCCTGTGTGAGTGTGTTAACCCCCCAAGAAAAAAAGAAAAAGATGTCCTTAAACTTTCTCTTTGTCATCGTCGACCAGGAAGGAAAAAAAAAAAATTTTTTGACTCCTCTCTGTTGGTTACAAACTGAAGTACTTTACTTCGCTTTAAATGTCGATTTGGTTATAAAGTTTTAGGCTCTGTGCTGACTGACTTTTATTTTATTTCCTTGGTTTTGTGCTGCAAAAAAAAAAAAAACACGAATCTCTCTCCCTACAATGTGTATATGTGTGTGTGTGTAAGGCTAAACCAGGAGAAAAAGCAGATGAATACGAAAAGTCCTCGAATGGGTTGGTTGGCCAGGTTTGAATGACATTTTGCTGTTTCCCTTTTCGCTGGCGGTACGTGAAGCACCAGAAGATTGATTTCGTGTTATGGCTGTTTTATTGTGATACATTTGGGTTCCTTTTTTTCGTTCCTTGTTTTCATTTCAATGTCCTTTATCGTGTTTGGTGTTGTTGTAAGGGATTCGAAATTGGTCGGTTAATTTCATCAGTGCTCGACGTTGCGTGTAGCGTTACACACGATTGCAGAGAACGAGTATTTCAGAATTTGAAGATTAAATATTTGCAGGAGTTCCTGTATTTGCACCCAATTACACCGGAAACAGGAAACCGACAAAAAAAAAGCACACAACTTGGCCGTAATGGGAAGTTGAAAGGTGGATAAGCAAAGGCGAGTGTGTGCCGCCCTTAAGCGTGTAATTTATGGGTCTATCCAGGCGCAGGGAATTGTTTCATGGACACTGGACATAGACGCAGACAAGTCAGGTGAAAGGTTGTTATTTGTATAATTTATGTGGCCCGGTACGCACTGTCAAGCGTTGTCATATGAGTGTAATAAAACCGAAATGGTTTCGAAATGATGAATTAATGATTTTGGAAAACAGAAATCATTTTCGTAACACGTGGCTTACGGGGGGATATTTTCTGGAAAATCATAACCTGCGAAGCGTTTAGGGAATGTGTTGGTTCATTGTATCATAGTTCCTGTAAGTTTAGGGAACATCTTCAGACTGTTGTGCGTAGGCAATAGGTAAGGCATTCAACCATTGTTCCAGGATTCAGGAACATTATACCTGGTTATGCCGTGATCCAGAATGATGCTAGGTTTACCGGCTCTAAGCTAGAAGCTAGGGAGTGTGAAACTGAGTCTAAAGAACGAAATAGCTTGTGCCAATCCTGGTCAAGAAGCTGATTTGGAGGATGAATCTGAAAAGACAGAATGCGTATTAGATATGACCAAGCGGTTTTGGTGAGAGTTAGAGCCTCATACCGAAGGAAGTAAACTTGATTTGCATCGTCAGGACCATCATACTCTATGGAGTGTTTGTATGATGGCCGAAGGAAGAGGGGAAAGATGGACTCTCACAACATTGATGAAGAATCGGAGATGGGGATCCATTGGCAGACGCCACCTCTCAATCACGCAGCTCATCTAGAACAACTCGTGATTGTCTTTCAGGCCGAGATTTCTACAATATTTAAGGGCACGGAGCTAATACTCAGTACCGGAACTCAACACAACTGCTAGGAACTAGGAAACCCAAGAGCCAACTCGATACTGGTGAAAGAAAGCAAAAAAAACTCGATGTCTTTAGAAGGTCCTCCCTCATTTGAGTACCTGGTCACAGTAATATACCAGGAAGCGACGCCGCGGATGAACAACCGGGAAAAGGGGGCAAAAAGTACGCATACGCCTACGATTGGAACAAGAGGAGTTGCCTTAAAGTTTGTTAAAACTGCATACAGCAGTTCGTTCGGCAAAAAAAAGTCAGGCAAAGAGAGGACTCGATTCAGGAAGAAGAGAATTAACGTGGATGGTTAGTCTATACACTGGACACATCAACCTAACCGGCTGGGACTAGTGATATCAAGCATCTATTCAGGATGCACCTAACCAGGATCAAAAACGTTTGACTACCAGATGGTGGCCGTGTATGTGGTGGACTGAAACCCCAAGTTCTTTCATTTAGATCCCTGCTGGTGCATATGGTCTTAGTGGTTCGCTCTGTGGCTGATTGGGTATAGGAATAGTCGCTGGTCTAGCATTATGCCGAAATCTCAAATTTGGATGATTAGAGCCTCGGAACTGACCCGTATAGTTTTGTTTAAAGGGCACTGGAACAGCCTTTCTAGGATTAATGGACTTTCTTGTCGCTGAATAAAATCGGCTTAAATTTAATCTGAGCTAGTCGCATGGTCTCATGGAAAGGTCGGGAATGCTCTACTCAGAGTTGAAGGGCTACAGAAAAAATTTGACAGAAAAAGTTCATTGGGAAAGCTGTGACACTAGGAAGTGGATTCAACGGCAAGATGTATCAAGTAAGCACCATGGTAGATTGAACGGGTTGACTGCAGTCATAGGATTGCAGCTACACTGGGATCCCAACCAATGTGGAACACTCGAACAACATTTGTCCAACAGATTACTTTATGGGACCTTCCTTCAGTTTTCGTGATGAATTCTAGGTGTTAGGGGCCAAGTATCTAGTTCTGTTGAGGCTTAGAGATTCACAGAGTCATGGCGTTTTACTTTTCTCTACCTCTGCATCGCCGCAAAGATCTGAAGAGCTGATTCCCAGTCTTCTAAGGTGGGTCTCCATGGTCAGCTATGGCCTATGAGTGATAGGAGTTCTGTGTTCCTTTCTTTGTTGTATTGAGATTGAAGTAATTTCGAAACACGGCATGTGAGCGGACCCCACCTTCTGTTAGCCATGTTGTGGAAGTTGAAAGTAATTTCATATGTGAGGAGTCTAACGAGACTATCATCAATAGCTCATCGGCCATTCCATTCCTGGAATCTACTAGAACGTAATACTGTGTCTTGAGCCAAGGAATTTGAGTTCATCTTTACACTTCTTGACAAGTTTCGAATTGGTTGTGATGGAAGTGATAGCTGGTTGTTGCTGTTCAGATGGAATAAGTGCTCGGTGATGCCATATATTTCCAATTCGAACACACACTTGCCTTGTTGGGGAGTTTTGTGAACCGCAAAGTTTTAGTTCCTTTGAGACCGTTTATGACCCGTCCATGAATGTGGATAAGGACTATTTGTGCAGCTCCTTCTAGAAGAAAATTTGGGGTAGAGGTATAAAGGGTGATGTAATGCAAAGACGTACATATGTCAACCATCTGGTAATGGTACCCTATGTCCTACATGATAGCTTTTCCACATCACGGTTTGTCTTAAAAGAAAGACGTTTCTTGTGCCCTAAACACCCTAAACTTCTTGAAAATCTACTCGTTAAAGAGGACCTTGTCATCTAACAATTCCCGGCACAAGAATCGGTGAAGCTACGTTGAAAATGTCAGGATCAGCACGATATTTAGGCATACTCTTACGTCTCGTCAGGAAACCTGTATCCTTTGTATCCTTTGACACATGCCGGATGCATTTTCGGTATCATACTGTGCGTCAAATCACCAGTAGTGCACTGGCTTTACATAAAAGTATTGAAACCTTTTTTGATATATGGGTCCATGGTATGGTTCAAGAAAATTGAGAATATATAGAGTCCTTCAAGTTTGCATTGAGATCCTGGTATCGTATTGGACTGACGCGTTGGTGAAAGCATCACTTAAGATAAAGGAAGCCGAATCCTGTTCATCAACATGATCTACATAGGAGGTTCAATATCAGGGCTTCTAACAGACCTAATAGGGTAATTTTACAAGTTTGTAACGAAGGACAACTCCCTGCTGGGCCCTTTGGAATAAATGAAGACCTAAGAACCGAATCGAAGAAAGGATCAGAAAGACGAGCTGAAAAATAAGTGCCTATATCGGGTGGCCCTACAAAAGGGGGCAAGGACCAACAGTTGAAAGTTCATTTGCCTGTTGTTTCTCAGCTAATAAGTTACCAAATTGAAGTTTAAAACTACAAACCAAGCCTTGGTCCAAACCATTGGCCTCGCTGAAGTGTTTTCAATTTGTTGAGCACAATTCGAAAAGAGAAGAACGTCCTGAAAATGCAAGACAAACCGCAAAAGTAAAAGAATATTAAATACGAATACAAACACAGTATAATGGCAACGTTGGCAGTTGGTAGTTGGCCACAACCAGATGTTATTTATTCTTTGTTCCCTGAAACAACTAATTGAAATATATTTTCATTTTACCCTGGCATTCGGTCTGTCCGGTACATCATCGCATCCATCCTGTTGTCTAGTACGTGGAACTGCTTGTTAAATTGAATTTTATTGCTTGTTGTCCTTAGGTCGGAGTGGTTTGCGTCCGGTTTTACCATAAAAAACAATCATTCTTATTTTGTCATCTAAATACACTGTTCGTACATACATACATATGTACTAGTTGCTCCCCGACAGTGGAGTGAGTCTATTCATATTGGGTTCCTTAATATCCTTGAGGTCGCTTTCCATATAAATATGTTTGTAGGTAAGCATGAATTGTTATCCTTGTGTACACAGAAAGGTAACATGGGTTAATATTCATACAATCGTTCAAGCCGACTGTATTTAGACTTATTGCAACATCAATTAGGATCTCCGTTTCCGCTCATCAGTCTTTAGATTAAGCTTAGAATGTATCAAGACAACACTCAAGCCCGTCCACTGTCATGCTCTTGTGTCTTCTTGACGCAGAATAGCTTTAACCAACTTACTACAGCCTACCTCAAGGAAGAGTAGGATTGCTGTCAAGCTAAAGGAAAAATCCTCAGTTTGTCACAGCTAACACTATCATTTCTCCAGCAATCAAGAATATCCATCGAAAGCCGTGTCTAAGGACTGAATCTTCGATGTCCTTTTGAACCATCAAACTACTACTGGCGACGAGAGTTGTTCGTAATAAGTATTGCTCGTCAATAGACGGTTTTTACATCAAATTTTGTTGCGGCACTTAAGGATATTCCCATACAAATTCTGAACAGTGCATCAACTATGTCCTTTAAGTTGCAACCAACCCTACTAAACCAGGACCGAGTGAATCATATGGTACATCTGTTTACGGGGCACTAGATCAAATTGGATCTCGAACCAAAAGTCTATTAGCATCATTTTCTTACCAAGGAGATCGAACAGATTACGTTTGGAAGACAATTTATTGCCAAGGATGTATGGAATTGAAGCGCGGTCCAACTCAGTTAGAGTTTTTCATAGGAGACACGCCCACCTCTATTTGTTTTGGAAACGTTTGCCAAAAAGTGTCCTAAACGACCTCCTTATGTCAGTATGAAAGGAATAGGTCCTACAAACTCCTACTGAAACCAAGCTCTGCTAAACAACGCGTGGTAGATGAGAGATTGGTATTGAGGATCAGGGCAATGCTAATGAATAAAACTCTGGTTGTTGATGCCATAATGTTAGGAGATGTGTCCACAGAGGCTGCCCGTATGGTGGCGTTCCGTCTCCATTGACATGGTGCATGTAGTGCACTCTCTATTGCATACGGGTACTCTCAATGGATGAAGTTGCCATACATGCCTACAGACTGCTTATGCCAACTCGTAGATATCCTTAGACTATTTCGAAGAATAAAGCTCATTCCTGCGTTCGGTCTATTCTCTCACACCTGAGGTTGACTAACCCAGTGCTAAAGGGGGTCACTATCTAGATATCCGGTGAAGCGGAACAGTGATTCTCGATGAGTATCTTCCTTAGGCAAAGTATGTCAGTTTTCTGGCAGTGTAAGGCTGCTTTTGGTAAGACATGGAAAAAAAGTCCTGTGAGTCTATAAGTCGCGTCTCGATTCCATCGGTTGTTTGGTGGAGAACTCTCACGCGTAAGTAGTTGTCTCCAGAGAACGGACGTTTTCGACTGGCTTTCGGGAGTACTCAGGGCTCTGCTTCAGATACTCTACTTGATTTACCCCCCCTTGATACTTTTATCATGATCTGTACATCCAAAGCAAGCTACCGTCTAGATGGAGTGGCTTTTCGTATCATGCACACCAGTATTTCTATGATTTTCCGCGACACATATCCTACAACGCATGGATATGCCGTCTGATGCAATGGTACCGGAACTGCGGATGCTGTCGATGTTCTCTGCGTTCGGAACTGGCCTCACCAAGACGCTGAGCCTGGATTGGGCTGTAGTCGAATTTTTACGAATGTCTAAAACTAGACCACTTCGTTACTCATTACTATCGTAGATCTTTGCTTTCCTAATGGCTACCGACTATATTGGTAAGAATAGGTGGACGGGTCGGAGTATCTGGGTCTTTAGCAACAGCCCAGCTGCACTTAAAGCCTTGCTGAGCACTGCAGTCCGTTTCAAAATAGTTCGAGAATGCAAGAACTCCTAATATTCTGTCGCAAGCAGGACTCTTTGATGAAATTTCAAAGCAAAGCTCAGATGATGATTTATTAGGACCTGCGCTCCTCCTTGTGTGTCTTCTGAAAATGCCTCCATTGGGTCTCCTACAAACAGAATCATACGTGATATGGACTTCGAAGATTCAGGCAGACCAAATGTCGGTAAGGAATCAGCGACATTCTTCCTGACTCTCAGCAGAAAAGGCTGTAGACAACTTACAGGACACTTTCCTTTCTCTAAGCGGCTTGGTGGGCTAGACTTAAAGGGCACTTGAAGCCTCACAGATGCTTGTGGAGAGGGCGACAGTACTCCGCAATAACTCCTTTAATTTTCGGTGCTGATGTGGTGAGTCTTGACAGTGTAAACTCCTCATCGCTGAAATTCATTCTCAGCTTTTTACGGAATTCGAAGTTGGTTCCTGGTACCAGTTGCGTCTGAGTCCTTTGTGATGCAGTTCCTAGCTCAACAATACAAAAGCGTACTTGGATGCAAGGCGTTGAGTATAAAGTATCTACATATAGGTATTGCTCGATGCTCACTCCAGCTTGCAGGATTACCACAACATTTGCGGGTTTATGTAGATGTAGTCCTGAAAATCCTTCCAATTTTACTTACCCAAGGCACTTCCATTGCAAAATAAAGGAACACAATTCTAGTTTCTTATGAAATTTAAAAATCGCTTTATTATTATTATTACCTTCGTTTATATAAACTCTAATTAGATCTAAATAACAATTGAATATAGTACATATGTTACAAACGGCCACACACCCGACTATCATGACGGCAGCAGGAGTTTTATTATTTTGATAAAACACATGATATG
Organism: Xylota segnis; assembly: GCA_963583995.1. NCBI lineage: Eukaryota > Metazoa > Arthropoda > Insecta > Diptera > Syrphidae > Xylota > Xylota segnis. The sequence goes on from OY757239.1 coordinate 50,270,317, forward strand.
GGCGAAGGACATCGACGGGCTGTTCACGCTCCCATGCCATCCACCTCTGCTGGCGTTGCTCTTCTGCATGGCGGCTGGATTTTCATCTGAAAAATTCCAACAGGACCAAATCGAAAATCCGAATAAATCAAAAAAAAAATTGGGTACACAGAAGGAAGAGCACTGCGTAGGTATATGGGAACTTACCGTTGATTACATGAACCATAACGCTGGCTCCTTCCGCTGTCGTTGGCAAACAAGTGTAGTTACCCGAATCCGCTGTTTGGGCATTCGCGATGCGCAGCCTGTTGTACAAGAATGGAAATCGGATTTGATTAGGACACAACCTCACGGGGAATGTGCAATGTTTGTGCTTCACTTACCTCGATTTAAGGATATCACCTAATTGTGATTCCATGGAGATGCGTCGCGATAGATCGATTGCTGCATCGTTCGGATGCACAACGAATGGTGTGATTATGTACGGTCCCCGATACCAATGTATTGGTCCGATGTCCTGCGATGAGGGTTGCTTCACATGGCACGTTAGTGTGATGGCGCTGCCAACTTTCACATACAAGTCTGCTGGTCCGGATATAATTGCTTTCGAATCGGCTGGCGTAACTGTGGGGAAACAAATACATACATATATCCTGTAGGTACAATGAAAAGGACATGATGAGTATGTGATGGCATTTCAAGACCTAAGTGCCCCTTTAATATAGTCATCCCTTAAGTCTGGGTCTTGTAGTAGGTGTAAAGGACAATCGGAGCTGGTTCTAATCCTTTGACAACAGGTGCTGCCGTGAAAGGCAAACAAATTCATTGTTACATCGACGTGAACAAATGATTACATTCAGGGACCGTGAAACAAGTTAATAAAATGGAAATGTAAACAGCAATTCGCTCCCAAGTGCACGCCAGGCACACAAAGGATTAATATTACTGTCATCATCGCATTGAATCCAACCACGCACAGCACCACGTTGAGATGAGATTGCAGAGGAATCCACCGGCACGGTGCAATGTCACCGGATGACAACACCGTGTTGCCTACCCTCGTTCCAGGACCAAAAAGGGTTTCATTCTGTGTTTTTTTTTTATGACACCATTACGTGCTCATTTCTGCGACACGCGATATGGCGCTTTTAAAGGGGAAACCAGGATCCGTGTGTACTGCTATTAGGTGACCTAATGATTCCGTTTCCTTTTCCGCTAATGTCCTGGAATGAAGCGTATGACTCTTTTTTTTTCGGCACCAGCATCAGTTTAAGGAAAACTTTTTCCCCAATGTGTGCCAGGATTTGTGTAAATTATACGACCGTCGTCCTGGGGATGTGAACTTTTGCTTACCGCTAGCGAATGGGCTAATGGTCATAAAGTTGCGGTATTGTGACAAATGGTCTGTTGTTCTGTGGCTACGACTGTTCCCACGTTTATGATCCAGAAACCATCAATCCCATCCAACAAACTTAACTGCTCGCCAGGCCCAACCCTCGGCCAATCTGGCCAGAGTGCAGGCGCAGACCTGGTGTGTGCCTGAAGTTTGTCGATAACTATTGTCGTCGTCGTCATCCTCATCGTCATCGTCATCGTCGTCGGTCCGAAATGACCCAGTTGGTGCTACTTTCCTGAGGGGATTCTCTGTATTTTTTTTTGCTCTTCCAGCTCTTGGTGATGAAATGGAATCATTACGAACGGATTTCGCTTAGTGCAGTGATTTTGAATGGTCCACCGGACAAGCGATGGTAATTCGGAGAATTATTCCACCACGTTTTGTCATAGTTGTAGAGGTATGGCCATAAATTCAGGCCTTAGGGGTATGTTGTGAAACTAATTTGCTCATGTGGATGGTGGAAAATTGTGGCAATGTTAAGACCCTGTTGGCCGAAATGGCTTGCAGGGTTGGCGTTAATTGGATTTTTCTTATACCCATGGTCTGGCTAATGGTTTGGGTAGTAATGAATATACATTATATCGCAGGATGGGACTATTGACGTACATACATTACGGTGGCGGAGTGAGCTTTGAATTATGCAATGAATTAGGGGTTCAAGGATACGTGGCGAAGTCAAGGAGAGCACTCCACTCAAAATCATTGCCAATCAGCATTAACTAGGCACATACTCGTATAAGCTAAGACAATACAAATCTGAATTAATTGCTGATGATTATTAAGGACCTTTCCTTTCAAGGATGGAGAAAAGGTTTCCGCGAATGTAACCTTGGTGGAGATCGGACTGAGAACAACGGTCAACCTACGCAGGTATTGAGGGAAAAGCATGAAAAAAGATCAAATGCTGGAGTTTGAGCAAATGTTATGGATTCCATAAGCTCAGGACTGATGGAGAGGACGATGATTTCTAATAGACGATGGAGAAGCATACATACATAGTCTACCTCCATCCTAGAGAGTCAGATCATACACACCCATCATAAAAAAAACACTTAAAACAATATCGCAGAGAGAACTGTGTCCTGTGGTACACCAGTATTAGTGAAAATGCCTCAAACTTTGCAGACACGTAAGAGAACCTATTTACTTAAAAGATTGGGTGTCTAAGCTGGGACAAACCTACCAAACATATACAATTGTTGTCCTAAAGACTTTCCTTCTAGCTTAAACACCAAACTGCAGCTGATCCGTTTCAACGTTGAATCCGTGCGTCTTAAGGATTTTATGGTCAAACCTAAGGATCAGCTTTATCAGAGAACGGGCCATGACCAATGGATTGGTCATACTCTCCGAAAAGGTGACAGGTCCATAACTATCCACGCCATGCAATGAAACCCGCTTACTCAGGATGGCAGGATACGCGACTGTCTTCGGACTACGTGGGGCAGAACAGTTGAGAAGGAAGCACAGCAACTGGGATAGAGCTGGGGAGAGCTGAGGCACATTTCCAGAAATCGCTCATGATGGCGCGTAGGCATTATAGAGGCCCTAAGACCCACAAGGGGATACAGGACATAAGTAAAATAAGTTTAGGACTTCTCGCTAATTGCAAGATTCCGCTGGGTGTATGAGTTTGACAATCATATAACAAATAGCGAATAGATTCTCTTTCCTCTTCGTTCATGCACGAGCGACTATCGTTCAGTGTCCTGTCATAACACCAACATCTTTCTGGATATCCACAAACCAATTCAGATATACATAAGATGGAGTCTGATCGTAGTACTGGTAAGCAATACTCAGAGGAGAACTATCATGTTAAGGCAATGCCACCAGGAGGAACAACGAAACACAGAGAGAACCTTTAAATAATCCAGTTAAGGACACATATGAAAGTCTAGACTCCAAAGTGTGGCGAAATACTTGGAATTGAACGCCCAGGTTGGTGCTTTATCCTTTCTTCTGTGGATTTCAGTAGAAAACATCCTGATAGTCTTAAGGAAATCTTCCAATGTACTCTTCTTCGAGTCACTGTATGGTCCCCGAATTCTGGACTACGGGTGACTCACCTCAAAACAGAAGCTAAGGGGGAACTTTAAGGAGCATCCTACGATTGAATTGCAAAATATTTTAGCCTCACTTTAGATTGGGAAGTAAGCTGGAAAGTATAGATCCCACCGACCCTATTATTTGACCAATTTGCACGAGCTTCTGATCGTACTGGCTACGGTCACTTTCTCCTACTGCTACTGCTTTCTCTCCTGGGGACAGTTCAGTCCACGATAAGTTGTAGTTTTCTCTCTGACAAGCTCGATCAGATTATCTCCTTCCACGTCCCAGGATATCATAGTGCTTTTATGGTGAAAACCATGGCGATGAAGGGAGTCTTGTCCTGGCTAAGATGTACTATCAATCAGGGGGCAATCAAAACCTTGGAATCATTCTCGATCCTGGAGATGTTTGAGAAGTTCAACACTCTTTCTATGCTGAGTGACGCACCACAGAGAAATTGCATACCCGGGTACGACCCACAGGATCCTGCCGAAATCGCCGAGGCTATGTGTGCCCCCCGCTACATGCAAACTCTTGCTTTTTCCGAACACTTTTAGTAGTACCAACTGCAGATGAGAAAATCTCTCAAATTTTCAAGATTTTAAGACAGACATGGCCTAGGTTTGACCTGAAACGTAGTGCAGAGTTGGTTCTATAAAACGATTACAGATCAGTCAAGTCATCTATGTTTTCACTGAACACTGTGTGATGGACCAATAGCCCAAATGGCTGGGCTTCTTTTCACACAACGTCTGCAGAAGCTATTGGGAAGATGATGAGTAAGAATCCATTCTGTACCTCCTTGCCGTGCTCTGTCCCATTGAAGACTACCCCATCTAGGAGCTACTTTCTTTGGCAACATAGACCTTTTCAAAAGTTCAAGGTTGGTCCAAGTAATCCTGGGTAGCCACTGCATCCAATGAACCTTTATTGATCCAAGTATACCTGAAAACCTCTGTAATCTATCTGCAAGGAGGTACTGATAGGAAACCTTCACCTGTCCTCGGTCATACCGTGAACCAGACTAGTTGATGATATCATAATCTTCTCAATGCTATCAGGCTTATTACCTTTCTTCTGTAAAAGACCAGAGAATTTCATTACCAAGACTCAGACATACTGAATTTTTGGCACAGAAATGCACTCAAATACCTCTCAAGACTTATGAAATATTCCAGAATAGAATACACCTCCTCCAAAGGAATACGATTCAACGCATTCCTCATGAATTACCCGTCTATCAACCACTCACAGGCTGTTGACAAAACGTGCGAATGTATGAAATTGAGTAGCAGACGTATCCTTGCGTGAATTTATTCAAGCAACAACCAGAGACTCCCTGAGGCAGACTGAATCCAATGCCGGGATTTGATTAAACTTTATCGGTTTTACCAGATTGACTTAGAATTGAAAATCCAATTTATCGCCCTCACTCCGCGACTTGGCTTCTAATGGAATATCCTTGAAGCGAAAGTCACAAAAAAAAAAAGGGAGCGATACCTCACCTCCAAACGAGTCATGTATTGGTGGTCCTTAGTGCAACCATGTGTGTCCATCGAAATTCCCTTTAAGACCAAAGTACCCTAATTGATGACAGTTTCCCCTCTCATAGGATGCCGATTGACCTTCTCCAAATTAAGGCCATCGATCAGAACATAACTTGACCCAGTCAACTAAAAATTTGTCATTTTTCAGAAGCAGACATGAAACATAATTCCCAACAAGTACGTACAAGTGATTTATTTGCCACTAAACCGTGTGCAAGCCATCGATAAAAACAAACAATCACTTGCACCCACTAACATCCTGGCACCGCATTCTTGACTGCCATCATTAATCCAGCTTCAGTTTAATACTTGCAACATCCCCCCTAGGGCCACCAGCCACTTGCTAATCCCCATAAAACATTTCCACAAGCCACACAACCGTAAACATATCTAACCAACGTGTTAGCTGCGCCATGGTTTCCCTCAACTACCACCAGTACCAGCACCAGGACCACCGCCAAAGACAATGACTAATGGACTACGATGGGAGAACTTCCATGTTGTCCCAAAATGCACTCTCTTACCAGATATAGACCAGTGTTTGCCACTCCACGCTACATACCTTGGAGCAGAGTTCTTCGAAACAAAAAAAAAAAAACGAACCCAAGGAGGAAAAAGTAAAACGAAATCTAGGACAATGCTCCTGAGGCTGTACCAACATTACACGGCCAGGACATCTCATCTAACATAAATTCCTGTCCCAGAATATTTTCAGATCATTACCACAAGAACTCTGGCCTAAATGTTTATGGAAGGCTGACTGTAGCCACATAAGCAACTAATGATCACTAGTCAACATTATCCTTGGAACATCCTTCACTCACCTATGACGTTTAGCCGGAATGCCATCGAGATTTTTGGCTCTGTATTCACTTGGCACTCGTAGATTCCACTATCTCGTGGCTGGGCGTATTTCACCTGCAACGACCAATCCTTTGAGTCCTCTGTTCGTATGACCTGTTAAAGAGACACGAAAAGGAAGAGAAAACAAAAAACACTATATGAGTTCCATTAAGGATTACTGCGCTGCGCTTCTGGTTCGTCCTTAATTTAAGGCATCTCCCACATGAATATTTATTTATGCAGGCTTCTATCCTTTTCTTTTTTTTTTCTAATTAAGCCAAGGCTCAGGAGTACAGCCAGTGTGTATGAGGATCTTATCAACTATATCCGTACCTTAAAGCGTTCATCTGAAGTGTAAGTCAGTATGCCTGCCGTCAGTATATGCAGATCTCTCTTCCGTATCCAAGACACCTAAAACAACAAAAAAAAAAGGAATTTAGAATACAACCGTAGTGGGTGGCAAGGATGACACTACACATTGCTTTCTTTCTCTTCGTGTTTTACGCGTCATCTTCATCATATCCCCGAAGGGCACATGGTGATAAACATCAGTGTAAAAACGAACCAAAGAGAGAGGGACACACAGAGAGGGAGGTCCTTTTCCCAAAGAAGTTGCTGTGTCCTTCTCGTTTGGAAAATAAGAAAACAAAAGAAAACAGAAAAAAAAAACCATCGAAACACTTAAAAGGAATGAGGAAAAGGAAAAATGAAATTGCAATGCGTTTGGCTTCGAGCAAAGGACACAAAAGGATATGACACACTTCCGTAATACTTACCGACTTGTCACCCAAGTGTTCGACACGACAGTTAATTGCCGCTGTTTGTCCAGCCCTCGCTGTAATGTTCCTCGGCATTCCAAAGTCAAATACGGGTTGTATGCTGGCCAATGAATTAAAGTGCTCCAAGGTGTTGTAATCGTCTGAGGATAAGGCAGTGGGATTATCGTCTCCTAGCGCTGCAAGGATTAAATAAATAAGTATGGAGGTGTACTTCAAACAAACTGTCTCACAAGTTAAATCCACTGAGGGACTTATAACTAATTAATTATATTGCCATCCCCGATGCAATTAGAAATGACTGTTGCAGGGATGGAAGGACGATTGCAGCAATGCACAGCAATGCAGGGGCGGTATTCGCATCCCTCGAGGCGAAAGCTAATTAGGAAAAAACTATTTGGTTTGGTGGAACCCGTTTACAGGATGGGAAATTACAAAAATTAAAGTTTTCAGCAAATGTTTCACTTCATCATCAGCAGAGTTATGGATCGGCACAGGAGCTGCTCCATCTCAGGCGAGATGCACAGAATGCTTTTCAATTTGTCAGACGTACTCAAGTAAAGGCCTTTCCAATAAGGACATAACAATTTTGTACTTAAATAAAACGGAGAATAATTGAGATATCAGGCTAATATTTATTTCAGGTATGGAACACATATATACATTTGAATTCAGAGGTCGATCTTGTTCATATGGCCAGGATGAACACGTTTGTGGCGATCGATTTTTTCGAGTCAATTTTCCAACGCTCTTCCACACATATGGTGGGAACATTGCCAATTTCGTGTTCGATATTGTTAGTGAGCTACTCTAACGTTGTTGGCAATTCAGTTTAAAAGCTACTTTACGTTACCCTATATAAAGATATCCAATGGGGGATAGAGAAATCAGGCCCTTTCTCGAGATTACACGAACTTCCCCTTCAATAGGTCAATTGTTTGATCAGTTGTGCACCATTTGGCACCATCTTGTTGGAACCACTTACCTCTGATGCCAAATGTATCTAATTATGGCCAAAAATTGTGTTTAAAACTGGTTCGATAGCGAACTCATTGCTGAAGATGATTTTTCTATGCTAAGCCCAATCGGAGAAGTTCCCGGACTGGAAATGATCCAAAGGCTTCAGTTCCTAAGTTTGCTTGATCTTGTAATGGTGTAGGCCAGAATTTTTACACAAAATTTGCCACAATGTGAACGTAAGTCCTGTGAACTGCCTAGAATCGACTGATCTAGGTCCTTTTTAAATAAAGTCTTTACAGCTGGATCCTCCTGTGTCGACCACGTCAACACCCTGCGGATCATTATCAATATCGATCGCCACTCCACCTGCTGTTCATCGATTTTGAAAAGGCGTTTGATAGTGTCAATCGGGAATTTATTTGGTGTGCCTTGCGCAGGAGAGGCATTCCTGATTATGATGGTTCACATGTCACGTATTGCACAGAGGAGGCTGTCAGAGGAATTCGAAGTTCAAGGCTGCATACTCTCACCAATACTATTTTTATTGGTGATTAGCGACGTGCTAAATGCGATTAGCTTAACCACCAACCTACGACTGTTACGTTCCAACGATGAATCCGTGCTGCTATATGGATGTGGTACCTGGAGGGTGACTGCCACTATTCGTCAATAGGTGCCTACGTTATATCTTTAGGACTTTCTGGCCAAACCGTATCTCTACCTAAAAACTCTACCAGAGAACGGGCCATGAACCTATAGGTACAACAATATGACGACGAAAGTGGCAGTGGATTGGACATACTCTCCGAAAGGGTGACAGATCCATAGATAACCACGCGATGCAATGGAACCCGCTTACTCAGGATGGCAGGATACGTGGCGCAGAACAGTTGAGAAGGAAGCACGGCAACTGGGAATGAGTTGGGGAGAACTGAAACACATTTCCAGAAACCGCACACGATGGCGCGTAGGCATTGTCAAGGCCCTAGGACCCACAAGGAGATACAGGTAGTATGTATGTCCCTATTGACACAGCCTTCATGAACCCATGTGATGAACTTCCAAAGTATTCCACGTTGGTTTTCTGTGGTTTCTGTACGATTTTGAATGATGATTTCTGTCTGGTATTCTGGAACTCAATGTCTTTTTGATTTGATAAACCTTTCATGTTTCAGCAGGAACATTTCCATTCCAAAGATAGGTGAATCCTGCTAAAATCCTTTGCGAATTCATCGCCTTGCTATCCTGACTTCGAAATAAAAGTCAAACCTATGGCTGGTAGTTCAAAATCGCTGCCTCAGACTAGACTTACTTCTTCCACCCAAGGCATATGCCAAGTCACCAAAAAAAAAAATCCTGAAACCCCATCAAAACCATAGCCTAAGGGCAGAAACAAAGTACACCTTATGTTCCCCTAAAACTTGCATATGTCACATTACTTCGAAAACTTTTACGATTCCAAGGAAGTCCTTCCTCTCAGTCAATCCTATCACACCCCGGCATATAAAGATAACACCATAAAGAAAACTTGTACGCAATCTGGTAACGACTTCCTAGTTGAAACACCAGCAAGATACCATGGCTTCGATATTCCACCCCATTCCGATGCAATTGCTCGTAAAAAAAGTCCATTCTCCTCCTCAGTATATGTAGCAACTGGGGGGAGAACCCCCACCCAGGCCAGAAACTATCAAGTGCGAAGCGAATCACAGCCATTTCGAGGACACTTTAGGGTTTCCAAATCCCAAATCCAACTATCAACACTTTCATCGTCTTTCAGCTCCCCCCCCCCCCTGCCATTGAATTGCCCGCCCATTAGCAAATAAACAGTCGAGAGTCGACTTCAAAATCGATTCGAAAATATCGTACAACACGGAGAATGGGTCAAAACGAGCATTGGCCTACGCAGAGCCCCTAATAGGCTCGTACACGCATTCCATTTAAAGTCACATTAGTGGCCAAAAGCCGCAGACCTTTCACCCCCCGCATGCCTCGACGTGGGAGTAAGCACACTCTGGTGGTCTAGCTGGATGGCATCTCATCGCGGATTCTAATTTCGAATAATTTGCGATGCGATTTCCCAGAAATCAAATTTTCCGTTTTGACAAAAGGAAAAACCGATTATTTTGGTCGTTGGTCTGTTTGCCTTTCTAATGAGGGGCGTGGCATATCCACACGCAGATGTGGAGCAGCCGTATGTGGGAGAACACATCCCAGATAGATGTGTACATGGCAGGCTCAGTCAAATCGATTCAAGGACGGGGAGGCATTCAAAGTCAGCGCAAACCGGGTTCGGTGCGACACGACGGTGGCGATAATCAATTTTTGAACGAATTTCAAGTGTACCCGACGACGACAACGACGATGGGCGGGAGAGTGATTTAAGGAAAGCAAAGTCGAGGGTAGAAAGAAAACATATCAAGGAGCGTGATGAGGGTTGTTTGCTCAACACACCATCACCAGGAGGAAGGGGTGTTTATTTTTTTTCCTTTTTTTTTCATCCATCCCCCCTTGGGGTACTTAAAGGAGATAGACGACGTTTAATGTGATGGGAAACTCAAGCCCGTGGAAATTTGTTTAATTGGTTAGAAAGAGTTTATACAGGCCCCGGCCCGCTGACAGGTGTGGGGGGCGAGTGACATACTGTTGGGGTCGTGTTCCGTGGGTTGTTCTGTCATTTATCGCACCCGAGGACTTGTACACGTTGGGGTTAGTTGAATAATTGTGTCGGTGACAGATGCACGCTATTAGTGACGCCATATGCGGGCTGGCAGTGAAGCGAAGGCAAATCGCTCAACAGACGAGAGCGAATAAACGATTGGGAAACATTAATTTTTTTTTTTTTTTTTTGGCAATCCTCCACATGAAGAGATAATGTCAACATTGTGGATACGATATTTATTTGTTCGAACGTCGATTTGTATCCTTTATCTTCGCTTTGGGGCAACGAAGTCGTGTGACGAGTGTGGGATCTTTGTGCAGTGGAGGTTGACAGATTGGCGTAATCAATTGGAAGATTTCGCACTTGAAAGCTTAATAATTTAGTTGGTAATTTGTCCTGGAGTGGAGGTGAGAGTAGTCCTAGACAAGGGGCGTTCGAAAAAAAAATGCTTACTTTTCAATGGCACGGCGGTGGGTGGTATACACACACATACCTTGACATCGGTTAAGATACCTCGTTAGGCATAAGTTATGTGGATCGGATTAGCCAAGTCCTTGCCTAGCTTCCGCTTTTGAAAAACACTTAATGGATGTTGCAATGTAATCATCCCTTCCAAGATTCTAATTAGAGTCCTTTCTTTGGTATTTTTGTATAAACAGGAGCAGAAAGTCATTAGGACTTACACTACCACTGGTTATATGGATGACTAGGCGATATGTTTTAGTGGTAAGCATCATAGTGCACCAGGCAAGGACTATTCTTTACCAAAAAGAACTGGTCAATCTAGGACCTATCATCATTAAAGGCATTTCAGTGAGGTAAAATTTCTCGGCGGCATCCTTGACATAAGGATTCACTGGAATTCTCAAGTCTATAGCCGAGTGCCTCACTAGGGCCATGTGAGTAAGTAGACGCCTTTACGGCAGAACTTGGGGTCTAAACTGATACGCTGGATGTGTAAGCTGTTGGTGGGGTCCATTACTACGTTTGGTAGCCGACAGTTCTTAAATGCACATCGGAAACAGAGAACTGCCAGAGTCGATATTTCAGGTGGCCTGCTGACCCTGTCTTAATGTAGCATTAGATGCCGTCGTTCGAGCTTACACCACAGCAAACCTTCATTGGGAACACTGTCGTTAGGTGTCCCATTAAGCTGCAGCTAGAGCTGAAGTGCAAAGCAAGTTACCTTGTGGAATGCTTGAATATTCTCGATTCAATTGCAAAAAGAGGCATGGTTTGGACTTTTTCCGACATCGTGGTTAGAGAGCACTGTTTCGGTAGGTTATTTGAGACAGAAATGACGGTCTAACACCGGATCCTAGGGGTGATAATGGTTTTTGGTTCAAAAAAGGAAAGAAAATGAAATCTGAAGTTCGAGCTACTGTCCTTGAACATACATGGTATTCCATGCTGAACTCCAAGCCTTTGAGATCTTTGTTAGGTTAAACTTTGGTAAAAGTATTAAGGACACTTGCATTCCATTCCGTCCAGACAAACAGGCACCAAGGTGCCCTACAATCTCTTCCCAGGGTGATACTCGGATGAGTTCTTGGTCAACAAGAAATTGCAGGCAACGAATCTGCAGATGATCTCGCTGGGGATGGTTCTAAATCGGATGCAGGCTAGTATTATGAAGCCTGTGAGTTTCCTCACAGATCACTGTGGCCTGAGGGTTGCACTCAGATATGGAATCTAGGTTTTGCTCAGAAGATTATGACTCATTCGAGCACATTTTCTTCTATAAATCCTTGGGACTCTAAATGACAACTTTTTTTGAATAACTTTAACTGAACATTCAGTTCGGTACTCCTTACATTCATCCTGTGGAATTTGGGACTCTAATTACCAATCTTTTTGTCTAAGCTTCCGTTGCAGGGACGTCCCTGGAGACTCACATGAAGACACTCTAGGGACATCTCCGGCAATGTGTATTAGAATGCGTTGGTTCCCATAAGCACACTTCTGAACTCTTCTTATTGTTGCGATCCTTCCTTTGTCTGTGCGAGTTCTGTTTGCCTATCTTGTGGCTTGGAAGTTGTCTTTGCCTCTTGGGAAGAGAATTTTTCAATAAGGACATAACAATTTGGTATTTGAATACAAATGGATCCTAAAACTATTTTTATGATTTAGTCACGCCAAAACATCAACCAAGGTCTACAATTTTATCAGCATTTAGAAATTATCTGGGAAAGGTCGCACCTTTAACAGGGCTTACTTCAATTCACGGTCTTGTCAAACAAACACCCTAAAATGGAAATCGGACACCGTGTTTTATGTTTCCAGAAAGGAACTAATCGCCTCTAGTCCTTGATCTATTCTATTACTCTAGAGAAATCAGACAACCTAATGACTAACACATTGCACAACGAAGACATTGTTCAGAAGGACGACAGCTAATACAAAAACTACTGTACTTAGGACTTCACAAACCATTTTCGTATCTTAAAGTTCATTGTTATAGACTTCTTCCTTGCCGAACTCATTTGTTGCTGATAAGTAAGTGAACAAATGATGCCTTAAACTGCACTATAAGCCCGATAAAAGCACACAACTACACCCGTTGCGTACTTTTCAGGACATAAAACCCAAATCGATTTCCAAATTAACCATTAAACCGCAGACAAGCGTCGTAAAATTGCACTAAATTGCGCAATTTCACCTCGATATAACTAACAACAATCGCACGCCGAGCTGTACAGCTCCATATTGTGCCACGACCTTATGTATCCAATTAGGAAGCCATTGCGTGGCACAGAGGACAACGTCACGTATCGGATGCAAAAAAGGATAATGCAAAATAATTTCGAACGTGATGTGATGTTCCATAGCAATTGCCTTCCTTTTTTCTTTTTTTTTTTGTTTGTATGTGTGTAGTGCACATTAAACTACTAAAAGTTTCCTTTAAAAAATAAAATACAAACAGTAGTACAAGGAATAATAAAAAATGCGATCATCCGTGCATAATACTTGCTTAAGATTCTGCTGTAAACAGTTGCCTCCCCAAAGTGCTGGTCCTATAATTCCTTATGCACATCTGTCGAAAGCATAATGTCCTTGGTGAAGTATTTTCTTTCTCTCTACCAAGATGTGGGAAAAACTCCTTACTTTGCATTCAATTTTTAGTCCACAATTCCGAATGGATTTCAAGGACACCATCCCGTAGTGCATTAAGCAAGGAAAAAAAAAAAGGACCAAAAAAATAGGAAAAAACTTGATAAAACTTTGCTGAAAATCTCATGCAAATAGTTGGAGTATAATTTGTGAGATTTATTTCACTGGAAGCTGATCCCCGTAAGGATTTGAGAATTTCCCCTCCACAGCCAGAGGACCTGTGATGGCAATTTGGAAAGTGCCCGTCAGCAGAGTTGCAAAACAAATTTCCAACAAATCAAACTATTAGCCTGACATACGTTCAACTGCACATCCAGACATTTCGGTTCTGACTGTTTTGTAATGGAAATCAAATTGACTTTAAAAGTGTGCGCCGTAATAGACGATAAAACACATTCGAAAATCATAATTCATCCAACAATAGCTGAGCTATAATTTATTTCTCGTCCGTGCAATGAGACGTACAGCTGTTGTGTTGTGTTATGTTGGTGAAACCAAAAAAGCGGACCAAAATTTCTAACAAAACTCTCGTTATTCGTGAAACAAATGGCGCAATAAATCCCTTTCGGGCGATACCAGATTTGAAAGGCAACCAGAGGGGGAGATCCAGTACAAAATACAACACATAGATGGAAAGGACACGGAATGCGTTAATAAAATAAAAACAATTTGTTCGCAATTTCCTTAAAGCGGTGCTTTATCTGATATATGACCGAAAAGTCAATACCCAGTCAGTCTTGTATCTGGGACGACGAGACGTTGCGACACGACCGCAACCCTCTCGTAGAAGATGGGTCAATAAAAATGGTAACGAAGACGTTTCGAAGCACGTCTTCGTTTCGGTGTTGAAATTATTTGAAAACCCTTTTCTATGCAGAAACCGTTTGGCTTTCGAAAATAGTCTCATGCTGGGAGCATGAGGAGCTTCAAAAATTTAAATTGGAAGGCTCCTTGATTTAACATTATCGTCCTTCCGGGAATGTTCAATTTCAGTTCTGAAAAATGGTTAGTTTTGAAGGAGTGATTTGCTCGTCGACAGCAAAGGCAGTTGCAGAGGTCCTGCTGATAAGAAACCATTGATTAAAAAGAAAAATTATCATAAAAGATAAAGCAAGAACTAAAATCTCAGGCCTTTGGCTTCTACCAAGGCCTCATGAAAACGTACACATCTCAAGGCTTCAAAACAATTCACGAGAAGAGGAATACTTTCCAATTTCAGTCTTTTTTGAATAATAAAGGGTTTTTCAATTAGAAATTAACAATTCTGTATTCGAATAAAACATACAATAAAAGGGGATATCGGACTCAAATTTATTTCAATTCTAGCAGGATATTCTGTTTCTGTGCATTATAGGCACAAACGAGCTGAAATAGCTCCTCCGTATGAGTATTGGAAGCAGAAAATTTTTCAGTCCAAAAGAGTGTGAATAAATGGGTCACCTATAGCCCATCGAACCAGCTACGCACATCCTGAAAGTGCCTCTTCTTAGCCCAATTCTAGCAGGATGTTCTGTTTCTGTGCATTGCAAGTACAAACAAGCTGAAATAGCTCCTCCGTATGGGTATTGGAAGCAGAACATTTTTTAGGCCAAAAAAGTGTGAATAAATGGGTCACTTATAGCCCACCGAACCAGCTACGCACATCCTGAAAGTGCCTCTTTTTAGCCCAATTCTAGCAGGATATTCTGTTTCTGTGCATTATAGGCACAAACGAGCTGAAATAGCTCCTCCGTGTGGGTATTGGAAGCAGAAAATTTTTCACTCCAAAAATTTGTGAAAAAATGCGTTACACATACGCCACCGAACCAGCTACGCACATCCTGACTGGACTGACCAGATGTGGCTATAACAACCATCATATGCTCCAAGTAAAGTTCCTTAGGACTTCGTTCTTCTGGTGCAGTACATCATATCTTCTTTGGTCACCATGAGGGGTAGTCGTTTTACTTATCCTTGTCTTGCTTAGGGTCTTGGTTTTTCATGAAATTTGTCGAGAATTTTTGTACATCATGTCCAGTGTCCATATATCAGAAGCAAAGTATGTACTATGCCTGACTACTTACAACCACAAGATCTTTCCTGCAGTTCTAATCAAAATTCCGCAAGGTCCAGCATATTCATGTACCGAACCAACTATGTACAAGAACAACAATAATCCACCCCGGGCAACCTTATTAAAATTATTTTTATATTACACAACGGCTAGACTTTGAATTACAGTCCTAGGAGATATAAATTTCTGGAAGTTTTTCTGTTTCCCTCCAACTATCAAGACTAGAATTTACAAATATCTCCAGGCCATTTCACTCCTCTCCCAAAGTAGCACATAAATCCAGTCGAAACCATCGTACGGAGAAAGAATTTCCCTGAACGTCCAGCAGAAAAATTACAGCTCAAAGGACCAATCCCTTAAAACTTTTAACGACTCAAATGCTCATACAATAACTTTTTTTTTCGATTTTCTTATTTATGGCCAGAAATATAGATTTCTTTTTATTTTTATTGTAATAAGTTCTAATGGCCCGGCCCGCTCATTCCATTCACATTCACATTTTGATTTTCTCATTGAAGCCATCATTATTTCGATATCAATAAAGTTGCTCCACAGGACGAAGTCCCCATCACCTATTTACGGACATGTTGGTGTAAAAAGGATTATTTTTTAGGTCGTAAAGTTTATACGATCAATCGTCTGGACCACCGAAATAAATTTTATTGTGTAGTCAATAAAAATTTACGTTCCTTTGCCTCTCGGCTTTCTTTTTTGCCAACAAAGTGGGTGATGGAGGAGATGTCTGTCCTTTCCGCTGTACATGATGTAAATCATAAACAATGTCGAGGTACAAATCAAAGGAATCCTGCACGTGCCCACAGTTAAGTTGGCCTAAATGACTGCTTTCAAGTTAATGTACAGAATGCAGCTCAATTTTAATTATACACGCACGGGGCGTATACGTAACACTTTTATCCCCATAATTACCCAAGGCACACGCATTTCGTCCTCCTCCCTAAGTCTAGGCTTATTGATTCAACAGAAACACTCCCCGTTACACCAAACTGAACAATATAAAATGTTTTCTTTTTTTTTTCTAAAGCCAGACTGACATTATTGCAATTAAGTGTAATCCTTTAATGGTGCGCCTTCAACTATGTGTACACAGACACGGCAAAAGGAAATAACGAGACGGCAAACAAAACAGAGGAAAAAAAAAACAGTCAAGGTCCTTATACCCCACATCGGCCCGGTGGGACACACATTTAAATAGCGCAATAACTGTCACAGAGAGCATAGTGTGCTCGACAATCTACGCGCTATAATAAAATCCACACCACACATACACCCATAGACAATGGCAGACATGAAAGGCTGATGGCAATTTGTTTAAATTGAGGATATAAAACAATTATTTTCATACTTTTATCTGCCTCAAGTCTTAAAGGCAAACAGTCAGGAAATGATATATTTTTAAACGCTTTATACGGCTTTGTGTGTGTTTATCTGAGACAGGGTCCTCGGCTCTGTCTGTTGTTTTAACTCGGAGGCCTATACGTTGTTCTAAAATGGAATGGAATGCGGGGGAAATTGCTTATTTAAAAGGAGTTCTCTTTAAAAGGATAAAGTTTAGTTTGATAGTGTTTTGTTGATTTTTTCTTATTTTGACAGTTGAAGCTATAAAGTATCTTCTTTCCTTTCCCTTCCCAACCATTTAAGGACATCGTGTATATGTGGACTGAAGGAAAGCTCATTTCAACTGGTCGTAGTATGGAATTTATGATCTGAGAAAAATATCTCCGATTTCAGTATTCGCTGAATGACATCTATAAAACGCGACCTTTGAAACACTCCTACGAAATGGGAAAGAAGGCATCACCACATACCCAACGATTGCCCCCTGCCCTAAGGAGGTATAGCAGAGTTCCTTGTGTACATATGAGAAGAGGGGCATTAAGAATTAATGAACGAAATTTCTATTTTAAGTGGAAAACATGAGTTTTTTTTTTAACCAAATTGGTGCTCTTGGTCGAAAGGATTTGGGTGCCGGAAATGAGATAAAAGTAGCCTCCGCTGTAGAAATTCAAATACACACCGGCAATCACAAGAAGGCGGCAGGATGCTGTGTTACATTGAAAATGGCCATAGGTGTGGGCTTAGGACGCAGTTTATTTCTGACCAAATTCGACGAGATGCCGTAAAAGGACCGAAATAGGAAAAGATTTAATGAAAATAAACATGAAATCGAAAAAGAACTAAACGACAATATATGATACCAATCGATGCAAAGTTTCCTGGAAATCTAGGATCAAGTTTTAGTTGGAACTAGATGAATAGAAAAAACAATTCACTTCACTGCTGTCCTTGACAACTCAATTTTTCTCAAGAAACTTGATAGGAGGTGCGTTAGCAGGACAACTGATACACATTCAATTTGAAATTTCTCAGGAAGAAAACTAGATATTTACACATGTCCCTGACATTATTGGGGAATCTTTCAGCTCAGTAGCTTTTCTTGGACACGTTATCCTGCAATGGCCGGTTGAAGACATCAGTGCCTAATAGGAAATACGAAGAACGATCCTTTTTTTGTACTGCAGTGAATGCTTTAGTGGATATGTCTACATTTCCGATTAACTTCGTATGAAGAGACAGTCATAGGATTCCTGCAAAAGTGAGAAGGACTCTGTGCACTCATGTTGTGTTTAGATGCCTGAGGCAGATACTAATTGAATGAAAATTCAAAAGAATAACATTTTCTTTTTGGCTTTTTTTTTAAAGACCTGTATTTAGTATAGGGAAGTCGATAATTCTATAAGTTCTAGTCACACGACTCTCTGACAAGAATGGTGACGATTGGGTCAGACAGAGCAAGGAGGTTCCGGAAATAGGCACTAGTGACCATAGTGCACCTATCGCGATTCTTATTGAAACTATTAGGGGAACAGACTAAAACCTGAAACATCTCTTCAAAGAATTTGATAATCCTAGTCTTATGGTGTACTTGTCAGGCTCTAGGGAAAGCCTATTACAAGTATCATGTTCACTACTCGAGATGACAGTAGTTTAAGTAGCTTGATTGATGGCCACTGCCAGTCTAAAAGTTTTTTTCAATAAGAACATAACAATTTTGTATTCCAACACAAATGCATTCTTAATCTTTTTTTTAACAATTGGTTAATGTCAAAACCTCAGACAAGATTTACATTTTTATTCTGATCAAGCACGTGAGCAAACAACAATTGGAAATTATTACAAATTACTACCAAAATTCTGAGTCGGTTGTCGGAACTTTGAGAAAATTTACTCCAATTTTTGGTCGTGATATTCGTCCCACTAGACAGGGTTCGTATGCTCTAGGGGATGAGTTCTAGTCAAAATATTGACTATTGAATCTTCCTGTCCTAGTACGATAGCGCACTAGCCAAAGCTCCGAAAATATCGTAGCCGTAAGTGCTCGAGTTCAAAATGAGCCAAATCAGTCGATTTCACGCCATTTACAAGAATAGGGAATCTGTCAGTCCACATTGTGGCAAATTTTGTGTAAAAATCTTGGCCTATACCCATTACAAGATGAAACTAAGTCTAGAACTGAAGTCTCTTGATCATTTGAAGACTGGAACCTTCTCTGGTTATGCCCTGGGAAATTTTAAAGAAAAGCCTTGATTTCATCAAAAAATCATCCTCAACGATGAGGCTCATTTCTGGCTTAATGGCTTCGTTAGTAGCGAAAATATGCGTTATTGGACAGAAACAGAATCAGATGGATATGTGGTTCGAAGAAGATGATGCCACATGCCACACCACAGTTGAAACAATTGAAGTTCGGTAATTCATCTCGAGAAGTGAATCGGTTGGTCTTATCATTTAAAGCAGTTGGATTGCCTAAGCTTAAACCATTGGTTGATGCCAATTAGCCAACTACGTTAAAATTGCCAACGATCCAGCCATACACCCAAGAGATGGGAACATTGTCTCCAAAAAATCTATCGCTGCAAGAGTGTTCATAGCACCTATATCCACGAAATGTCATGCCACACTGAATAGGAATATGTCCACTACACATGGAGTAAATTCAGCTCGATATCTCCATTATTCTGTGTTCTATTTGAGTACACAATTGTTTTGTCCTTATTGAAAAATCCTTTATGTGAAAAGTGTATCACTTAGTAGTAGCCCATCTAACTGATGGAATTCTTTCTGTTCACTTGTTCACTCAAACTTGTTGTAAAATCAAACATTTTTCCCAAAAAAAAAATGTAATTTCTCTTCAATCGTTTCATGTGAAACGATTCAGGACCCTATTCTCACAGTCATGCCTTCAGGAAAGAAAGGTCAATGTAATCTGAGTTATAATAGACATGTTTTTAGAACTAACTACAACTGTCACAAACATTGCCTGATATTTCCGCCCACGATATTGACTTCGAAAGAAGGTAAGGCAAAGGAACTATGCACGAAGGACATTCACCACTCAATATGCAGACCTCACACTTGTGAAATGAGTAAATATCTTCCACAAGATACAATATAAATGTAAATACATCTCCACTCAATCCAACAAACAACACCTTTCCCAGGATAAGATATATGTATGTCTCGCACCTTTGACTTTTAGAATATTCTACAATCTGCGGGACAATTTCTCTTCAAGCAAAGGCCATCCTCTCACGTCGACTGCAACGACAAACTGTCTTAGATTCTTTCCCAGACAATCTCATAGTTTATTCATGCACAGATATCGCGACTCTGTCAATTGAATGCCATAAAACTTGGAATTGGAACTTTTTTATGCGAATTATAGATTCAGTAAAAAATTTATGCTAAATCTGCTTTAATTCAAAAGTTAGTCATACCTAAGTCCGCCATAAATCACAATCATAATACTTTCACATTTCTTTATGAATCCCCAGGCAGCTATTTATTTATCGAATGGTATCCTGACCTTCTAAGTTTATCCTTAGGCAGAGAGATACATACACACACTCAAACGGATTGAAAACATTTTCATAAGACGAAAATAAACAATCAATGCGCATACAATTTGTATTGATTTAGTCTCGTGTAAGTCCGGCAAGGTTCGTAATGTCTCATCGAGTAGAATGGCCCACTTAAGCCGATCATGGCATCTCATCTGATTGCAAATATCTAAAACAACATTTGCCACTTCTGCTCTAATTCCCAATCCCATACAGGACACACACACACACACACACAGGGATATACTGTCATTCAAATGAAGTAATCAATTCCTCTTCTACTCATTATTGTGACGATATTCCCTCCGTCTAAGTGTGTGTACGTGTATCGGCCAAGTCCCAATTAATGACTTTCTGTTGTTGGCTTTGTCCAGATATCACTGAGAAATAACTATAAATTACTTTCCGGTCCATTTGATTTCATCAATAGTTAACGAAAGGGAAAAATAGAAAATGTATCTCGTCCTCTCATTTGGTATTCGCTACATACAGATACTTACACATAAGCATGACAATTGACGGGCATCATCTTTCACTCATTCAGGAATAAGTTAAGGATGTGCTTAAGGAATTACTGCTGTCTTAATTGACTAATACACACATGGTACTTGGTACTGATGTCACCATTGTGCTCTGTGTAGGGCGGCATACATAATTAATATGCGATCGTAACTGGGTCAAGAAAAAAAAGTCGAAAATCCTTCTGCAACGTCGACTATATTTGATTTAGTCGACAAGGAAGCTATGTATCTATAAACCCTTAATCGCCTTACGGCGCAAACCACTGTGATTGTTTCAAATGTCCTTTCCGCAACAGTGGGGCGAAATGGATATAACTCACAACTTGGCATGAAGAGTACCGTGTATGTGCGGATGCCTGGATGAAATCAAAGCAGATGTCAACACAATAATTTATACCGCATTCGTGTCACGTTACTCTGTATCTGGAACACCCACCGTTTCTGTGTTTTTAGGTGCAAAACTTTTGTGTCTGCCAAGACGTAGGTAAGTGTCGAACTGCCTTTTCCTTCTCCATAAAGGACACATAGTCCTTTTTTTTTTGGATAATTTCATCATATTCCATCTATCTTTCTAAATAGTCAGCGCCGCTCGATTTCACAGCCACAGCACACAGTGGTCGACCACAGTCCTCAACTGGCTTTCCAAATGTTGGAACAACTTCATTGTCTACTATGTGCCTTGCCTTTCTATCCCTATTCGCCGAATCTACTTTCGCACAAAATTTGTATTCCTCGGATGGGCAGTAAAAAAAAAAAAACCAAAAATTTGAATATTTCTGCATCCAAATTTTTATTTTTATTTTCTTCTGTACCCCATGGTGGCTTATATGTTCCATTGGCGCACTGCAATGCAGCAGAATACTTTGTTTTCGTTTAGAGGGCGTGTGGCGGTTAGGGCGGTTTTTCCCCACCAAAATGGTTTGGGGGAATCCGGAGAGTGATTTAAACGAAATGAAATTTGTATTCACAGACAAAAAAAATAATAATATTAAGGAGAACATGGAGGGGGAAATAAATAAAACAGAAATTTGTGTTCGCTCTCTCTGGCTGTGTTGACGGAATGCAGGAGCAGTCTATTAGGCCTGGAATTCTGCTACTCGTATCTACTGGTTAATAACTCAGTGGGCTGGTGGAGTTTTTCATTGTTTTTCACTGTTTTTCAGTGTTTTTTTGGTTTCGGGGGGAACAGATGTTCAATGTCTGCAAGTTGGTTTATTAAAATTAAATTTAATTTACTGGCACTGGCAGTGGTAGTGGTACGGCCTCAGCAGTAGATACTATCAGCCAGTTGCGGTGGGGTGTAAGGATTTTTTTTTTTTGGAATTAAGTGGATAATGTGATAAACTCCTAAGGAGATTGAATTATGAAGTGAAATAAGTTGGTGGAACGAAGGGAATAATTTATGAAGTAAAAGAGATTTATAGCAACAGTTAATTGCGAACTGTTTCATTGCGGGGATACATATCTGGGCGTTCAAGAGAAAACTGGAGGAAAATTGTTTGAGTGGTCTATGGTTGGACTAGGACCGACATTTGGCATTTGCAATTATTTGAGTCCTTAATTGAATTTTCTGTGAAAATCGACTTGCACAGCAAGGGAAACATTCTACTACGGCAACGAAGGGACGCTACGAGTGATGATCTCAGAGGTTAGAAGTTCATATTCTGAAAATCTGTACAGACCATCGAATAGGAAGCTATTTCTGAACATCATTAGCACATTGGCTCGCAACTCTGTGTGAGTTTTGGAAACAGAAAATTTTTCAGTTAAAAAATGTGTGAATGAATGGGCTATCCATGGCCCACTGAACCAACTGGCCACATTTTCAAAATTCCATCTCTCAGCAGAATTCTATCAGGATATTCTGTTTCTGTACATCCTGAGCACAAACGACCTTGGCTCGCGACTCTGTGCGAGTATTGGAAACAGAAAATTTTTCAGTCCAAAAATGTGTAAATGAATGGGCTATCCATGGCCCACCGAAACAGCTGGCCACATCTTCAAAATTCCATCTCTCAGCAGAATTCTATCAGGATATTCTGTTTCTGTACATCCTGAGCACAAAAGAGCTCGGCTCGCGACTCTGTGCGAGTATTGGAAACAGAAAATTTTTCAGTTAAAAAATGTGTGAATGAATGGGCTATCCATGGCCCACTGAACCAGCTGGCCACATTTTCAGAATTCCATCTCTCAGCAGAACTCTATCAGGATATTCTGTTTTTGTACATCCTAAGCACAGACGAGCTTGGCTCACGACAATGCATGAGCATTGGAAACAGAAAATTTTTCAGTCAACAAATGTGTGAATGAATGGGCTACTCATGGCCCACTGAACCAGCTGGCCACATCTTCAAAATTCCATCTCTCAACAGAATTCTATCAGGACATTCTGTTTTTGTACATCCTAAGCACAAAAAAGTTTGGCTCACGACTCTGCATGAGCATTGGAAACAGAAAATTTTTCAGTCCAAAAATGTGTAAATGAATGGGCTATCCATGGCCCACCGAACCAGCTGGCCACATCTTCAAAATTCCATCTCTCAGCAGAATTCTATCAAGATATTCTGTTTTTGTACATCCTAAGCACTGACGAGCTTGGCTCGCGAATCTGCATGAGCATTGGAAACAGAAAATTTTTCAGTCCAAAAATGTGTAAATGAATGGGCTATCCATGGCCCACCGAACCAGATACCCACAACTTCAAAATTCCATCTTTTAGCAGAATTCTATCAGGATATTCTGTTTTTGTACATCCTAAGCACAGACGAGCTTGGCTCGCGAATCTGCATGAGCATTGGAAACAGAACATTTTTCAGTCCAAAAATGTGTGAATGAATGGGCTACCCATGGCCCTCTGAACCAGCTGGCGACATCTCCAAAATTCCATCTTATAGCAGAATTCTATCAGGATATTCTGTTTTTGTAAATCCTAAGCACAGACGAGCTTGGCTCGCGAATCTGCATGAGCATTGGAAACAGAACATTTTTCAGTCCAAAAATGTGTAAATGAATGGGCTATCCATGGCCCACCGAACCAGATACCCACAACTTCAAAATTCCATCTTTTAGCAGAATTCTATCAGGATATTCTGTTTTTGTACATCCTAAGCACTGACGAGCTTGGCTCGCGAATCTGCATGAGCATTGGAAACAGAACATTTTTCAGTCCAAAAATGTGTGAATGAATGGGCTATCCATGGCCCACCGAACCAGCTGGCCACATCTTCAAAATTCCATCTCTCAGCAGAATTCTATCAGGATATTCTGTTTTTGTACATCCTAAGCACAAACGACCTGGGCTCGCGACTCTGTGTGGCTATTGGAAACAGAAAATTTTTCAGTCAAAAAATGTGTAAATGAATGGGCTATCCATGGCCCACCGAACCAGATACCCACAACTTCAAAATTCCATCTTTTAGCAGAATTCTATCAGGATATTCTGTTTTTGTACATCCTAAGCACAGACGAGCTTGGCTCGCGAATCTGCATGAGCATTGGAAACAGAACATTTTTCAGTCCAAAAATGTGTGAATGAATGGGCTATCCATGGCCCACCGAACCAGATACCCACAACTTCAAAATTCCATCTTTTAGCAGAATTCTATCAGGATATTCTGTTTTTGTACATCCTAAGCACAGACGAGCTTGGCTCGCGAATCTGCATGAGCATTGGAAACAGAACATTTTTCAGTCCAAAAATGTGTGAATGAATGGGCTACCCATGGCCCTCTGAACCAGCTGGCGACATCTCCAAAATTCCATCTTATAGCAGAATTCTATCAGGATATTCTGTTTTTGTAAATCCTAAGCACAGACGAGCTTGGCTCGCGAATCTGCATGAGCATTGGAAACAGAACATTTTTCAGTCCAAAAATGTGTAAATGAATGGGCTATCCATGGCCCACCGAACCAGATACCCACAACTTCAAAATTCCATCTTTTAGCAGAATTCTATCAGGATATTCTGTTTTTGTACATCCTAAGCACTGACGAGCTTGGCTCGCGAATCTGCATGAGCATTGGAAACAGAACATTTTTCATTCAAAAAATGTGTAAATGAATGGGCTATCCATGGCCCACCGAAACAGCTGGCCACATCTTCAAAATTCCATCTCTCACCAGAATTCTATCAGGATATTCTGTTTTTGTACATCCTAAGCACTGACGAGCTTGGCTCGCGAATCTGCATGAGCATTGGAAACAGAAAATTTTTCAGTCCAAAAATGTGTGAATGAATGGGCTATCCATGGCTCACCGAACCAGCTGGCCACATCTTCAAAATTCCATCTCTCAGCAGAATTCTGTTCGTTACGTCCTTGTGTTTGAGATGTCAAAAAAGGAAACTCGATTTCGCATTTAATTTAAAAGAATATCGATTTGTTTAATTTTGAAACACAGTGAGTGCCCTGACCCCAACTTTCTGCAACTTTTCGCATAAATCCCGAGACATGTTAACAATTAAGCATTCGATGGTTGTGCTGGTCTGCATTGCAGAGAAAAATTTTGGAAAGAAAATTGGAAAACCGTTGAAGTTAAAGTTTTTCCAACCAAAGTCAAACTTTGGTAAGAAATTTGAATAATTTTCAAACATTCTTGAAGCGTGTACGTTTCGATGCTCAAATAACAAGAACTGTCGAAACAAAGGGCGGCTAACTGTATGGATAGATGGGAACCCCAATTGGTGAGGTGGGACGGATGCGTTGAATACCCTTTAACTGCTTTTGAACATTCCTCTGATACCCATGTTCACTGCATGTAGTTGGAAGCTGGACAGCATTGGATGCAGCTGGGCAAACAATTGAATAGCAGACGCCACCATCTGATCTGAATTGTTTTCATAGTGAGTTCGCACTTAGGGTCTAAACGAAAGGTAATGATTGAGCTGTGGGAATATTGTCAGGACATCTATATATGGGGTCTCCAATAAGGACATCAACACTGTGAACAACTGAGATATTGGCCTGTGAACAGTAGGTTCAGGGAAAACTCCCTTCAACCCTCAGGATTTCGGTGGTAATGTCGATAAGCTCTACAACTTTGAATAGCACCCTGGCTTTACATTTCGGTAGGGACTGTCTTCAAATCGCGATTATTTAAGTAAAACATTGTAAGTCCAAAGAACTCGCTCGAAAAGGAACAACTCTTCCAGGATAAAGGCTAACTTTTATACCAAAACTATAACTTAAACTAGATCCTGTTGAGTCCACAAATCTTAAGTGAACAAGTGAGCTCATATGTCCAGTTCCAATAATTTGACCAAATCTAGATTCGAAACTCTAAAAATTTGATTTCTCTGAAGAGAGTGCACATCGACTGCACATCTTAGAGGCAAGCTACAAGGCAGTGTTTTTTTTAAAAAGAGGAAGAATCCATTCCCTAGCTTTAGGTTCATTGCTTCTGCCCAGCTCTCTCTCTCTAGTAGTAGTAAGCAAGAATTAGGAGCCTTCTATTATAACGACGACGTACTTGATTTACAAAATTAGGATATCAAGAATCTCTTACAGATCTTAGAAATGGTTTACCTTCTTCCACTTGGTATCACAATGAACCCATTGGTGGTCCAAGTGTGTTGACGTTCTCTGCTGGCAGCCACTTCAATCACCCAACCAACCCTATGTGTGTCCCAAGACATAACTCAGGTCCACTGCAGTTGTTCCTGATGTCCAGCCTGTCCCAGTCTACAAAAATTAAGGTGTAACAGACACTAATATCATGTATCCTTGCCTTCTGGGCTCTCCAAGCAAGAACACACTTTGATTCGATGTAGGTTTGATAAGCTTATTGCTGGATTCTGGAACACCAATTCATTAAGAAGTATTTCTCGTTACAGAAAGTTAGGCATGTTAGGACAACTATAGGACAGCAAAACTGAAAAACACAACTGAAAGTCAATGGATTTCGAAAAAAAAAAATAAAACATTGCCTTAGCAGAGGGTGCGGTGGCGTATACGTATTTTTTTGTTTTTTTTTCCATAAAGATTTTTTTGTAAAAGCTTGAGGTCATGGACATGGATTTAATTGAGACATTTTTGGCTTTTCAATGTTTCAATACAGTGTTGGCCATATGAGAACCTCAATTGTAATTTCTAAAGGTCACCTTGTCAGTTCAATTTTTGACCACATTTTCGAGTAAATCGCCCTATACATCCTGAACAGGAACCACAATGTCCTCCTCCAAGTAGTCAAGTACTCCTGATTTATTTGCATTGAAGTGGCTCTTCGCATAAGTCCCCTGAGATGATTGGGACATATAGACCGAATGGACACTAACCCTTGAGCCCAGATCCCTCCTGAATCTAACTCGGTGTGACACGGTATTCAAAGCCGACTTGGAGTGCACAACTGAAGGTAGTTATTGAAGAATCAACTTAATTGGGTAGATTTGTTGGTTGAATTGCAGGTTCACTCTAAACTGTAGTATACCACCACCCAAGGAAGTATGTTTCACAAAACATCCTTGGAACAATTTTCATTTCCTTACATATTCCTGTACAAAAAGAAACAGCAACCAATAAATATCTCTAACGAGGCAGTATCTCAGCAAATTTGTATGCAAGATGCACAGACGCAGAATAAAGCATAAGAAACGTCAAGCAATCAATGGCAGAGTACCAGTGGAAGACTGCACCCTTACGAGCAAGAACCGTCTCCGCCATACATGCCATACATTCATTCAAACGTACTCATGAAAATAAGATTTTTACATGATTTTCCACTTGAATCATCCTTTTGTGACACACAGACCACTTACACTAGAACTCCAATGCAGAGAATCAAAAGGACATTTCAAACGAAATGCACTACCTTGCTCCATGAGCAAATAAATATCAAAAGGATCATTGAAACTTGTCAAAAGTTAGTCAAGTCTTACAAGGGAAAAGCATATTCCAATATGTACCTGCAATTTGCAAATATTTTCAAAGTATTAAATTACATATCCTTGCTAGGACCTCGAATTTCACAACATGTTAGTCCAATCAGCAAAAGTCTCGTCATTTCGCATGAAGGCAGCAGCTGTGTCTAGTTATCGATTCATCCTTACACAGGATGTCTTGCATTCTCCCTGTATAAACACATCGTCACCCTTTCACTATAGAAGTCCTGTGGGGATGCTTCAATTTGAAACTAGTTCCATGTCCAGTATTTTTCCGATAACCCCCTCAGTTCCTTCAGATAGAATTGTCCATTTACGGACGGTTGACTGCACCATGATAGTAGATTCATGTTGTTCAACTGCATGTCCTCTCTACTCAGCAAGTGAATCCGTACACATGCCAAGGAATGAATTTTCATTTAAACCTCCAAATGTTAAGCTTGACGCAATTTGTTTAACTTTCCAATTCATCCTGCCGGCCGGCGGCGTCCAGGCGAAGGATACAAAAAAAATGTTTTCCTCTACACTTCTGGCTGGAGGGGCTACTCGATTGTAACCTGTGTTGGCTGCAGTGCTCTGGGCTTGCAAACACCAATCGATGGCAATCCAAACCCACTACCACTACTCGTGATAATATTGACGCTTAGGTGGATTGTTTTGAGAAACGTGGCCTAAAGTGTTTACATTTTTTTTGCTTACCCGTCTATGTACACCTTTCTATCGTATGAGGAGCGATGGTTGGAGTGGAATTGTTCCATAGACTCCGACCAAAATTTCAGGAAAAAAAAGTCGATGGAGGTTCAGATCCATTTACCCAAGAAGAGTCTCCGAAGACTACCACTTTGGTAACCAAATGCTGTGGTTAAGGACAGTGAACCTTAGCGATTGCAGCTCATAGACCTGTCCATGGATTCTGACTGAAAAATAGATGGAATCCTTAGTCTCTAAAGCCAAAACCACAGTAAAGAAATGGCCAGTTACATTCTAATACGGTCACCAAATTTCGACTTGTAAGCTATGGCTGTAATCCCCATCAGATGACGAGGCTGCAGACTCAGCAAGAATATTATCTTTGGTGGTCTGGTTGGAAGGAAAGTACAACCTCCAAGAAGTAGGAACACATTACGGGCACCAACCAAATCGACTATATAGTGGGCGAACGAATCCCTTTTACTAGTAAAAAAAAGAAGTTGGCTCTGCTACCAGAGAACTAAAGAACACCAAGGCCACAGGATCCAATTCCTTATCCGTGGAACTTTTTCAACAAGGACGTGGTCTTTGGTAGGTTAGGTTAGTTAACATATATATCGACCGCCAGGCAGCCATCAAAGCCACCACTTCCAGTACAACGAATTCAAAACTGGTCATTGTGCTCTGCTGGATCCCGGGACATATAGGCTTTCAAGGAAATGAAAGGCCTGATGAGTTAGCGAGACTTACCTCAGAATCAATTGACGTCTCAACGAACCACTCAGTCCTACCGCCGATTAGCCTCAACGGACTTCCACAACATGGCCAATGCTAGATGGAGCGGACTCTCCTCCTGCTGTATTTCGAGGCTACTTTGGGCCCAATATTACGAAAAAAGGACCAGGGAGCTCCTGTCTCTTAATATACCACAGATAATCCTTCTCAGCGTCCTCAAAGACCATAACCCAATGGCTGTCTACCGCAGTAGAATGGGATTCAACGGCTCAGACCTGTACAGTGGCTGTGGCAACACGGAGGTGGAAGAAGACACGACGCACTTCCTCTGCGAATGCCCAAGTCTCAGTCGAATCAGTAGAATCAGACACCAAACTTTGGCGAAAAGATTCTTCGATGAACTCTAGCTTACACTGTCCTAAAATGACTTGGCTTAGGAGGGCCGCTCCCCCCATGGACTAACAAGTTAAAATAATTTTTCAGCTTCATATTCTATCAGGTATCCCACACAGGGAAACACAAAGGATTCCTGGATATCCCAGTAAGACTCCACCCTCTTCATGGTTTTGCAGTCACTTCTACTACAAGCTACTTGTGTACATGTGTCTACTTTAGGGATGTCAAAGATTCATAGTATAGAACTTGAAAGGATATGCATTATGTATGTGGATTGGTGGCGTATACGTAACTTTTTTTCATAATTTTTTTTGGTTGAAAAATTGTCTATTCTCTCTGACATCTAGGAGCGACTTTTGAAAGACTTTTTACATAACATGCACCGGACTTAAGTGTGGAGGAGGAAAGCAGAGCAAAAAGGTGTTTATTTTTTGTAATGTCCTTGCCCTCAAGGGTGTATAACTGCCCATGAATTCGCAGTACTTAATTCCAAACACTCACCCAGACGTTGGTATGCATCTCCTCTGATTCGTAGAGTCTCAGCGCAGCAGGAAGATTCCATACTGCCACTGGGAGACACGTTTCTTCATTAACTTCGCAGTAGGTATCCTGTGGTCGTTGAACCTAAGCCTCCAACACCACATGGATTCGATTAGGAGTGAGAAAATTACCAATTTAGATGATAAAAATCTTTCAAAAGAAATCCACAAACATATTCAAGTCAATAGCTTCGGCTCCATACAGATACCATATATGAATGGCCTAATAGACTACAAATTTATTGTCTGAAAACAGTTCATTAGTTGCTCCTTATTTGCCTACACAAGTGCCACTTCATACATTATACGAGGACACTCACAACACTTACACACAACTTCGTTTAACATATCTATTTCGATGGATGATGGCGTTTCTCCCCCCCAAAAAGGACTCCCATTATCACATTTATTAGGCTTTTTTTTTTCCTTATTTTTCGTCCCAGCAGCAGCCAACAAAATAAGTACCGAAAATTGCTTTGAGCTCTTGAGAATATTTACAAGACCCTTTCAGGCAGACTATACCACAATTATTTGAAAAGAGACAAGAATCTCAATTTTTTTTTTTGTGCCGTCGTTGTTCCCTCAATGATGTCAACTTGTCGCAAAGTTAATAAAAAAGTACTTAAAGAAATCCCAAAGAAAAAAAAGTGAACAAAAATTCCAGGAACTTTCCCCTTCTGCCAAAAAGTTCTATTATTGCCAATTTGGCAGGAGAGAAATTGTTATGTGAATAATCCCTATCTCTAGTCATCGTAGTCCTTGTAGTCGTTGTAGTCGTTGGTGTCGTCGGGCGCGCCCAGTGACCCTTTTCAATTTGAAGCCTTAATTCCCTACAAAATGCCTCCCCATATACTATGTGTAGAGAGTATGGTGGAGTGGATCCTCTGCAGGAACATTAAAAGGAATAAAATCGTGGCCCCCCTCCCGATCTATCCCGAAACACTTTTGGGGATTTAGCATTACATTATCGCACAGGAATACTTGCATAAAATAAAAACGCAAACTTTGTCCAACAATTTCAATTATTTAAATTCAACACGCTCGGCATCCAACTCGGGCAACAAACTTAAGACAAAATACTAAATTAAGCCTCCTTTGTGTATCCCATGCGCCTTGTGTATCTTTGTATCTGCTGTGTTACGAATGTTGCTCTTAATTTCGATTGGAAAGGCATTCTTGCTTTTGGTATTTATCTGCTGTTGGCGGTGCTTTTGTTTGAATTGCCCTTTGGGAGTAGTTGGGTCCGAAGGTGGTAGATCCCTATCCTAGCACCCCATGTCCGAGTCCGTAATCGATCGAGTGCTGCACAGGTACTACAACGATTTTGTGTTTTTTTTTTTGCTTTTATTATCGACTCCAATGAATTCAATGCCAATCCATAGCTCTATTGAATTCCACCCTCCTATTCCTCCAAGGGGTGGGCAATTTTTGGTTTCCGATTCACACTGGGACTAACCACCTGGACCTCCAATGAGATATACTTTTATACCTCTACCAGCTCACCTCAAACCGGCAAGTTAATGAAGTTTCCTCCCTTTCTTCAGAGAATATCCTTAGCCCCCCACCCGTACAGATGGGAAGAAAAAAAAAAACTTTTCCTTCAAATGGGCTCCAATAAAATGTGTTAAAGTGCGCACAGGGACTCCCAGGGAGTAAGCCCATTGCCATTGCCATTTCGTGTACTTATGTAGATTTGTTTCTCATTTTTCTTCCTTTTCGATTGTTTGGATGGAAATTTGCATTTTGTTTTCGAATGAACGAGGGAATGAGGATGGAAATGGCACTGAGTGTGGTGTAATTTAACGTAACATTCATATGGTTCTCGGTGCTCGTCGAATAAAAATTGCCATCGATACAATTTTATGAAATTTAAAATGAAGCCATTGGGGGGGGCGGGAGTTGATGCTGGCGGAACCGGAAGGAAGAAAACAGCCATACCGGGGAGAAAGTTCTCTTCGCCGCAGTGAGTGATATTATGTGAAAAGTTTTTGGACAGCGAACAAATTTAAAATACTGGATTACGGCGTAATATATGGTTCTCTTGATTAAAATGGTTGTAAATCCCAAACGGGCTTTGGAATGGAGGGTGTCATGGTACACGAACTCAAGTAATTACAGTTGGAGAATGCTTTCAATGGATGCGGTGGATGGGGTGGTGGATCCTGAAAGAAATACCTACATGCGTACATAGGGTCGTATATAACGCTGACAGATTTAATCACGAAAAATACTTGTGGCAGAACTAGGTTACCCTAGGCCGTAGTATGTAGTGTGTAAAGTCCCCGAGTAATAGCCTTCCAGGGCTTATTATTACTATATGAAGAAGGGGTATGTTGCACTGCGATCTTTCGATCCACTGCGACCCAGTACTCGGCAGGCTTCCTGTACAGCAAGAAGTGCATCCTTAAAGACGCTGCACGAATCCAAAAGTCGGTAAGACATGGAAATATTGAGGAAATCAGGGAAGACCCCAACTGTAGTCCATTTTTGAATTCATTGACGAAAATTGTTGAAGGGGTACGTGCCCTTATTACAAGTCCTCTCGCATGAGATTCCTGTTGCTAATGCCATATCCGACGGCTGAATTTTGAAAAGCTTTCTCATGGCAGTTGTACTCTCGAATGTTTGTCAGACGCCCGTGAGAGGTGAGCCCGTGAAAGAAATGTTAGGCTTTGTTTAGGTATTGAACTTGGAACCCCTTGCTTTATAGTCCAATGCACTAACCACTTGAGCTACTGCCCCTACAACTTGGCATACAAAATCGTCCCTAGAGCACTGTCTTTAATCCAATTTCCTTTTTAGAATCTGAGGATGAGAGATGGCTTTAGTGACTGTATGTCCCTATCTGATAAGAAGTACAAATATTTCAGCCTTTAAAGCGTCAGTGCCCCCCAAGAACGAGAACTTCATGAAATTTTAATGGACTCATCGTAGAACCTTCTTTAGATATACCTACTTTCCATTTCCCTATCCTAAGAAGGTTATTCTAACTTATTGTGATACATCCTTCTAATCTTCTCCAGTTGTATTGGCTTAGAAGTTTCTTGGCTTGGCTCAGCCTCTGTTTCCTGCTCGAGTTCCACAAGTTTCACTTGAATTTTTCTTTGAGGATATGGTTTCCTATAATACAGCTTGATTCAGGACCTAAAAAGGTTTTATATGACTCCTTTCTTGCTAGGGAGTCGGTCTATTCATTTTCACATGGCCAAGTACACCTTATTTTAGCCATTTTATTGAAAGTGCAGCCTTTCCCATATACGTTTCGACTTAATAACTAAGGAGTCCAGTGCCCTGAAAGCGGCTTGGCTATCTGAGATTATAGCTATGACACAGATGGCAGTCCTTTTGGTCCTAGATCCGAATACTCCTCCTTCAGTTTCTTGTCAGTTCTTGACCTATCTATGTACCACTTTATAGGGGAAATGCTTTCTATTCCTGAGCTTGGTAAGAAAAGAGTTGATCCTTCTAATAATATCATCTCTAAGAAGAGTGGTTTTTTTTTTGAGTATCTCTTCCTATTCCTTCTTTGGCCATGCTTATAGCCATTCTAATTGCATACTCAACCACAAGGTACAGATGGGTCAGTTCGAGTAGTACCTTCACAGCAGTAGTTGTGGGAGTTCTCATGGCCCCTGTAATACAAAGGCATCATAGTCAGGGGCAGAAATGAACCTACTCTGTTTGGTGGTCTATCAAGACCTCGTTTTTGCACAAAATGACATCGCTGGCTAGGATAACTACACAACTACAAGGAAAGCAAAGATGTTCTCGAAAAAATAAGTTCGTGGAGTAAAATTTGCGTCTCAGACTTAATCAAAAAAAAAGAAGGATCCTGAACATAACCATGCGCCAACACTTGGAATTCCTCTCAAGGACTCACTTTTCAATTTAAAATATTATGGAACCGAACGTCATTCACCAAGATTATGATTTGACTTCTAGTTGGATGCCCTTAGTAGAGTCACAAAACACCTTACGAGACCACTTAATTAAAGATTAGAGAGAAGGCTCAGAAAGTTCCTTGGTGTGGAGTCAAAATTCACAATCTATTACGAAATCTAATATGTATTCATGCACTATTCATACTTTGTCCCTAGGTTCTGTTGAATGTCCTACTGCATGACTATGCTTGCTATTTAGTAGTTCTTGCATTAATATGTCCATCAGGCAGTTTTGACTAGAAGCTGCCATTCAATGCCCAAGCATTGCAGTACTTTTCTAGTCATATCTATAGTTGACTGCCATGTCAATTCCTTCGGTAAATATCAAAGCCACAGGCAGGACCGCACAGGACTTAAGAAGAGCCAACTTATTCGCATGTCATACAGATGAGATATTTTGAGACGATCGTACAGCACGTATTCAAAAGATTTGCCTTCGGTTTTTAAATTCTCTTCTACGATCAGGACCTACATCAGGGGCACAAAAAACTTTCCTTAAGATTGTCTTCCTACCAACAAAGTCAAGTGTAGTAAGGGTAGCAGTCTTTTGCTAAGGATCTACGAGATCCATCAGTACACAGACTGAATGCTGTGCTCAAGTACTGATATGCACCAACCGTAGTTACGCTCGAGTCTTTGCCAAAAGTTTTTCCTTTAAAAGCCGATAGGGCGGTACAAGTTCACAAAAGGTGAGCCATAGTTCCTTCCCCTTTCTCGTGACTACATCTTCTACAGAAATAGTAGAAGGGAGCACCCACCTCTAAGGCCAGCCAATACCAAGTGAGTCATCTCATAGTTTTCTTTCAATCGAGCTTTGGCCATATTGGTTTAGACGGGTGATATGTTCTGGTGCTACTCCTTTCTTACTGTATGCCGTATTGCCAACTGCCATGCATGGACAATTTGGTACTGACGACCCCATGAAAGCGGTCGGTACCTTCCTGCCACGGTCTTGGACATCCAGTTTCCAGCTGAGTCTGTGTTTCGTCTAAAAGCTGAAAATCCTCATCGTGGTTAGTACAAAACTGGCTTAAATTTCTCTCAACAATAGGACTGCCTATTACATGTATGTACATATGGCATCTAGTCTAGGTAGCAGCTGGGCTAGCTTAACATAGGGGAGTTCTACAAATGTCCTTTTGAAGGTGAAATGAGAACGCCCACACCGTCGTTCATAAAGTTATTGCCGTCTATTTGCATTCCGTTCCAAGAGTCTGTAGTCAAATATTTGATTTCCCCATAAAACCATGCCCAAGGTTGTCCTTCAAACCGCTTTACAAGGAAACACAATTCAGCCAACAAAGTGGATATAAAATCAGTCATATTGCATAATGATATCATTGGCAAACTTTAGACCAACTTGTCGTCCTGTTATTTCTTAATTACCATAATTGCTGCACAAATAAATAGAAAATGTTGACAAAGGACAAATGAACTGAGACAGCAAGCCGTTGAAACGATTTAGGCATGATTTAATGACCCACTTATTGGAGGAGACCAATTATTATTTTGCCGAATACAAATTAGAAATTATTGCATAACTTTGGAGAGACTGATGCTTTATTGACTTTTCGATTCCGTTTAATGACATTGAGCGGCAGCAGCGAGATATTAAAATTCAATACGTAGCGACTCATTAAATTCGAGGTTTTATTATTGTTCGAGTTGGAGATACATAGCCCACGGGAGGGAGCCATGAATTGCAGTTCTTATTGAGGAGTATTCTCCAATGGGATTCAGAGTGTATTATTTTTGCGGGGCCTTCTGACCTTTACAGAGGGAGATTGGATTTTATTTTATTATTTCGAGTAGAAAGGAAAATCTAGACACTCACGGCTTAGAGGGCAATGAAAAGCAAATTTTTAAGGACAATGCAATGTGATAAAGTATATCGAATGGCTTGCGGGTCCATTTATTTAATTTGAATGTCATGGAGTGGATTGTCCTTGTTTTTTATCTAGGGGTGCCTGAGGATCTGTTGGAATTCATTATGTGTGCCGTCGGTCAATATATTCTTCAGATGTTAGTAGCTCTTCGTGGAGAGGGAGTGTTGGCACCGAATGGAACGTTCTTGGATCATGAGATACTATTTAAAGACTTCTAAGAATCGGTCGTAGGAGTGCTAATGCGTTGAATTCAATATCAGCTTTCTATAAAAATGAATTTAAAAGAACTCCTTTTCCCATCGTAATAGGCCATAAGGGGGATGAGCACAGCCATAGAAGCACCCTCACTTGGATCTCAATGGATCCATCTTCTGTAGGAAGAAAAAGAGAGAACAAGAATTAGTCCAACAGATTAGTCAATGGTAGGAGCAGCCTCCCTAAACCAACCAATTTTTGGGTTGAATTTTAGGGTTTCCTAGGGTTAAGTATGTAGTTCGCAGAGGAAGGGTTTTGTATACTCTACCTCTGTAACGCCACAGCCTGTGCATAGATCTATGTATGTTGCTGATTCCTATTCATCTAAGGTGGATGGCCATTGACTGATACCAATATCAGCAGAGGGCTAGCAGTGATCTGTTAAGTGACAGGAGTTCTCTGGGTCCTTTTGCAAGGAGAGTGCACTTCATCTTGAGTTGGCCTCGTTGTGGAAGTCCAAAGAATTTTCGATTTGAGGGCGTTGAGACTGAGTGATCTGTTGGTAGCTCATACGATTCCGAGTCCAGCTAGACAAGTCTATTTCATTCCTTGGAAGCATATGTGTTCCAAAATCCAGCAGAGCATAATGCTGTTCCTTAAACTGAGAGATTTGAGCTCGTATTTTCACATTTTTACAATGAAGTTGGGGAGTTTTATGGACCATTTGACCACCTGGTGATGGTGCTGTAACCGCTGGATTGTCTAATATGACAAGTATGTCATATTGACTGCAGGAACGATTGATCAAAGTACTTACCATGTATTTATTTCTCAGTTCTTGAGTTGCTGGTGACCGAAACGATAACCAAAGGTCCTTGCTGAGTCTCGCCTTGAGTCTTTCAATATGCAGGCAATCATATTATAATTCAAGAGTCTCCTTATGAGATACACACTAGTACGAAGAACAATTCAAGGCCTATAAACATGAATAGTAGAGTATCGAGGGCTTTTTGTTGAGAATAACCCCGAAGTATCTGACACGGTCCATTATTTGCAGATTTATGCCTTAAGATGGCTCCTTGTGAATGAATAGTTATTAGGTCCGTTCACTTTGCAAGAAGAGACTTCTTTTGCTAAAAAACTTTCTGGGCCTAGACTATTTCTTTCTACACGCTGCCCTTTTTTCACACATTTTTTGGTTGAAAAATTTTCTGTCTCCTACCTACATTTCGATACATCAGCTAAGCTGGTTTGTGCCCCGAATACACCAAAATGGAACGTCTGGCTTGATATGTGTGGTTGGAGGATATACCCAGATTGTGGGTATCAGGAAATGTGGGCTATACACTGCCCTTTTTTCACACATTTTTTGGTTGAAAAATTTTCTGTCTCCTACCTCCATTTCAAGGCATCAGCTAAGCTAGTTTGTGCCCCGAATACACCAAAATGGAACGTCTGGCTTGATAAGTGTGAGTGGAGGATATACCCAGATTGTGGGTATCAGGAAGTGTGGGCTATACACTGCCCTTTTTTCACACATTTTTTGGTTGAAAAATTTTCTGTCTCCTACCTCCATTTCGAGGCAACAGCTAAGCTGGTTTGTGCCCCGAATACACCAAAATGGAACGTCTGGCTTGATATGTGTGGTTGGAGGATATACCCAGATTGTGGGTATCAGGAAGTGTGGGCTATACACTGCCCTTTTTTCACACATTTTTTGGTTGAAACATTTTCTGTCTCCTACCTACATTTCGATACATCAGCTAAGCTGGTTTGTGCCCCGAATACACCAAAATGGAACGTCTGGCTTGATATGTGTGGTTGGAGGATATACCCAGATTGTGGGTATCAGGAAGTGTGGGCTATACACTGCCCTTTTTTCACACATTTTTTGGTTGAAAAATTTTCTGTCTCCTACCTCCATTTCGAGGCATCAGCTAAGCTAGTTTGTGCCCCGAATACACCAAAATGGAACGTCTGGCTTGATATGTGTGATTGGAGGATATACCCAGATTGTGGGTATCAGGAAGTGTGGGCTATACACTGCCCTTTTTTCACACATTTTTTGGTTGAAAAATTTTCTGTCTCCTACCTCCATTTCGAGGCAACAGCTAAGCTGGTTTGTGCCCCGAATACACCAAAATGGAACGTCTGGCTTGATATGTGTGGTTGGAGGATATACCCAGATTGTGGGTATCAGGAAGTGTGGGCTATACACTGCCCTTTTTTCACACATTTTTTGGTTGAAAAATTTTCTGTCTCCTACCTCCATTTCGAGGCAACAGCTAAGCTGGTTTGTGCCCCGAATACACCAAAATGGAACGTCTGGCTTGATATGTGTGATTGGAGGATATACCCAGATTATGGGTATCAGGAAGTGTGGGCTATACACTGCCCTTTTTTCACACATTTTTTGGTTGAAAAATGTTCTGTCTCCTACCTCCATTTCGATATATCAGCTAAGCTAGTTTGTGCCCCGAATACACCAAAACAGAATGTCAGCGTACAGTGATGTTTGTAATACTCCACCTTGGTCAGAACCACTGTATCTGTTTTGTTAAACAGCACCGTCCCTCAGTCTGTAAAAATTGACTCAGAAAATCTATTCGAGGTGGTAATAGCAAAGAAAACAGTCAGTCCTCAGAGTAAGCAGTACAGTCGATGTACCTTGAAGCAAGACTCACGGAATAGCTTGTTGCAACAAGAGAGCTCTGCAGCACGCTAGCTGGAGCATAATGTAATCATGAACTTGGAGCATACGATGTCCACAAGACATCACCTTTGGGTGATGTGGTATAACATGCACGACTGCATGACGGTTATAGGGATGAGGATTGTGTACCACCTTTTTAATGGTTCTGCCTAGATGAGGTTTTCAATTAATGCAAGGTCTAGGGTGACGCAAATGGTGCATCATCTACATAGTATTAGCGTTCTTCTCCTCTTGTTAAAAAAAAAAGAATATTCAAATAAGGACATAACAGTTTCGTACTTAAACAAAACACAGAGTAATTGAGATAATATACTCAAATTTATTTCAGGCAGAGTGCAAATGTTACATTTAAGTATGAAATTCGATCGAGTTAATATAGCGTATTACCCTGGGTGAGGTGACCACTCGACCGGAACATTTCACGAGATTACTCGACTACCGAACTTCTCCTTCAACAGATCAATTATTTGACCAAGTGTGTGGCATGTGGAACCATTTTCGTAGAACCACATATCACTGATATCAAGTCCATCCAATTTTGACTAAAACTAGTCACGATAGCGATTTTACTTATTGAGAAAGCCATTACGACAAAAGTGAGCTCCATCGCTGAAGTTTATTTTTCGATGAAATTCCATTTATTTGCTCAAACTTTTGCCGAGCCCAATTGGAGAAATGTCTATTCTTAAAACCAAATCAAGAGACTTAAGCTCTGCACTTATTTTCTTGTAAGGGTTATGGTTGTGCAAAGTCCCCCACAATGTGGACAGATCCCTGCTTCCTGTGGACAGCTTAAGCACTTACGGCTGCGATTTTCATGGTACTTGGACCGATGCGTTGTCTCACTGGGACAATGTCATTCAATAGTGACTGTTGGCAGTATCTTATCCACTATACCACGCATAGCCTGTCGGGTGAGACAATTATTACGACCGAAAGTTTGAATAAGCGCTCTTAAAGTATTCACAACCAACTCAGAATTCCTGTAAAAATTTCTAATAATTTTGAATATTTGTTTGTTCGTAAACTTAACTTGAATAAAAATGTAGACCTTGGCTAATGTTTCGATATTACCAAATTGTAGAAAAAAGTTTAAGAATCTGTTTGAATTAAAACACAAAATTGTTATGTCCTTATTGAAAAACTCCTAAGCATGACGACTGTTTTAGTTGGGTTAACTTTGAGCTCATCACAGCCATAATTTGACTGTAGGTTCCAAGTTTTGTTATGTTCTAAGCACAACAACAAAGATGACTGAAGAAACAGAAACTTACCCTTCCAGGCTGAGATTGCTCAGCTTATGTCCTTGATCATCAACACGTACTACTCGAACAAAGAAATCTTTATTCGCGAACTGATTTCTAACTCGTCTGATGCCCTAGATAAGATCCGCTATGAGTCCTTAAGAGATCCCCAATCAAATTGATCCCCAATAAGGCCGCTGGCACGTTGACCGTCATCGATACTGGTATCGCCATGACCAAAGCTGATTTGGTCAATAACGTAGGTACCATCGCAAAGTCTGGAACCAAAGCGTTTATATTGCCGCTTCAAGCTGGTGCTGATATCAGTATGATTGGCCAGTTCCATGTTGGTTTCTATTCGGCTCACATTATTGCCGACAGGGTAACAGTCACTTTCAAGCACAAAGATGATGAACAATATCTTTGGGAGTCTTCTGCAGGTGGTTCCTTTACCATCCATCAGGATAATTCTGAATCCCTGCGACGTGGTACCAAAAT
Organism: Xylota segnis; assembly: GCA_963583995.1. Taxonomy (NCBI): domain Eukaryota; kingdom Metazoa; phylum Arthropoda; class Insecta; order Diptera; family Syrphidae; genus Xylota; species Xylota segnis. The sequence goes on from OY757239.1 coordinate 50,310,847, forward strand.
CGTTTTGTACATCAAGGAAGATCAGACTGAGTATTTAGAGGAGAGCAAGATCAAAGAGATTGTCACTAAGCACTCGCACTAAGCACTATTTTCTTTAGGGCATTTAGCATTAGTCTATAGTGGATTCTTCTAGTCACTATCTGTGAAGGTTACAAGAGTCCTTTAACTACCTTCTCACAGCCGGATTCCCTCGGAATTTTGTTAACATCGACTAGGTATACCTAATTGTCGTGAACTTTTCAGAATTCTAGTGTTCTAGTGATGTTCTTGAGTCGTAGAGATACGATTTGATTTGCGTTAACCCTCTTTTATAAAATTCTTGAACCAATTCGGTTCATTTTCTCGACCACAAGCTGGCCATTTGTCCTTCTTGGAGTACTCTATGGCTTATTAGTGTGATAGCAACAAGTGTCGCCAAACTCATCGAATTCATATTATTCCTTTGAGTTCAGTTGAATTGAATGTCTATAGATACTCACACGTGTGACACATCAAGGACACCATTGAAGAGCCACTCCACAGCCAGCTTTTCATTTTGATCCTTAAACGTAAAGCGCCATTCAATTACCCACACAATAACTTATTAGGAGTAAATTACCTTCCAGATACTACCTCGCGACAATTGCTTACTTAATTCCCCGACGACGAACTTTTGTAATAAAAACCTGCTCCTGGCTATTGCTCTCCGACAAATGAAGTTCAAACGTTCACGTAGATGGCTACCAAAACCTCAGGACTCAGAGTATAATTGTGTTGACTATTAGTATTCCAATAGATACTTATCCTCCTCGGAGAAAAAAAAAATTGTTATTTCATGCCTGAAACCAAACCCAGTGGAGCGTAGGTGTTAAAAAGTGGCACAAGTCCGACGACACGACCCGGCAAAGTGAGCCTCCCATAAGGGGATGCCAGGAGTTTCAAATTGAAGTACCTTTCCCAGAATTAGGGATGTTTTAATGAGTTCAAGCGACTGCGTAATAATACCCCTAGGTCCTGCGAACTGCCCCACAATTATTATTTATCGCAAATCGATTCTACTCAAATTCCTTGCACTAATTATTATTAAATTCCTGTTTTAATTAAATTTTAATAAATTTAACAGCCTAACTACGTAGATCCATTGATCTAGGGAAGGAAAAAAAGATGTATCTACCTACACAGCTCGATAGTTGCGAGATACGAGTACACTCACTCATTGGGTTTTATCTCCCCGTTCAGCTACAGTACGAGCTCAATAATATAATTTTATTTATCATTTTGTTTTGTCCTGTTTTGTGCACACTACGCGCCCACTTGAAGTAGGTATCCTGCAAATCATCTCGTAAATTTTTTATTTATTTTAACCATTTAAAGGAAAATCATCCGGAAAAGTGAAAACGTTTAAGCTTCGTGTCCTCCCTCATCCTTAGCCCGGGATACACACGCTTAAAGCAAAGGACGAGCAAAAAGAAAAAAAAAAAAAAACTTCCTTGTCGTCGTCCTAGTCGTCGTAAGAAACGACGTGGCGCCTCATAACAATCCTGCCATTATCCTCGATTGTATTTTCTACTTCCGAAAATTTTTCCTCATTCTCATTCTCATGGTGATTATCGATTTATACTTTCTAGTTGACCTCTTTCGTTTTCCAGTCGCGCGCTATAATTTTTATCGGATTACAATTTACAATCATGATAATGCCAATATTTTGGCAGACTGAGTGTCGTTGGGACTCGGCCGGCATTGTCAACGGGCGAGGATGACATAGTGCTTATTGAAATGAGTTTACAGATGAGAAACATTTCAACAATCAAATTGAATTGCGCAGTCAATTATTATTTTTTCTTTTCTCTTTGTGCGAGAGGAAGGATAATGTTTTAGCAAGGATGCGAGCATCCAAAAGAAATTGGATTGGACACAATGAAAATTACAACTGAAATTGAATTTGCTGTTTGTTTTATGTGAAACTTAGTTGTTGGCGTATTTTTAAGGAACGCTTGACACTAGAGACAATCGAGTTAAGGAAGTCCTTTACTGAAGAAAGCCAAGGATCCAATAAAGCGCCGACAATTTTGAGTCTATCTTCCCTTAGTGCACCAGCAGCAGCACATAGCCGAAGCACGGAGATATGTCAGAAACCAAAGAACACATGACTATTGGTAGAAACCGGTACGTAGGAATGGGGTGACCAGCTTAGAATGATAGAAACACAAATTTAAATAAAACAATAAGGGTGTAAGATATGAAATTAATTCTAACTTTTTTTTGAAGCTACATTCATGCCATAATTTGTGACATAGCATATCATACAAGTGGGCAGCTTGGCTTTGCTGGGAGTGCTTCAAGCGACCGGTCCAATTTTGAATAACTCGGTTTAATATACGCAGCGTTTTTCCCGCAGTAGTGTCTCGAATGTTGGGGTCGAGCTCGTTTAAAGAGGTTATTGGACCAAGGACTTGACGTAGCCCCAGAGAAAATAATCTAGTAGTGTCAAGCAATTCTGTTTGTTGAGATAGTAGCTGACCGAAAAGTGGGCCTCATCCAGCGCCAATTCGCGGCATTGTCTGTGGCTGTCCCGTTTCAATTCTTGCGTCCATTTCCAAAGTAAGCCGAATCCCAATTCAGTTGATCGGTGCCGAATCGACATTTCTGGGTCTTTTTCAATACTGGCCGTTACGGCGTTTTTTTCCTTTCACAGCAAGCCTTATGGTTTCTTCTTCATCCATACACCTTCGACAGAAATCCTGAGCAAGAAAACCCACCCAAATGGCATCCCTACAGTATTCTGTAATGACACCTCTAACGAGCATCCTTTTCTTTATAAGTTGGAGCATTTCTGATCCTGCTTGAGCCAGATCCATCTAGAGATGACCATCGAATATTGGTTGCTTCTACGGCATCGGGCTTAAGCAAGAGGGTAACTGCAAGCGAGACGCTTCCTGAAACTTGTCTTATCCGATTAGATCGGTAGGGTTGTACAATTCTTTGGAATAGCACAGTGTATCGCCACTTTAAGACAATTTTTGAGATAAATGTGAACGATTCCAAGAATTTGACCTCCTTGTCTGCCATGATTTCTGGCGGGAAAACGCTACAATGATTGGGAAGGCGGAAAGAGATATTTGAATCATTGGAGTAAACACCTCCTTCTATTCCTGTTTCGTGCCTATAGACCTCGTGTTTTGTAGCCACGAGTTGTCCTCCCAATCGAGTCCTGAGGAAATGTGTGAAAGTTCTTTTCAAACAAAAGTACCTAGTCTGTGTCTTGTGGGAGGAATTCAAGATTGCTAAGGATATTGAAGAATCATGCCCCTCGATTAAACCACTTCGATATAGGCTTCAATTAGGTAGCTAAATAGGCTTGAAGTAGTATCACAGGATCAGAGAAAGCACGGCCCACTGGTGCTAAGCCATGTGGAAGCAAATTTATTAGTCCCCAGTTCAAAAGAGCCATCCATGCGAGTAAATTTTCGAATACTCACTCCGAACTCTCGAATTTCTGGAAGCCTTCGTTCAGGATCTTTTTGCGTCGACCACATTAAGGCATTGTAATGCACACTATAGAGCAATGCATCGGGTGCAGGTCCCGGTGGCATCAGCTTTTAATGACTTTGAGAAGGCTGTCAGATCTTGAGTTATATGCAATGGTAAGGTGTCAAAAGGTTTTGAATTCCAAAACTGAGTAAGAAAGTGCAGCATACTTTCACTTCTGCTATTCCTTGTGGCCCTTAGGGATATTCTTCGTGCAGCCCTGATGGACAATGATATCGCATTTAAAGCGCTCAGATTTATGGACAGTTGACACCGTTCTTCCTCTGAGAATGGTACCGAATTTGAAGAGCTAGACGTTACAACGTTCTCCCTTCAAGTTGAAAGCAAGTGCTTTCTCAACTTTCAAAATATTTTGTTCAGAATAAGGTTTCATATCACAGAGAGCTACCCAATGACATACAAATGACGTAGTTAGGTTCAAGGACCTTAGAAGTACATGGATCATTTTTCTCCATAAACGTTTCACCATCCCATAAGGCAAACGAATCATTTGTGTGCCGACCCTAAAGTAGCATTATGATCTAGGGAACCGTTCTTATGTTGACGAACTTGTAACAGATACCTCTTCAATGAGTCGATAATAAGGACATCCAAAATACTTGACTACTTGTTTACCTCGCAAACCTACTTGAGGGGTTGCGTAGACTTTAAGCCATATTATTAGAACATCCCCTCCATCATTAACATCACAGACATTGGGGGATCAGATTCTCCTGGTATTTCCGGAAACTTGAATGTCTCCCTTTTTGGAAAAATTACGAAAGAGAGTTAATCTCGACATAGATTCGGGAGAGCCGTTTGAAAATATACAAATCAAATGGGACTCTACGACTTCCTTCTTTTCCATCCACCCAACGTAGATATAAGTACTTAAGATACTTAGTGCTGCCTACAATCCAACAAAGCTGCACGCGATGACTTGAAGCAATTGATTTGGAAAACTCGATCGGAGACCATCAACGTCGCCTACAAGAACTTTTCTGCTACACTGGATATCCTTAATACCGTTTGCCAACAACCAGATTTGGTTGTGGTTTTAAGCCATAAAAGTCCACCATCGAGCAGATTATCACATCTATACCAACTACGTCCATCCCTATGACCATCCGTGCCAAACTTATCCGGTTGTGGGAGATGACAATGGTGATTGGATGCTGTCCCGTAAAAGTCGAGAAATAAATTTAGAAAAGGCGACGAGTTGTCATGTGATTTCTGTAACCTCGTTGTTGAAAGAATTGGGCAGAAGTCTGACGCCACATCTTTCAAAACTTCTTGCAACTTCCTGTATATCCCGACGGAAGAATAAAGAGTTATGTCAGTCGTGCTTTTGTGATCCTTGAGACAGAAAAGCCTAGAATGAGTCTTAAGGTTAGCGAAGTATACGCTGTCAACGAAAAAGGACATGTGTCGGTCACAACGTTACCCACGACAGATATAACTTTGAGGTAGTGAAGGACTTAGCCTACCTGGGATCTGCTATAAGTTCAGTCAATGACACCAGCGCTGAGATGAAATGAAAGTTAACGCTTGACAGTTGTTCGTTCCGTGTGCTAAGAAGGGCACTGTACGCTAAGACCTGATCATTCCATTCCTGGCTTACAGAGCAGAGGCATGTACTGTATCAAGGATGGATGAAGCCATTATAAGTCTGCATAGACGAAAATTGCAGAAACAGATACAACTATGAGTTGTGACCTCGACATAGTCAGAAGAGTTCAAATGCAATGACTTAGATGGCTCGGTCATGTGAGTGGATGGATAGCAATGTTCTTCGAATCCACTCCAAGTGACCAGCCAACTTAGCATACGACACAAAAGGCGGCTAAATAAAGATCAAGCCGCCTGGAGAGTCTTGTTGGTTAAGGCCCAGGACTACGTCGTCGAGCCACCTAGAGAAAGTTGGAATGGATTTCTTATTTAAACAAAACCAAGAATAATTGAGATACCGGTCTGAAAATGATTCCATGAAACGTTGTTCAGTACTGAGCTTCACCACAAAAAAATATATAAATGTTGACTGACGTTCTGACGTTATCAGATTATAACGATAGTTTAAGGTTGTGTTTGTATTTAAGTACGAAATTGTTATGTCCTTATTGAAAACTCCTGTATGAGGCGCACTCAATTGCAACTTCGTTGGATGGTGGGCTTCACGAAGGCACTCCATTTAGAAGTATTTACCGATAATCCTTTACATGATAGGTAATCAGATATTTCGATGTGATTTCTGTGAGTGTGTTTGTCAATCAGGAACCAAACGGAAATCAGAAGAACTTAGCTGGGGTTCGTAAGACGTTGCAACTCATGTTAACTTGCCATGTTTACTACCATTTCTTTGTGACAACTATAAGTGGGCTAATTCCAACTCCACAATCAACGTAGATCAAAACTGAATCATGTTGACTTAATGTTTTTGGGATAAATTGGAAGTTTTCTATCTTAAGCCCGCAGACTATGCGAATAAGGGACTTTAGTTGACCAATTTCTGCAAATTCAAATCCTCTGCTTGACCAAGGAATACACATGTAAGGAAATAATAAGAAGAACTCATAATATAATCATTATACTCATAAAATCCTGAAAGTCCTGTAAAAGTCCAACTAAAAGGAGGTCATACCTACTTTTCCCATAAAGAAACTTTTATTCCTTCCCTTTAGATAAATTTAACCCAGATTTTCTGTTAGCAGTGTGCAAACGATTCGCCATGTCCTCCATACAATACCTTCTCCAATAAACCATGATCCTACTTACTGCACTGGGACTGGGTATCCATTTTCCGTGGAACTACAAGAATCTTAAATTAACTGAAGCACTTGTTCAGTTGAATGGTTCTTTTCCTGATTTTTTCTTGAAATACATTCGCCAACTAGACCATGTCGTGACATATCCCTTTCGCCAAGCAATTTGCCAACAAAACTGTTACGCTCGTGTGTGCACGTTAACTCATTCAATCCGTAAGGATATCAAATAAAGGAAACGTTGATGACACTGCCGCGTGCATAGGTAAATATTTCGCAATCGCTCTCACACTCAATTTACCTTGGAACACACTTTTAAAGTTTGATTCCGAATTGCTTTCTATTTTTAGCGCGCAACACCTCTGCATAATTCACGTTCCACTCGTGCGCGACGAAAGTTTTGAACTCTCAGATTGGTGGTTGCAAAACCCACATAAAAGGACTTCCTGTTTCCAGGAGATGTAAAAACAAATTGTCTCCAACTGAGTGGCGGTCCTGAGTATTACATACGAATAAATGGACCGCATACACTGCGACTGACTCATTAAATATTTACACAGAGCGAAACACCAACCAAATATTTACATAGTCTGAGACAGAGTACTTTAAACTTTTCCCCTCACATACATGAACAGATAAGGACATGGTTTTTCTCTGGCACACACAGAGAGATAGATACTCGTAAAGAAAGCCCTAAATCCAACACAAATCATTGAAATTGAAAAGCGAAAACCCCCCCAAAAAAGAAAAGTAAACAGATTAAGGACGACAATATAATCACCGCTGAAATTAATGACATTGCCATGAGAACACTTCTTGGGCTCAAACGACTCTCGAAAGGCTGGCAAATTCAAAACGCGCGCGTGCATCACACTCCTAGCCTATGTAAGTATCTCAAGCGTTTTAGAAAGGAAAAGGAGCGCGCGCTCCTGAATGTCATTGAAATAAATCAGCGAATAATTTCCCCATCGATTCCGCAATTAAATTCCTAGCCCAAGTCGCAAGGACACTAACGACTTATTATCACGTTCAAGTGAAATACTCCCCGGCCCGGCTCACGTAAAATACTTTTATTGTCTCGTAAAAATGAATTACCAATATATCAGTTCATTAAGCGGATCCTTCGGAATTGCTACTAGATTTTGGTTTTCGATTTATTGGTGTCGTAAATTATATCTACAATTGTAGGAGAAGAGGTCCTGCGGCGCACAATCTTCGACTTGTTCACGCGATTCATAATAGATGAGTTAGAGTGTGGCGGAGATGCGATGTCTTACGAAGGTCGTAATCGTAACGCGTGCATGTCCTTTTCCTTTTCCACTTTCCACTTTCCACTTTCCCCACCGCAACTGCTTATCTACTGCTTAATTCATGTGTAAACAAACGAGAGAACATGATCTATCCACACATGTTCACGATACACTTATACCAACGAGGTCACAAGGATACCCAACCCCCTGCTGCTTTTGTTTGCGGTTCAATCTAACAAAAGTCAATATTTATGGATTTCGCTGAAGGACTCTTAACCGGATAATTGCACGCAATATATAAACAGGACTCTTTTTCTTAGACACTTGTGAAGCGCCGGGGAAATGGGTGCGGCTGGGCGAGACCGTGGCCACCCTCGTCCTGGGGTGTTGAAATTGATGTTAGTGGTGTTCAGTTAATTGCTCTTGAAGGAGCCGACTCGAGAGTTTGAATAACTATTTGCTTTTGTTCTTTTCCACTCTCGGTGGGGGCCGAGGATTCTTATTTTATTCATCGGCTGGTCTGTGTGTGTGTGGGGGGGGGGGGGGCTGCTTAACTGGGGGTAAACTGTAATGAATTGAATGCGGGACGTTTATTTGATATTTAGTTGAATTGTTGTGAGTAATTTGAAAATTTATGACAAATTGCTGCCACTTCGATAGTGGATGAATAAATTTAATTTAATTAATGAGCCTTGAAATGGGTTTAAGTTTTGTTTTTCTGTTTTTGAATAATTGTGGGGATGAATGGCCATAATTGGGTCAGATGTCAGGCTTTGCAGTTTTTAGGTATCTGCTGAAATTAATTGGAAAAATACACAACAGTTCGTTGTAAGCGATGAAAGGAACACCATCTAGTGAGTTAAACTGTGAGAAACCTGTCGAACTGGTAAGATTTTTATGCTTTTCACGATTTTTCAATATGGACATAACAATTTTGTACTTTAAAATAAATTTATTCTTTAACATGTTTTAGGATTTGTGAATGTCAAAACATTAGTATAAACTTACATTCTTATCATGATGAAGTTCATGAACGAGTAACGTTTGGAAGTACTAAAAACTACTCCCGAAATTCTGACTTGGTGGTTGCAAATTTAGAAGCGCTTATACTAATTTTAGATCGTAATAATCGACTTACAAAACAGGCTACAGTGGAAAAGTCCGAGTGAATGCATTCACAATTGATCATTCCTGTGCAAGTGAGACAACGCACTGGTCGAAGTACCAAAAATTTCGCAGGCGTAAGTGATTCAATTCAGAGTGAGCCAAATCAGTCGATAATACAAGAATCGGGAACCCTTCAAGACCCAATTGATTCCAAAACTGAAGTTTCTTGATCTTTGGAGAAATGCCTGAAATTCATCAATAAATCATCTTCATGCTGGCTGGATGAAGCTCAGTTTTGACTTAAAGGCTTTGTCGACAGCTGGTATGTGTGAAAGAGTGATGGAAAATTAGCTGCAAAATAATCGATCGCTGAAAACGTCCTCGCGGTAATCTTATGAACAAGATTGAAAGCATACTTAAAAATAACAAATATACTACTATATATCAAATTAATTTTAAACTTATGTCTCAATTTTTCTGTGTTTTATTTAAGTACACAATTGTTATGTTCTTATTGAAAAATACCATGCATCACCATAATAAGAACTATGCTACCTTAAAAATTTCCGCTAGTCAGGTTCGGAAAGTGGAAAAATTCATCCAGATCCAATGACTTACAGACATAGATACTATCTACTTTGACAGATGACCTTAAAACAATTCTATCGACACTACAAGTAGTAGTGTATCCATAAAAAGTGCCATTTACTTTCAGGAATCCTACTTCTGCCACAAGTTCTAGATAAAGATCATGATTTTTACATACGGACATGACTTCAAAAATAGGCTTTCAAATTTTACCCATTTCCTAGTGCGAAAACCCTTCGGAATCTTTTGTTGATATTGCCAAATAAATCAGGGTCCAGATCCAGGCACCTCTCGCCATCAGCTATGAAAATCAACTCTATCCTCTCTATTGAATAAAACCAATTGAACGTAGTTCAGTCGGTAGGCTCAGTTGGAATCAGTTCGTACCCTTAATCGAGTGGAAGAGCTTCCTTGCTAAACTAGGTAGCAGGTGTTGGATTTACTCCCCGTTTCTCCTTATCTTCGAAACGTCTGCCTAAATCATTGGATTCTTTCTATCCGTCCGACACTATAATATTGTTCACTGCCCCCTCGATAACTAGTAAGAGTTACGCTTTTTCACCATTATAGGCCACAAATTTTCCAATTGGTGCCAGTCCGGGATGTATTCGCTTCACTGATGTTCATTTCCGACCCCATCCTTACCAGAGCATCCATCTTTTCGTTGCCTTCAATATTGCTATGTCCAGGAGCCCTCCAAAGTTTGACTGACATTTCCTAGAACTGCGACAATCAACGAAGATAGTTATATCTGATGGAGACCCATCACAATTCTCTAACAGTTTTTAGGTCTCCTCTATATCCAGACAAAGTATACTGCAAGTCCTTTCATGGGGAAGCCAAATCGATTTTGAACCCCAGTGGTGGAAACCACCTAACTGAGAACATAGGTGTTCAAAAAGAATCTTGACAAAGTGACGTTCCATGATGCTCTTCAATACCAAAGTGGGCTGTCACGAAAAATGAAGTTGACGAAAAATCCAATTACAAACCGTCAACAAGGATTGATACTCAGTATCAGGAGTTCCCACCGAACACCTCTTTAATTGCAAGCTGGGAGGGCACCTTGTCTACTCCTTGTAACTCTTTCCAAATCTCTGTTTTCTTGTGCCCACACTGTACAGAGTGACACTGAATTATAAACTGGATTGAAGGATACCATTGCCTCCTTCAAAAAAAAAAAATTCTTTGATCCTACTTGATGCATACCTTTGATGATGCCTCTAATCGCAGGCTTAGTCTCATCAGTCATACTGTCGAAGAAACCCTTCACCTAATTTAGTGAACAAAAAAAACACCCCTGGAACTCACCCTTAGCATCAGATTTCTGATTTTCTGTAATCTGTAACAACCCTGAGACAGTTGAGCGTTTAATTAGGAGAAAAATGTCAGAACAATGCTTTGACATCGAAAATTAAAACTTTTTCGTAAAATTCGCCAACGAAATCCGCTTTTGTTTTGTTGGCCCAACTTTTCCAAAATTTCGCTCACAATTTGTGGTTCAGAAAAAGTCACCCCAATGATGCTTCACACCAATAATTTGTTTCGCAATACTTTGGAAACATTTTAATTAGATTTACCTGAAGTGGTTTAATAAGCTCATTACCAGATTCCATGGCGTATGTGGAATATTTATCCAAAAAAAACTGGCTGCGGTAACATGTATCTCTGCACTTAACCAAGTTCCTTAAGTACAGCGAAAGGTCAACCCTCTGTCATGGAAGATAAACGTGTTTCCTGGAAATTACCCAAGACCATGCGTGACACACGATCATGTTGGCCCAAAAGTATTTATGACGGCAAATTTCTGAAATTACCCCAACGAATCAACAATATACGATATGGACCTGGCCATCAATCTTGGCCCGAAGTACTGTCGTATGTTAAGTGTAATGTATTGCATTGCTTTTGGGTCTCATTGCATTAATTATTGCAACATATAGACACAAATACATATGTATGGGTAGGTAATTGGTTACCCCCTTCGGAATGTGCCATAATTCAGGAGTACATTATGAGACTGATTATCCTTGTAATTTAATATTTGTCGTATCGTAGTTTGCTTAAGTGTGACTGTTGTGACATAAGCCAATAATTGTGTGCGCCTTGTTGTCTTCCTGTTGGGTGGTCGGACAATGACTAATTATCTGTCATCATGCGACGGGTTCCAGGAAATCGTAGGTATAGCTATCCACTCATTAATAATAAAATCTATCCACATGCGGACAGGATACATTATAAGATGCTGTTCCGGCTTGGGCCAATTATGATTTAGATGGTGGCATCCATTAAGTTTTAGTTTAGATTTATTGATGTGTTTAGCACATGGATTGAGTAAGGTCGATTAAATTCACAGAAGGACCTATTTTATACGACTTGAGAGGATTGGAGACCGTTTTTAATACTTTAAGCCGGATTGAGAGAAAAACAAACACTTAAGTAATTTATTTTTGCCTAATTTGTAATAAATGTGTAGGAGGCGTTGTTCGGGGTCTTGAGATTCAGTCATTTGACGTAAGATGTTATAGAAATTAAGTGCACAACTGGGTCGTAAGGACTTCCACTTTACTCAAGCTTTGCTTTTGGCTACACAAGGTTTGGCATTTTGTATTTGAAATGGTTTCACAGATTTAACTTATATTTGTTTGGTATCGGTCACGGACAGACAGACAGACAGACAGAATTTGCAAACCCACGAACTAAAAATTTTCCAGGAAACCATTACTTGGCCTATAAATGTAGGTGTAATGCACGTAAAATACGGAGAAAGCTTGGGAAGGTTTCCATGATAACGAAGGATAATTGGGATCTGTCAAGTGATTTTGAAAAGGAATTTTATAACAGAGTCCACATAATTGCACAAAGAAAAGCCTTTAAGCCATGAACGCGAAAGCAAAGTATTTTTCAATAAGGACATAACAATTTTGAACTTAAATAAAATATAGACTAATTTAGACATCAAGCTGAAATTTACTTCAAATAAAAAACGCAATGTTGAATTTAAGTATGACATTCGACTTGGCTTATACGACTACTGTGACCACGTTTGCAGTGATCGATTCTTTTGAGGCATTTTTCTACCACACTTCCGCACACATCGGTCAGAATATTGATACTTCTGTGTTCATAATTGTCCTGAGGCCCTCTAGCTTTATTGGCTTATTGCAATAAACCAGTGACTTAACTTAACCTTATGAAATGAACAAAATAGCAAAAAATCGCATGAGAAAGGTGACCATTTAAACGGACCACTTACCAAGTTTACACGATTTCCCAACTTCCGCTTCAATAGATCAATTCTTTGACCATCTGTGTGGCATGTGGTACCATATTGTTGAAACCACATATCACTGAATTCCAGTTCGTCCAATTCTGGCCAAAAATATTTTCCAAACATGTTACGATAGCGTACTCCAATGAGCTCCATCACTAAAAAGGATTTTTCGATAAAATTATACATTTTTTCAAACCTTACTCAGAATAGTTTTGGCGCTTCAAATGATCAATAGACTTCAGTTCTTGAGTTATTTTGATCTTGTTAGCGTGTAGGCCAAATTTTGTTTGCAAAATTCGCCATAATATGGAATTCGAGATGCACAATTGACGTGAAAGGCATGGAAGGGACTGATTTGGTTCAGTTTGAACTAAAGCACTTACGGATGAGTTATTTTCAGCACTTCGTCCGGTGCGTTATTTCACTGGAATAGGAGCATTCAAGAGTGAATATTGTAACCCGAACTTATCCACTATAGCGTCCATAGCCTCTTTGGTGGGACCATCTTTTTGGCCAAAAATTAGCGCTCTTAAAGTTGCAACCACTAACTCAGACATTCAGTAGTAACATTTACAACTTTCCAAACCTTGCTCGTTTGTAAACTTCATTATGATAAAAATGCAGACTTGGGCTGATGTTTTGACATTACCAAATCGTAAAACAAGTTTAAGGATACATTTTTATCAAAGCACAAAATTGTTATGCCTCTACTGAAAAGCCTCTTGAAATTCATACATCCAACTACAAAATCGGACAAAAATGTCAGGATTTTGCTTACTCTATGGACTTCCATCCTGGGTCTTAAATGCCATCAACTGTACCTTTCTGCGTGCCTGTATGTGGACAAATGTGTGGCCTATGACTGCTCTGCATTCAGCCTATAACACCAACTTTACTTTCCCTACCTATTCTGCTATATTTTCTTTCAATCTCCTACCCAACCAGTGGTCATTTAGTACAAGTTCATGATTCTGTGCGATATTAGATATAAATTTTAAAACTCCATTGAAACAGATGGAACTCGAAGGATATTTTGAAAAATTCATTAGGTCTTAGCATACGTCGATCGCTCTTAGAACCCTGTTTAATTTTTGAACAAGCTTCACCCATAGTATTTACGTAGAATCTGCTTTTTTACTGAAGATAATGCAGGACAGCTGCACAGAAGTCGTTGGCTGAAATTTCAAGGCTTATGGCTTGCGTGTATCACAATTAAGTCGTCTTACACTTGCCCAAAGCAGGGCTCATGTAGAGGCGTCTTGTCGTGTCAATGAAGTTCAAGGGTTCGCCTGTTCCTCGAGTTTTGGTGATATCCGAGCGACAGTAACCCAGGGTAGACTCGATACCTCGTTGTTAACCAGCTAGGATCTTATTTTTTATAATACGAGGGCTTTTGTAACTGCCTCCTGTCCGTCAGTGGAAATGATTATCAACCGGAATCCAATGCCATAATTTGGTAGCTTAACAGACATTACAAATAGTCTACCACTTACAGGCTCGCCTATCTTAGACCGGTCTGCGTAAATTTGTCCATAAATTTGACAAAAACTTACTCAAACAAGTCTAGTGACATTTTTGTTAATAAAATTTTGGTTTTCTACTTTCCTATTCCATTGACATTCTGTCACTCACCACCATTCTGTCAAAAAAAAAAGGTCCTTTTTATCAACTCTCGACCCAGTTACATCAAACGCTTACAAGCTCCATTTATTTACATCAAATCAACATAAAATTTTAGTCCTTGTTTCCTATAAAATCGAAAGTCGATAAAACTCCAATATGCTCCAGAAATAGTGACATAAAATTGCATTTAAAAAACATCAAAATAAATAAGCAAATGCCACTGTGTGCACCATCAACCCAACGTCAAAGCTGCTGCAAGCTTTCAATGAGAGTTTTAATGCTGTAAAGGATCCATCTACGTCTTGTACAGTTTTTGTGTGTTAAATTTTCTTTTGTTTACAAAAGCAAACGAGGTACTTTATGTTCTCTATGCAGTTTCCTTTTTTTCTTTACAGTTTGCTGCAGTTCTCCTTTCAGAGGATCATAAAGGAGTTTTGTGCAAGGATGTTGTTGTGTGCTGCGTGTACTAGTCACGAGGAGTTGCGAATTTTTTTTTTTAAAAGAATTAGAATCGGTTTTCGAATCTATGGAATTTTTGGGTAAAATATTCCACATACGCCCCGATTTTTTTTTTTTTTTCAATAAGTGCAGGACTAATGAAGGAAACTTGATTTTCAATTTAATTTGAAGTGAAGGACTCATTGGGGATGGGATGGGCACTGTTTTGATGGGAAAAACTCCCCCAAAAGTTGACCTAATTTTCCGCCCACTTATTTTAACCACTATGAGCCCGGCCCATAGCACTTAGTTAACCCTCACAGTCATTACACTTTAATGATGAAATATATAACACGACTGCCATTAAGTGTGCTGCGAGCACTATACACAGATAAAGTGATTCCTATCAGCGAGGAGCATTTATCATTTTAATATATCCTCATTAGTGGCTCAAGAGGATGCTCTTCATTTACAGCCCAGCACCCGCCAGGTGTTATCATAAAGCGCAAAAATAAAGTCAGCCTCTTGACTGGGTGACTGTGGCTCCATTCAGTTGTGAGCCCTATTCAGTGGCGCCATTCACTGCCTATGTACCTTGTTCAACACTTTTATTTGACACCAGTCCTCGTTTTGAATTACAACGAACAGGAAATTATGCTAATTCCAAAAAGGGAAATCCTTTAGCCCTGTTCCCCTGTACATTCGCCTGGAATACCATTACCAGGAAAGTTTTGTGATATATGCCCTCGAGGCACCCCATGTCGATTTTAATTTACTTAGAAACTGTGTACACATCAACAGAGGAGCGCCGCTGCCGCTGTGCTCTGAAGTGCCTATGTAATGTTTTTTTTTTTTTTTTTTTCTGCAAAGGGTTCTCGGTCTCCATGGTATTTAGATACACTCATCAAAAGGAGAGGAAGAAAAAAAATGGAATTCTTGGGACTTTCATCGACATCGTTTCGTGTTAATCATTTGCTTGAATAAATCCAAGAATAGTAACCAAGAGACCACGCAAAGAGCCTGCCAACGTCCTCGTGATGTTTGGGTTTGTGTGACATGGCTCTGTGAGGTGACGTCTTTCATAAACACTTGCACGCCACATAGAGTATACACATGTTCGTCCCATACACGAGCCAGCAAGGATGGATTTTGAGTGGCATATTTATGGATGTCGCAATCTCGTGTATTTAAATATCATTGCAGGACGTCGTTGACACAATCCTTTTTTTTTTCTTTTTCTTCTTGTTGTGCTTATTCCAACGTTTTTCTCGTGAACAGCATATTTCTGTGACTTTTAAGAACGTGCTAAAAATATGAATATCAACCGAGCAACCGACCTACCGAAGGACCAACCGACCGACCGACAGACAAGCGGCCCATATCCTAGGCATCATCTCCAGCTAGATATCCTTTCCACAACAACACCAACAACAGTGGTAGCAACAAAGCAAAGCAAAGCAAAGCAACATTATCAACACGACAACTCACGTAACATGAATTCATATGTGAATGGTCGGATAGGTGGAGGTGGAGGTGGAGCTGGATATGAAAGTGGGTTGCCTGAGTATCCTGGCACCATTCAGCTGAATAATAGCAAAGTCTGACAGTCATTAAAGCCACATTTCCTTTTAAACACGTTCCCATTAAATCGTAACCGTATAATGCTGAACAGTGACGACAAGTGACGGCTGCCTGTGAACAATAAGAGATTCAGGATATCCAAATCCCCTTCTATACCAAAGAACTGTGCATGTATGTATGTACATGAAAAGGAAACGTTTCCTTTTCTTTCTTTTGAGATGCTGCATAAGAAATCCTGTGCCGTTTGGTCTCATCAAAAATGGCAAACAGGAATCAAATGCAGGAGCTTCGTAGCAACACGTTTGAATGAACAACAGCAGCAGAGGGGATTCCTTCAAATACACTCCCGATAATCATATGTTCCGGTGGAGACCTATACATGTGTATTTGTATTTACAAGGCCACAAGGACGAAACAATGAATACGAAAGGAAACCGAAAATAATAATAATAAACGCTCGTATGTATGCCACACCAACCACAAGTGGCATAACACATTTAATTCGGCCTGGGATTTCGTCCTGCTGAAAGGACGACTTTGTCATCTGAGAGTGAAGGAAGAATCTTTTGTTTTATTTTCTCCTGCTTTCCCCGCATTAGACGAACCATATCCAATTTGACCAGAGGGTCCTAGTTTGTATGAAAAGGATCATGCCGTGGTCCAGGTTGCAGGTTCGTTTTAATTAAGTGACTAAAAATGTTTCCCAGAAAATGAGATGTTTTGCAGCCAACCAACCTCCTTGGTGTTGACGATGTGGAATTAGGTTAGATTCGTACTTGTACTCGTATACAAGTTGTTTTAACCGAAAACTGTAATTTGTAGCAAGGACTTTGCATAAACTAAAGTCAAGGATTATGCAATTTAGTTCATTGTTGTAGCGCCTTGTGAATGTACAGAGAAGCTTTAAACAAATAAAAGGTGCGATTTATGTTCACAAGTGCATGGAGTGTAGGTTAGTTTTTTGTGTATCCTGTGGACCGAGTAAGCCGATTTGTTAGTGTGTAAAGGAAAGGTTTACGGGTGAAATGTAATATTTTTCTTGGAACACTTCAAACGGCCTTAGGAAATTATGTTACGGTAGGATTAATTACATGAGTACGTTTGCGAATGGTTCCTAAGTGTCGTTGGAAATTCTTACCACCTTTGTGGAGAGTAACCCTTTACGAAGGACGTACTATGTCAATAAATAGTTTAAGGTACTTACCTAATGGGGAAAGGAACATGTTATTCACTATAAAGTTCCTTACTCTTCAACGATGCGGGTGGCAAAATGGGTGGGAAGCCTTTCTGTCAACAATTTCTCTCTTTTTAAAGACCACAACTAGGTTAGGTTTAAAGCGAGTGCCAGCTATTGCCAGTACAGACTTGAAATAGGTCCTTTTGTGATACCAGTGGCATCATATAATCCTCTTTATCTACTTGTGAGACCAGGGCTTCCAATGAAGTGTAGTACACTCGGTCTTAATGAAATCACCAGAATCATTTAAAAGGAAAGTACCAAAGTGAAGTCCTCTTTCCTGAGAGAAGCTGGGCAATACTTTGCCCATTCTTCTGGTTCTGCAACACCAAGCCTGGTCGTGTACTTTCCAATTAGACAATGTTCAGTGAAGACACCTATTATATTGTGGATATGGAATCTATTTGGTAAGTAGGTTACCATACTAGCCATACCATGCCCTGAAACTACTTCTAGAACCAGCGATCGGTTAATATAAAGTCCAGGAGCCTATTGATGTTGGCGTTACCCAGGTCACCTAGATAGGTTATCAAAAAAGTGTGAAACCCTCCTCGAGCGGAGAGACCTTGACACGTATGAAGGAGGTGAAGAATGGTTCCTTTTTTCCATCCATGCAGTTTCTACAGATATCCTTAGCGAGGAAGCCCAGCCTAGTTACAGTCCTATCGATAATGCAGTTGGAGCATTTCTAATGCAGCTTGGGCCAGATCTGTCTGGAAATGATAGAGATAGTGCCATTTTCGAAGATTGCCAGGCTTAAGAGGCATGCCGATATCTACCTTATCCGATGAGATCAGATCGGTCCCTGAAATGCCACAGTATGCAGACTCCTAGATGAGGTGAATGTTGGATCTCGTTAAGAGACAGGCCACAATTTTGAGTTGAATGTGACACATTTCAAGGGTTTGATCGGATTCTGTTAAGAGAGATCAAAGTTCCACAGCGTATCGGGACCTGGTTAGATCAAATCTATTTTATCGCTGGACCCATTATGCCACTTGTTCGCTTGAGATTTGTTCTCTCGAGGGCATTCAGCTTTTACTTAAGTTTGCATGTAGCGAATGGAGCTTCATCTGGTACTGTAGTTCCATATCTGGCGACTTCAGTGGATTTTAAGTTCATGGAATACCTCTATGCCCTGGTACTCGACCGTAAATATTAGAGTTGGAATCGATCAGGTAGGGAATTGTCCAATTTTTGGAATTTTTACATCTACACATGCTGCTGGTAAAAAAGTGATATTTGACAAAAAAAAAAAAGCGAAAAATGTTCCACATACGCCCTAATGTTTTTTTTTTTTTCTTCATCTGTTCTGCCAGAGAGACACGATCTCCGAAGCTATTTGTTCAGAACCAGACCACTGTGATAATGCTTTGAGATGGCAATTAGTTAACTTGTACCAGACAAGATCCATTGTCCTACCACGCGATCCGGTTGCTTCTATTACTCATGGAACCAGTAATAATAGAAATATTTTCAAGCTCCTTAAGGAAGTATTCGCCCAGAATCTACTTTCTTGTAGGACAAGTTCAAGGGCAGCTCTAGAGAAAGTGAAATAGTCAACTTTCCTCTTCTTCATCCGTACAGCCATGACAGAAGTCGTTGGACCTACCTAAAGTGACCCGTCAGTAAGCTGACTAGCTGAACTAGGCCTAGTTATATGCCACTAGGCTAGGATACATCCAAAAGCATACGAAAACACCGACTAAATTGACTCTAAATGCAAAGGCGCTAGGACCGAGCAAGATAAATTTAAAAAAAACTCGCCTATGAGACAATGAAGGGATTCTCTTAAAAGAACCTTGAAAGCTTCGACAAAAAACAGATCGTGGCATAGCCAAACACAGTAAGAAAAGAATACGTAAGCAGTACTATCCACTACAAATCGAAAGTATGAAGTTAATAAGCCTACTGGAACGGACTCGATACCTTAAGTAGTCCTCGAAAAAGCCATTAAAATTTAACCAGACATGTCTATATAAAGTGCCTGGCAAAACAAAAGTCCTCTCTGCGTTGGAAATAACAGAAGTTGCTTTTGGAGGTCCAACGAGGAAGATTCAAGTAGTATCGGAAACTGTAGACTACACAAAAAGAGGCTGTGGTTTTGCAAGCTAAGACAGTCTAAGTACGGGCCTAAACTAATCGACTGGACAGATTAGAATAAAATCGCAGATGACAATGTTTCACTAAATATAGTACTGAGTTTGTCAATTTCTTAAGCCCAAAGGACCTGTAAGTGTCGCACTAACATGTGATTCAAAAAGGACACCATCAGATGGCCCACGGATTTTCAGATTGAAACTCAAAAACCAGACTAAAACAGAGAAAAGCCTTTGATTTCTAAACCATCATAGATTTTCGTGGAAAGAGCATTGTATTCTGAAAACTGTATGATTGTGGCCGAAATCAGGACCTCTATTGGGACAATTAATCGAGACGAAGTCTCTGTTAATTGGTTATAGCTTGCAATACACATACTTTATCTGACCACACCAGTTATCATACAAAAATGTATTCTTTTTCTTTAAACTTGTTTCAGGACTCCATTTCTAGTTAGTTTGATCCTGCAGACGCAAGTGATCCAAACGATTGTAAAGCTGATTGACAAGACTCACAATATTTTTTTAATGACTGCGCCCCCTAGGAGTTCTATGGACCAAAACCCTTTGTTCGGTTTCGTGTACTGCGCATTATTATTTTTAAGTTCTGTTGGTGGAAGATTAAGGCTGACTCGGCACCTTCCATTGTCTTCACCCTCTTCTGCGGCGCATCTCCTTTTAAATCTTAAAAAAAACGTAATCAAACCTCACGTTATTCCATATGGCTTAGTCGAAAGTTTGTTTTTTTTTCTCGTTCCTGCCACAAAAACAACCCGCAGACACATTCACTCCAACAAAGGACGAATAACAAAAGTCCAGGCTCAATATTAACAAAAAAAAAAAAGAAAACACAGGAACACATAGAACCCCCCAAACCCAAAGGCCACCGTCGAAGGACACCAAATTTAATATCTCCTGTTTTCAACTACCCACATGTACATACCTAAGCCACATGTGGTACGTGTGATAATGCCACTTGCTTTTTCCTCTCACTAACAGCTCGGTATTTTTTTTTTCGTTTTTTTGTCTAAACTTAGAGCCATTGTCAGAGTGTCCTTGTTACAATGGCGAGACCCAGCAAACTCGGGTAAAGAAAGGTACCACAGCTTTTGTAGTCATTTTCAAAGAAAACTTTAATGAAAAATCTTCAGTTTGTGTTATTGTCAGTGGTGTCGGTCGTCTCTTTTTCACTTTCTCGCTTTTGCTCCTGTACACACTTCACTACCTTTTTGTGTGTCCTTTAGTGGTTTTCATCCTTTGGTTTATCAATGGTGTGAAATTGATATTGTTCCTTCAATGGTGACAGCAAAAATAAACTTTAGAAACCAACATCGTGCAATTAAACGAGAGAAACAACGAAGGATGATAAAAGCAGAATAGAAAAAGGGAAAAATAGTAGAAAAAAAAAAAACTGTTTGAGAATGATGGTGTTTATGGCTGTGGAAAGGATAAAAGATTGCGAGAGTGATAGTGAGAAAATTATTAGAAACTTTAGACTGAAGGATGCAAAGTAACGCTTATTAATGTTTACTCGTAAAAAAATTTTGTGTTTATTCTTCATTATTTGAGGGAACAAAGGACGAACCAGGAAATGAGAAATTAAAGTGGTGCTACTCGTTGAAGAGTTTTTGGATACTCTTTGTAATATGGCTGAGAGGAGAATGGATCTTTTGTTTTTCGACAAATTTTTCACTCAAAAGGATAGAAGGATCCTATAGATATAAAGCAACTGGTTAAGTTGTCTTCTAGTAAAAAACATCTTCTGCATTGACTGGAGAAGACAAGGACTGAGAAGGTAAGGCACAGGTAAAAAAAGAGGTATTGATTCAAAGATCATCCTGGAAGTCAACATCCAAAGAGAAAGAATATGCTTCAAGGATAATGAAACAGTAAATCATTTAAAATTTATCCACCATCATGTAAACTGAATTGTGCACTTTGGTTCTAGGGAAAAGGAACGATGCTCTACAATCAATCCTGTGGAATACATACTACTAATTCTTTTCTCCTAAATTTCATCAAGGTTCGACAGCTCTTGGATGCCTTCGAATGCCTTTCGTTTAGCTTCCATAGGAACAGTGACACAATTTCTCACTTGATTGCATCCAGCAGTCGTCTTGTCAGTGGTTGATAATATGCTATTTTTTTGGAGAAAATTCCAACACATACTCTAAAGATTATATTTAGGGAGACCTTGCTACGAAATCCATGCTCACAAACCATTGATCCTGTCAATTCTACCAGATGCAGCCAAGTGCTGGACGATAGTCAGGAAAGCAGAGTGCAGACAGCAAATTTCAAGGGAAAAATTCTTTGGCGAATAATGGAGGAGATAGAACTGCGAACGCTCTGAACTGTACCAAGTTGTGGATGTAGTCTAAAAATCCAAAACACAGTGGCACCATCATATCAAGCGAATGGACAATAATGCTCTTCAAATCAGAAGCCCCAGAGTATTGCCGTTCTTTCCTTCGCTGTACTGGCCAATTCTTTCCAGCAACTTTTCTACTGTGTCTTACATCCTTACGTCTGTTCCTCTGGGGGCTTGTCGCCTTTCTGTATTAGGATTAGCTGCTACCATTTCAGAGTGAACTTTCCTTCTCTCAGGCATCTCGTATTGAGGTTTGCAAACACATCTACTTAGCAGTTAAATAGCTTCCTTAAGAATGAACTACAAGATCCCATCCATTTCTGTGACTTAATTGCTTGCTGCTTCCAGCGTTTCAGGATTCCTTTTCTATTTCTGGGAGTCATGTACACTGAACCTCTGCTCTCAAAATATCGTGGCTAAAACTGCAGCCAAGCTAAGAGAAATAGAGTTATAGTCTACCAAACTGAGGCCATAACCATTAGGCTAGATCAAATCTTACTGTGCTAGCCCCTAAGTTTTGCAATAAATAGTACAGGAGTAGTGAGAATGTATCAACAGAGTCCATCAAGTCCCTTTGGGGAGATCCTTTACTCAGTACCAGTCCATCAAAATATAAAGAAGCACCCGAACCTGACGATGAATTTATTTCTAAGCCCAATAGAGGCTGAAAATGTCTAATAAAATGGTGATGGATATGAGCTCACAACTGGTCAATGGTAGGATGGAATCCTTATGTCAAATTAAGTTTAACATTGTTGTTGCCATCCTAACTTCGGATTCATTCGAATAGCCTTGGCAATAGCAGACATCCTGAACTGAGAATATCCTAGGACTTCTCTACCTGAGGTCTGACTAAAGTTCTCCAGAGCCACCACCAACTCTGTGAATTACCTCTGCCATTTCAAATCAATATATCCTTATGAATATAAATTTTAAAATTCAAACAAGTAGGAGAACATATCCTACACCCATCGAGACATCAACACGTATATCCATCAGAGATGAGGATAAGTAACACGAGCCAGGGTGGCATTGTCTAACATCACCTGAGCTGCCGGTAACCACTAGAGCAAGTCTTTTCTGCTGTCAATTCAGGCAACCAAGTTAATTGTGCCAGCGCGCCTGTTCTGTCGATTACCATTAATCCCTAGAAAACATCCTGAGTACTTTATAAGATCATGTTAGCTGATACCATACACGCTCTCTTGCCTTTCCGAGATAAATTTCCGTATCCAATTCAATTTGCTTGTGTTTGCCAGAAAGGATCCAAGGAGACATGTGTGTATGACAAATGTCAGTTAAGGACTTAACCATCCCCCTCCTTTCAGCCAAAAAAAAATTAATTTAATTGCATTTTACTGTGAACTCTTCGAGACGCTAACTGGCATCTTCCTCCGAATTCGCTCAATTTGTGATGCTAAAGGCTGTTTTTTTTTTTTTTTTGGGAATGGGAATCCTTCTTCTCTGAAGTGCGTAATTCTTTTAATTGAGGGAGAGCATCAGAACGTGTTCCCAGCCCCCTTCACCGGGTAATTTGATGTTTACTTTCACTTCATAATAATCTTGGTGCCGCGAAAAGTATACACACTGTCATGCTGTTCGGTTGCTTTTGTTAAATTGACTAAAGTGTCCTGGAATGGGGGCGCTCCTGACGGCTGTAATTGCGTAGCCACTTAAGAAGCAACTGGAGCGAGGCTTTAGCACGAGATGATCACTGGCCCAATCCCCCTTCCATACCAGCAGCATACATTAACTCTTTCTATTTGCATTTCAGTTGGGGCTTATATGCTAATTACACTCAACATTTCACGCATACACCGAGTGTACGTCATGCGTGAAGGAGCACAGTATATTCCACTTTTTCTCATCTGTCAGGACACGTTGTGGGTGTACTTGTGCTTATCTTTGTTTTAGAAAACATGTACATAGTATATGTATACATTTTGGTTAACCCAACGGATGTGATAACATTGGTTTCAAGCCCTCATCCATACCTATACGTACCACCACTCCACCCTCATGTCTGTCCAAACAAAAGACATTGAAGGAAGGAGTACTGAAAGGAACAAAAAAAAAAAATATCCCAATGAATGCAATCATGTTGTTGGATAATTAAAATGATAAAATGCAAAACATATCCTTGGCGTTTGGTGTTTACTGAAGTGCTACCGCTCAGCCATTACTTGAAAACCCTTAACAGCTCTAGAGCATGAGAATGGTACTTAGCACGTTCGTTAGAATGTTCCTCGTGTAGTTTGCCATGCCTTTCTAGTTTAAGTGCACACCAACTATCCTGGCGCAGTGGTGCAAAGGCTTATTTAGTTATTTTTTTTTACAGAATTTTGTAAAATTTATTTATGTTCTCTTCTCAACCTGTATTATGGAGAGCTAGACGTGATCTGCGATGCCAAGCCAAAACAAAGGAAACAATGGAAATGCGAGAACCAAAAGAAAACAAAAAAATAAATACGTATATCCTCGAAGATAAAGTACTTTCGAAAAAGTTAGAATTGGGATTATGTAGCTAACAGCAGCGCCAATCCCTTCACTCGAGAACGAAATGGGGTAAAAGGATATAATCCAACTGATGGAAGATACTGGTCCTTTTTTTGTTTTTTTTTGTTTCTTGGAAACTTTTCTTCTTTCTTTTGTTTTGTGTTGGTTTGGGAGAGGGTGTATTGGAAGCGATACTAGAGGAATTTTTCTTCCTTTTTGATTTAATTAAAAATCAATGGACTTTTAAAAAGGTGCTACCACTTAGTTTTAATTAATTTACAAAATAAATTAACAAAGCAACACAAATGGCTAATCACACGATTGGGAAGGGATTCACCTCCGGAGGAGGTGGAAGATCATTTATCTAGTTTGGAGGTGATTTGAGGGATTACTAGCTGCTTTGGATGGATAATAGATTGCAGGATTCATATTGTTGGGTCAGTTAACCTACAGATTTGTTAATAGGAATATAGTGAACTATTTTTTCTATTCTCAAGAGTAACTTGCACATTCTGTAGGTGTTTTCGAAGTACTCTACGCAAAAACATTCACATTTTGATGAAGTCGGCTTTAAGAAGGCCAATTAAGTCCGATTTTTGTTAGTTCACTATATCGAGGCTCTACTGTAAGTATAATCCTAGTATTGTATGAATAAAGGTCACATCGTAACAGCGAAGGAATAATGCATAATGTGAGTTGATGTGTACGGTGGGAATAGTCATTATAGACCGGTTACTAGCACATATTGGTCATCCTAACTGCAATGTTGTTAAAGTGGCTAATGATTGACAGTTCAGTGAAGTGTAGCAGTTGGCCAAGAAGTATGCTAGAAACGTCATGGAATGAATGGTATCTTCAAAATATGATCGATGGTAGGTTGGTTTTCTTGCTGTCATCTTGTGTAAGGGCAGCTAATCCATCAACCCTAGCAAAACCGTCCTAGTGCCTTTTACTCACAAAAGATTGGTCAGTCTGGGACCTATCACCATAAAAGGCACCACATTAGTGTACTCCAGTGAAGTCAAATATCTCGGAGTCATCCTTGACAAAAGACTCAACTGGAATACTCATATCAAGTCCGCCATAGAACGCGCCACCAGGGCCATGTGGGCCATGGCAGGTTCTGCTCAGAAGATGACGAATCATCTGAGCACATTCTCTGTGAATGTTCAGCTCTGCATTGGCTGAGGTGGCACATCTTCCGCAAGGTGGCAAACCTCTGCAACTAAGGACGTGCTTTCCTTCATTAGGGAGGTGGTACGTCTCTTAGAGTAAAACTACACCCTAAGATACAATAGATCTTTTAGGTCGCAGTATCAGCCATATGGAAAACAAAAAGGGCAGCTAAACAGACTCCTTCATCGAATTCTCTTGGACTGATAGTCGTCCGCATTTGGTTTTGACGTCGTCTCCTTATATCCTTCTATATTTGGACCCCTCGGCAATTTGGCCATTGATTTGCCTGGTAGACACTACGAATACATTCTTTTGAAAGTAGCTAGTAGTCTCGAAAGTCCTGCTAGATCCTGAGTGAAGTTGTGTGGAACTTCACACACATTTAGGAGACCCTCGTGGAAGATGAGAGATGAACAGCAATAGCTTATACAGACGACATTGCCTTGGCTGTTTCGGTTCGGGTCCTGAACCTCCTTCTCTCAATGGTGTCAGTTTAGTATTCTCTGATAAAGCAAAATATCTGGGTCTCATCTTGGATAGGAAGCTGAGTTGGAAACCTGACATTCAAGGAAGAGTTAAGACAGCCACAGTGTCACTATGGAGTCTACAACCCCGGATAATCTCGGTTATAAGACCGATAGTCACATACTATCGCTACGAATCGCGATTATTTGAGCAAGGTCCAATGCACAGCAAGCCTATACATAGGCGGGGCTCTGCACACAACTCTCACTGCCTCATTGGTCAGTTTGGTGCACCTGTTACCCCTAGACACATTGAACAAGCTTGTGCAGCCCTTCATCTCGAATGTACCCTATAGAGGCCAAGAAAAGATTTTGGCAACGTCTTCATTCCGAACAAACTCAGAATCCCTTTAGAAAGCTTGGACTACATCACCCCACTTTCTAGCTTCGGTAGGAGTTTTACTGACATCATTCCCTCCAGACCAGTCTGGAAGGAGAAGAAAGATGACGAACTTTTTATTGGTCTAAGTGTGCTGGTATAATTTACTGGCAGCAAGTTCAACCAAATCAAAGCCTAGGTAGTTTGGTAGAACAGGGTGACCACATTTGCACCCAGCACTCGGATCATTAGTGGTTATTCATTGTGAGCCCCTAGGAGATCCAAAGACTGTACATTCGTAGAGGATATGTGTCTGAAATGAGTATTCCTCTGCCTCTGTGTCTACATACTTAGATCTGTGGTAATGATTCTCATTCTTCTTCTAAGATGGACCACTATTCAGCTGTGCTCTGTGAGGATATCTATGAGGAGAGCCAGTTCTTTGGTCCTTCTTGTATCACATCGGGCCCATAGCGATGCAGCACGAATTGAAATTCCATCCATATTATGAAAATCCGAATTAATTTTGAGCTGAGAGTATTGATAGGCATTAGGACCGAGTTGTCTGAGCATTTATATCCAAGTTGCTATTTCTCCGATTCGTTCCCCTAGTTCTCTACAATCTAAACGGAAACAAGACACTGAAAAAATACGTGCTGGACATCTTCCTTGATTGCTTGAGACCAAGAATGGTAGCCATGTCTGGTAAGGAACTGACTTAATTAGATGCATGCTTGACTGTCTAGGTAGATGTCTACATAGTTGCTTTTCAAAGTAAAGAGATTCCAGAAATCCTCGCTGATTCCATACATTTTTGCTTGGAACACACTTGCATGATTGTCAAGTCTTATGGTGGTTCCTCTGAGAATAGGACATTTTCGGCCATCTTAAACCCATCCATGCAGAGGCTGTATTTATGATTTCTCGATTTGCCCACATCTCTCTCCATGGGTCCATGCGTTAACTCCCAGAAGGCGTTTGATTAGTTGGTGATAACTTGGTATCCGATTCGGTCAGAGGAGTAGAGTATGGATGTCAAGTAACCATCGCTCAAGATCGGCGTCGTGGCTATACACATTAGACGTTGGATCATTGTAACAGCAGGCCAACAAACCAGACAATCTTATGTGAGGATTTGTCTAGAAACTACAGTACCACCAGACTATGGCACAGAATGCGAGAAGTGGACAATAGGTACTAGAAATTTAATGCTGACTTGATACATGTCCACAAGTATCAACCTGCAATGGGTTGACTTTATAGACAAATCAGTATTCCTCTCTTCCTTGGAGTCCTTCAAAGAAATATTCTGCAATGAAAATTAAGATCGTATCATTCCATGTAGTGGAATGCACCCACTGAAACGGGTGACCAAAGTCTCTTAACTAAAAATATTTTCTGCGAAAATTCATCCTCCTCCTTCAGGGTCTCTATAGCAATCCACGCTGAAACATGTCAAATGTCAAGTGACAGTCCTTGCTGAAAATGATGTGCAATTTGAATGCTGCACTTTTAATGGCGAACCCTTTAGATGTCTTGACATATATTTTGAAATATCTTTGACGCGTTCCATTGGATATCGTCACACTTTCGTGTTGAGAGTATCTATGAATATTCAATGTATCTATCTTTGAATTTTTTCTACCTCATCCTGCTGTGAAATTAAATACATTCCTGGCATTTGCTCATCGGAAGGGCGTATTTCATGTGTAACCCATGGAACGTCTCATGTAAGGTGAGGATGTGGAACGAAATTGCGTTAAAAGTTTGAGTTCTTAGAAATAGAATCCTTTTGGATTCGCAAAATTATAAAATTAAGTGCACGACTGGGTCGTAAGTATCTGCTGAACTTGCTTTATGCTGAAGGAGGAGAGAGTCTGAAAGCAAAAGTATGGAATTCCATCCATTTTCTAACATGTACTCGAGGCCCAGTAAAGGGGCAAATGGGGATAACTTAAGGCAGATGGTATCTATCAAGTTTCATTGAAAAATATTTAAAAACTAAAATTATTGGGACAACTTAAGGCTTTTGTACAGATATTAATTTAAGGCTTTTGACTCTTTAAAGGTTACACAATGGTCACAATGGACAAGGTTGTATTAAGGTATGTTTTCAAGTCTCAACTTCAGACATTTTGTAAAGAATTCACTAGTTGCGATGGTCATTGCATCCAATTGATGTTTCAAGTTGAATTCGATGACAGGAAAGGGTACCGGAGACATTTGACCGGAAATCTAACTGCTTTGGAGGCTGACATATAGAAGTTGTGTTGAGTAGTTGAGTAGAGGTTCAGCGTAGTCCTATTTTGACATGGTCCCTGATGCTTATATTCCAAGCATTGATTGGAAATCCAGGCTGTTCAGCATGAATTGCGAGAACCTGAGTTTTAGCGCTGTGCTTAAGGGTGATAGTTCTGATGACTATGCCTACGACCGAGTGGTTCTTCTTTTTGCTTCTGATTTCCTTGAATAGCCAAGTTAAGTTCGTTCAGAAATTCATACAAGCCTTGGATATGGATGATTTTATTACTGACGACCATGACAATGGAAATATGGACAACGAGCTTCGGATCTGTTCGGAATGTTCGAACCCTTTACAGACTGCGTGCAGATATGAGAGATGAGAGATATCATCTCAGAAAGTGAGATAAGATGGGTCGGGCAAAAAGCGAGTGAAAACTGTGACAGTGATACGTTCAACTTAGACGATGATAGCCTAAATTTCCTTCCGCAGTTCTTCAAATGTTCATACTTTGGCAGATCCTCAAAAAACCAAAGAAGTTCCAACACCTTTTCATAGATTTCAAGGCAGCATATGACAGCATCTATAGAGACTATAACTTTGGGGTCCCTGCCAAGCTCATTCGCCAATGCAGGGATGACGATGAGGAACGTTCGCTGCTCCATCAAGGTTGATAACAAACTCACCGAAGCCTTTGATGTCAAAAAAGGACTCACACGTAATTTTTTTTTTTAACATCGTACTGAAAAGGATTATGCTAAACCCGCAAGTCAACACTAGAGGGACAATCTGTCAAAAGTCTGTGGAACTACTAATGTATGCCAATGATATTGACATTATTGGCAGGACATAGTGGGATATCACTAGTGCGTTCGCTACTATTGGAATAGAAGCAGCAAAAATGTAGCTGCAGCCTTACTTCGGCTCAGCTATCAATTCTAAAAACAACACCTCAGCAGAAATGAAACAAA
Source organism: Xylota segnis (assembly GCA_963583995.1). Lineage (NCBI taxonomy): Eukaryota > Metazoa > Arthropoda > Insecta > Diptera > Syrphidae > Xylota > Xylota segnis. Next base: position 50,340,409 of record OY757239.1, read on the forward strand.
GAACGACTCTTGCCAATCCTTGATCCTTTGAGATGAAAAGGCAATGGATTAGTTGACCCCTATCTCGAAAAACTAAGGAGACTCAATATAAGACCTTGATCAACCCAAGATCAGTGTTTCATGAGCATGAATTGGAAGGACCTAAGCTTTAAATCTATGTTTTCGTTTGATGTGACACATTTGGGTGGTTCTACTTTTTGATTCTCATTTTATTGAAAAGGCAGTTCGTGTAAGAGGTACTTTTTCTGTTTTTGTGAAACGTAAGTTGGGTTGAGGTATCACGGCTTATGTAATCCTATTTGAGTATTTATATTTAATACACAAAAGGTCAAGATGGACTTTGGTGCATCAGCCTTTAGAAATGGATGACTGAAGTACTTGTGAGCTCGTTCCTAATGGTTTGGATTGCTCGCTTGATGAAGGTTCAGCTTTTGTGCTAATAGGTCTATAATTTCGAAAACTACTGTGATACTGCCATTTAGTATTCAGTGGCCACCTCAGCCAGACTCTTCAAATTGTTGGATCAGAGTTGGTACCTCAAATGTTTCTGTTTGTGTCATGGGCCACGAGTTTCGAATACTAACGTGAAGTTTAAAATTTTCCAGGAAACCAATAAGCCCCTCCAAGCGCATAGAAAATATTGAAATAAATGCTATAAAACCCTCTAATTTAATTTTTCTAAAATTTAAATTAAATTATTACGCGTTGATGTATCTGTAACGCTGTATACCATGGTGTTCCGGTAGACAAAGTTACTTCTAATGAAAGAAAATCCAATTACATCTATCGCAGAAAATGCACGAAAGATACAATATTCCAAGAAGTATCCGTTTATCTCTCTAAATATCGCTGTGTTGCGATACAAAACAAATTCGTGGAAAATGTCTCTCGCATCCGACTGAAGAGGAGAATCAGATAAATTGTTAAAATGTGATGTTCGTTCTTTCAGTCTACAGCGAACGGATGGAGACGCATTATACAGGATCGCAAATGATAAATACATTTTTAATGGTGTGTACCTAAACGAAAAGCCTTTACTTCGGTGTAATAAAGGAAAGTCGAGAACAATGGTGTTAGACGTACTTTTTTTTTGAGAATAGATAGACATCTTTGCTGTTTGAGTCGTACCACTTTCTTTTGGTGACTTTCTCTAGTTAGTATTGTGTTAGAAGGGAATTTTAAATGCAGGTAAGGACACAATACATTTGATGGAATAAAATACGGAAATTAAGCTAAAATTGTTTGTTTTTTTTTTTCTGTCTGGTGAATTTTTGGAGTTCAAGGGAAGGAACATATCCCAGTGGATGTCACTGGCAGTCTTGTACTATGTTGTTGTTTGGGTTGACTATGGTATAAGGCTCTGGATAAAACATGGACATGGACAAGACTTAATATACGAAACATGAAAGAAGTTTGACATTACTCCCTCACCAAAGATCAGCTAAACCTGTTCTGAGGAATCCCAGAATGTGCTAGCAATTCCAGCGAATGAGCTGACAATGACAAATTATTTTGTCAGCTCACACGGTTGTTTGATTTTGTCCCTATTCCTGCAAATTTTTTGTCAGGAGGCGGTCTAACAATTGTTCGTTACCAAATTGTCAGACAAAAACTGGTAGCTTAAACGATTGTCAGATATTTGGCACGAAATTTTTCATTTGCAGACCTGACAATATTTCCAGACCTGCCAATCGTTTGAAGATAGCTTTACTTATTTGGAATACAAAATGCAGCACCTTATGATAGGCGCTAGTTAAAGAAATAGGATTTTTCAATAAGGACATAACATTTTTGCACTTAAATAAAAAACAAATTATTCGCGATATCAGGCTGAAATTTCTTTCGAATATAGTACACATGTCATATTTAAGGACACCATTCAATTTTATTTCTATAGTCAACACGAGGATGTTTGCAGCGATCCATTATTTGGAGCCAATTTTCCACAACTCTTTCATACACTTCGGTCAGAGCGTTGGCCATTTCGAGTTCGATATGGTTTGTTTGATGTTCTTTAGAACTATTGGCTTATTGGCATAAACTAACTACCTAATGTACTTTGATCTTGTAAGGGCAAGATCTTTACACAAAATTTGACACAATGTGGACTGACGGATTCCCAATTCATGTAACAGCATGGAATCGACTGATTTGGCTTACTATGAGCTGAGAAACTTACGGCTGCGATATTTTCAATATTTCAAGCGATTCGTTGTCTTACATTCAATAACAAATATGTTCACTCACATTTACCCATTACAGTCCACACAGCATGTTTGGTAGGACGAAAATTACGACCGAAAATTGGAGGAAGATATTTAAAAGCTGCAACCATCGATTTAGAATTTTGATTATAATGTCTAACAATTTCTAGACGTTTCTCGTTTATGAACTTGAACTATATTAAAAATGTAAATTTCGACTAACATACTGATATTAACAAACCTTCAATAATGGACAAGAATTCGTTTGTACTAAAATACAAAATTGTTATGCCTTTATTAAAAGACTAGATGTTATAAGGCACAAATGATAAACAAATCCAATTTCTGTCAAAATTAAGGCAAAACATGAAGAAAGTCCGTGGAAGAGTTTGTCAAAAAGTAGAAATTGGAGCCCTCCTCATACAAAAACTTATGATTTTGGCTTACTTGACTGCTAGGGTCAAGGATTTGTGGACTATAATTGACTCCTGAAACTAATTGTGGTCCTTACCTCATTATCTCTCTGATTGAGTATCCTTCACGTACACGTACAGATGTACATGATGCATGAAATGCTCTCCAGTTGACACTGACTTTGACGGTACGGTTTAGCATAAATGCCTTTCTATATCAATAAAACTATCCATGAAACCACCCCATAACCTCCTTCAAATTAAAATTCCCACCTTTTGACAACTAGAAGGAGTCAATTGGATATACCTATCCATAAGCCCCAAACTGTCGTGACCTGTGTCGAAATGCAGCTCAAGTATTGGTCTATTTATAGAAACACTTAATGGCAACACTTCCAAGAATATATTTATGATGAGTCTTGAATTCGAAACGAGTACACGTTCCTATATTCAATTACTCGAACCATGCAACGCTGCCGTGGGTAACTGGTAACTGGTAACTGAAGGCGATCATCCATAATAAATAAAGTACTTTGCTGTCACAAAAACTCATTATCCATTCAGTAGACATGTCAAAACCCTGAACACTATAGTGTTTGGAATAAATTACTCCGTCAGGCAGCACCGACATAATCAAAAATTGACAAAAAAAACCTGAAATTCTATCATCCTTCCTGAACTTTAATCGATTCATATGGACACGACCAAAAGACTGCTAGTGACAGCAATTTTATCCTTAAAAAAAAAAAGAGGAAAGAGGAACCATTCCCCAGCAATATATCACCAGCTTCGCCATGTTTTACACACATGTCGTGCATTTGCGATGCAAGAGGAAAAACTCCAGCATTTGGCACGTCCTCGTGTGCTCCTCGAAAGCACACCAGCACAAGCGGAATTTATAGCCAACCATGTTCCGGAGACAATCCAATCAATCAAATTAAAAATGTGAACTTGGCATAAATTCGAGTCCTTGTCCTACGATTCGGGAGAGAGAGAGTTGTAATAGAACCATTCCCTGTGTACGAATGAGCATTTAATCCGCACACAATTTGACGGACGTCCTTGTGCACATACACACCAAACCACATGAAATTGTGTGGAAAATAATGACCCCTGCCAGAGGCGAATTGATTTTTGTTTTTGTTTCCCTTTTTCGCCCTCAATTGCTGATATATTACGATAGATTGCCGCAGCGAAATCGGTCAATCAATTTAAATGGCCAGCCCCACCCCACTCCAGTGGTAATCCTTCATCATCTTTCGCTGAGTTCCTCCGACAAACATTGGCATGACCCTCTTCGAAGAGAGAGGGAATCAGGATACGGTTTCCTTTCAGTGATTTATTTTCCATTGCACGCGCACACACACCTACATTAGCATATCACATTTTAAGGCCTTTAATTTCTGAACATCCTGTGCGGAAGGCAACGTAAAAATAAAAGGGATAACACGTGTTCCTGGAGCCCCCGCAATACAGGCAATTTATTACGCCATCAGGAGCAGTGTCGAAATTGCTACATTAACCGGAATGCGGGAATTTTTTTTCTGCTTCCTTAATTCAAAATTATGTACCACAGGAAAGCCGTAAGCGTTCATTACTTAACCTCATCCTTGTGGTGTCCTTAATTCATTTAAAATGATGAGTTCAACACCCACCACCACCGGATTCTACGTTTTCTTCGTGCCGGCCTCAGAGATGATGATGACCCCCGCAATCAGTGGTCTAATGTCGTGCAAAATGATATTTTCATTGTAATCCACAGAGGTCGACCTGAATAGCTGGCAATTTATGCCTCAATTAAGGTGCTCCTCAACTCGAAGAACTAACATTAAAGAAGACCTCAAGGATCTAACTCATTTGACCGTGTCCATCCATCAGAGGAAAGTTTTGCCCTTAGTTGTGGTGGACCCAAGGAGCCAGAAAGGAAACCATCATGGTAATTTGTACCGTAAATTCTGTCTTACTCATATTGTTGGATCAAAAAAAAAAAGAAAAAAACAACCGCCTAGTGTTGGAAGGATAAACGTCCAACTACTGTGTGTTATTTACTTCCGGTACGATGGATGGACAAAAGGATTTCATAATACGAAATGTAATTAGGCTGATGCGTGAGCCATTATCCTGAGTGCATTATTCTCGTATTTTGGTCAGAATCCACTCTCTGATACTGTGTGGTAGGCATACAATGGCACAGCGGGGGGTGGTAGGCTTCTCTCTGTGGGTGAGATAATGATGACGACTTTGGGACATGATTATCTTGGCTGGATATAACGATGATGGCTTAATTGGGTACATTAGTTAATTCACTCGTGGGTGGCAGGGGCATTTAAGTTCTAACGTGTTACCTAATCGACCAAATGCAATCATAGGCTGCCCACACACTGTCAGCACTGTGACAGTGTACTGAAACATTTGCAAGGACGCAGGCACGTGTTGTAAAGGGGTGTAAGACATACGTCTTCAAAATTCCCTTTAAAATTACCTTGTCTATCTCCAGAGAGGCATAACATCATTTCCAAGGACACTGTCAACCGTATCAGATATCTTGAAATTCGCCGAATCCATGATTCCATTTGGAATAGAATTGAAAAACCGGATTCGTGTCGATTCGTGCATATCGGAAACTTCGACATGGGTTTCTTCGCCACGTGGGAACAGCCTTCCACAGAATTGTTTGCCACCTTGCATTCGCACGTGTCCTGTGATGATGATAAACGAACATATAATGGCCTAAACTGAGGCCCGATTTTAATTAATCTTGTTTTTGGGTCGACTGAGAAAAACCTAATTGATTTAATTGCAAACAAGGGTAGTGGAATATTTAATCAATTATACATGTATGCAGGTTAGGATGAATAATAATTTATGGGTTCCAACTTCCGACCGAAAAAACATTCAGTTTGGCATTTAAAGATACGCAATGGTGAGATGGGTACATCGTTTAAGGAGCTTAATCAATGGTTCCTTGTTTTATTTGTGCAGTCTCACCTTTGGTTTGTGTACCACGAAAAGGACTTCATTTACGATAGGCAGAGCGATGATTTGAGTACAAAAATGTGCGAAAAAATGGGTTACGCATACGCCACCGAACCAGCTAGGCACATCCTGAAAATGCCTTCCCTTAGAACTATTCTAGCAGGATACTCTGTTTCTGTGCATCCTAAGCACAAATGAGTTCGGCTAACGCCTCTGTGCGCGTATGGGAAACAGAAAATTTTTCAGTTGAAGGATGCATGAATAAATGGGTTACGTACACGCCACGGAACCAGCCAGGCACATCCTGAAAATGCCTTCTCTTAGCACTATTCTTACTGGATATTCTGTTTCTGTGCATTCTAAGCACAAACGAGCTTGGCTCACGACTCTGCGTGAGTATTGGAAACAGAAGATTTTTCAGTCAAAAAATGTGTGAATGAATGGACTATCCATGGCCCACTGAACCAGCTGGCCACATCTTGAAAATTCCATCACTTAGCGCAATCCTGGCTGGGTACTCTGTTTTTGCACATCCTAAGCACAAACGAGCTTGGCTCACGACTCTGCGTGAGTATTGGAAACAGAAGATTTTTCAGTCAAAAAATGTGTGAATGAATGGACTATCCATGGCCCACTGAACCAGCTGGCCACATCTTGAAAATTCCATCACTTAGCGCAATCCTGGCTGGGTACTCTGTTTTTGCACATCCTAAGCACAAACGAGCTTGGCTCACGACTCTGCGTGAGTATTGGAAACAGAAGATTTTTCAGTCAAAAAATGTGTGAATGAATGGACTATCCATGGCCCACTGAACCAGCTGGCCACATCTTGAAAATTCCATCACTTAGCGCAATCCTGGCTGGGTACTCTGTTTTTGCACATCCTAAGCACAAACGAGCTTGGCTCACGACTCTGCGTGAGTATTGGAAACAGAAGATTTTTCAGTCAAAAAATGTGTGAATGAATGGACTATCCATGGCCCACTGAACCAGCTGGCCACATCTTGAAAATTCCATCACTTAGCGCAATCCTGGCTGGGTACTCTGTTTTTGCACATCCTAAGCACAAACGAGCTTGGCTCACGACTCTGCGTGAGTATTGGAAACAGAAGATTTTTCAGTCAAAAAATGTGTGAATGAATGGACTATCCATGGCCCACTGAACCAGCTGGCCACATCTTGAAAATTCCATCACTTAGCGCAATCCTGGCTGGGTATTCTGTTTTTGCACATCCTAAGCACAAACGAGCTTGGCTCACGACTCTGCGTGAGTATTGGAAACAGAAGATTTTTCAGTCAAAAAATGTGTGAATGAATGAACTATCCATGGCCCACTGAACCAGCTGGCCACATCTTCAAAATTCCATCTTTTAGCAGAATTCTATCAGGATATTCTGTTTTTGCACATCCTAAGCACAAACGAGCTTGGCTCACGACTCTGCGTGAGTATTGGAAACAGAAGATTTTTCAGTCAAAAAATGTGTGAATGAATGAACTATCCATGGCCCACTGAACCAGCTGGCCACATCTTGAAAATTCCATCTCTTAGCACAATTCTAGCAGGATATTCTGTTTCTCGGCTTACCTCGGCTAACGCCTCTGTGCCTGTATTGAAAGCAGATTTTTTTTAGACTCAAAGGACCTCATTTTAAGTTTAGGTGTGGCTAGCTCTTGTTTTCAAATACAAAAGCCATTCCAACATTTGCAAGGACATACATAAATCACTTTCCATTCATCACGACGAAATCCGTCTTACCACTTGTGCCTGACTGCTATTGAAAAGCGTTCTCTGAATTTGATTTTTCCCTCGAAAACCCCCAACGGATACCAAATAATCAAATCCGATCGCATCAGCTCCATCCCAGCAGTCATTTGCTGACAATATGATTTCCCGGCATCAACATCCCGTATCTTAATCTACTTAAATCTGAAAATTAATCGACTTGTCTGCCTACATATATCCTCGACACAAATATTTTCATGTCACTACCTTATCGGATATAAACCTACATCAAACATGCGTAACAAGCACCTTTTCCTATTCATTCATTTCCCCGCACATAACCCATTTAATATTCCAAACACGAAAAGGATAATGCTCCTGTGACACCTTCTACCTATAGTATGCGCAAAGAGAAAAAAAAAAAAGAACATATGTCTCCTCTCATTGATTAGAATCGAACACTCGTTGCACGAGTGGTGCTGTTAAACATTTCGATAAGGACATTATGCTTTGACGAAGCAAGCAAGCAATAAATACGTTGTCCTTGGCTACGTTTCACAGGCTTCAGTTTTACCAAATCAACAATTAATATCAAATGTCAAGTATTCATCGTGGATACATTAATATTTGAAGTAGATGATTGCATCACTTTTAACAGACTACCATCCGTAAGCGAGTGACTTTTCAGAGGATTTAGAGTGCGACAGTTCGAAAGTAATCCATCAATGTCAGCTGGGATGTCACAACAGCTGTAAGTTTCAAGGACTCTATGGTAGTAGTTTCGTGAGTTTTACCAGATTTGATTTGGCATTCGCCAGGAAAAATAAATAAATACACAGAGGATAGAACGAAATGATGTCCTTCTCTCTTTGAAAGAATTTTTGTCGATCCCCAAATTGAATTGTGAGCGCCTGCCGATATGGAAGGAAACTGAAATGTTATTATCCTTGTACGAAGGCATTACCGCTGCTGTGTGTGGGCATGCATGTGAGACAAATCAAGTTAAGTTTGGCAAAGTTAAATTATCATATAAATTGAAATATGCAGTAGATTACACGAGTATTCAAATGTAGGCCCAGGATATGTAGTCATCGTTGTCACTTACTTTGGGGGAATGTCACATCTGACAGGATGGTTATAGTGTGTGGGGCAGAACTGATGACAGTATTATTTTTTTTTAAATCAAAAAGGAGGGAAGAAAAATCAGGATGATTGATGGTGCCAACTTATACTTGAAGTGTTATGTTTACTCATACTATACTCAACGCTTATTAATGTTCACGATGGGATTCCTTTTTGGTATTTCGGGCTATAAATCTTTTTCTTGGTAGAAGTCAGTAAATACTTGCCACCAAAACCTGTCAGCGATCAGTAGAGGTTACGTAGAATGTGAAATATTGTACCTTGCCACGATACTAGATCCGAAACTCAGTTGGAAGCTCGATATAGAAAAGCGGGTAAAGGAAGCAATGCCTGCAGTAAAAAAGGGGGGCTCACGGCGAAGATGACCCTGAGGATGTGCACAACCGTTGGGCGACAAATTTTTACCTGTGGCACCATCGTTTGAGGACATGGCTTGAGCCAGAGGTAGAATATCGATGAACTTAAAAAAATCCAGAGATGGGAGTGTGTAGGCATCATAGGACCTTTGGGGTCCTGCCCAACAGATGCTCTAAGTGTGATTGTGCTACTAATACCCCTCGAACTTTATATAAAAGACTCAGCTATGCGTCGGACGAGCAAGCTAACTAAGAGAAATGGTTTCTTCTTCATGTAGCAACGTGATACCGAGAACGGAATGGTTATCATGACTTTGAAGAAGATGAACAGCGGAATCGATGCAGGCATCGTCTCTGATCAACTGAGTACATCAGTCCGTTCGCCTGCCAGATTCTGTTAGTGTTTTCCAAGTGGAGTACCTCGCGATTCGAGAACCCTGACCTTTGCTGAATGATCTCCCTACGTCATCACAGCCAAGCAGATATTAAAGCCATTGATAGAGTCACCACAACCTTTAAACTGATATAGAGCAGTGTGGGTTCGAAACAGATCATGTGAGTGTCCACTCAACAATTACACCCATGTTGGTCTCAGGGCGCAGTAATGAGCGTACTGGCCAGGCGAGGGTCGGCTTTTCCGGGCTCACTAGTGGAATATTTATCTTCAGTTTCTCGAGCTTACCAATTACGAGTGAAACATCCAGTTCAGTCGTGTCATATCAAGGAAGACATGGCCTGTTTGCAATAACCCTTAGTGAAACGAGCTACCAGACATTGCCAGAATTGTAGCCATTATCACAGTCCACTCGGGGATCATGCAGCTTGGAAGATGGTAAAAGCTTCTTAGAAGATAGTAGAAGGGGATGATAATAAGAAAGAATCTCTATATCACTTTTCTTCCACACATCCGGCAAGGCGCTAGCTAGTGCCGCAGTGGCGACACATCCTTAGAAAACTATTCTTCCTGGATTTTGGCGAGATTACTGATCTTGTGATTGGAGACCTGTTTTGCACGAGTATTGTAGTAACAAAAAGACGCACTAATTGGATTCTTTTTCCAAAGAATCGCCACTCTAACTACTTACTTAGAGGTTATACTAGCTGGCTTATCATGCTACGAGTTTTCGAAAGCCCCTTGCCTACTGCTTTGAGGATATTTCTACCAATTTCTCAGCAGGAATAAGTTTCAAGAGAAGAACGAATCCTCTAGCTAATTATTATTGCAGTACGTGACAATAATATAGAAGCTGTAGGGACGAAGAAATTAAAAGGATTTCGTACCTCCTGGGTGTTTATATTTTCGTGCTTCTTGTAGTTCAAGGACTTAAATTGAGCAACGAGTTGGCCTTGAAGTAAATGAGGACGAAACCAAGTACCTGTTGTCAACAAACAAGGAAGCATCGGTCCACCGTCTAGGGCAAAACGTCACTGTGGGCAGTAGTAACTTCGAAATAGTTAAGAAGATTACCTACCTACGACCGACAACCTAGTGGAGATTTACCCTAGGAAACCGCTGCTACTTCTATTTGGCAAAGCAAATAGGTTCAAAACTCCTAACTCGGAAGACCAAAAGTATTTTCTACAAAACATTGATCCTGTCTGTTCTGCTTCAGAGAACGGAGTGCTGGAGGACTTACGAGAGAACTATTCTTCGTAGAATATTCGGTCCTGTATGGGAGGAGGACGAATGGAGGAGAAATACAACCGCGAGTTCCATGAGCTGAAGCAAAATGTGAATGTAATCGAAAAAGTCAAAACACTGGCTTGGCCACATCTAGCGAATGGACAATAATGCTCCAGCAAAGAGAATATTCGAGAATCACAGCCCCCAGGTTCGAAGCAACATGAAAGACCGCACCAACATGAAAGACTGCCTGGGATCGAAGGCAATGCAAGGCTGTTGTGTCTCAGGCAGTAAGTAAGTAAGATTGTGAAACGTCCTAGCGTCGTGAAATCTAAGTGAGAGGTTCTTTCCTTAAAGATCTGCAGGGTAATATAAAATGAACTCAAGCAAACTTGTCACTTCATGGAGTAGCAAAGCGGAGCATAGCGGTGCTAAGCGGTGCAAATATTCCCTTTCGTCTTGAGGAGGTTACAGTGTATTTTTTTTTAAATGATCACTATTAGTAAGGACAATGTTCGTCTTGACAAAGTAGATTCAATTTCGATCCAATGACTATACCATGGCTTATACTAGTACCCCCTCTCTGTGGAACACACTGTTAAAAGATGTCGCCATATTTTGTCACAATTTCACTGACTACTGCCGTCAAACTTGAATGTGTGTATTGTATCAACGACAAGGGTACACAATTTCATATTATCACACTCGAAAAAATTCCCATTACACATACTAAAAGTAGAAAGAGGACAAATCTAGATTCCTCCTTATCCTTTTTCCTATTATTTCACCGCAGTTGTTGTAGATGTCAGAATGCTCGAACTGCTAAAGGATGAGAAGCAGAAAATGAAAGTTTAAGTCCTTGGCTCCCCCGCAATACAAGACCAAGAAAAAAAAACCAAACCAAAAAGAAGACAATAGCGTTTGCCAATAGCAGGGGTAATCCTCTACAATTTGCTGATGATGATGATGAGAAGTAATATCGGATTAGTGCCTAAAAAAGAATAAAAGAATATCCTGACTTTATTAAATTCGATTCCAAAAAGAGAGAAAAGAATAATTTCGATTCTGTTTTAGGTTCTTCGCTTTTATTTTGTCTATTTTTCTTTGCCTTTGGATTTTCTTAAGCGAGAAATTGAAAAACACAAAAAAAAAAAACCTTTCTCAAGATTTATCAACTTTTCCCGCTCGTCCTTATTACACTCCTACGTTTGGAATTCTGCTCCTTTCGAGGGTCGATCGGAGAAAATCAATTGCGAGTGGACTTTGTTTCGAAAACTGATTTGGACAAGTGGACCAACGCGGGCTCTCGGGACTCGGGTTATATACATAATTTAAATATTTGCAAAAGTTGCAAATCTAATTTAATACTTTGGTTTTTTTTTTTTTTTAAATTATTTTCTCAAAGTAAACAGGCGGGTTGTTTAAACGAAACTGTTTGCCTTTGCTTATGATTGGAAAAAAAAAAAAAATTAATATTTAGAAGGTGCGTAAGTAGGGGTAGTGTAAGCTCGACCGGATGTTGTTTAAGGACGACGCAGGTGGTTCGTGTGGATCTTCCGTATTATTAAGTTGAATTCGTTTGTATTTATGCCACCTACGTGGTTATTATTCTAAGCAAAGGTATGCGCCTACATCGGAATTAAATTACCTTTAAACCTTTTTTTGTATTGCATTTCATATCTGTAAAAGGATCCCTTCATGTATTACGTGAGTTGGAGTTTATTTTGTAAAATAGTTTTCGAAACAATGCGCGTGCTCCGGTTTCCAATTGAATAGCTAATTGCAAGCATCAGGTGTTAGTGCTTATTAACTGACAACAGTTATGTGTTACAGGATATTTTTCGAAATTATCATTTTCATAAATTGCAATTAAAATGTTTGCCAACAACACTCTCTGGGAGTGGGATACTGGGAGGGGAGTTAGAATTCTAAATAAGCAGCTCTGTTGCACTTCCGATTCAGTGAGTCGGACAAATGGAATGTTCATCGGAAAAAGGATTCAATTTTATCGAGAAGAGATAAAACAAAATTTTAATCTGCGGAGTGATTTTAATTAAATTTCAATTATAAATGATTAGAATTAGAATTTACGCCAATGTGGACAATGGTGTTCGTGGATGTCCACGATTTGGAGGTTGTTACAGGAAATGGGAATTCTTTTTTGTTGTTGTTTTGGTTCGAATGGAATTTTTGGCTGATTTATAACGATCGACGGAATTGTTAATTCATGCGTTTATATGGTCGCAGTCAACAGCTGTGGTAGTTATTCGGAGTCAGTAGTCAGGAAGGAAATGCATGGCGTGAAACAATTTGTCGCTTGACTGGAGCATATGTTTCGATAAAGGTTGACTTTATTCGAAATATTTGATGTAGGGTGGTAGTACAGAATGTGTTCAAATAATAAGTTTTGAACACATCCTGATCCGTCAGCAAGTTTTTTTTTTGACAGACTATACAATGGGGTTTTCAATAAGGACATAACAATTTTGTACTCAAATAAAACACAAAACAATTAAGAAATTGAGCTGAAGTTTATGTCAAACATAGTACACACATACACATTTAAATATGATGTTCAATTTTGTCACATAACCACCGCGTGTATGTTTTCAGTGATCGATCCTTTCTCACTACCCTTGTACACATCCCGGCTGAAACGTTGGAATTTCACGTTCGACATTGTTCCTAAGCTCCTCAAATATAGCCGGCTTATTATCAGGAACCAACTTTTCAAGGTAGCCCCCTAAAAAATGGAGGGTGTCCGTTTGAAAAGACTATTCTCAAGTTTTCAAGATCATCGAACCGCTGCTCCTTCAATAGAGCAGTTGTTTGACCAGCTGTGTGGCACGTGGCACCGTCTTGTTGGAACCACATATTACTGATGTCCAGTGAGTCCAATTTTGGACAAAAATAGTCTTCAAACATCGCACTATAATGAACTCCAATGGTCGTAGCATGAGGGTCCAATCACACCTCTGGTATTCAATCCACAGCGCACGGTTACTTTTTGTGGATCCAATGGATTCTCTGGAAGCACATGCTTCATGGACATCTTTTTTTATTGGCAAAGCCATTAAGTCAGAAATTGCCTTCTCGCTGAAGATGATTTTTCAATCAAATTCAAGATTTTCTTCAAATTTTTCCAGAGTCCAATCGAATTTACCTCAAATGATCAAGAGACTTTGGTTCTGTGGACTAAGGGTTCCCAAATCCTATGCACGCCCTAAAATCAATTGATTTTGCTCATTATGACACGGGAACATTCAATAATGAATATGTAAAACCTGAATTTATCCACTACAGAATGTCTATCCACTACAGGACGATTATTACGACCCACAATTAGAGCAAGCGCTCTTGCAGCCAACAAAGTTGTTATGTCCCTATTGATAAACCCTTTAGTAAGGCCTTCTATGGGCAAACGTAGGAAGCTGCAAATATTTGAATGAATCATCTCCATCTATTTTCAGTAGGAAGAGAGTATTGCATCAAGAATTCAGACAGTGCATAGTAAAGGAGGAAAAGATTACCCTTCCGCTATGTGATATGAAAGCATGAGAATCAAAAAGTAGGATTGCGTTGCTACTATTCGAAGATTCTGCGGCAATATAAGAAGGCCTACTAATCGATTGTGTATTAGATCACTGCTTGAACTGTTGCTGATAGATGAAGAATTCAGGGAATTCAATTTCTCTTTCATCAGATCGCCTTAAGGTATGAAAAAATGAGAAGCAAAAGGTAGGACAACTTGTCGGAATTGTAGACGCTTCACTGATGTGCTGTCAATTTCATCACATTCGGACGAGTAGAAACCTAGCTGTTGCGTTTGAACCAACAGTATATCTGTGCCACAGAAACACAGTTTATGGTGATGATAGCTTATCCTGTCTAGGAGTAGTATATGCGGTTCGAAAACAGTCGTGAAGGCATAATTGGTGAGCAACATGTTTGTCAACTGAAAGTCGGTATTGCCACAGATTCAATCAAAACTGTGCATGAATTCGTCAAATTCATGGAACTGAAATTGAGTCTCAGAAAAACATGAATGTATCGAATTTTGGCCGAACATACGGGTGGCGATAGGTGTATTCGCAGGACTTTTCCAGAACAGGTATTTCTAGTGGAGCCATCCTTCGATTAAAAATGGCATTTTACCTATCCACCAGGGCCCATGTTTGTCAGATTTGGTACTGTAAAACTTTTACCTTTTCGGAGACTAGTCGACGTATGTAGAAGCCATCCAAATGTGTCTATCGACATCTTGAAGAACATCACGGCCGACCTCATTTAACATGCTTCAAGGCCTTGTAAGTCGGTTTACTGAATTATTTGGGCGCTACTTTGAATACGTTTTACCAAAAAAACGTTTGTTATTCAATTTAGAAAAATTCTGTTTACTTTGGAACAAATCCAATTATTTAAATGTGTGTGCACACCAGTGAGAGCGTTTTAAAGAGCTAAACTAACAGATACAGCTGACGACATATCCTTTTTTTTTCAAAACAAGTAAAGATAATGAAGTTCTAGTCACATCCATGTGTAGTTACATGCAAATTAAAATATTAATTAGTATTTTCACAAAGCATTTAAAATATTTAAAGAAAAATAGGTCGAACACACCTATGGTGTGTTTTATAATCAATTTTACATCCCAAACAGATGACAATTGTGCTATGTTATGCAACGCAAAGAATATACATTTTTTTTTGTTGCTGTGAATGTAAAAAACAATGTACATTATGTAAATAAGTATCTATCAGAAAACCACATTTCTGTGTTAAGTACATTTGGACACTTTCATGTTTTGTACAATGTTTGACTCTGTAAAATAATAGAACTGTTCCAATAAAATCAGTTTTCAATACATAGTGTACTGTGTACACATACGTAATTGCAAGTATAGAAGTGTAATTGCTAATTTGAATCCTTGTTTACATTTTAAATGAATGCTATAATAAATAATAAACATTTAGGACAAACTATACCAAAGTGGGTTAATGCTTTCCCAGGCATTTGCATTGCATATCATATTTTACGCACAAATGGCAAAGGACCACATTTGAAGGACGAAATTGATGGTTTTGTAGCTATTGGTATACTTTTGGACATTTACAGGATAAATGTGATATATGAGATTAAATCATGGAACCAATCCATGAACTAGATTTCTTAACTCAATTTCCTTCAAAATATATTGAAAGTCATAAGTCCTATGGTTATGAACAATGTATGTACGGTGGGTATTTGTTTTACACAGAATTCTTCAAATTTTTCAAATGAAAAGCTAGGAGCCCCGATATTTGTACGACTATTTCCCGAATAGTAAGCCTTATCATAAGAAACAAGTCTATGACGGAGATATCAGCTTTGTTTTCAAAATACTTAAGTCTTTACTACTAGAGGGCTCCTCAATAATCACTTTTAAGTTTTAAGGACTCAAAATGCGACAGTTTTGCTTATTAACGACGTCTTGGACATAAAACTGGGATTCGTTTCTAACACCCAATCAGCGAATATATGGCACTGCTCAAGGTCGTTCCAAGATCTACAACCAAAATACGGTGTATGCCCAATTGTTCCGAAAGTCTATTAAGAAACAACAAGTTTGTATCCGAATTTTCAGTTACAGTAGACATTCAGTAGTCTCGACTATGAAGAGTTTGTACCAGAGACACGGTAGCCCTCTTTGATACTGGAGGCTGCTTCCAGGTTTAAAGGAGCTCTGGCACTCGACATAGTTTGATTCTTGAAACGAATGTTTGATCTTCATTGTCGCCTCTCACCCGAACGTTGTGATTAAAAGAATCTCTTTGCTGGAGAATTATTGTCCATTCATTCGATGTAACTGAGCCAGGCTTTTGGACTATTTCGAAATCTGATCACAATGGTGGAACAACGTTCTTGATTGCTGGTATGGCTTCCTTGATTTTCTGACATGGCATCCTTCCTAGACTTCACGCTTGTTCTTTCTTTGGTAGAATACTAGTCACATCTGCGGACATGCCATTCATCTCCCATACATCCTTACTCACACCCACTTCCCTACTTATTCCTTCCACATAGATTCGAATATCTTCAACCCTGAACTGTACACTCAATTTAATCTCGAAATCCCAAGCTATTCAGTAGTTTCACCCACGCATTCATCGAATCGCTCATCGACTTGGCGCCACTATTCCCAAAATAAACCTAGTGTTTCCCCCACTTCCCCCGGAATCACTAGATTAAGGATATTTTTATTGCCGCAAAGGAAGTTCCATCATCAGAAATCAATACCCAATTTACTATAAATAGAAAAACCTCTCACTCCACGGTGAAATGATGGTTTTCACCTTGCCAACAACATCATCTCTATGTATGTGAACTTCAATCAAGGACCTCTTCAGCAACACTCAGTTTAATGGAACAAAACACGTCCAACAGAGCTTGACACAATTTGAAGGCAAAGTGCACGTCGAAGGAGTTCAAATGGATATCGACGAACGTGCATTGCATTTCTCCCCGTACATACACACTACACCATGTTTCCGTCCCCCGAACTTAGTAATAAACTAATTAGTCTTAGAAAATGGATACAGCCACAGCTGCAAGACATGGCACAATCTTAATTTGCCACGCTCCTTTATTTTTCCACTCCACATGCACTACGCGATTCCTTCCATTGAACGCACCACATGCTTCGAATGTATGTACCCACACATGCACTGGCATTGCAATTAACTTGTGACCTCAGGAAGCTCTGCACCGTGTTCCTATTTGGTTTTTTTTTTCTTTTAATCTTCCTTTGGGTTTATACTGAAAATAATTACACAAAAAGCAAAACATCCTCGCCTCGTAGGAATAACACAATATGAGCCGGCAACAACAATAGCCAGCGTAATAGGAAACCCCAAGGATATACGAATTCATGCGAAAAAAGACAAAAGCCTTTTAAATAAATCGTAGAAGCAAGTTGCATATCACCTGCGAAGGATGTTTTTCTCCTGCATAAACACCAACATCGTCGTCGTCGTCGTCGTCCTAGTCGTCCTGTGTACGATGCGGATGAAGGCGTTCGCGAAAAAACACACAAAATAGTGAGAAAAAAAAAGGAATATTTCCTCTAACTGAACATTATCATTGCATAAGTGCGCCGCGGTGGCAAAGTCTTAAAGTCTTCATTGCTCCTTAGTGGCACCTCCTTCGGTGCATCCTTGATAAATTGTAGGAAAACCAAAAGGAAATTTGTTGAATATATCTGAGAGGTGTTGTACAGTACCCTACTTTTGCAACCAAATAGGGGGATGCCGTCGCCAAACATTCAACTTTTCGGAGAGGGTTTGAGGAAGCCTTGACTATTCATTCATAAGGATGTTTCCAAAGCTACACGGAAAGTCCTTGAGACGATTGTTGCAAAACGAAGATATGTCCTATGATTCAAAGGGTTCCACAGTATAGTTCCTTTAGGTCCTGTACATACCCGCAGTGTCCCTTCTATAATAATCCTTTTGCCTGTGTTAAAACCCGTCAACTAAAGCCAGCACACCCTATGGAGGGAAAAAAAGGTAAAAACCCCATAGACGACGTTTGGAGGCATACAACAAGAATCATACTTCACGTAACGTGTACCATCAAGGTGCTGTGCTGTAAAACTGCTATTATAGCACCACTGGGCTGGTTAGCAGGTATACAGAAGAAAATATGAAAATTCCTAGGAAAACTAAAGAAATGCTTGCCAGCAACCAGTCACCGTTATTGGGGGTGTAAACTAGAGCAATGGAAATTGATTGCAGAGCAGAATTGAAAGGAAAATCATTTTGAATGGGACAAGCAATCTTTGGTACTTCAATTTCAGTTCGTTTAAATTGGTAAATTCATTGAATAGTTTGATCCTTTTTGAGGAGCTAAGAGCTTGGGGACGTTTGAGAATTGAGAGAAATTGAGCAATAATGGGCACGTTGATGGGCTTTATAAAATGATTCGTCTTTTCTTGGGAGAAATGCACCTTAATGGTGAGGAACAGTCGATGTGAGTATTCACCACATAAACTCCTTAAATTGGATGTCTGTTTCGAATGAAGCCAGGATCGTATGAAACCCATGCAGACCCATTTAGGATGATGCAGTAGATTCATTTAGGATCCCTTCCTGATGACTGAAGGACGGCAATCTAAGGTTCCCATAGAACGAGAATTTTCTGGAAACACCCGCCTTAGATCCCAAGCCCATTATGGACGACGCATTGCATAAATGCTTTACGAAAACCACCTCACTTAACATGAACTAAAAAGTCACAGGTGTAGCCAAGGATACCCTCTAGACTCCTAGGACCTAGCTCAATCTTTTTTGAGAAAAGAAGCTTAATTGCAACAGTTCACAGGATTTCACACTTTCGGAAAAGAAGATGAATATCCTAGTGGATGATGCCTATGAACTATGCCAGGAGAAAATTGGAACGGCAGCTCATAGTGCCAATGTCCTGCAATAGCCAGCAAAAGAAGGGAGATCTTGTGCAGCTGCTGTGTAGGAATCCAGAGGAGGAACCATGTTTGAGTTCAGCAGATACTAGCATTGACACGAAGAATCAAAGCCAGATAGGAACTGTGGAGAAATCTAGAGAGTTTATCGGGTTAAAATGGATCGTGAATGAGAGACAAAAGGAGACCTAACACTAAGGTCTGGCTGGAAACCTTTTGAATATTATAAAGGGTGACCAGATAGCAATGGTACTATTTCCAATTATTATGCTTCACCAGCCGTCAAAGATACTAATGAGATCTAACTGTCCAGATATTCAGTAGGGTTTGCCATTCTATTGTGCATCGTTTCACCCTTGTCGAATGTGTAAGGTCGGTCGTCATGATGGCTTCAGTGTGTAGGCAATTCGTCCACCAAGTAGACAGCGATTGGTGTGAAATGAAGACAACATAGCCACCGTTGCGGCCAGTATCGAAGAACTCCCAGAAATGTCGATTCGACGCCGAATTGGTCATCGCCAGTGGGCCCACCTGGCTTATTTTTTTGGTTCGATTTGGGCCTACATTCATATACGATTTTGGTGATGCAAGCATTGAAGCCGGACGACTATAACCAGGCCCGAGAGTTAGCTAATTGGATGCTGGAAATGTTGGCCGGAGATCCAGATTTAGACTAAAAAATCATCATCTCTCATGAGGTTCATTTTTGGTATGTCAACAAGCAGAATCCCTATTATTGGAGCGAACACAAACCACAAGTGTTCAGCATCAATTCGTTCACAAACATTGGCTGTTTGGTGCGGTTCATGGCATGGTGGATCTTATTTCTTTCGAAATGAAGAAGGAGGCACCTTTGTCGCAAATGGTCTCAAGTATAGAGCGATGTCAACCGACTTTCTGTACCCAAAGGTCAAAAACATTGAAATATCCGAGCAGTGGTTTCAGGAAGATGCCGTATCCGAAGGGCAATTTGGTATTTGAGAAACTTTCTCAGGACATTTGTACTCTCAGATGTTTGTCAGACGCTCGAGTGAAAAACTTTTACGTGTTCCCGACTGGATTCGAACATCGAACCCCTTGCTCCATAGTCAAACGCACTAACCACTGAGCCACGGCAGTGGTTCTGATGGCGCTACATGCCTTAAAAGTGACACAACCCTCGATGTTGTGAAGTAGAAATTTAGAGACTGGATCATCTCACCTGATCATGCTAATGGGCACCACTCTCTTACTTGCCTTTGGGGATTTGTCAGGTCCTTAGTCAACTCCAAAAAGTGAACCATTTTGGACGAGCCCGAGGCCAAGCTTCAAGACGCTATTGCCGGTATAATGCACATATTTGACCGAGTTATCAAAAATTGGACCGATTGCTTGAAGCACTATCAGCGAAGCCAAGGTGGCCGTTTAAATGATGTGCTATTTCACACCTAATGGCATGAATGTAGCTTCAAAATAAAGTTAGAATCAATGTTATATCTTGCGCCATTGTTGTTTTATTTGAACTTCTTTTCCTATCGTTCTTATCTGGTCACCCTTTAGAAAGACAGTAGACCCCATGACTCTAGGACATGTCCAGATACAGGTTGATAGAAAAATAGGTTTTTTTCCAAAAAGGTCCTCGGGCATGTTTCATTGACTTAATCAATTGGTTTAGTTCCCCAATTCCAGACCAGACAATATCCTGAAAATAAGGACATTTTGTAACAAACTTCAAGACTTCCTAGTGGTCTAAGATTTATTGCTTCTCGTGGCTTCTCATTAAAGATCCTAGGTATCCATACACGCATTTTGAATCCATGACGAGCACAGAAAAAAAAGAAAGCACAAAACTTCTAGCAACGGCAACTTAACTTTTAAATTACCTTTTTTTTTTTGGATTTGTCCTAATTTGTCAAAAAGAAGTCCAAACAACGAATGTATGTATATTTCTTCGGAAAAAGAAAACTTATCTTTACTTATGCGTTCCTCAGATACCTTAAGATTGACTTAATTGCTTTATTAAGGCCCGCAATCTTCGTCTTGAAAGTGATTTGTTGGCCAAAAAAAAACAAAAAAACTTTTCTCTTCTTCTGAACAAAATAACTTGGAAAAGTTGAAATGAAATAACAAGGATACCACACAACAGATACTGATACACACTTGTACGTAAAGTAGTTTGGTTATTCTCACGAAAATGCTTCCTCATACCTTAGTAATTACTCTCCTCTACACATGGACATTGCAGAGTGCAAAAACTCTGTATCTAGGTACAGTAGTTGTAAGGACATCAAGAAAGCGTAACTTTCGGAACCTCTATGATCGAGGAAGCATGACATTTCCACTAAAAGAAAGAACAAAACTTGTGAAACTGTTTCATTTATCCCATTGGCCTCGAATTATACTCAGCTTCCAGTCATTGGTTCATGCAGTAGTGGAAAGGACTTCGTTTTTTTTTTGTACCTATTGTTGACAAAACTTTGCTTTTTGATATCTCCACACACAAGAGGAAACTTCTGATTCCTGTTTGGTACTTTGGAAAAGTTTCTTAAAACATTTTTTCTTTGGTTTCATCCTTAAGATACACTTTGCACTTCCTTGCAGCACAGGTGGGCTTGTTCGATTTGTTCCAAAACGATGTGTAGTAACTCTTGTATGTGCAATGAATAACTCTTGTTCCTTCCGTTCGCTGGTGTACGTGATTTGGTTAATTCACTAGAATAGATACACACGGCTCTGGAGTGCCTCTCGTGGAGGACAACAAAAGGTAGGATTAGTTTGTAGGAATCTCTGAACTTACATGTACATATATGTTCGGTACTTCATGGGGCGTAGTTAATGCCTTCAAAGCAAGGATAGTCATCGTCGAGTGCAACAAGTAAGGATATTCAGTTTTGTCCTTTTTTTTGTGTAGTAACTGATTCAGTGGTGGTTCTGCGGAGGTTTTCTAGTAAATGGCACTGCAATTGAGCAAAGACACTGATTAATTTATTTCGGTACACCGTTGACACTGTGCTCGGAATTGGAAATTTTGTAGAGTTATCCTGCGGTTACGTGTGAGGAATTTCAAATGGAATTTGAGAACTCCAACAATGTTATTAAGAACTTAATTTTCGAACTCATTTCTAGTTGAGGAATGAATTTCAATTTTTGAAAGTCTATTTCATGGGCGATGTAGTATTCTGTTCTACTTACCGCAATGGAAGTTCATTGTTTCAATGTACCTCTGTGGTTTGAGGATATTGTTTTATTAAGGACACCATTGTCTTTACTGAAGAAATGAAGAGGGACTCCGAGTATTCTTAACTTAATAAGCAATAAAGGTTCATTGTGTTGACTAACTGAACCAACCGATACAAAGCAAATAAGGCTCATGACGACTAGTGACGCCAGTTCGCCTGGGTTGCCAAAGTAGTCTTCACGAACTGGGCAAATGCATAGGAGCATGGTTTCTTCGTCCTCCTTATTGTGCAAAACTTATATTGGTCTATCAGACAGTGTCTAGTGAGAACACAGATAACGTGGAACCTGACTGTGATCGTTTCAATAGAACGAACTCTGTACTACGTTTCAGATCAAAAATAGGCTAGCTCTGTCTTGAAATGCTGAAAATAGGGACATTTTTCTACATGCCTACATATGTACAGCTGATACTACTAAAAGTGGCCAGCCTTATCAAGATTTTGCTTGTAACAAGGGACATACCTAGGTTCTACCTTTTCGGCCGTCATACCCAGTCTGACGAGATCGCCAACAATAAGGAAGCAGATGCTTAGATTCAGATTGTCGGAGAAAATCCTGAATCCTGAATTGACCCCGGAGTTTCGGTCAAATAAACGGGTCGGCGGGTTGTAGTCGGTATCTTCCAGAGTGAAATTGAGGAGATCAATGATCGCGAAGTGGCCTTCATGATAGCTAGATCACTATGATGAGGCTTTAAATCGAGTAGCAGCACCAGCAGCTAATTGGTTGCCAAGAATGTCTAAGAGGAGCAAGTGGAGCATGATGTCCAGCACCGCTGAAGGAAAAATTCTCAGTACACGGCTGATGCACGTACATGATGAACTGTGAACCTTAGAAAGCCCTATGTAGAGCCATGCAACAGTAAAGGAAATGGTATGAACCAGGTCCTACAGCATTTCCACAGAACTAAAGAGTCACAGTTCCGTTCTTTACGCGTTCAAGAAGATTGGTTTTTCAGTTTAGTTTCCTCTTCAAGGACACGGAGACCCAAGTATTTTTGAGTATCTTTAAAGTAAAGACCGGAACCATTAATCCTAGGAGGGTCGACATTGTTCCGCCGTAGGTAACAATAATATTTTGATTGGAACTGAAGTGGAGGACATGCTCCAACAGGATGCTGATTTTTTTATGTCTTTCTGCTGAGTGGAACCTGCTAAGGCATACCCAGAACTCCACTTATTTTTGAAGGACATGTGACATGTCTGTATTCTAGAGAGTCATGCCTGCCGTGTGTAATTCAAGAACGAACTAGTCCAAAAAAAGAGCTCTTACAGGTGAGCTAGTTAGTTTCCAAAGACATTTTATTTCTGGTCCAAACAAAATTTGGCCAGAGCTGAATAGTGGACTTATCTTTGTCCATAGGACAATCCTACGATTTCTGTAGAAGCTGGAAAGACGAGGAAGAGCAGGAAATCATGGCTCATATCCTGTGGACCTGTCCTGCTCTATTGATTCTGAGAAGGAAAACCCTAGGCGGATACTTCTTTACACAAATCTCAACGATCTAGCTAGACTAAACTTAAGCAGAAGAAAGACGTTATAACCAGGTCAAACTGGTCACATAGTGGTATCACAATAGACCTTCCTCTGAGACAACCACCCAACCAACCATCTTAATATTTGTGTGAACATCTTCACCATAGACTGTGCTCCACGTCAACAACTGAAAGAACTACGCTCTAGCCCCTAAATTGTGATACATTCCAGTGTGGACGCCGTTGGTTAAGTGGCTAGTCCTTTAGGAGTCGATTTTTTTCACGGCCCCAACTCTCACGAACGTCTTACGAACATACGAGAGTAGGGCTGTTATGAAAAATCTTCTTAAATCCCAAAATTGCAGTAGGTAGGCTCCTTCCATTAGTCTAAAGTGTAACACGCACAACATGAATGGTTGCGAAACGCTAGACCCTGAGTCCCATAGACCTGTTGCGCCAAAAATACCATACGCTGTACTCCAGTTCAAAAACTGAAAGAACCAAACCCATAGCCCTAAATTGTGGGTCAGTGGCCATTTCAAAAGTCAGTATAACCAAATCAGCAGGAGATTACCTTGGACTGGGATGAAATTTTGAAGTACAAGTGCGCACCATAAAGTTCTTTATCCATCGAATATCTGTCCTCTCCAAAACTTTCTCAATTAGACAGCTCTCTAGTCCGTACTCCTGTTTTAACAATTTCACATTAAGTTCTCTTTTATTGAGACAGTAATAATATTTTATGACTTCCCTGAGGTATTTTAAAACATCCTTTGATGCAAAATGATGTCTCTTTGAACAGAGTCCCCCTTGAAATCAACGACCTACTACCAGCTCCTTGCTGCCAATGCAATAGTGATCAGTATGCGTACATACTTATATCTATCATGAACCAACCTCCTCCGTCAAGTGCATGATTTCGACTTGCCTCAGCAATCAATACGAGATGATGTTTCCCTTTTATGTTGCTCTCCAGACAATTGAAAACTCTTTTAAAAAAAATAAATATTTTCCCCGTCATTCAAAAATGCTGAAAATTATTAGCTCCACTTGTACAGGATATCCCATGCCATCTCCCTCCTCCATTTGAACCTACAACATCAAATGGAGCACAATGAATTCGTAAAGAAAGTCTCTTCCGCCTGCCTGCGCCGACACGGTCCCTTGAAGAGAGAGAGAGCCAAAGATTAATGTCCTTTCGCAGAGTGCATAATTTACAAGGATCGTGATATCTTTTTGATTCTTACAACAACGAGTTAGCTGGCAAAAAAAAAAAAGGAAATTTATATTATCTGTCATAATAATCAAAGAGGAGCGGACTCTCTTCCTTTTTTTTCAAAAAAAAAAAAAAGAAAATATCCTCTTCTCCTACCAAACACAACCAGGCAATCAAAACAAAGTTGAAAACTACACACCATGAGTCCTCCATCCAGTATAGAACAAGGATACAAATACAACAATGAAATGTGAAATGGAAATTATGTAGTCAATATTTCTCTTTGTGTGCTGTCTGTTGTGCGAGAGTCTATAAATATGTATGCGTAGGTATGTAGTATTTTTATCTGTTTCGTTGTGAGTGATTTAAAAGGGTCCCAAGGACGATATATCTATGTACGATGGAATGGGGTAGGAGAAGGACAAAGCAGGAGATATTTGTTTTATGTTGTTTAAGTTCTTATCGGAATTTTATTGATAGATGTTAAAAGGGCTTAGGGTTCCACGAGGTATATAAATACATAAAGGACACGAAGGACGTTCATTTTTTTGCTTTGTATTCTTAGAAAAATGTTTATTTTAGTTAAATGCAACACGTTTGTTGTTTTGTTTTTGTTTACAATAAACGAATAGAAAGGGAGAAAGGATTTGCTTTGATTGATTTCTAGGAATATTCAAACGAATTTAGGATTTTGTATCCTTGCTACTGTTGCGTTCCGCTTAGACTACAACAATTGGCATAGTGATTGGGAACGATTTTCTATAAATAAATGGGAGAGCCTACCCCCTGCACACATTGTCTGTAGTTAATCCCCAAAAAAAAAAAGGAGAGAATTTAAGTACTTCCGGATTGAGGACTTTAGGTTTCCATCGATATGGATTTATTGGGTTTTTTTCTCTTGTATTTCTGTTCAATCAAAGGAGGAATTTAATTTAAGACACACGAGTATGGTATGTTCCTTGTCATTGGTGATGGACAGCCTTAAGACGGTAGTGACAGTAATAAATTTTATGATCCGATGAATTCGAAATTGTTTTCGGGTTTTGAGACACGCAGATGGTAAAGTTATCATTTGGTTACTAAGGCATGTTAACAACAGAAGTTCAGACGCAGTTAGGAGTACTTAACTTTTTTGACGAACGCAGAAAGGAGTCTGAAGCTGGGGTGCAAATGCTGAGGCTTTACATAGCAGAAGAAGACATGCTCGTAGACTTGATACATCGTACACAACAATGTGCTCCATTTTACTCTACAAAAAAGTAAATCCATATCCTACTATGTTTTTCTATCTCATGACTGTCATTATCCTTCAATGCTTAGTACATTGGTGTGACACTTGATCCAAAATTTAGCAGGGAACTCAAGATTGAGCAATTGTTAAAGAAAGCTTATGTGACCTTCTATTCTTGCAGCAAAACCTTGGATAAGAATTGAGGACTTCCTTCGAAGATGGTCTTATGGATCTACTCCGTGGTGGTGCGACCTATACTTTTCTATTGATCGCTAGTCTGCTGGTCTGGGTTACAGAAACATTACAAGATCAGGACTCTAGACGCAACGGAGTCCATAAGAACATGTCCCACAGAAACTTTAAACGTAATATTGGGCCTTTCACCACACGACCTTCGTATAATGTTCTTATCATCACATAGTGTGGTCAGGTTAAAGGAAACAGGATGCTGGTGTACAAAACCTTGTGGTCAGAATTGAATTCTATATCTGTGACTCTGTGATCTGGTGACCAATCCAACCGACTATTTAACTCACAGAGTGAACTTCACAAATGATATCAATGTCAGATTCCCAACTAGGTCAGGGTGGTCAGTCTTCTTTTCTTGATTGGATGAACTAGCAAGGCATCTGATGGTTCCTTTGCGAAGGCGGTGAACATCCCCTTGGGGCCCTTACGTGTGCACTGTCAATTGAAAACTCATAGCAGATTGCAGAGTGTGAGGAACTATGCCATATCCAGGTAGTTGTGATCTAACTACTTCAGGAATAGAAATCAAGAACTATTGAATAAAAACTGGACGGATATTATTAGAGTATTAGCCACTAGACCATTGGGGAATATGTGGTCAGAATAAGGATCACATTTCCCAAAGAGTTTATCAGTTTCCTTAATGTTAGTCTAAAGTAGGGCTTTGGGCTTCTACGTACCTTTCTGTAGCAGATCTAAAATGCGAGTCAGCGAAGAGGAAAATTCACCACCAAGAGCAGTTCCTGACCCGGCAGTGACTCCACATCTTTAGGAACAGTATTTAAGTACTCATCGTCGTGTAAATCTTTTCCTGTACAATAGGAATTATCATCCCACTTTTGACAAGAAAATTGGATAGGATAGGATTCTAGATCTTACCTCTAAAAATATATTCCTTTATTTTCATCTTTTGGGAAACGAAAGTTTTAATGAACCAGAGGTCTTTACATAAGCCCCAGTAATGGACATTATACAATTTTGGCCAATCGATAGGCTAAATGGTTCCCGTGGAAGCACTCTTTAAATGTAAGTCTCTTCCTAAACTAACCTACCTTATCTAGCCTAAGAAATGTTGTGGCTACTTAAATGATATCTTTTAACAATGATATCAGGTCTAAATGAACGTCGAAGTTTACGTTGTACTTACCAAAGTACCATTTGCTACTACTAGGTCGACGGGTGTCCCAAGATGCGAATCTGCGAATATTCATTAACATAAAGGGCCAATTCGATGCTTCAAGTGTAGAACTTAACCAAATGAGCTATGGTGTATAGGCAAACCAGGCCATGAACCTCTGAAGAGTTCATGTAGAAAAATCAATCTTAACACGCAAGTATCGTTGTCTTGAAGTCATATAACTTCTTCAACCTTTCTATAGAGTATAGCCTAGAGCTATGTTTAGACTATTGTCAGATCTGACAAACGCAATACTGTCAGGAGTACAAATGGAAAATTTGTCCCAAATGGCTGACAATTCTGAAAACTAGAGATTTTTGTCTGACAATATTGGCAATCCTTGTCAGACCATCTGATACATCTGAATGACCTTTGAGACAGCGCCCCCATAATACTGCTAAGCACCTTATTAAATACAACTCACCCAAAGAACTTGATTCTAATAAAATTTTGAATTGGAAATTGCAGCAAAAGCTAATGGGCACACAAAATTCGAATTATGTCCAACAACGAGAAGTGATTGAATCAAAGATCTTGACAGCTGAACTTGTACAAATATCAGGTGCGACAAGCCTGATGACATTGATTTGAATATGTCAATGCTCCTCACATTCCGTAATAACCAAATATATGCTAATTCATTGCCCAGGTAAACGATACGAAGGACATTAGCCAGATAAGGTTATTGCCCTTCAATACGTATGTTTAATAGTTTAGCTGAATCCTTGACTCTGCTAAGCAACATAGGTATCTTATGGAAGGTCTGCCTCGAGCCTTGCATTTATGAGAGTGATTTTGCCATACTTTCCCTCTGGTTACACGGAGAGGTTTGGTTTGATGCACTAGAAATCCAGCCTCCCACAATTGAGGTTTATCCCTCTACGACGTTAAGGACCTATGTGTGCATCTGTTGCGATAGTCAAACTTGCCTAAGAACTTGGACAACTACAAAATTGTTACAAGCCTGTAATCTTAGATTTTTTTTTAATCCTGCATTGAGACTGTTTTAAGTCTCGGTTAGGGCTTCCATTTACGAATGGACACCGTTCTCGTTTTTTCTCAGGAAAAATACTGCAGACAGCTTTTTCTCCAAACTTAAGTAAATTGTGTTTCAATAAGGACATAACAATTTTGTACTTAAATGAAATACAGAATAATAGAGATATCGGGCTGAAATGTATTCCCTGTATAGTACATATGTCAGATTTGAATATATAATTCAATGTCATTCATATGATCACGGAGAAAACGTTTGCAGCGATTGACCCTTTGGAACTAATTTTCCACTACTCTTTCACAAATAACTGCCGGAACGCTGGAAATTTTGCGATCGATATTGTTCCTGAGCTTCTCTTACTTTGTTGCCTTCTTGGCTTAAATCAGCAACTCTATTGTGGGTATGTTGATATTGACAAAGCCATCAAGCCATCAGCATGAAATTTAGGATTTTCTTCAAACTTTTGCCAAGCTGAATCGAAGATGTTTCGGCACTTCAAATTATAACGAGGATTCAGTCCTTGTGTTAAATTGATATTGCGAAAACCTACAGGGCAAGACCTTAACGCAAAATTCGGCACAATGTGGACTGAGTGATTCCCAAATCTTACTAAGTGTTTGGAATGAACTGTTTTGACCTATTTTTTCGTATTTTGACTGCTGCGTTGTATCACTCATACAGGATTATTCAATAGTGTATATATTTTGACTCAAATATATCCCCTGTAGCACCCTCAGCCTATTTGGTAGGACGATCATTACAACAGAAATTAGAGTAAGCGCTCTCAAATTTGCGACCACCGACTTCAAAATTGGAAAGCAATTTTTTTTTGATTTGAAAACGTTGATCGCTCATGAACTTCATCACGAAAAAATTGCTTTAATTCATCATAAAAAAAGTTAAACACTGTGTTTGTATTAAAGTACAAAATTGTTATGTCCTTCTTGAAAAACACTTCTGCTTCTATGCCGTTTATGCTACAAAGTACATATGTACATATGTATGTATAGAAAGTAGGTTATTACACGCCCCAGCTGAACATACTTCTGTATATGCATATTCCACTTGAAACACGAAAAAAAAAAATCCTTCCCCCACCAACACATCCACATCACAACCACACTCCAAGGAAAAAAAGGACACAGGTGTTTCACAAAAACGAATGCAATTTTAATTACTGCAGAAATATGTATGTATAGGTAGACCAAAACCCAAAGTAAAAGGTATTTTAAATTGTCCTAGACAAGGGTAGCTCGGATTATCACCGCAAGCAGACCCTCCATCATTGTTACGTGACCTTTTCCATGTTGAGACATTTTAAATTTTAATTTAAGAAAATATCTCTCGGTTATTTCCTTTTCCCTTTTCCGATATCTTTATCCTGGAAGTCCTAGATACAGATACCATCTTGTCATTTAAATCTTGTTTTGCATATTTTATGTGAGTAATTATACTAATTTCATTTTGAAAGGACCTTATCCTCTGTAAAGGCGTTCATCTCCATCAATTGGCGTAGATTAATGTTTTTTTGTTTTCATTCGTGGCAAGTCCAATTCTTTTTTTTTGGTTTATTCATGGACGAGTATGTAATCAAATTATCATCGTATTCCAATCCACTGTACAGCCTCATCGATAGCTATCAACTGTCCCCGGTCCCTGTCTCAATTTACCGCATCAACTGAAGTATTGAATTAAATACCGAATTCCAACGAATTGCCAATCAATTACCATTTCTTTCGAAATTTCTAATTAAACCCCAATTACATGTGTATCCTCTTTTTGCACAATTAATTCGATTAACCTCTTCTTTTTCATTGGAGATGTCACAAAAAAAAAAAAAAAAAACTCAACTCAAAAGGACTACAATTTCCATTCGGGATTATTCATGTATCCTGCTTAAAGTCTCGCACATAGAAAATAACACACGACTGGCGGAATACAATCAATCAATGCCGTATCGAATTTTCTCCTTTCGAACGTGACTGGTTTTTGTAAAAATTTTCCAAAAAATAAAAATGAACCAAAAAAACCAAAAAAAAAATTGCCAAGATAAATTTGATACTCGACCTTCTCGGGGCGGGAGGAGGTGTGTATTGAAATCTATAACAGGTGCCAAACCCATTTTATCACCTCGTGCTCTCTCTCTCACCGTAATTCAATATTATTTGACAAACAACAATCGTTTCTGGTAATATATGCATAAGTTGACAGTTGAAAAACAAACGTAAATTATTTGTCGCAAGGGTGTTGGCACCGAACAAATTGTAATTCGAATAAAAGTCAAATAAAAAATAAAACAAATGATAGATAAAATTTAATTCAAATGGCATGGTGTTTGGAATTATTTTATTTTTTAAACTATTTTTTAGTCCCTGCTAATTTTTTTGTGTAAAGCCCCACACAAAAAGTACTATTTAGCAGCTAATTACCCGCATAGTAGGCCATTAAAATAAAACTTTGGGGGAGTTTTTCAAAACTAGTTGCATTTTAATATTTGTATGCACATACTATATTTATGTACGGAATGGAAAAACCTTTTAATGAAAGCTAAATTTGAATAGAAAATTAATCATGGTAATAATTGGTGAATAATTACAAGCAGAGGACAAAGTTTAAATAAATGAAAAGGTTTATTTGTTTGCGTTGAAATAAGCAAAAAACTGTTTTGGGAAAATAATTCGAATAAAATTTTAAAGCATTATAGGCTTTAACTTGTACAGAGGTGGTTATGTAAGTACCTATATTCGAATGGCCCATGGACGCACTAAACGCATTCAAGATAGGAAGGACACCAAACTGATATGATTCAAATTATTATAAGGATCATATGGGACGCTAGCTCATTAGGTAATCCTTTTAGGAAAAATAGAAGGCTTAAATCGGACAGGATTATACACAAAATTAGCTGTATTGAGCATTTTTTTGACATCCCGTGAAATGAAACTGAACCGCATGGTGTCCAAATAAAGGGTTTTTCAATAGGGACATAACAACTTTGGACTTTAATATAGAGGCATTCTTAAACTGTTTTTCGTAATTGTGAAATGTTAAAACGTCATTCAAAGTATATATTTTTGTTACAATGAAGCAATTTGTCTGTTTGCGTAATTTCTGCATCAAAATTCGTAGACTGTAAAATTTCAAGAAGTGAGGGTAAAATGTTCTCAGAGATAGGTAAAATCAGTTACGAAATTTGCCCAATTTTTAGACGTCAAAACCAAATGTATACAGAATTACGTATAGGGATCTGACAGTTTTGACAGATTTCATAAATCAGTGCAAAGAAAATTTCTTACTCTCTCGTGAGCGCTGTCCTATTACGAAAAACTAAGAAACTTTTGCGTACTTCAACAGGATTTCGGTAATTTTAAGTAGATTTTCGTAAAAATTCGAATTATCAAAAAATTATTAACGAAATTATAGAAAATTGTTATGTCCTTATTGGGAAATCGTTTGTAACACATGACTGTGTGTTGTTGCCTGATGAAAGCCCAGTTCAAAGGAAGCACAAGGAAAATACCTCTTATGTTCACAAAAAATCGCAAAAGTTTTACAAAGTTTCACGAGCAACAAAAGACGGGTTGGAAAGACAAAAAGTATGAATGTGAGAAATCCAGCGAACCAAGAATACAATCGTACATACACCATTGAGATGGTGAGACATGAGGTTGAGTGTAATGGTTATGACCTGGCATTGGAGTAATAGTTAGAATTGATGGCAGTCTGGATCAGCATAAGAATAAGACCATCCTGAAGAGTCCCATGGAGTCATGCAATAACGAATCTACCTACATAAAATGACTCAAAGCATCCTTCGTGTCTTGTGAACAATTGACTTTCAAATAACAAACATCGATGTTTTGTTGGGTATCCCTATTTGACTTCATATTTGAAAACTGAAATCCAAAAAATTTGCGTGAAGTTTGATGAACCAACAAGCAACTTCAGATAGATGGCGAGTCTCAACTGAACGACTGAAATTTTTTATATTTCGTTCATTTATTTAAAACTGAAATATTTCACATTATTTATGAATATTCAAAATTAATATAAATTTGTGGTTCAGAAACTATCTGGACTAAATAAATTCTGAAAAATTCAGTTAAAATAAATTATCGTCGTCGTATACGAAATCGGAAAGACCAAGAAATATAAGATTTTATGTGTTATAACCATTTTCTATAAATCTAACCAATCTATCTATTCTTAGACATAATAAATAAATAAATACTTGGTACAACAGGTCGATGGGACCCAAGGCCTAGCTTCTCACAGCCATTCGTGTTGTGCGTGTTATATTCTTTACACGAATGGAAGGGGCCTACTGTCTAATGCCGTGTCCGAAGGGCAATTTGTGATTTGAGAAGCTTTCTCAGGACAGTTGTACTCTCGGATGTTTGTCAGACGTTCGCGACCGTGAAAACCTTTTAGGTGCTCCATAGTCCAACGCACTAACCACTGAGCCACGACGCCCATTCTTAGACATGATAGTGAACCTTATTCAATTATTTACTTTAAAATTAATAAATTTTGAATTCATTTAAAGAAAATTTATAAATTGGCAAATGACTTTAGCCTTTCTGAAGATTATTCTCATTATTTGCTGACATCATTGAGAGGCACATATGTATGGCGTAAGGAATAAGTCCAGATTTCACTAAAATCCGATCAGAGCATCGAAGCAGTATAACTTGAAGGTTCAAACTATTGCAAGATCTCTAAATATTGTCAGGTCTGCAAAAGTGCAACCAATTGCTGCAAATGATCTAACAAAAACCAAATAATTTGCAGCTTTAAAATGTCAGTTCACTCGGTTGTTAGATTTTGTCCCAATTCCTGACAGTTTATTTTAAGATGACAGGTCTTGCAATAGCTTGACATTTGCTTTGCTACATTAGGTCTGTTCGCGTTCTTTCCCAAATCAACGAATTTTCACGGAAATCTACGAAAAGTCATGAAATCCTGTTTCGTGGTTTTTTAGATTGTACCTACCACTTTCTGAGAAAATTTTACCCCCACTCCTTGCAGTTTCACAATCTACGAATTTTGGTGCAGAAATTACGCGAAGAGTCCTATTATTTTCATATTAAAAAGTATCAGTTTACTCAGACTAATAATATTTCTCAGGACGTTTTTCTCTCATTCCGCATTGAACTAAAAATTCTGAAAAAGTTAAAAATATAAAATAAAATCGACAAAAGGAGGTATTGCCAAAGGGCAGTTCATTTCTTCACTCGCTCCTTTATCATTATTCGCTTTCGCCACACAAAACCAAACTTAAAACGAAAATAATCGCAATACGCAACAAGAAAATGCATACCATGCACCAAAAAGTGATATCTTGATACATAAAAACAAAAAAAAAACCTTTTTCAACAAATTAATTGTCAGATGTCATAAGCTTCGCAAAGCTGCAAATTTTCCATGAGCCTGCGAATGTCCTTAATGTCAGACAATGGCCTGCCAATGATACAAAATTGTGTTCGGCAAATTTATTGTCAGATGGCGGTCTGACAATTGTCTGACAATTTTTTCGCTACAAAATTTTTTTTGCCACAAAATTGTCAGACATAAATTGGTAGTAAACACGATTGTCAGGTATTTGCAAATCGATTTTTCATTTGCGAATATATTTTTATGACAATATTTGCAAATCTGGCAATCGTTTGAAAGTCATCTTTGCAGATGCATGAGTGTTTCATTGGAACTCCGGAAAAAGTCCTATTAAGGTTCTTGGTTTTTCCAGCAGCATATGTACAACAATCAAGCTTTTGTCGCCTAAGTAAGTTCTGTCTTCATGGAGGCTACAAAGCCAAACTATGAACTGCATTTAGGTAAAGGTTAGTTTTTTTGGTTAAACATGTGCCTAATAGTGTAGAAACTCTAGGACCTGTTTCCAAATATTCAGAATCCAACACTTTATTGGATTTTGCATGGACAAAAGTAAAAATATTCTAAAAGTCAAAATGCCTCCTTTCTTCTTTATGTGGCTACACAGAACTACAGCAGTTCAGACTGAACCTGGACCTCAACATCATCGAAATGCCTTTAAGTGGTCGGTATTGGTGTCCTGTGCAAATTGGATTGTTCTGACAGCATAGTGATTTAATGTAAATTTTAGTTCAAAGTACACTTTTTTTCAAAGTTAATTACTCCTCTCCTCTTTAAGTAAAGCAGGCTAGTGTGACCAGAACACCAACGAAACTTTTTTTCTCATGAAATTTCGTTAAAAGTTGTTGTGAAAATATTAGGTTTTCAAACAATTACTCATTTCAAAATGTAGTCTCAGTTAAAAAATAATCAGTAACAACCACAATCCAATTCAGATTCAAAGACACCATCATAGTTGTTCGGCACATCCTAACAAATTCATTATCCCTTCTCCTTCAAATCACTCAGTCGAACCGAGAGGCCTATCCCAAAATAAGTTTCCAAAATTAAAGCCCCTTTCCGATACTCGCATAACAATGTGCAAATAAATATAATTTATTCAGGAAACTTTTATAATTTGTTATCCATTTTTTATTCATTTTTAATCCAATCATTGCCTGATTAAGTCTTCTTCCCTTTTTTTTTTTAACCAAAAACATCCTCCACTCAAAAACACATCATTGACTGGGTCCTTGCCATTAAAATATTGAACACATTTTCCAATCCACCACCTTCAAGGATTGCCTACTAAGTTCATTAAGCGCCTGTGCTCGTAAATCAGTACAGTAACCTAATTTTTTCGACATCATGAAATGTTGGCACGGCTTCTCCTTGTATGGCTGTATGGCTGTCTACATTGCACAGCTTGTTTATCTCATTCCAGTTTACATTGAAACCTTTTTAACCACTTTTGGTGCTGTCGCTCATAAAATAGACATCAAGTTCGCCGCCGATGCCGCCGCCACCGCCCAATTATTAAAATTTTCCTGATCATCCATTTTGGCCATAATTCTGAAAAGTTTTTGCCGCTCACAGAATGTGCTACTCAATAAATCATTCACCAGACAAAATAAAAAAAAAAGAAAATCCCAACCTGGGTGTTGGTACATTTAGCCTGCCTGCGTTATCCTTTTTCGCTTGTGTGTACATAGGAACAAGTCCCCGTATAACACTGACATCTCACCTCTGTCGACGAGGAATATTTGTGTGTGCATGATTTATTATTCCAACATAAAGCTGAGAAGGCATTTAAAGACGGTTACCACCACCCCTTTCTAAATATATTTCAACGTGCTAATCGTACCGAGAATAGAAAACAATAATCGAAAAGAAGAAAAGCAAACTAAGGACTAAAGGACATACCGAAAGTTTTCACATTAATAATGAGAATCAGCAAAGTAAATCCATTTGTCAAACACATCCTGTGTGTTCTACGTAGATATAATAATATTGCATTCAGTTCGTCCTGGTGGTGCTGCTGATGCAGATACTACGCCAGTTTGTTGTTGTAGCGGCCGTTGGTAGGATCCTGCAGTTGTTTATGCTTGTTGTTGGTTGGTGTTTATTTAGTCGCTGGTAATCCTTATCCGTCAACATATTTTCCAAACGAAAACCTGAAGGATAACTAAATATGTGCACAAATGCAATAATGCCACTGTAATTTAGTATCCTTGTCACTGATTATGATTTGCATTGCGACATAATTGTATTTGGCCAACTTAGACCTTACACACGCACACGCACCGTATTCGGCTGTTAACTCGGAATTCAAACACTGTATCGCATTGAAACGCTCCGTCGCGCCAGCATTCAATCATCGAATCGCACTACAAACAGGATTACATTAGCAGTACGGAAATTAGTGTCCACTGTTTACACTAGGCCCATTCGCCGTAACCGGCATGAACTGCACACATTAGCCTTGGCCTGGCTATCTGGACCCACTTTTGTGAATACGATTCGGGAAGCTCACACGCACTGTTAAACTAATTTTGTAATCATACAGGGAATTGCACTTGCACGAGGTGTAGACCGGCCCTCAGGTAGTAACGCAACGGGTGACCAACGGCTTTATTTGTTTTAGCCTTAATCAGGTGCAAATTTTGCAGATCGTAACACGTTTAGGTGTTTGTACCGCCCGTGCGGAGAGATTATCAGCCCGCTGTGTCCACCTAAACTCAATTACTGAGCGTAAATGTTGCTATTTAGGGTGTAATCCGCTTTGTTTGACAGGGGATGATTTATTTTTTTTTTTTTTGTTCCAGAGGGGTTAAGGGATACTCCACGGTACGTAGATTAGCTTTGATTCACGTAACTTTCGATTTCAGTTGAAAACCGCCGGAAAATCGGAACGAACGAACCGTATTCATGCGGTGGTGAGACCGAATTAAAAGTTACAGATATACGATGGTCCTTCCATCTTCATTGAACCTGCAGAAGCTTTTCGCCGTAAGCTCTATTCGGACGGGGACTCCGAAAATTCATTCTTCAATGGATTCCACAGGGAAAGTGTTATCGAGGAGGAGAAGAGCTTTTGATAAACGCTTTCAGGAGAAATGGTAACAGTTTGTTTCACCACGAATTTTCTCCTGACAGGATAACAGAGCGGAAGCTCTATCCTTGTGGTACTGTGTGTCCTGTCAACAGGTTCTTCATTGGTAAGTTTGAAAACGGCATTCGCTTCGAACAGCTTTCAAGGTTATACAAAGTTCATTGCTGATGGTTTGCACATTTGTTAGTTGTTGGTGAACCTTGCAGGTAAGACAATATTTGACAAAGCCAATTCCGGAAGCTAGATCTAGCCATGTTTCTAGAAGAAAACCGTTCTTAAAATGGGAATAGGTTTGTATTTGTAGCCGAAAAGTCTGATGGAAAGTGCGTATTCTTTTTAGAACTTACCACTCTAAGCCTAGCTAGTCTAGTTTCTCTATGAGTCGAAACCCATTTTTCACTTTAACTTGTAGTTCTAGCAGGATATACACTATCCTAGATGCTCTAGAGCTGAATGGGAATTTTTCTGACTGGATGCTAGAAGACCGACTTTGCTTTCTTTCTTCAGGTATAGCCGTTCTCATGTCACCTGATAGAGGGTAATAAACTGTTGGCTATCACCATCCCAATTGCAAGAAATTGATGTTGACCATAGCAATTGTCCTTTAATCCACAAAAATATCTGTAAGGCCTTCTATTCTACTATACTGTTCCCTTGTAAGGCACGTGGAGAATAGATTGTCTTTACTATAAGCCCAGCCATTAATGGAGGCCCTTAACAAAAAGACTGGGAAGCCCATAGTGTGTTCAAGTTCTAAAAAGATCGAAACTGATGAACAAAGAGACTTTAGTTTCTGCTTCTATTCCTGTGTCTCAGGACTCAAACATTTTTCAGTTCAACTTTTCGAATTGAGCGTAGCTTGAATGTTTATAATGGAATCCG
This sequence comes from Xylota segnis, assembly GCA_963583995.1. Classification (NCBI taxonomy): domain Eukaryota; kingdom Metazoa; phylum Arthropoda; class Insecta; order Diptera; family Syrphidae; genus Xylota; species Xylota segnis. The sequence goes on from OY757239.1 coordinate 50,378,231, forward strand.
CAGATGTAAGGGTAGTGTACCTACTTTAAAGATAGGTGCAGTACAGACACTGCTGCAGTATTAAAGCCAGACTCAAGCTATCTCTCGTCAAAGATTGCTTAAGTCCTTTAAAGTGAAAATTTGATCTTTTTTTTTAAAGGATATTTGAAGTGATGGGCTTAAGATAGCCTCAAAAAACACCGCGACCTCGTAGAAATCGTTTGTGCTATCACCTAGCAGATGTTGAGTGGATTTGCTTTTTCCCTGAAATCAAGTTCATTAATGAATCTCAGGATTTTTTAAGTTAAGAAGGAGGTGATATCTGAAGGCGCGGTAAAGTCTTTGTTTGAGCCTAGTCCAAGCAATGGAGGGACATTCAAATGAAATATGTTCGACGGTTTCAGTGTAATCGAGAAATAGTTGCCACGTGTCCGATTGGCTAATGCTTATGACCAGATAGAAGGTGAAGTAGTAGTAACGTCTTCGTAACTTTAGGTCAGACCCTTTAATTCAATATTTTTCGTAAACAGAAAAGCCACGATTTTGCGAGAACTTGCCTGCCGTTGTGTAACATTTCAAAAAGAAACCGATTAGCCGAAATGGTTTCATGTAAACTGTGTTAGATTCTCAGGAAGGATTTTAAGCTCTTACCTCTCTGAAGAAGCCCCATTAGATTAGGACTATCGACCATGGATACATGAAGATATTGTGATTACCTAAATGTCTCAGAGGATCTCTGTGAATGTCAAGCCCTTAGTACACTAAAAGAAATTCTTCAATAACTTAGAGGAGGTTGATCCTTAGAGGAGCAACTATAACAGCTAGCCCTTTACTGTGGTTTAGGTTTAGATTGAACTGGCTACCTGTCCGTGTGTACATACGCACTTAAATCAAAGAAGATCGATTTTATGACGCCGTGCATTGGACCATTTGACTATTTGGGACAAATTAAACCAACTAAAGATTTTAATAAAACGAAAGACGCTCGAGCTCCTAGATGGAGTAGTCTTTCATAGGAGAGAGCCGACCAAGTGCATAGGAAGTGAATAATGGCTTCTTCCCCCTCTTCAAACCTAGAGCTTGTGCAGAAATCATGTGAAAAGAGGAATGTTAACCTATCAGTCAGTGTCCTGAAAGATCACCGACAACGCTAATTTGTGATTGATTCAAGAAAACCAACTTCACACTAGGTTTCCGATTAAGCTTGGGTTAGATCTGCTTTAAAATCCTTCAGTTGGTTATGCTAAAGGCGTCCAGCCTTAGCAAGAGTTTGCATGTAGCCATAGGCATACCCTGGCTTCCCCATTTTGGCAGGATCTTGTGGATCGTACCCAGTCGTGCAATGTTAAACTCCTCAGACATCTACAAAAGAGACAAAGTGCCCTTTGAAGTAAGGTACCACAGTTCCAGATATTTGATTCCCGCTTCCCGTCCGTGAAAATGGGAGTATTCTTGACAGAGATTGCATTACATTTAAAATCAGTACAGGGCTTCCTTGATTTTCGTCTGAAAAACACTGGGAGGAGGCAAGACATCCTTAGATGGAACTAGTCGGAGAAGACACTAAAACTTACCCCTTCATCAGTGGCCTATCCAATCGCAATGTTGGATAGTCCTTATCAAGAAAGTATGAAGTGCTTATTAGTTGGATTGTCCACTTTTTTCAGCTTAAGGATGATAGTATGTCAAATCATTTTATTAAAACTTTCAACCCTCGGACAATTCACACACAGTTCAAGGAAGTGATGCAAGCAGTATGGAAGTGTAGGACCTTGCGAATTTCTTCAAATTGCTTAAAGTTCGCTCCAACCAATATGATTTGGGTCTTCAATGTATTGTCCTTATTTTTTAACCAAGTCCTGGCACTTTGTTTGTATATAGGTATGATTTGGATGTTAGAGATTTGAGGTCAATAATACATACATGGACGGATCTGCATGCCACTGCGGTTGATTACAAGATATCAACCAACTATTTGTTCTCCTTTTGGAGGGATAAAGGACATTCCATTCTTTACTTCTACAATATATACATATATTACTTTTAATTCCTAATATTTGGAATAATGGATTCATTAAGTCTCTCCCACAACTAATAGTGTGTATCCATTCGAATTAAAACTATCCATATGCACATTAAACCTTTGGAGTAACCCTCTTCCTTGACAAACATTTCTTAGGCGCAATTGAGGGCCATTGTCCATCCGAAAAAAAAGTCGTCCTGACCATCACACAAACGTATGTATCTACATACGAATGCATGTTCCACTCTAATTTAAAAATATGTTCAAGGTTTTTAGGCTGATTGTTCATTTGCCGGAAATTTTTTTTTCCATTTTTGGAATGTGTGCTCGGATAGAAATGGAAAATTGGTTTTAGGCAGCTGATGCCAGAAACTTGACATGACGTGGCCATTGTGCGAAAGAAATAACTTATATCCTAGTGAACAGGAGAATATTCCTTTTTTTTCCAAACAAAAGTGTGCCATGTCCATGACCTTAAATAAAAAGTGTCATATTTCATCGTGTGTTGAAGTATAGTGACAGTTTGATTATTTTTTTTTTTTGCTAAATATAGTATACATACATGTATCATATAAGGGTTTCATAGTTTGAAACATGAGCAAATAATGAACATTACATTCGGTACAGAAGAGACTCAGATGGAGAAGGTGTGGCTTCTCTGTCAGTGTACAATCCTATGTCACTTGAGAAATGGAAGAGTTTAAGAAGATACTACTTCCAAAACATACAAATGAGGAGAATGTCACTAGAAGGACTATTTAGCTGTACCTAGAATACAAGTATGAACCAGGTGACCATGTGAGACTCAATTTCTTGACTCAATTCTCGAAACGGAAACAACTCCACAAGGACACTAAGTTCATACGAGTATAAGATAATCCTAAGGATAGTATGAAGACCTTCTTCTAATCACCTTGTCAGGACACAGCAAGGAGAAAAGGTAAAATCGATCGAAATGGAGAGAGCAACTCATTCCATAAAACCAAAAGACCTCAATGCAATATGTTACACAGATGTCTGGAATGAATGACCATTATTAGAACTAAGACATTAAGCTTGGAGGAGAATCAGGGGCGGGGATCAACTGCCAAACGTCACCTCTCCATCAAGCAATTTAGAACAGTTCGTGACTCCCTTCCAGTTCGAGATTTTTGCTACACCTAAGAGCACTACACCTACACCTAAAGGTCTAGGTTCACCCTACACTGTAGCGCCACCTAAGTAAGGGCACGGAACTATTATTCTCTGCTCGACAGTCAGGAAGGCTTAAAGACATTATCAAGCTCAAGAACTAGTGAAGGAATGCAAAGAAACCCAATATCTTAGCAGTCTTCTACCTGGTCAACCTGATTTGCCAACTTGGTCACTCCAATATACCAGGGAACGAAGCGGTAGATCAACTGATGAGGAAGAGAACGGAAAACATAGGTATGAGTTCGAATACAGATAAAGGAGTAGCACAAAGGGCTATTAAAACCCCATACAGCAGCTCGTTTGGAAAACATCACGACTGCAGAACTGTCAAAGTCATGATTGAATGCCCTTGCCACTGTCAAACAGCAACGAATTAAGGCGAATGATTGGTCTCTATACTCAACCCATCAACCTGAACAAAGACCCTTATCAGCTGGGACTTTTGACATCAACAAACTGCCCAAGATGCAAGCGGGAGAAGACTAGCCTCGAGCACTTCCTCAGCAAATCCAGTGCTTACACAAGTACCAAGGAAGACAGGTCCTGCCCGGGTTGAGCTATCTTAGACGTTACAGTTTCATGAAAATCCCACCTGACCATCCCCAAATGAAACTAACACTTCACTAACATTCTCCATTTTACCATGCTCTTCCACATGGTTTCTCCAGAGGGTAATACCTTGGTGCCCAATCTGTGGCCAACGTGATGAGTTTACCCTCCCATACTAAACCAACAAGCTCCATGAGCATCTCAGAAATCTAGGTCTGGAACATACCTTGCACACATCAGTTATACAAGGGAGTACGATCTGACATTTTACAAGGAGAACATATCCTCTGATGATATTCCTACTCAAAAGTCCTACAGCGCTCCTGGCGTGGATCGCATGTCAATCTTCAGACACAGGGACATTGTGAAGGCAAGCGAATGTGGCTAATGATCCAAAAGCTGGTACTTCAAACTACCATGTCGTTCCATAAGATAGTGGGAAAGATGTTCATCTAGGAGAACCACTAGTGATTCCAAATCACGAAAGAATCAGTCATAGTGCTACTATCTTCAAATTTCAACCGAAATCCCATCCTTAACATGACAGAAACCTACATTCTCGTACATACTGGCCACATAAGCTCTGTGACCTTTAATTTATTAACTCAACATACCCCACTTTGAAACCACAATTCCATTAAAAGCGACTGCCATAGCAAAGCCCAAAGTCCTTTTCTCATTTGACCACATTCGCATACCGACCAACTGTGCAAACAAATAATTCTTCGAATAATTATCTCCACATTTTAATGAAGTGCCTCTCATGGTCATGTTCCGATTAATGGGTCCCACTACACCAGGCCGCATTCGTAATTATTTAATATCTCAATTTTCTTGATATTGGACCTCAGAAAAACTGAAGCCAAAGTAAAGTAATTCTGATAACACGAACAACTTACGATTATGGTTATTACTACTACTACTACGTACCAGGCTCCTGACCCATTTCATGAGGACTCACGTCAAAGGATAGCCACGCGAACTGCGTGTTTCATTAAAATTTATTGAAATACATACATGCATGCATTCGAAAAACAAAAAAAACACCATGAAATGTATAAAAACAAATGCGTTTTTGACAATTCGGTCCGGCAAAAGGACGTTCGCCGGCGACTCCGCCCCAACGGCGTCATACTGGCTCGGCCATGCGTTCCCTCTGTTCATGTTGTTTATTAATTTATCTGTGCAATTACAATAGCCCAAGGGGGGGCGCGCATCCAGCAGGGCAGGACCAGCAGCAAGTGGCACGAAGCAACCGGCGAGCGACAAGAATTAATGAAATTTCGACACATAATCCAACCGAACCGTACAGTAATAATATTTCGTCCCGATTCCATTCACTCACGCGAACGTAACAGGTCCTGTGCATGGGCATACGAGTGTGTATCATCGGCATCGTTGTCCCGCGAAAGTTCGCGGTCTGTGTCTTTTGCAGTACTATGCAACTGAAGGCTACACATCCTGGTTGGCTCTTGGGGCACAACCACCCATATGAGACTCACAAGGATCAGTAGCAAACAATTTTCGTTGGATTTATGTTTACGACGAGCATACTCGTATATTTCAGTTGAATAAAATATTGGCGATGATAGTGTGCTGGCATTTAAGTGGCAGAGGCAACAGCAGAGGCTTTTTCGGGAGAATTATGTGTTAGTGTCCCGCAGGACATGGCGGCGCTGTTCGACTGTAGCAATTCAAGGGCTTTGGACTTAATTAATGCCAATGGCAAGATGGAACTAACAGTGAAATTAGGCATAACCAATTTATATTAGTAAAATGGCCGATAGCTACGGTCGACGCGTTAAGTGGATAGGTGGTCCCTTTGCCTGCTGGAGAATTGTCCAGGACACATATGAAACACGGCTGTGTCAATGCCCTTTAATTAAATCTCGAACATCACAATCAGATCAGCGCCATACTTGATGTGTAATGGCCTAGGGTGCTGTCAGAAATAGTGTTGTAAAGTTGATGGCTTCTCCTAACAGATGTAAAATGTCCGCCGGAAGGAAGTAACTCCTGTTGGACATAATGAGCTCTTTAAGTCTTAAAGTTATTTTCTTTTTTTAATGAATCAAGCGTTGATTCTCTCGATTGAAAGTGTCATCAGCAAAATTAACTTTCATGCGGAACGGTGGCGTATACGTAACCCATTTATTCACACATTTTTGGACTGAAAAATTTTCTGTTTCCAATACTCACACAGAGTCGTGAGCCAAGCTCGTTTGTGCTTATGATGCACAGAAATAGAATACCCAGCTAGGATTGTGCTAAGAGATGGAGTTTGCAAGATTTGGCCAGCTGGTTCGGAGGGCCATGGATAGCCCATTCATTCACACATTTTTGGACTGAAAAATTTTCTGTTTCCAATACTCACACAGAATCGTGAGCCAAGCTCGTTTGTGGTTAGGATGCACAGAAACAGAATACCTAGCTAAGATTTGGCTAAGAGATGGAATTTGCAAGATGTGACCAGCTGATTCGGTGGGGCATGGATAGCCCATTCATTCACACATTTTTGGACTGAAAAATTTTCTGTTTCCAATACTCACACAGAGTCGTGAGCCAAGCTCGTTTGTGCTTATGATGCACAGAAATAGAATACCCAGCTAGGATTGTGCTAAGAGATGGAGTTTGCAAGATTTGGCCAGCTGGTTCGGAGGGCCATGAATAGCCCATTCATTCACACATTTTTGGACTGAAAAATTTTCTGTTTCCAATACTCACACAGAATCGTGAGCCAAGCTCGTTTGTGGTTAGGATGCACAGAAACAGAATACCTAGCTAAGATTTGGCTAAGAGATGGAATTTGCAAGATTTGGCCAGCTGATTCGGAGGGCTATGGATAGCCCATTCATTCACACATTTTTGGACTGAAAACTTTTCTGTTTCCAATACTCACACAGGGTCGTGAGCCAAGCTCGTTTGTGCTCTGTGTGAGTATTGGAAACAGAAAATTATTCAATCCAAAAATGTGTGAATGAAGCTGGCCACATCCTGAAAATTCCATCTCTTAGTGAGATGTGAGTATTGGAGTATTGGAAACAGAGAATTTTTCCGTACAAAAATGTGTGAATGAATGGGCTATCCATAGCCCACCGAATCAGCTGGCCAAATCTTGCAAACTCCATCTCTTAGCACAATCCTAGCTGGGTATTCTATTTCTGTGCATCATAAGCACAAACGAGCTTGGCTCACGACTCTGTGTGAGTATTGGAAACAGAAAATTTTTCAGTCCAAAAATGTGTGAATGGGCTATCCATGGCCCACCGAATCAGCTGGCCAGATCTTGAAAATTCCATCTCTTAGCCAAATCTTAGCTAGGTATTCTGTTTCTGTGCATCATAAGCACAAACGAGCTTGGCCCACGACCCTGTGTGAGTATTGGAAACAGAAAATTTTTCAGTCCAAAAATGTGTGAATGAATGGGCTATCCATGGCCCACCGATCCAGCTGGCCACATCTTGAAAATTCCATCTCTTAGCACAATCCTAGCTGGGTATTCTATTTGTGTGCATCCTATGCACAAACGAGCTTGGCTCACGACCCTGTGTGAGTATTGGAAACAGAAAATTTTTCAGTCCAAAAATGTGTGAATGAATGGGCTATCCATGGCCCACCGATCCAGCTGGCCACATCTTGAAAATTCCATTTCTTAGCACAATTCTAACTGGGTATTCTATTTCTGTGCATCCTTAGCACAAACGAGCTTGGCTTACGACTCTGTGTGAGTATTGGAAACAGAAAATTATTCAATCCAAAAATGTGTGAATGAATGGGCTATCCATGGCCCACCGATCCAGCTGGCCACATCTTGCAAACTCCATCTCTTAGCCAAATCTTAGCTAGGTATTCTGTTTCTGTTCATCCTGAGCACAAACGAGCTTGGCTCACGACCCTGTGTGAGTATTGGAAACAGAAAATTATTCAGTCCAAAAATGTGTGAATGAATGGGCTATCCATGGCCCACCGATCCAGCTGGCCACATCTTGAAAATTCCATTTCTTAGCACAATCCCTGCCGGGTATTCTGTTTCTGTGCATCCTGAGCACAAACGAGTTTGGCTCACGACTCTGTGTGAGTATTGGAAACAGAAAATTTTTCAGTCCAAAAATGTTTGAATGAATGGGCTATCCATGGCCCTCCGAATCAGCTGGCCTCATCTTGCAAATTCCATCTCTTAGCCAAATCCTAGCTAGGTATTCTGTTTCTGTGCATCCTTAGCACAAACGAGCTTGGCCCACGACCCTGTGTGAGTATTGGAAACAGAAAATTATTCAGTCCAAAAATGTGTGAATGAATGGGCTATCCATGGCCCACCGATCCAGCTGGCCACATCTTGAAAATTCCATTTCTTAGTACAATTCTAGCTGGGCATTCCAGTTCTGTGCATCCTAGACACAAACGAGCTTGGCTCACGACTCTGTGTGAGTATTGGAAATAGAAAATTTTTCAGTCCAAAAATGTGTGAATGAATGGGCTATCCATGGCCCACCGAACCAGCTGGCCACATCTTGCAAATTCCATCTCTTAGCACAATTCTAGCTGGGTATTCTATTTATGTGCATCCTAGGCACAAACGAGCTTGGCTCACGACCCTGTGTGACTATTGGAAACAGAAAATTTTTCAGTCCAAAAATGTGTGAATGAATGGGCTATCCAAGGCCCACCGAACCAGCTGGCCACATCTTGCAAATTCCATCTCTTAGCCAAATCTTAGCTAGGTATTCTGTTTCTGTGCATCATAAGCACAAACGAGCTTGGCTCACGACCCTGTGTGAGTATTGGAAACAGAAAATTTTTCAGTCCAAAAATGTGTGAATGAATGGTCTATCCATGGCCCACCGAATCAGCTGGTCACATCTTGCAAATTCCATCTCTTAGCCAAATCATAGATAGGTATTCTGTTTCTGTGCATCATAAGCACAAACGAGCTTGGCTCACGTCCCTGTGTGAGTATTGGAAACAGAAAATTTTTCAGTCCAAAAATGTGTGAATGAATGGGCTATCCATGGCCCACCGATCCAGCTGGCCACATCTTGCAAACTCCATCTCTTAGCCAAATCTTAGCTAGGTATTCTGTTTCTGTTCATCCTGAGCACAAACGAGCTTGGCTCACGACCCTGTGTGAGTATTGGAAACAGAAAATTATTCAGTCCAAAAATGTGTGAATGAATGGGCTATCCATGGCCCACCGATCCAGCTGGCCACATCTTGAAAATTCCATTTCTTAGTACAATTCTAGCTGGGCATTCCAGTTCTGTGCATCCTAGACACAAACGAGCTTGGCTCACGACTCTGTGTGAGTATTGGAAATAGAAAATTTTTCAGTCCAAAAATGTGTGAATGAATGGGCTATCCATGGCCCACCGAACCAGCTGGCCACATCTTGCAAATTCCATCTCTTAGCACAATTCTAGCTGGGTATTCTATTTATGTGCATCCTAGGCACAAACGAGCTTGGCTCACGACCCTGTGTGACTATTGGAAACAGAAAATTTTTCAGTCCAAAAATGTGTGAATGAATGGGCTATCCAAGGCCCACCGAACCAGCTGGCCACATCTTGCAAATTCCATCTCTTAGCCAAATCTTAGCTAGGTATTCTGTTTCTGTGCATCATAAGCACAAACGAGCTTGGCTCACGACCCTGTGTGAGTATTGGAAACAGAAAATTTTTCAGTCCAAAAATGTGTGAATGAATGGTCTATCCATGGCCCACCGAATCAGCTGGTCACATCTTGCAAATTCCATCTCTTAGCCAAATCATAGATAGGTATTCTGTTTCTGTGCATCATAAGCACAAACGAGCTTGGCTCACGTCCCTGTGTGAGTATTGGAAACAGAAAATTTTTCAGTCCAAAAATGTGTGAATGAATGGGTTATCCATGGCCCACCGAATCAGCTGGCCACATCTTGCAAACTGCATCTCTCAGCCAAATCTTAGCTAAGTATTCTGTTTCTGTGCATCCTTAGCACAAACGAGCTTGGCCTACGACCCTGTGTGAGTATTGGAAACAGAAAATTATTCAGTCCAAAAATGTGTGAATGAATGGGCTATCCATGGCCCACCGATCCATCTGGCCACATCTTGAAAATTCCATTTCTTAGTACAATTCTAGCCGGGCATTCCAGTTCTGTGCATCCTTAGCACAAACGAGCTTGGCTTACGACTCTGTGTGAGTGTTGGAAACAGAAAATTATTCAGTCCAAAAATGTGTGAATGAATGGGCTATCCATGGCCCACCGATCCAGCTGGCCACATCTTGAAAATTCCATTTCTTAGCACAATCCCTGCCGGGTATTCTGTTTCTGTGCATCCTGAGCACAAACGAGTTTGGCTCACGACTCTGTGTGAGTATTGGAAACAGAAAATTTTTCAGTCCAAAAATGTTTGAATGAATGGGCTATCCATGGCCCTCCGAATCAGCTGGCCTCATCTTGCAAATTCCATCTCTTAGCCAAATCCTAGCTAGGTATTCTGTTTCTGTGCATCCTTAGCACAAACGAGCTTGGCCCACGACCCTGTGTGAGTATTGGAAACAGAAAATTATTCAGTCCAAAAATGTGTGAATGAATGGGCTATCCATGGCCCACCGATCCAGCTGGCCACATCTTGAAAATTCCATTTCTTAGTACAATTCTAGCTGGGCATTCCAGTTCTGTGCATCCTAGACACAAACGAGCTTGGCTCACGACTCTGTGTGAGTATTGGAAATAGAAAATTTTTCAGTCCAAAAATGTGTGAATGAATGGGCTATCCATGGCCCACCGAACCAGCTGGCCACATCTTGCAAATTCCATCTCTTAGCACAATTCTAGCTGGGTATTCTATTTATGTGCATCCTAGGCACAAACGAGCTTGGCTCACGACCCTGTGTGACTATTGGAAACAGAAAATTTTTCAGTCCAAAAATGTGTGAATGAATGGGCTATCCAAGGCCCACCGAACCAGCTGGCCACATCTTGCAAATTCCATCTCTTAGCCAAATCTTAGCTAGGTATTCTATTTATGTGCATCCTAGGCACAAACGAGCTTGGCTCACGACCCTGTGTGAGTATTGGAAACAGAAAATTTTTCAGTCCAAAAATGTGTGAATGAATGGTCTATCCATGGCCCACCGAATCAGCTGGTCACATCTTGCAAATTCCATCTCTTAGCCAAATCATAGATAGGTATTCTGTTTCTGTGCATCATAAGCACAAACGAGCTTGGCTCACGTCCCTGTGTGAGTATTGGAAACAGAAAATTTTTCAGTCCAAAAATGTGTGAATGAATGGGCTATCCATGGCCCACCGATCCAGCTGGCCACATCTTGCAAACTCCATCTCTTAGCCAAATCTTAGCTAGGTATTCTGTTTCTGTTCATCCTGAGCACAAACGAGCTTGGCTCACGACCCTGTGTGAGTATTGGAAACAGAAAATTTTTCAGTCCAAAAATGTGTGAATGAATGGGCTATCCATGGCCCACCGATCCAGCTGGCCACATCTTGAAAATTCCATTTCTTAGCACAATTCTAACTGGGTATTCTATTTCTGTGCATCCTTAGCACAAACGAGCTTGGCTTACGACTCTGTGTGAGTATTGGAAACAGAAAATTATTCAATCCAAAAATGTGTGAATGAATGGGCTATCCATGGCCCACCGATCCAGCTGGCCACATCTTGCAAACTCCATCTCTTAGCCAAATCTTAGCTAGGTATTCTGTTTCTGTTCATCCTGAGCACAAACGAGCTTGGCTCACGACCCTGTGTGAGTATTGGAAACAGAAAATTATTCAGTCCAAAAATGTGTGAATGAATGGGCTATCCATGGCCCACCGATCCAGCTGGCCACATCTTGAAAATTCCATCTCTTAGCCAAATCATAGATAGGTATTCTGTTTCTGTGCATCATAAGCACAAACGAGCTTGGCTCACGTCCCTGTGTGAGTATTGGAAACAGAAAATTTTTCAGTCCAAAAATGTGTGAATGAATGGGCTCTCCATGGCCCACCGATCCAGCTGGTCACATCTTGCAATTCCATTTCTTAGCACCATCCCTGCCGTTCATTCTGTTTCTGTGCATCCTGAGCACAATCGAGCTTGGCTCACGACCCTGTGTGAGTATTGGAAACAGAAAATTTTTCAGTCCAAAAATGTGTGAATGGGCTATATATGGCTCACCGAATCAGCTGGCCACATCTTGAAAATTCCACTTCTTAGCACCATCCCTGAGGGGTATTCTGTTTCTGTGCATCCTGAGCACAATCGAGCTTGGCTCACGACCCTGTGTGAGTATTGGAAACAGAAAATTTTTCAGTCCAAAAATGTGTGAATGGGCTATCCATGGCCCACCGAATCAGCTGGCCAGATCTTGAAAATTCCGTTTCTTAGCACCATCCCTGAGGGGTATTCTGTTTCTGTGCATCCTGAGCACAATCGAGCTTGGCTCACGACCCTGTGTGAGTATTGGAAACAGAAAATTTTTCAGTCCAAAAATGTGTGAATGGGCTATCCATGGCCCACCGAATCAGCTGGCCAGATCTTGAAAATTCCATTTCTTAGCACCATCCCTGCCGGGTATTCTGTTTCTGTGCATCCTGAGCACAATCGAGCTTGGCTCACGACCCTGTGTGAGTATTGGAAACAGAAAATTTTTCAGTCCAAAAATGTGTGAATGGGCTATCCATGGCTCACCAAATCTGCTGGCCAGATCTTGCAAACTCCATCTCTTAGCCAAATCTTAGCTAGGTATTCTGTTTCTGTGCATCATAAGCACAAACGAGCTTGGCCCACGACCCTGTGTGAGTATTGGAAACAGAAAATTTTTCAGTCCAAAAATGTGTGAATGAATGGGCTATCCATGGCCCACCGATCCAGCTGGCCACATCTTGAAAATTCCATTTCTTAGCACAATCCCTGCCGGGTATTCTGTTTCTGTGCATCCTAGGCACAAACGAGCTTGGCTCACGACCCTGTGTGAGTATTGGAAACAGAAAATTTTTCAGTCCAAAAATGTGTGAATGAATGGGCTATCCATGGCCCACCGATCCAGCTGGCCACATCTTGAAAATTCCATTTCTTAGCACAATTCTAGCTGGGTATTCTATTTCTGTGCATCCTTAGCACAAACGAGCTTGGCTTACGACTCTGTGTGAGTATTGGAAACAGAAAATTATTCAGTCCAAAAATGTGTGAATGAATGGGCTATCCATGGCCCACCGATCCAGCTGGCCACATCTTGAAAATTCCATCTCTTAGCACAATCCTAGCTGGGTATTCTATTTGTGTGCATCCTATGCACAAACGAGCTTGGCTCGCGACCCTGTGTGAGTATTGGAAACAGAAAATTTTTCAGTCCAAAAATGTGTGAATGAATGGGCTATCCATGGCCCACCGATCCAGCTGGCCACATCTTGAAAATTCCATTTCTTAGCACAATTCTAGCTGGGTATTCTATTTCTGTGCATCCTTAGCACAAACGAGCTTGGCTTACGACTCTGTGTGAGTATTGGAAACAGAAAATTATTCAGTCCAAAAATGTGTGAATGAATGGGCTATCCATGGCCCACCGATCCAGCTGGCCACATCTTGAAAATTCCATCTCTTAGCACAATCCTAGCTGGGTATTCTATTTGTGTGCATCCTATGCACAAACGAGCTTGGCTCACGACCCTGTGTGAGTATTGGAAACAGAAAATTTTTCAGTCCAAAAATGTGTGAATGAATGGGCTATCCATGGCCCACCGATCCAGCTGGCCACATCTTGAAAATTCCATTTCTTAGCACAATTCTAACTGGGTATTCTATTTCTGTGCATCCTTAGCACAAACGAGCTTGGCTTACGACTCTGTGTGAGTATTGGAAACAGAAAATTATTCAATCCAAAAATGTGTGAATGAATGGGCTATCCATGGCCCACCGATCCAGCTGGCCACATCTTGCAAACTCCATCTCTTAGCCAAATCTTAGCTAGGTATTCTGTTTCTGTTCATCCTGAGCACAAACGAGCTTGGCTCACGACCCTGTGTGAGTATTGGAAACAGAAAATTATTCAGTCCAAAAATGTGTGAATGAATGGGCTATCCATGGCCCACCGATCCAGCTGGCCACATCTTGCAAATTCCATCTCTTAGCCAAATCTTAGCTATGTATTCTGTGTCTGTGCATCCTTAGCACAAACGGGCTTGGATCACGACTCTGACTGAGTATTGGAAACAGAAAATTTTTCAATCCTAAAATGTGTGAATGAATGGGCCACCGAATCAGCTGGTCACATCTTGCAAATTCCATCTCTTAGCCAAATCTTAGCTATGTATTCTGTTTCTGTGCATCCTGAGCACAAACGAGCTTGGCTCACGACCCTGTGTGAGTATTGGATACAGAAAATTTTTCAGTCCAAAAATGTGTGAATGAATGGGCTATCCATGGCCCACCGATCCCGCTGGCCACATCTTGAAAATTCCATTTCTTAGCACAATTCTAGCTGGGCATTCCAGTTCTGTGCATCCTAGACACAAGCGAGCTTGGCTCACGACCCTGTGTGAGTATTGGAAACAGAAAATTATTCAGTCCAAAAATGTGTGAATGAATGGGTTATCCATGGCCCACCGAATCAGCTGGCCACATCTTGCAAACTGCATCTCTTAGCCAAATCTTAGCTAAGTATTCTGTTTCTGTGCATCCTTAGCACAAACGAGCTTGGCCTACGACCCTGTGTGAGTATTGGAAACAGAAAATTATTCAGTCCAAAAATGTGTGAATGAATGGGCTATCCATGGCCCACCGATCCAGCTGGCCACATCTTGCAAATTCCATCTCTTAGCCAAATCTTAGCTATGTATTCTGTGTCTGTGCATCCTTAGCACAAACGGGCTTGGATCACGACTCTGACTGAGTATTGGAAACAGAAAATTTTTCAATCCTAAAATGTGTGAATGAATGGGCCACCGAATCAGCTGGTCACATCTTGCAAATTCCATCTCTTAGCCAAATCTTAGCTATGTATTCTGTGTCTGTGCATCCTTAGCACAAACGGGCTTGGATCACGACTCTGACTGAGTATTGGAAACAGAAAATTTTTCAATCCTAAAATGTGTGAATGAATGGGCCACCGAATCAGCTGGTCACATCTTGCAAATTCCATCTCTTAGCCAAATCTTAGCTATGTATTCTATTTCTGTGCATCCTATGCACAAACGAGCATGGCTTACGACTCTGTGTGAGTATTGGAAACAGATAATTTTTCAGTCCAAAAATGTGTGAATGAATGGGCTATCCATGGCCCACCGAATCAGCTGGCCACATCTTGCAAACTCCATCTCTTAGCCAAATCTTAGCTAGGTATTCTGTTTCTGTGCATCATAAGCACAAACGAGCTTGGCTCACGACCCTGTGTGAGTATTGGAAACAGAAAATTTTTCAGTCCAAAAATGTGTGAATGATTGGGTTATCCATGGCCCACCGAATCAGCTGGCCAGATCTTGCAAACTCCATCTCTTAGCCAAATCTTAGCTAGGTATTCTGTTTCTGTGCATCATAAGCACAATCGAGCTTGGCTTACGACTCTGTGTGAGTATTGGAAACAGAACATTTTTTAGTCCAAAAATGTGTGAATGAATGGTCCACCGATCCAGCTGGCCATATCTTGAAAATTCCATTTCTTAGCACAATCCTAGCTGGGTATTCTCTTTCTGTACATCCTAAATGGTTACGCATACGCCACCGAACCAACTATGCACTTCGTGAACCCACCTTGTTTGCGGCTTAACTCACTCCATCTCGTTTCGCGTAACCTCGATCCGTCCTCGACTGTTCATCGCCATATTTCCTTAAAGCACCGCACTCTTGCCGGCGACTAAGTGAGTGGATGCCATCTTCCTTCTCCATTTGGTAAGGTCTATAGGTTCTTGAAACGCGTAACTCGAAGTATTTTATTTACAGTAGGCAATGAAAGGCAAATCCTTTCGACAGTTTTGCCTAATACCGACAAATTCTGTATCACAAGTACGTACATGCATCATTATTGCTAATAGAACCTAGCAGCCTTGGTTTTATAAAATAAAACTTTCGTTTTATTAAACTCTTGCTAATCCATACATACGCATATGAGTCCTTCAGTCAAGGACATCCCAAACGAAGTCAGAAATTAAATTTACTAGATTTCATTCCCACTCATAGCGGATAAGAGCGCATGAAGTGTATCCTAGAAATATATTCGGATTAGTGGATGAGAGCGAGGAAGGAACGACAAAAAAAAGTTGTTTTTTTAATGAGGATAGAGCCAGCATACCGTCGTCGCCCCTATTTCGACCTTGTTCATCCCTTCTTCCTCATTTTCCCATGATGATAAACAAAGTCATCTAATTAAATTTTTGAATTCGATCCTCCACTCGAGGTAATCCCATCGCATCAATGTCAAAGCCCTTGAGTACCTTGAATCCTAGAAACTAAGCGAAAAAGAGGACTTCTGGGTAATGGTCTACTTTACCAGAAAAAAGGTCGATGTCTCTTATCCGATATGAATGTGCGATGAGAGGAGACTATGTACCGAGTTGCGAATTGAAATTATATTTGAAACTTTTCGAATGGAATTAGGGCAAAGTTTTTACCTGAAAAAAGTCGAGTTTTACTTGATGTAATTGTTTTAGGAGAAACCGGCTTACAGAGGCGCTGAACAATTGAATTAAAACTGTCTCATGCTATTTGACTTAAAATGATATTTACTTGAGGGAAGAAATTGTGTTAAATAAAAGTTTATAGGCAGTGTCAAGTACTTGTACTAAATTTAATGTAAGCCACCAGCCATTTCCGTGGCTAAATTTTGTCGAGTTTTCTTAACAGAAACTCAAATGGAAGAACAAGTGGCATTGAATGAAAATATGGCTTTTGAAGTTTTTGCGGATATGTTTGACGGCACTGGGACTAGTAAGACGCTTCTGGACGTTTGAAGACAGTTTTGATGCGATGATGTGTTGGTTGTCCAGGCTGGTTAAAGAGGAGTTGGATTCAATGTTTTCAGCTATGGATGAGCTTGAGAAAATTTAGGTTATCAGAGGAGGTCTATGAATATAGCTGGTTTTAAAACTATTTTGTCGAATAGAAATGATTGCCATATTCTGTGACTTTTGTAAGGATCATGATTCAGGCCTCAAAGAATGGTCCTTTCCGCCTTGACGTTCCTGGAAAAAACATGAGTTGTTTGCGTTGATGGTTGGATGCTGTAGGAATAGGGTAGGTACTGATTGGCGTCAACTTGGCGACGTCCAGTGCTGAAGCTGTTACTACACATCAATTGTGCTTATTTTACCTCCAAGTGGTAGCCATCGGGAACTGGTTGATGTCCATCCGGAGGCGACTTGCCGAGTGTTGAACAAGAGAAAATTGCAGCAATATAAACACGACAATGGACGAACTCTCTCGATGGTCAACGATGGCGTCAGAACTTCAAGCGGAAGCAGAAACTCACTTTATACGGGCTACTTCAACATCCTCGCAGCCCAGGTCGGTAAGGATTTCCAAAAGTAGGTCAGGTTTTTGCAAAGGAGACGGTGGCGGACGAGCCTTTAATAGGCCAACGGCAGCGCTCACATCGCCGAAGCGGTTTACTGACATCGGTTTTCTCAACCGGCCCCTCGTCCTAATGGTTTCACCAAAGGAACGGGCCCTCCAGGTTTGGGGTTGTGCCGTCGGTGGGACCCAGGGGCCTAGCTTCTCTCATCCATTCGTGTTGCTCGTGTTACATATATTCTTTACACGAATGGAAGGGTCCTACTGTCCTAATGCAGTATCCGAAGGGCAATTTGTTATTTTGAGAAGCTTTCTCAGGACAGTTGTACTTTTGGATATTTGTCAGACGCTCGTGAGAGGTGGGGCTGTGAAAAAATGTTTTAGGTGTTCCGACTGGGATTCGAAGCTCGAACCCCTTGCTCCATAGTCCAACGCATTAACCACTGAGCCACAGCGTGGTATCGTCAAGATAAAACCGTGTATGCATTGAGTTATCGAGAGAACCTTGTCATCATTAGTAATCCCGTGGGAATCTTGTAAAGATTGCAAGTATATCTTATGCCATTGGCAAGTATAGGAGCCTTCCATTCATGGGAAGAATGTTATGTTGTTATGCCAAGCGTTTTAGTAAGGAGGCCTACTTAAGTTTTAAGCCACTTCTGTTCATTCCACCACTGACTAACTTTGATCTGTCCATCAACTTCCTCGAATGTGTCGAAACAAGTAGGTAGGTAGGTTAAAGGAGGTGACTGCAGGCTATGAGGGTGGTGCAGTCTCATTTAGAACCCAACATATCCATTGTGTTCCCCGATATAGGATACAGAAAGTTTATGAAACAGAAAATGATTGAAACTTGTTAATCCATAGCGGGAGCGGCTCTCCTGATCCAAGCCATTTTCGTTAAGAATATTAGTGTGGACTCAAACGGCGTGTTAGCTTATTCGTAGAGTTGGTCGAAGGATGCTTTCCCGAAGGTTTGGTGTCTAATTCCGCTGCGACTTGTGCATTCATAGAGGAAGTGTGTCGTGTCTTCCTCAAGTTGCCGCCGCGTTTGCATAGGTCCGAGCTGTTCAATCCCATTCTGGAGGAAACTGATGAGGAGAGTCAGCTGTGGTCTATTGAGGGACAGGCGATTTCTGGTCCTTCGTTATATTGGAGCCAAAGTAGCCACGAAACACGGCACGAGGATAGTGCGCTCCACCTAGAGTTGACTATCCTGCGCAAATTCGTTGAGATCTTGGAGGACAAGAGGCTAATGGGCAGTAAGATGGAGTGGTCTGTTGGAATGACGCTTGATTCTCAGGCTATTCTCACTAGCTCATCGGGCCTTTCGTTTTGTCCCGTGATCCAGCATAGCGTATTGCTGTGCCTAGAGCTCAGGAATTTGAGTTCCCCTCTACATTGTTTACCAAGTTTAGAATTGGTTGCAAGGGAAATAGAAATATGGAAACAATCGCGTAGTTAAAAAGTTTTTTGGACCGGGCAATCTGTTGACGTACTCTTTTGTTGAATAGTAGTCTTAAGAAAGTGGTTGGCCAGTTCATTCGTTACTATACTTCTATCTAAACACTAACAGTTGTTGCCAAGAGTAGGGCACGGATTTGTACAGAGAATCATCTTCAAACTATAAATTGTTTTATTCTGTGGCTGTTACAAAGGTAATCCTCAAACGACCTGAAGAGTATTCGGGTCTAATACACTTTCTTAAAGATTATACGGAGAATGTCAATCTTATCGACACCTTCTGTGCTAACCTTTTGATAAGCTTTTTATGGCAGCCAAAGGCAAAGCAAAATCTGCGTTTTGGATGCTATCTACAGTTTGGCGTTGTAATGCGATTAGCTTAACCACCAAGCCACGACTTTTCCGTTCCAACGTTGAATCCGTCCTGCTATATGGATGTGGTACCTGGAGAGTGACCGCCACTAACACGAGGAAGCTGGAAACGTTCGTCAATAGCTACCTACGATATATCTTTAGGATTTTCTGGCCAACTCTATCAGAGAACGGGCCATGAACCTATAGGCACAATAATATGACGATGAAAGTGGCAGTGGATTGGACATACTCTCCGAAAGGGTGACAGGTCCATAGCTAACCACGCGATGGAATCCGCTTAGGAATACGGAATACGTGGCGCAGAACAGTTGAGAAGGAACCACGGCAACTGGGAAAGAGTTGGGGAGAACTGAGGCATATTTCCAGAAATCGCACACGATGGCGCGTAGTCATTATCGAGGCCCTAAGACCCACAAGGGGATACAGAACTTTAGTAAGATTTGATACAGCCTTATCGGCAGTAAAATTTCCCCCGAAATGTTTCCCTTTTTTGGAAAATAGATATCGTAAATGATTTTCGAAAAATTCCGTCAGAAAAAATAGGTATCGTTTCGACATCTAAATAAAATCATGTTCATAAGTGTAGCTTGGGAATGTATGGATACTTACTGAAGCATTAGTACGTTCAACTAGTTTGGAAATCATCACAAGTCTTTACAAAGTCTTTAGCATTGCGAAGGCAATATTGGTTAAAAGAACAGTGAAACTTCAACTATACTATTTAAAAAATCTCTTTTTTTATTACAATGGTAAAACAAATTGATTTATGATTACTAAACAAATTTATTACAAAGCAAATTACATAAAAAAAAATGGAAATAAACTTTCTTTTAACAGAACTTTTATTTAATGCACTCAATTAACTTAATTTACTAGTTCTTAGTACTCATAAAAGGGAGAGAAGTAAATGTTACACTGTTATGGAAATGTACTTATATAAATGTGCTGAATTGGAACGCAATACGTATTTTAAAACTTTAACATTTGCTAGTCGTTTGTTTTTATTTAAAGTAACTAATCTAAATGACTCTCTGTTGTATCAGTAGGCGTTGTAAGATAGCACTCGAATAATTTCAACCAAAAGCATGGAATTTTGCAGAATTGAAGGCTGTAAGCCTGCACAGCAAAATCCTTTTGTTAGTAAAAGCACCTGTTTTCGTTTTGATAGAACGCTTTGCTGCTTTAATGAGACAAGAGTGGCAAAGAATTTAATGCCAAGTACACCTCCATGACACCATGGTGTCTGCAGCCTTATGGACATCTTAAATTTAGGTGATGTTTTAGTTAGTTGCTTAGACTTAAATCATTTCAGTCGTTTGTTATTGGATTTGACCATTCTAAGACTTTGAACTCTCCTGGGTGTTAAGGACAGTCTCACAAATATGGTTGAAATTTGTCGAGCACATGGGTCTGTTGTCTTGTTGTCAACTATAAACTTTTGGTAACTTCAACAAATACGTATATAGTTTAAATGTAAATTTAACAAAACTATTACATTCGAAAGAAGCCATGAAATTTACAGCCGAAATAAAATAAACCTCAATTGATAATATTTTCTTTAACTGTGTACTTATTTTATGTTCAAAATAAAATAAATCAAACAAAAAAAAACATACTTAAACATTAGGGAGACATTTAAGTTAAACAAAAAGAAATGCACATAAACTTCTCATCGTAATCATTCACACATTTTATTTAAACTTTATTTTTTGTTTCTTTTAATATTTTCTGTTTATTTTTCTGCTCTTTTTTTCTCTTAAAAAATAGACCTAAAATTCTTTTACTTTTTTTTTTGTTATTATTATTATTTGTTTCTTGATGTGTTATGGTTTTGTTGACTTCTTAATTTCAATTTCAATTAGTTTCACTCTATGATGAGGATATTTTCCTATCCGAATCATTTCCGTTTCGCCCATGCGTCCATTTGTTGACTGAACTCGTTGGCATACTTGACAACGGCAATCTGTGTTCGATTGAGAGCTTTACCAAGGTTCTCAGGCGATAATGATCCTCTGTAAAAATAAAAAAAAGGTAAAAGACTGTAATGTAGTTTCTGCTATTCGTTTTGGTTTTTAGGTGAGCCTTACACAAAGACATTGACTTTGAAGAATTCAATGATCTTTCCGACACTGTCGGAAATGAATACACGTGTCGAGACGGTGATATTTTCCAGCTTCTTCGGCAGACCGGGAATGTATGACTCCAGCTGGAATAAATGAAATGATTTGTTAAAAAAAAAATATTTTTCATTGTTATCGTTTCATATGGTCTAGACTCCAAAGGCAATTACCACTTTCAATAAAAAGCTAACAATTTCACATGAACACTGAACGCTACATCGCACATTTACGTCGACTCTCATTATAATGAAATTACAAGTCGCCTACGAAGGGGTTTGGATCAATACTGGTCTGATAATTTTGGTTGAATAAACCTGAGTTGTGGCAAACAATTTTTTCGTGTACGAGTGCATTCATTGTGAAGTGCTGACGAAATGCAAATCATTTTCGTTACCAATATGAAATTAGAGCGATTTTCCAAATATCAACACTGAAAGAATGAAAGAAGTCGTCAGCTGCTAAATAAAAAGTGTGAATGTGCAGGTGAAAATGAAATGTGTGGCTCATATTACATTCAAGCCGCATGAGCTCTTCCACTTGTTTTTACCAAACAGAGAGTATGGAGAACTTCACACTTAATACTGCGTTTGCTTTGAACTATGCATCAATAGCTTTCCTGGGTTTTACCAAGAGAAGTGGTGATTGGAAACTATCGGTGATGGCGAAAACATGATTTTCTCTGCAAGTTTGAACCCCGCGGAGTCGTCAGACGCTGTAGATGTATGTTCAGACCAGAAACCGAGTAGAAAAAGTAATAAAAGTCTCGAAATTGATTCGTTTGGTTGTGCGCGATCTCTTCGCATCGATAACTAGAAAAGCCAAATACAATATCAAGTAGTGTCGCTATACAACGTTTATCGAGGGCTGTTGGAGGATTGAGAATGGAGACTTTTAGAGACTTACAGGAAAACAGAGGGCGGTGCCAGAAATGAAAATATTAAGAATTTTGGCGAAGACAGCGTTTTCCATATTTGTGCTAAAAAGTCCATCATAGAAAAGCTCCAAGTAGATGAGATCAGTTGGTATTATCCAGCTAAAGGCGACCAGAAAAAAAAGAACACTACCATCCTATTCTCTAACAAACAGAAGGGCCTAAAGCCTAGATAATGAACTAAATACCTATTGAAACATGGATTTTGCCTGTGCTCTATACCCACAAGAAAACGAATAGATTGCTCGCTAGAAACATGTAGATAATCAAAATTTAAACTTGTTGCGTTCTAATGTTAAATACGTACAGCTGTCGC
The DNA here is from genome assembly GCA_963583995.1 of Xylota segnis. Classification (NCBI taxonomy): domain Eukaryota; kingdom Metazoa; phylum Arthropoda; class Insecta; order Diptera; family Syrphidae; genus Xylota; species Xylota segnis. Next base: position 50,400,669 of record OY757239.1, read on the forward strand.
CACCACAGGCCATTTCTCCTTAGCAAACTCTTTCGTCAATTCAACTGCGTTACACGCCGCATTGCTGCCCATTTTGTACAGGTCACTGCTCAGCTGACGAATCGGCTTCAGATAACCCGGTACCCTTTGTTCGGCCCACTTATAGCCTCGTGCGGTATTCGTCATTACAACGACGTAACCCTTCTCCACATATGGCAATAATCCTGCATTTTTAAGCATCTTGCCTGTGGCTGAATTTGCAAATACACCTTTGCCATTTGTATTTGTATCGTAATGCAGAACGCCAGCGATTACTGCCAGTAATACAATACTGCCAAGGAACCATTTGCAACCGCATGACGAGCAAGATTTCCCCGCAGCAGTTTTCTTCTTTTGTTGTGTGGATTTGTCTTGGACGTTCTGCAATGCAAAATATAGAAAAGAAAAAAAAAACACATTAGTGTCGTTCGTGTAAAAATATGAAAAAATAAAAAACATTTTCAATTGTTTTACCTTCTTTGCTTGCTGTTTGGTTTGTTTGCCTTTTTGGTTCTTTGTGCTTTGTGCCATTTTTATTAGTTTTTTACTTTTAAATTTGTTTTTCTTAATTCAATTAGATATACTGCAAAAGTTATAACAAACAAATTAGCATACTAAAGCAACTAGTTGTATAAAATGTACGAAAGACGAGTTCAAAAGTGCCCCCTAGTTGCGTGCTAAAAACGCCCAAAACAAAACTTAGCTAATAGGTGAGCTTATCTGGAAATACAGCGAACGTGTAGGCACGTACGAAGCAATATTTGCGATGAATTTGCAAGTGAAATCGACAGTGGTAGGCAAAATGTGTACAAAATCTAAATTGTAGTCAGGAATGGCTGTAGAAAACAAGTGGACAATTATGTGGATGTGATTAAAATAGAGTCAAGCTCAGGTCAAAGTAGAAGTGATTAGCGTATCTATGGACCATGAGAATAGCACGTATAGTCGGAAAACACGAAATAAAACATGTGTGAGGCTTTGATTAGCTGGTGCTACAGCTGACACCGATAGTAGCGAGGATCGCCTATCCGAGATCTTTCTAGACACAAAATTGAAGCGTGTACCTGTGTGATTTAATAAACTAAACACAAGCAGCACGTGGGTATTATATAAGTTGGGTGAAGGCAAACGGGAAGCGTACACGATATTCATTTCAAAATAATGCTTATACCTATCCGTCTATAACTGACAAACCTTAAGATTACCATTTTAGAGAAATCACCAGTTGTCCATATACCCCTCTAGACAATCAAGACGCTTGGAAAATGCTCAACGAATTTGCAATTTAAAATTAAGTGACATTCCGGTGCATTGGAAATGAGGGGCAAGAATAGCGTTTTATTCCAGATTTGGTCGTCTGACCGGTCAGTACTATGGTGGATCAAATACACGACTCACTCTAGGTCGAGAGATTTTGCCTGATGATACTAAACTCTTCGAAATAAACAACAAGTTGCAAAAGCTAAATGGCATTCCATAAGCATTCTGTTGACTCAGCACAAACAAGGTAAGATCAGTTCAGCTATGACAACAGCGTGGCAGTAAATAAAGTCAGCTCATCACCAGAGCTCTCTCCCCGGAGTAATTAAGGCAAAAATACACCCAAAGCAATAAAAGCAGAATAACCGGTCATATCTGTAAAATTTTCATCATGATTTCATTCCGTTTTCATTTGCCAACCAATGAAATCGATATCGGAAAAGCGTTGCAGCGAAAAAAATGAATGTTTTTCTGTGGGACATTGTGCATGACATAACCCAGGGGAAGCGTACATGAAGTTAATTTACCCAAATCCAGCATAGGAAGTTTTTTATTTCCATTACAAAACAATTCAGCATAGGAACACCGTCGAATGTGGTTAATGTTTGTTAAACACAAATTCATTAATATGCTGATACTATTCGTATTCTCGACGCCCTTTGTACATTTACTACGACGTCATCGTTTTTTGTTTTTGATTAGTAAGCGGCTTTCTATGACCTAGTATGTCACTGGCAAAGGGAGATGCCTAATTGATGATTCGACCTTTGCACTCAACAGGTATACGTGTCTGTATACTATAAGAAGATAAATGAGTTTACCTTTCCCTCAAACAATAGAAGAGAAGAAAGAAAAGAAAGAATAAAAGAATTGGGATTATAGAAATCTTTGGGTTAAGCCAAAAACGCCCGTTTGGATAGGTGTATCATAAAGGTATATGAACTCTGCGCATATTGATGAATTGCATATGAATAGAAACGGCTATGCAAACAACAAAAGAACAGTCTTGTTCAGGAAACCGCCAAACAATGCTTTTCAGAAACAACACCGCCCCACAGTCGAGTTAATATACTTGAATATGTATAAGCTGCTACTCTGCACAACAGACATATCTCATAGGACTGCAAAAAAAAGTATGTCAACACTTAATATTCGCAGTGCAGCATGAACAGGTGGGAACGAATAAGTTAATGACGACACTCGTATATGAAAACGAAAAGTACTTATCCGTATCTCTAACGCATACCCTTATCGAAAGGCGGTTCAGTTATAAATAGACAAACAAAACAATCAAAGTGAGAGATTAGTACAAAACACAGAGCAAATGCAGAACGTCGCAATGTAACTGAGAATAAGAGGACATATCGTTCAAGGGCTACGCAATCTTCCAAGAGTTGTCGACACGATAGTCGAGAATATTATAACACTCGCCTTCAGTTGGAAAAGGTTGAGAGTAGTTGCTTGAACTGCTAATCTGGACTTACAGTAGCCAATGAAGAATGTTGATATTTGGTGACGCTTGGTGCCATGATGCTTATATTGGGTCAAAGTCAAGAGGACTGTGGACACATGAGTACACCAAGCTGCACCAAGTTAATGACCCATATGCAAGATATGGTGCTCATCAATAGATCGATTGTTTGCCTCGCTTCTTTGCTCAATTTATTTAGCGGCCTGTTGCTAATTCGTTTCCAAACATGTGTTGCTGAGTTGCACGAATCTTTATTGCCGTGGTACTCGTACATTAACAGCGATCTTACCGGTAAAGAGGATTGCACAGTCAATGAAACCAAACTGTAACAGGGACAAACCTGGCTCAGGTTTTCAATAAAGGAGAGAACAAACTCTGGCCTTTGTTTTCAGATCATTTGTCAGCATCTCAGGCGGTTTCCTATAGTTATCTTCGGAGAGACAGACAGTGGAGATTCTACAAAATATAGATAGATTCTCTTCTCTGTCCGATCAGAAAGGTATTACGTGCCAAAAATGGCATAGACATGCACGTTTAGCAGCAATGTTTTAGTCGGTGCTGCATGATTTAATTGAAAGGATCAACACCACCCCAAGAACAAACCAAATACCAATCAAACTGTGGAATAGAGCAAATCAGGTATACGACCACACCTGGTAAAAGATATCATACGAGCATTTCATTGAAACGATTCACGCATTTTAAAAATATTTAACAAATTACCACAAGTACGGCCATATCTATGTATATATGCATACGTACACGACTGTAGCACACAGTTATAACAAGCAATTAACTAATGTACACCTCCGCACAGATAATATCTAACTGAGGAAACGTGACATATTCATTTCGTGTATTAAAAGAGCAGACATGATCTACCATATCAACTCGACGCTTCCCTACAAATGGGAGTTGAATCCCTCTTTACGTGGTGACCCACTTCCTAGGGAATTATGGGCCAACAACCACCAGATTACATGCAAGACTGCTGCTAATCTCTTTCACTATCTAAATTTGTTTGAATGTTTACATCGCTTTCAGATAATTTTTACTTTTTTTTTTTTTCTTCTTCATGAAATATCTACATACATACATACATACATATATACGTCTATAGTGTGTAGTTGGCGCAGGCGAACACGCGCGCCAGACTTTTGAGGATAGGCGATACGACGGGGTGAAACTAGTTCTTCCTTTTCCCATTCATTTGCTCTTCTGCTGCTTGAGAAAAATTAGCCACGTGGTGAAACTAGATTGGATAGTGCACGTTGCCCCCTAGGTTCAATAGAAAGCGATCAGTTTACAGATTAGCCACAACCTAATGCATAACATTCTCTCCGCACGGAAGAGAATAGTAAACCACAAACACTGCCTCTCAAGAGAAAAGCAAGAAAAACCCACATTCAAATGAGCAATCTCACATCAGGCGATTACAGTCCCAGCCAGCCAGCCAACCGCCCGGCATTTGCACTGATAATGTGTCGGGTGGACAAAGTACGAGTACCAAAATCCACTCTTATCGCATCTAATTGGAAAGGGGGTGGTGCTCTTTTGGATGTTTTTTCCACTCTTATCGACCACCGTCGTGGTGCAGCCGCTTTTGTAGATTCATCTTTCGGTTATAGTTCCTCCACGTAGGCATTATTGCCACTGTGACGCACCAGGAACCGGACATGGGTCAGCTAGACTCTTCTTCGTGTCGTTCGTTAATCCCACAAAACACAAAAAAAAAAACAGAAAACCAAAAAGCTAGCCATGATGCTATGTATACTCTGCACAAGTGATTAGAAAGGAGAAACAAGTTTTTCTATTCAACTTTTTTTTTCCACAACGACGACGACGACGACGATGAACAAAAGAAAGGGGCACCAGGGGCCGTGATTGACAGCCAACCAGCCAACCAGTATACATATGTACATATTTTTTTTTCGGTTCATCTGTGACGCTATTCACATATTCATCCCAGGAAACACTTTCTCATCTTTCTCCGCACACGGATTTTGGAATTTTTCATTTCTTACGCACTTTTATCCAAACAGTAGGGGGATTGTATTAAATTTGAAAATTTGAAAATTTCAAAAATGAAATTCCACTGAGTTATGAAGAAACCACGGAAAAAAACAAAACCAAAAGAAAATAATTTGGATTAAATGCAATCGAAATTTTTGTGAAAAAAAATTTCTTCGGTGGACTAACTTCACCACGACTCACGTCAACGAATACGACTGTTTTTTTGGGTTTAATGGGGCGGCGGCGGTGGTGGTGAAACTGACGAAGATGGCCGATGCTGATTTATTCAGCTGTGTGCTGGAATGGCTGAATGAAAATGAAATGTATAAATCGATAAAAATGGTCAGCAGCCGATGAATTTGCCGTGAGTGAATTTTTTGAGTTCACTTGGGCATGATTCATGAGATTCAGCAACAGGTGGCGCTGGGGCTTGATGAAGGGACGGAAACAATTTGATTTGAACTCATTAAAGTGGAAAATGAAAAGACTGTCCGTTGGGAAATATTCTAGTAGTCTTGTTCGTAAAAAAAAAATTTAAGAATTTTATGTCCTCAACATTCCGTTCCTCAACTGTGCAGATGCCAATCTACGGTATAACCAGTCACAGAATAAAGAAGTCGTAGAGATGGATGTACAACCGACGAAGGAATCCCTGCAGACGTGTTTTGGTCAACACTTTGAATCCATAAGCAAAAATAGCAATAGCTTATGGAACAAACATGATGGAGCACACTCTCATCTTGTCGCGTCTCCAGGGAACTCTGACAAAACACGATAATGCCAAAACTAAACAGATCTTGGCGCTTAACAGACCCAACTTAGCGCTCTTCACGGGGATCATTACCGATTGTAAGTTCACGGCAGCCCATGCGATTAGACTCTCTCTGCCGATACTGTGGCTACACGGACACAGAAGAGAGCACATGTCACTGCCTACGCGAATGCCCAAGCCTACTTAGAACTAGAAAAACGGCACTCGGAAAACCTGGCTCACACGTCAGGAAAGCAACCATTAACCATTCTGAAATTTATAACAACCTCGGAGTGGTTCAGGGTGGCCGTTTAGTTATCCCAAAGCTACAGACCACCTTTTGAATTTGTTGTCAGACTGTCCTAGGGGCACCCAATAGATTCATTAGTGATCCGAGTACAGGCTACCTACCTTCCTATGAAACAAAAATGGTTCACTGGAAGTAGAACCTCTTATAAAACCCGAATCATTCTGAGGAATATAAGACAATTTAAGAGAATGTACAACGGTCGAAGGCACGCTAAAAATCTCAAGGAATTACGACCAGAAAATATTTAAAGCATCAACGTAAATGTAAATTAAAGTACTGATGGGGCACTGTCTATTCGAGGAAGAACTGGAACTAGGAGGGAGCTAAGTTTATCAGATGAAGGACTACCAACAGAACGAGAGGTTGCAAAACATCTTTATTGGACATAAACTTTGGGGGATCGAAAAACTGATTGAAAAAACTCTCAGCCATGGAATTGAAAACTGAGAAATGTGCCTTTGGCTAGCAAATGTTGTTAGATATGTATCTCCAAGAGAACCAATTGTGAATTCTGTTGAAATAATGCAACTGCGTTGTTTCACTTGAATGCAGACTCTGAGCAATGATTTGGGTGCGGAGACTGGCAAATTACTTTGTTTGTTGCGAGAAAATTGCAATTATGTGTATATCGGCTAGGGTGCCGATGCAATGAACTTCTCCAGAAAACGAATGAAAAACAAATATGTTACAGTATTCAACTGTACGCTATAGCATTTGAGGAAAATGAACGAGCGAGGGTTAGTCCTTAACGTATGTATCTCCAGCGGCAAGACATCCCTAAAATCAGGTAAAGGTAATAATTTCGAAATTCGTTTTAAGTTGATCAGCATAGCCCAGCTAAAACAAACTCCTTCTGAGCTATTAAGGACATTACATGCCTCCTAGTCACACTTTTTGACGTAGGTACAGCGAAAACAACAGGAATGAACTTGTTGGACCCTAGGAATGGCCAGGTAACGTATGAAAACTCTTCTTCAACGACTTCAAAGGAACGTCTGACAAAAAAATTAGAGGCCCCTCTCTGTTTTTTTGGTTTTCTCGATTGAATTGGTCGAGTTTACATATCTGGTTCATGAATTATTGTTTCACAGCGCTAGCTGCGTTCTTTTTGAATCGCCAACTTCGCCTGTGACTCTACTACTATCCTCGGGGGAACTTTGATCTCCTAGGATAAACCAAGAAAACTACTTCATTGACAGAGATGTTCTTGTGGACAGTTCATGAACTCATGTAGCGACCAACCTCAGGTACATTCCTGAGCTATTTTTTAAAATTGATATTTCTTCAAAGAGTTGAGTGTCATCTGTTTGGTCTTTGGATCTGTTTACATACACCTGAGCCTAGTGCACATATTTTGCACAATATTGACTGACTTTGTCACAGTCATTAGCGAGCTATGTACTCCATCTCCACTGTGCAACTGGACATACGAGACTTCCAGTCATGTATACGTGCCTCAACTTAACCTCCTCTCGAAAGAACATATTACATCCATTGCACGGTATTTTGTTTGTCTTATTTCGCGTACTTTTCTTTATTAAATAACTTTTGTTAGACCCTCCTAATAGCACACACAAATAAATCCAACAAAACCAAACAGTCATCGCTAGAAGTATTAAAATTCATATCAAAACTTACCCCAAACAACGAAAGTAAATCATCCAAATGTGGATCCCTCTTTTTCGCTGAATCTAATTCCATATTCAATTGCGCTGCAACGACAAGGAATTCATCAAACGCTTTAGAATCGCGTAGTTTAACAGCGGATCCATCCCATTGTTGATCTAAAAATTAATTTCAAGATACACAGTGAATACTATTTACACATGCAATTTTTATTTCATTATAGCGTGATAAATAAGTGTTTTAAAAATGAAGCAAGTAAGTTAAAGCGGTTGAGGGCATCTGTGAAGGACAGTCTTACATAAAATGTATGCAGTTGCCCGGCAAAAGAACCAACAATGCTGGTAGTTCGTGCATAACTTACCAGAAGGACTATAGATTCCCTATAAGTCGACTTCTTCATAGGCCCTAACAACACAAAGTAAAGTGGTAGAAGGAAACAAAACAATTTCTTCTGTTATTCAGCTCCGCGTGATATCCTTAGAGTCGCATACCCTCCATGAACAGACCTTGGAGCCTACAAACAATATATTTCAACGGAGTACCCCCAGTTTCTCTTGTTATGCTCTTAACGTGCAATAGACGATGCCTAGCAAGGATGCACAAGTCACAAGCAAACAGCTAAGCAACATTCACTGCATTACAAGCCAGATGCACTCAATCACATTCACTTATTTTAGTTCTTAAATTACTTACATATCTGTTGTAACAGCAGGTATGATGGCTGTACATTCTTCTTGTAATTCATTTTCCAAACTTTGAAACACTCATCTCCGTTGGTTAGGCAATCTATGCAACCATCAATCTCGATTTGGCTTTTTGTGGAATTCTCAATATCACGGAAAAGATGAAGAAATATGTTAGCGTGCTTCGACGAGCTCTCGATATATTTTTTCTACAACCACGAGAAGTACGTCAGGATCTTTTATTTCCATAATATTAGGATGTGCTTACCAAAAATAACTGAGAACTGTTCGTGAGCAACTGCTGACATTCCCTTGGAATGCTGTATTTAGCCTTCAATGCATGGTATGTTATAAAGAAGTCCGATTGGCTCATAATCAACCTGAAAAGCAGTTCATGAAATCAATACAAATACCGTGTTGCAAGGAAAGTACTCACTTTTGATCGCCATCATTGGACGATAGAATCTTTTCAATGTAATCGGCAACAAAACGCGAATAACTCTTCATCTCAATCACTGGCAACATTATGTTTTGCCAAACTAAAACGAAAACAAAGTACATCACCATAAATAAATAAGAAACTAACAGGAGCAGTTGACATCTTACCTTTAACACCAATATTAACATCACGATAGCCACCTTGTCCAACGCCCCATAAAATGCTCAGTCCAATGTTGCTTCGATTTTGATATGAATTTCTCAAAATCGCTGTCTTTGCCAAGCTATTTGAGCAAACAATTGGCCAATTTTGGCCGACAATTTGAAGAAGTAGCTAAAGAAATAATGGATTCAGTTGAAGGGTAAGAACAGGAGATAAAGTCAAGCTTACCTTGAAACCAACAACTGGTTTATTTTTGGATAACTCTTCAGTCAATCTTGTCAAGAGAGTATCAAAGAAATAGGAGAGGTTCACCTCTCCCATGGTTTTGAAAATATCAATGATTGCAGTCTTAAGGTTCTTTGGAACGACATTGCTTGGGTAGAGAACTGCCTTGCCGGCGAATACTGGATCAGAATCAAAGGGTAGGTGTGAGTTGAAGAATGCAGCAATCTGAAAGGGAAATACTTATGTCAGTAAGATCAAGGGGCATACGAGATCCTAAGAGGATGGTGTGAAGGCTGTGAAAAATCGTTTCCACCTCTAGAGCGGAGACCAACAGATTTACATGCGTAGTATCGGAAAATGCAATGTCTTGCGAGGAACTATGATCTCCAAACTTTCCATATTCCTTCACTGCTTTAGATCCATGAGGATGTGGGAACTATTTTCGTTTCCACATGCAGAACATTGTGTGAAGTGCACAGCAAACTCCTAACTCGGTGTACTAATGTCATATGCGATTTGCATTGCTTAGTTCTCATAGTTTTGGAGCAGATAGCTGCGGTATAAATGCGTTTGACACTATTCCGGCAGTCTAATGGCGACCGAGGTGAGCCACTGTACGATACTTACAGTCGCATTGCACTTTTCCCAACAGTCTAGCAGTAACGACGGTGGCCTTCAGCCTTCTTGGCAGAAAAAAAAACAGCCATGAAGAACGCAGACGCCAAACTAAGGACTAATGAACCTGTGCGCCTACGACGAAAACTTACAGTTTGGAATGACGACGCCCACGAATGCTTCTAGCTGATAACTGCTGATGCGACCTTCAAACCTAACCTAACCTTAGAGAATCTGAAGACCACCCGCTTCTGTCAAATGCACACACTTCCTTACCTCTCTCAACCAATACAGCTCATTGCCGGGGAATGTGGCTCGCAATTGCTCCATTAAACCGTTCAACTCGTCCGGCGTTATCTTCAACAGAGCTGTTTCCAAATTCTTTGGTTTTGGCGGTGCAGGTGGTGCCGCCGATGCCGGAGCTTTCTTATTGCTTTCATTGTTGTTATTGCTTTTTGCCTTCTTTGCAGGCGAAGACTTGTTGCTGGCACTAGCGCCAGCCTTCTTCGGCGATTTGTTCTCTTTGTCCTTTGAACTTTTACCAAAAATACTCTTCAACTGATGCTGGGGAACTAAATAAAAAACCCACTTAAATATGACATCGCCAGCCAACCACAAGAAACCTTACGAATTTCCTCCAAACGTGGACCGGCCGCTGCCAAACGTTTCTTCTCCGTATGAGCTTCGACTTTCTTTTCCAGATTACGCTGCTTCTTTGACTTGGTTACTACTTCCCATTGATTCGATGCCATTTTTTATAAATTCAAAAAATTAAATGCCACAGTAAAAGCAAGTTCTCCAACACAAAAATAACTTTAAATTGAAAAAAATTAAAGGCAAGGATACTTCAACTTTTTTCAAATAAAAAAAATATACTTATGACGTTGACACCTTTTTGTCGATGATGACAGTTCTGTCGGCAAAATTCATCCGCCGATGAATTCAGCAATGCGCCCAATTGCATGCCAGAGCATGTTCGAAAAGTATGAAAACAAATCAGTTTTGGTAAATTAGACTTTTTTTATTGCACACACTTTATAAATGTTTAAAATTCCATCAAAATATAGGAATATCCTCGTATGTAAAACCACTTCGTTTGCATAGGATACAAATCAAGATGTAACCGTAGTAACCGCCAGGTATAAACATCAGTATTCCCAGCATAAGGAGGGGCCAAACCCGATCCTGGTATTGGGCGTCATAATATCCTCCTGAGATCAGAGCACTAAATGCAATGCAGGCCTGGAAATAGGAAATGGAATCATGGTGTCACAGATAACTTGAATGTACTTACAGCGCCAGCAATCAAGAAGCCCACAATGAGAACCACTGGCTTGAGAGGAAATTTACGCGGTGGCTCTAGGAATTGTTCAGGATCGATACCATCGGCGGTATCATATGTTGAACCCGAATCCAATTGAAGGTATCCACCTTTATTTACATTCCTTCGACGAGACATGTTTGGTCATGAAATCTGCTGCTGGCAAGTGTTGATGGCAGACGTGCGATGGCGAGTTTTGCTTGCAAGTAACTTAAGATTTAAGCGCACATACTAGAATCATGTGACAGCCTCTGTACGAATTAGGAAGTATTTGAATAATTTCAAGAATTTACTTTGTTTTTTGTTATCGCCGAGGAAATTGAACGGAAACTCTCCTCTATTGTTTGGCAGTGTCAAAACTTGAAGTCATGAAACAGCTGTTTTCATGGGTAGTGGTGCCAGGCTCTTATTATGCAAATATTTTGTGTCGGTAAGGTAGTTGGCAATGCAAAATGTTTAAAACGTAAGGCGTAGATGTTTAAAAATGTTTAAAACATAACTGGTAGGTCAACAATGCGGTAGATGTCTCGCGGAAGTAGGTGAGCTATCTTACAAAGTGGACGCACAAAATACATTTCAGTCAAAATATGAGAGGGCCTCCGAACCAGGGACTGCCATCTTGAATCTACCTTCTCGTGGCTCAACTCAAGTCAGATATTTCCTTTGTGTGCATCACGAGGACAAACGAACCCAGCTTTTACTTCGCTATGTCTGGGTAAAATAAAAAAAAATTGCTCCGAGGAATGCATAGGGAATGAGCTACTCTCGTGCCACCTAACCAGGTCCTGACATCCTGAATCTACCTTCCCGTGGCTCAACTCAAGTCCGATATTTCGTTTGTGTGCATCACGAGCACAAACGAGCCCAACTTTTACTTCGCTATGTCTGAGAAAAATGAAGAAAAATTGTTCCGAAGAATGCATAGAGAATGAGCTACTCTTGTGCCACCGAACCAGGGACTGACATCCTGAATCTACCTTCCCGTGGCTCACCCAACTTTTACTTCTCTATGTCTAGGAAAAATGAAAAAAAATATTGCTCCGAAGGATGCATAGATAATGAGCTACTCTCGTGCCACCGAACCAGGTACTGACATCCTGAATTTACCTTCTCGTGGCTCAACTCAAAACAGATATTTCCTTTGTGTGCATCACGAGGACAGACGAACCCAGCTTTTACTTCGCTATGTCTGGGTAAAATAAAAAAAAATTGCTCCGAGGAATGCATAGGGAATGAGCTACTCTCGTGCCACCGAACCAGGTCCTGACATCCTGAATCTACCTTCTCGTGGCTCAACTCAAGACAGATATTTCGTTTGGCTGCATCACGAGCACAAACGAACCCAGCTTGAGCTACTTTCGTGCCACCGAACCAGGGACTGACATCTTGAATCTACCTTCCCGTGGCTCAAATTCTGCATCACGAGCACGAACGAACTTCGCTGCTGCTACGCTATGTCCGTGAAAATTACAAAAATTTACACAAAATTTTTTAGAAAAATATGTTACGCATACGCCACTGAACCAGATTCTGACATTTTGAATCTTCCTTCCCGTGGCTCGATTCAAATCAGATATTTCGTTTGTTTGCATTCACGAAAATTCTGTTTTAGTATACCAGTCCAGCCTCAGACTACCACCATAGTAGCCAAACCGCTGACCCGCAAGAAAAGTCGACTTTGAATCTGCATTAGACGGTATGGCGACGGAGTAAGTGTCAGGCAAAGTATTCAAAGCTATTATGCGGATGATATCAAAAGTTCTCATAGTACAGTGCGTTATAAGGAAGTGAAGAACTCAGTTCAGAAGGAAGTCACTCATTAACGTGAGAGTCCCCTCCATCAAACAACAGCTCCATAAGTTAGAAACGGAATAAATCGAAAGCACCATTTTTGTCAATAGCCCCTATTCTTTACCAAAAGAATCCTTACTCTCCCTTAAAAACTGAGAGAGCATTGGTTGACTTCAATGGGACATGCTTTACCGTAAGAAATGTTTTTTTTAGGATCCCGGTATCTCCATTTGCTCCTTCAAATACTCATCGAACCAGAAATATGCCTTGTCTACGATCCACTTCCGACGTAGTTGGGGCCCAAGTACATAATGCATTGAAGTCATTTGATTTCTATTCTAGGACCCATTGAATCTTGTAAGCTTAAAGCATCTTTTCCTACTTTTCCTGTGAACGCCATCGTATCAATAAATTTATATTTTTAGTGACAATATTGACAAGGACAGAATTGAAGTTCGTTGTCTTGATTCCTTCGTTCTCCAGATATCTTACACCTCAATTCAAACGTCAGCTTCTACTAACAATTGTGGTTTTGCTTGTCATTTTCCATTGCAAGAATCTGCATGAGTTTTTTTTAAATTGTTTACCCATTTGAACGGACACCTAGCCATCTGTCAAAAGTTTGACAGTTCCATCCATAATGTTATAGTACATCTGTCAGTATCCTATAAATAGTATTTCCTGCGCATGACTGAAAAGTAAGGTTGAAGAACGTGAAAAGTATCTTTTCCGATACAGCAATCCACTGACAAATTTCCCTTTATTCTCTCACTGGTTTAACAAATACGCCCACCATTCTGCAAAAAGTTTTCCAAGCTTTAAATCAAAAACAATTCTGAACTCATTTAAGTTTGGAAACATATTTTTAATAAATTTTAAATTACACGATTACACTGTAACATTTATTGTCCATTAGTTGTACAACATTAGCAAAATATACGAGAGACTTATTTCCGAAAGACAGTGGAAAGGCAGAGAGCAGAATAGAAAGAGTTGATAGATAAATAAAAAAAAAACGACTAAAGAATGTGCTTCCCACTTTAGGTATCGTTAATTTTCTCGTTATTACTCTTCAGGTGTCGAAAGCAGCTCCGCTTTACGTAGAGGAACGCACAGAATGCCGTCACAAGGAAGATAACACCGACCGCACTGCCTATGACAACAGCACGCATCTTTCGATGGGATGGTACCACCAGTTCCAACTCATTTCCCGGCTCCTGATCACCATTGATTGACTGACTGTTTATCTGTACCTTATAGATAGCGTCCTCCTTTAAGTGCTTCAGCTGGTAATACGTGTCCGTGGTTTCGGCCGTTCCGATGAGATAGTGCTCTGGTTCCCGCCACCATCGAATCACATACAATCGTAGGGTGTCCAAGCCGTGCACCGGCGGATCCCAGTGCAATAGATAGCCATGGGAATTCTCAATAGCAGTGAGATTTCGTGGTGGTCCTATGCGTGTGAATGGCGGTATCGGGTCATGGAACTGTTCGGGTTCACTGAAATCAGAAGCTGGAAGGGGCGCAGAGGAACAAATAAACACTCTGTAGACGAAGCAAAACCATGACAAATAGGATACAGCCTTACCTTTGGTGGAATAGCGAAATAGTTTGCTAAACATTCCATCGCCATATCGATCCTGACTGAGCACCATAAATTCATACTCCCTGCCGGGTATGAGGTTTTTGATTGTCGCCTCCATTACGTTCTTTGTGAGGATTCGCATTGTACGCCATTCAGCTGCATCCGACAGTCGATACCAGACGATATATTCCAAATTGGGTCGCAGATAGCCTACAAAAGAATGGAAATGAGAAGAGGAGTGAGTATCATAAAATTGCAAATAGGACGGTTGTCCCTTAGTATTGTCCCTCCAACCTCAACCCCACCCTTGGATCGGTATCATCATCGTCAACAGGAATCTGCTTGCATCATGATGGTCATTTGGTCCATTGAAGCATTGCATCACATTTGTGTGATTCTCGCGTCGAGGTGCACCCAAGGCCATTAGCGTTTTGTGGCAGCAATTACCCACAAACGATTTATGGTTATTATTGGAAGGCGGCACCGGGATATGGGTTAGGAATAGGATTCATATTTTCATCTAGGGAAATTACGGTTTGCCGTTTTGATATACGGTTCGAGGACGCCATTGATTGGAAATGTTGGTTTTTGTTCGTCACGCGAAAAAAAAACCGCGAAACAAGTGATTTATAGGTCAAACGGATCTCAATTACATTAATTGATTCCTGCGGAGTGTAGTTCGTTAAAGGTCAGGGGACTGTTCATCCAGGAGAACTAGCTCTGAACAGGATTTTTGGGCTCAGATTGATCATAAAATATTTAAAAGCTTAGAAGTGCACTTTAGGCTTTAACAGTTGACTCCGCACAGGAATACCTCAGGGCGGTATACTCTACCTAGTAGTGTGGTGGAGGTGGTAAATGATTTCAGAGGCATATGGCTTTAAAGTGATGAACTATGCTTCTAATGTGACTCAATGCTTGTGTCAGTAAGAATCTTTTACGAAAGGCAGTTTAGTAAGTCAGTAGAAGACTGATTTTTGGGTTTATTGGGAAGTTCTCCTAAGGGTACTTCTCAGAGTGAGAATACAGCGTGGCCAGAAGCTTAATTGGAGAAAAGCTAGGAATCGAACCTTAAAATTCTTACAATAAGACTCAGAAGTCAAGTTGGATAGCAAATTGCCAGACAAACGATAAATCTAAAACCCCTGTTCGAGAACAGAACATCAGAAGCTATTAGCTACTTGAGTCTGCTAACTTGAAGTCAAATAAAAAGTAAGAAGAGTAAGACATTTCTACGTAGAATCTTATATCGAATTTGTAGCATTCTTTTGAAACCTGGGTGGACAGATCGGTCCAAACCAGACAGTCCAGTTCTACTATATACATAATTCCGTCAGACTTTTGAACTTCCGGCTATTTGTATCAATCATAGCTCCAAGGTGTGGTAGTTATTCCTGGAACACCAGGAGAGGATAAGTACAGAAGATAAGCGATATCAGACATTTAAGCTAAACCGAAGTTTGTGATCATCTTAAGGTAAGACTTGCTGAGAACTAGCATCAACGGTCGAATTACCAAGGCTAGGAATAGAACCAAGGTTAGACCCAGCTCACTATTCAATAATTCAATGAACGCTTTAAGTTGCCATTTCAAAATGTATATTTCCTACGTGCCAGGTCATGGAGATATTCCGAGGAACTGCAGAGGACATAAGTTTGATAGAAAAGGGTAAAACCTGGGTATGCCTTCAGTAGGCGCAACCATAGATGGCTCGACATAAAACTTGCGTAGTTCACGAATGAACTTTTTTTTATAAAAAAAAAAGAGCTTTAACAAGTGAGCTAGGTGAACTAGTTCCCAGTGTTGTTTTATTTTAAGTTCAGCAGTACAATAGTTCATTTAGTGCGTTAGTTAAACAAGCTCAGGAATGCTCTGAGCAGTTAACTGATCTGAACTACAAGAACGAACTAGTTCAGCAAAGAGGTTCGAACTAAAGGGAGCGCTCTCTGAACTGAACAAAAGTGTACAAGCCCACTCGACATATCATTTATCAAGACATGTCTGACGTAGGGTAGATCGGAATTAAAGTGCGGTGCTGTTTCTGTTGTCGGTCTGCTCACGAAATACTGTTTGACGTGCTGAAAGGGCTGGAAAACTTTTTTGTACGAGTTGCAAATTTCGTATGCGCCTGTCAAGCAGTTATTTCAGTTCATTGCAAGTTGGTTCCATTTTATGACAGTGGAATCATCCAGCCTAGAGAGGAGGATCTATTTGGATTTTTAGTCGATAAATGTGGGCAATAACACCAAGTCCATTATATACCAATTTTTGATATGTTTTGAAAGTTTTGGATTCGCTTTGGTTCACCACTAAACCTTCTACGATGTCATGCTGTTTATAGAGTTTAACAAATTTAAGACGAAATATGAACAATAAATATTAACAAAACATTTGAAAGTAACAATTTTGAAGAATAATTTCCGCAAAATGATGAGTTTTTCAAAGAAATTCACAAATTTACACAAAAAGTTCCAAAAAATGCTGCCAAATTGGTAAGAAACTGAAAAGACTTTTGTGCTCAATTTGTGTCAAATAACCTACCGTCTAGGTGTTGGTTCACATATCACTTTAAGACTCGATTAGGAGGAGTAATTATGGCTAAAAAAAACATGTGATTCCCATTTTTCTATACGGAGGAGTATCTTCTCCAACGCCTTCCTAATTACTGTACCAAGCATAAAATATTATTTCCTCTCGACCAAGTTATATGATTAAGAAGAGAACTGATTGCAAGTCTAATCCTTATCCCCACCTACTCTATAGCCCGACAATAGATACTCACCCGGTTGCCATCGAATAGTAATCGCTGTCTCGGTACTGTTTGCCGTTAAATTATGCGGAGGACGTGGTGCAACATTCTCAATCATCAATTCCGTGTCCGCTGTTATAGTGGCTGCTCCATTTGTCGCCGAACACTCGTAGATGCCACGATCCGATTCGACTATTCCCATGATGGTCAAGTTGCCACCTTCGATTTTGTATCTACCCTCTGGCAGTTCGTTACCATCTTTCTGTTTGGAGAAGATAAATCCCAATCAAATTGGAATACCTGCATCTCGAATAACGATAACTCACTCTAGTCCAGGCCATTGTCGGCAGATGGTTGCCATCGAGTTCGCTGGCCTCGCATGATAGCTGTGCATTCTCGCCAAGTTTGTGAATATAAATGGGTTTGGGGGTGATTTTAAATACCGGTGGTCGTTGAACAATCACACTAATGATTGGCGACGGACCATCGGTTCCCAGTTCATTGTATGGTGTACAGGTGTAGCTGCCAGCGTGGTTCTCATCCACTTTGCTGAAGAATAGGCTGCCATTCATTTTATAGAAGACACCCTATGAGAAATGCGTGCATTATGTGTCCGTACTTTGGGGGTAAACTTGTGGAAATATTATTCAACTTACCGGGACGTTGTATGAATCGAAAAGTAGTCCATCCTTTTCCCAGCGAAGATTCTTCAACGGCGGATTGGATCGGAAGTGACAATCGAGTATTGCTGGCTGGCCATAGGGTAAGTACACTTCCGGTGGAGAGTAAATTACTTTCGCCTTATCTGTAAGATTTGTGTTCTCATTAGAAGGGATTGGTAAAAGGATTTCTAACTCACATTGGATGTTGAGGTACGCTTTTGCTGTTTGCACCTCACCGTCATTGTTTTTCACATTACACTCGTACTCGCCCAAGTCGCTCATCATAGTCGGATCGATACTCAGGCTACCGTCGGGTCCCATGAAAGAACGTCGGTGAAGGTCCTGCTGTTCCTTCATGTCGGTGCCGTCTTTGTACCATGTCACCACCGATGTGTCGGGATATTTCATGACGCAGTGGAAAAACGCTGTTTGACCCTCCATGATGGTCTGGTTCACTGGTGGAATTTTTATTAAAGAACCTCCTTCGACGGTTAATTGATAGAGCGTGCCATTGTTGCGAATACTTGGGGTCCGATTCGGGAATATGATCTGGCAGTGATAGAGGCCCTGATCGGATTCACGTATTGCGGTTAGATTTGCTGATGCCTTGCCATAGTCTCCGTGGTTATCTACGAGGCTTAGACGACCTGAAAACAGCTCACTGGTGGATACATCACCGTCGTACCAGGTGAAGATTTTCTTGCCCTGAAATGTTTGCAATAGTTGGCAGATTTAGTAAGATTTAAATGAGTGTTTGTTGAAAATAGAAACATGTTTTCGAAAGAACACGAAATTAGACTGGAATGCATATACCAATAGTCTTAGAACCGAAAGAAATTAAGGAAACATACTCTCTAAGCCAGGCTTGATTCACGAGATGAGTGGCCTTCTACAGCTTAGGAGAGTCATCCTGCGCTCAAAAGTGAACACACAAGACGTCAAGAACCTTGTAGACCTCTTTCACAAAACTCCTAGCTCCACCTAGAGGCCAAGTTTCATTTGTTTGGACAACCAAGTTGAAGTAATTCTTTTTCTGAAAGTCGCAGATCCAGATGTCAGACACGAAACGATATCTGGAACACACCCGAGGACTATGCGTGATCATTAGACGAAGCGGGCCCCTTTGTCCCTATGTACATACATACGTATTGCATTCCAATCGAGTCAGATCACTTGTTCGGTTTCTAAAGGCAACCCTGAGTACAAAAGACTATTCATCATCGCGATGTGTTCAACATCTGCTTTCCGTTCCTGTCACACTGTCGAGTAAATTCAAATGGCTCACAGCCCAGCTTGGCCAAGGTCTTCCCCTTCCTGCCTTTAAACAAATTCATGTATCTCTACCCGCTTCTATTTATGGAAAATCATCAAACAACTTAATGAACTGCATTTTATTCAATGAGTCTCTCTCTGGCGTATGCGGAACTTCCCTCCCTTCGCGAAAAGTCTAATGATACCCGACACAGTAGTAAGTAATGCTGCAAAACAAATCGATCATAATTATCCCACCGTGAAAAACAAGACCGGGCTTGAGATAACAACAAAACCCCTACCGCTAGTTCAGCAAACAAAAATTTGCATTTCGACCTTCTGCCAGTCAGTCAGCCCCTTTCGACATAATCACTCGGCCAGACGACGTGCATTTGTCTTCCAAGATGAACATCTCCCGCCTTTCGAGCGATTTCTTGTGCTCTTGTAAAATGTTCCCATGGCATTCGGAGTCCGCCCGACCGCTTGTCCCCCAGCTGTCATATCTGCTTCAATGAAAATTAATTTATGGAAATATTCCCCGTTAGTAATTTGCTAATCAAATCGCAATTATCATAAACAAGACAAGAAAAAAAAAACACACACACACACACACACACGAAAACAACAACGTATAGGACCGCCAGAATCGTAGGCGACATGCTCGCGTTGACCCTGACAGTCGTTTTACCAGAACCGATCCGCACGGTCTGTCAGTGTTTTGTCCGTTCAGCGTACTTGTCACCACCCGCTGATTACCTGAACGAGAGAGCAATTTGCCAACTCGGTGTGTACGCCAGTGATGTCAAACTTTCTCTCAAGTTCAGTGTTACGCAACCCTTGCGACGATGACTGCTGCCCGTGAGGGTAGTAAATTGAATTTGATTTTCTATTCCTCACGCTTGACCCCTTCATCGTTGTTTTTTATTTATTTTTCAAAATACCCTCAGGCATATCGCATATCGTGTGGCATCGATTGGACATGAGCACTGTTTTTCTGCGTAGAGGAGAGGATTTCATTCATAAAACCGACCGAAGGCATCTTAATTCAGCCGAACCTGGCCAAAGCATAATTCACCACATTCCGTCCACACACCGGTACCGACCAGGACCCGCAATCAATCATAAGTAGGCATAGCAAATTATTCAAATCGCGATGAGCCGAGCGGAAGACCCGCCCGTCTCCACGTGAATGGAGAGACAATACGTCAAGCGGCCATTTGACAGAAGTGCACTAAGCATGGTGCAGCGCCGCCGGGCGGCGGTGCAGGTGGTGTACGAGTAGGAAATCATGTGGCATGCATTCTGGGGCCATTTGCGGATTCTAAATTAGTCACAATCAACGCGTATTGTGGACACGGTTTTGAGTGTTTGGTGTGTTTGTTGTTATCAACTTGCAACATCGTTGATGGCGCGGAGGCCATTTTGATTTATAACCATCGCGCCACAGGAGGGTCTTTGCATTTGTGTGTGCAATGTGCGGGAAGACTTTTGTGCCGGTCATAGGGCTAGGGTGGAATTTTGCCAAGGAATATTGTGACACTAGGACTTGACAATAGGGAATTAATAGCGGTACACTTGTATGGTTTGACTGTGGAATGGTAATTGACATTTAATTGTGATTATTTGTCGCACTGTGGCAAGGTATTTGGACTGGAGATTTATAGATTAGTCAACGTATGATATGAATCGGAAGATCTAAATGGGGAACCACGGTTCACTTTTGCTTCCTAGTTGGGGTGAATTTAATGACAAGGGTTGTGTGGTTGATTGTATTTATTGCATTCTGGAGAAAAAAGATGTCACATGGTGAGTGATTGTTGCGCCATGGTAAACATAATTTCATTAACGTTTTGCGTAAATAAATCAACAAAGCTGAACCAGAACCTGGACATTGTTAAAGATCTACGAAGTGGGGAGTTAATGTTCTTAAGGATAAGAGTTCCGGGTAAAAATTTAATGTTTTTAGCGAGGTTTTATGAAAATTTGTTGATAGATTCCAAAAATTTATGAAAAAAAATGCTTGTTTTCAGTTCAGATCAATCAATTTTTGTATATCAAGGACTGTGAAACGCATTACATAGAGTTTGGTTACAAAATTAAGTGAGAGTCTTCAAATTCACTCACATTTTGTAAAGAAAACGCCTCCAAAAAGTAAGCGTAGCTATAAAATTGTAGGTTCTGCATACGAGTATATCCAAATTTGATATATGTACCTAATCTCATGACAGGCCTTCTTAGAAGACGATGGAAATAAATCTGAAAAGACCTGCTTAGTTTGATAAGTCTTTTCCGATCAAACAAAGGACACAAGGGCTTCGAAGCTCTATGTCCTCCTAAGTTGGACCATTTAAGGCTAGTCATATTGATGAACCCAAAGAGAATAATCCTCTTAACCAAGTAGATTGATCATTTTACACCTCAAACTCTATCGCCCAGTGGCTGATCCATTCTTAGTCAGTACGTCGTTCCATTCCCATCACCTACTTCTAAGAATGGGCATATGTCTCATATTGTTGGACATGAGTTTGTGAGCTGAAGCGCACTATTATCCGCCTTTAGTTCTACTTGTAGGACGGAGTACTGTCCATCTGTCGAAATTATGAAGCAAACCTCTAGTAAACCCCTCTTTAAAGTACAGACGTGGTAGGTACGTAGGTTGAGGAAGTGACTTCAATTGCTGGGGTGCAGCCTCATTCGGATTTTAATGGATCCATTGTGGGATTCTTGAAATAAATTAACAAGACAACAAGCAGTTTATGGGGGGAAGCTCCTTCCTGAACCAAACTCTGTTCATGATCAATTGTAGGCGGCGTGTAAGCTCGTTCCATAAAATTGTTAAAAGAAACTTTTCCGAGGGGTAAGTATCGAGTTCTGTTGAGGCTTGGGTATTCGCAATTCAGTGGCCTGTGAGGATACCAATAAGTCCTCTGGTATTTGTTTGTCGTATTGTGATCTCGAAATCCGGCAAGAAGAGAGTGCCTTCACCATGCGTTGGTCATGTTGTGGAAAGCCAAAGTAACTTCAAACGTGTGAAGACTGATGGGCGTCAGAACTGAGTGATTTGTTGGCAGGTCATTTTATTCCTAGTCTATTCTATCTATCTCATCGGCCATTTCGTTTCCTTGTGAAACCCATGTGTCCCGGAGACCAACAGAGCGTAATGTTGTGGCCTACGCTAAGATTTTAATTCCTCTTTAGACCTCTTGGCTGTCTATCTAGAACACAGTTGTGTGTGGCCTACACACAAAACAAAAGCAAGGACATTGATGAATACCCAAGATCATAGTCGAATTTATCCATCACCCATCTCACAATTCCTTAAATTCCTTCTAAAACCGATTTCGAGAAAAAAATTTAATGCCTGTCTTCAAAAGCTTCAAACCTTGTGTAATGTCTCCATCAAAACGAATTTTGTTACATTTTTCAGTTATCACATGGTTAACATCTTCTTTCCACCTTTTATCGGGTAACAGCGATTGACATTTCCAAACGTCAAACAAATATTCCAGGAAATCTAGAAATCCAGTTTCCAGGAACATGTCACGCTTTCCTCGCTGGGCTGTAAACGTCAAACATAATTCAGTCCGATAGTCCTGTAAGTACACGCTCTTTGAATTTTTTTTGACGTTTGGAAAAATGCCAAAATCTGACCTGAAAGGATTTCAGAATAATCATTTACTTGTTGGACAGATTGGATAGATATTAGGTCTGTTTCCTTACTTCAAAAACCGTAACAATTCGAATTAATTTGTACAAAAGTATTGTTCAAGTATTGTTACGATTCCTTGTGCAACTCTGTTCCCTTACACAAGAAAATCGCAAAAGAGATTTTAATTTCTGTTGGTATACGGTGTACGATCTGTCAAACTTATTTTTATTTATTTTGAAGTGTTTGACGCTTCAGATAGCTAATGCTAGATTCCTTGTGTCAAGCGATCACTATTTTTGTATTTTTACGTTTCTCTGAGAGACGTAGACTCTCAGAAATTTAAGAATTTACGATTTTTAGTGCAGAAAGTAAGGGAACAGACCTGATCATTGTTCTCCAACCAAGACTTAAATAGATGTTCCTTTCTTGGCCGATGGTTCCTTATCACAAAGTGCGAGAATTCTGTGTCAATTTGTATACATTCAACGAAGCCATCTGTGGCTGATGAACTCATCTGAATGATTCCCAGAAATTCGATATTCGAGCCCCCTATGAGCCTACACTCCTCCACTTTATCGGATTGACAATCTAAACTTTCATTTGCATCCTTTTTTTATAATCCATCTCCAGGTACATGTGGAAGCTTCCCCTCCATTGTTCTGACAACAAATGTAATAAATCCTATGTATCTTGTCAAAAATATTTGTATAGCTCCAACATGATTTCTATAAAATAACAATAGAACAATGAAACGTGAACTCTTTGCAAATTACAATTAAAAATGTAAAAATTTTAATGATCTCGTTACACTGTGTTGGCCGAATGAATGCCTGCTAATTGATATTGCAATTTCGGCTTAAGTTCCTGACATAATTACGTATCTATAGTATGTTTTTTTTTTACTTGTTTAATTTTTCCATAATTGAGTGAATTGAAAATTAAAATTTCGTCATCAATGTCAATCAGTTTTATAGACAATCCAACTAGTGTGAATGTGAATTGATGTAATAATTCACATTAAGAAGATGAGCTTTAAAATACCAATCATGTAATTAAGTGATGCGAAATGTTTTATATATGTAAATAAAACAATTACGCTGTTAAGCGCAGAATGATGATATCTGCCTTAGGGATGTTAAAGTGCGAACTGCGAGATACTTTTTGTAGTTTTCAATATAGAGATGCATAGAGAGCACTAGGATTCATGAAAACCAAAAGAGAAAGTTGCAGATGACAGTATCAAAATGGTATCAACTCCTCAACTGAATTCATTGTCCCAGAATCTTTCTGAGGTATATTTTTAAAACCCAAGTAAACAAGTAAATTTTTTTTCAATAAAGACATAACAATTTTGTATTTAAACAAAACACAGAATAATTGAGATATCGGGCTGAAATTTGTTACAATTGTAGTACACATGTTAAATTTTATGTACAAAAGTCGATCTCGTTTCCTATGATCAAATCGGATGAACGAGGTGGGTATTCGACCGAACTATTTCTCGAGATTACACGATTACCGTACATCCCCTTTAATAGATCAATGGTTTAAACAGCTATGTAGCATGTGGCAGCATCTTGTTGGAATCACATATCACTGATACCAACTCCATCCAACGCTGACCAAAAATAGTTTTCCTACATGGCCTGGTGGGACGATTATTGAGACCGAAAATGGTGGTAAGGGCTCTTAAGCCTGCAACTACCAACTCAGAATTTCAGTAATAATTTGGAATGATTTTCAAACATTGCCTATTCGTGAACTTCACCACAGTAAAAATGTAAACCTTGTCTGACATTTTGGCATTAACAAATCATAAAAAAAAGTTTAAGGATCCGTCTGCATCAAATCACAAAATTGTTACGTCCCTATTGAAAAACCCTTTACAAATGAAGACCACAGGAGTTCTAATCCTCGATGGAAGCAAGCAAAGGGTTGTCAGGATTTAGTTAAAGTGAAACGTTGTCTCTACATACATACCTACGTACACAGTCAACTACATCTCATGAAAGTGAAAAGCATCCACCACTTCCGATCCTCTAATGGCTTGAGAATTGGTTTTTTTTTTGTTGGCAACATATGAGCACCACTATCATAGTAACACCAACCCAAGCCATGTATCTATTTATCCCGAAACCAGAATGGATGGAATGCCTGCCTTTTGAAGTTTGCTATCTCCGCATTCGGTGTGCTCGTACCAGGAACTAGTGTCCATTTCCGAATGCCAAACCCAATAAAGCCTACGATGACCAAAAAACAAAAAAAAAGGAGAAGTTCATTGGGTGATGTCATGGAAGTGCTTTGAACTGTGAAACTCCATGGACCATTGGCCGAGGAGATTGAAAAGCAGTCAAGTGATATAGCCTTTTTTTTTGTGTGTTGTTGCTGTTGTTGTTGTTGGACTGACCATTCACATCCACGTCCAATGGTTGGCCATTGTCAATCTCGGAGAGTTTGAATGCGAACGCTCGCGCCCGCCGTCATTCATGTCCACGATTCTTTAATTTATTTATTTGTTGCATGCATTGTTGTGTGCTCATGAATTAAATTTAATTCAATCGACATGGAGTAACGCAATTTGATAACATCGGTAGCTGCGTACTGTGTTTTGGTTTTTCTTTCTTTTTTTTTGTTGGTTTGCGGCTGAGTGGGTTAGAATCTGGTCAGCCGGGAGCGATCTCTTGATGTCATGTCATTGGGTTCATGTGACAAGTCATTGAATTTAATTAATCATGCCCATCGTCTGGGTGGTGGAAAACAAAGGCGTCCAGGAAGTGATGATGGTGCAGGAGTGCGATTCACATTTTCCAAATCACATTTGGAATCCTCGGGTGTGGATGATGATGACAGCAGCGCGGCAGCAATAGTTGTGGGAATTTGTGGAGAAAGTGAGCAGTTGTTCGTAGTTTCTTAGATGCAATTAATTGGATATGAGAGGCAGCGGGAACGACTATAGACCTACGATGAGTTTATCAATTAATTGTAGGAGTAACGTTCGGTCCAGAGGTCAGTGGACAATTTAATTGCAAAATTAGTCAGAGACTACAAGATGGTCATGGTGACTACATACATGTAGGGTCAACGAGACGTTCATTGCCAATTAGACTGATAAAATTTGATTTGAATTTCGGGAATCAAATTACATTTTTGAAAGCACGACGGGAGTTTTATGATTCCCGGTCATTATTTAATTTGGACTCATGTCGTGGGATGACGCTGACAAAGTCTACTGCGTAGCTTCAAAGCTTCGAGGATAAAGAACTTCCAAATCCAAGACTCGCTTAGACCAAGTTAGATTCGATTGTGACCAATTATAAGACCGCCTGGGAACCTAATTTCAGTCCTTGATCGCTGAGCTAAACTACCTAGAAGCTTGTGTCAAGAAGTTCTGTTTTGTTCCGCAGAGAGAGAACAGCTCCCTGATCGTCCCTTATTGAGGCTAATGCTGGACAATTGAGCAAGTGGCCAATAGATTTTATTTCCTCTGTCCTTGTATTTTCCGCAGAAGTTGTTACGGATTAGTACTACATAGCCATGCTGCACGATTGCCCGCTAAACAGTGTTCTATCTGGCCACCATCAGCTGTCCGAATATCTCTGGGACTAAGTTTCATGAGATTATAATAGACTGGTCATAACGATTTGTCTGTAGCACATGTATGTAGTAGACACCATCGCGTGGTAGCGTCCTTGCTGGATTCGTTGCCTAAGTCTCTGTTGCGAGTGCGAAGGACCTGCAAGGAAGCTTAGATGTGCCCTTGTCCTGTCCATTTCACCCGCTTTTTCGTTACTTGGGATATCCATTTGACGCGGTAGCTAATAGAGGGTCTTCTTGTTGGCCACTAACACATCATCTAGTCTTATAGTCAATATCAGTGAACTTCGGGTTAAAAAATGTTGCAATCGTCATAAAGTCTGAAGGCACGATTTGTACTTCAAGACAGGTGGTAGACACCAGCTTTGATAAAGAAGTTCCACTCTGTACAGGAACATTTTGTAAATTTACGAAAGGGTTGTTTGTTAGACCTCCTTAGACCCAAAGAACTACATCTTACTCACCTTGATGTTCTACCTATGTATTGTAAGTCAGCTATTCCCAGGCCTGCTGGTACATTGTAAAGACCTAATCCTTTGAAAGGAGCTACTCTGAGCCCCAAAGATATTTAATCTGTGACTTTTAACATCAGACTACTGAAGGAATCTTATTCCAAAATATTCACCGAGGTTCCTAGCAAAAATGTGAAAGTTGTCTGCGGGGCGAGACTGTATATAAAGAATGAATGAAGGCCGTTCCATATTTTGCAATAAGTCTTAGAACATTTGAAACAGATTCTGGGACAAGGAGTACAGGTTCATCACTCTCTACGTTGGAGACCATGGGGCAAATAACTATAACTTTTCCAGCACTAAATAGCAAAAAACCGCCCGCCTTTAGAAATTCAGCTCCCGGAGATAGACAATACAGGTTACGGGACAGATGTCCTTGTTGGTGAACTTTGTTGTTCTTCTTCAACATCTTATTGAATTTAAGAACTTGCAAACCATCTACTTGATATTTCTCATAGGTTTTGGAGGAAGTGTTGCTTGAAAAACTTATATCTGAGATGGATATGGGAGCATATTGTGCTGCGGTGACTACCTTATTTCCACGTCATCGACATCGACATGTGGTTATAACTCCTGATCACTTTGGAAGTCGAAACAATGCCATGTCCTTTTTGTAGTCACACAAAAGTCTGAATATGCCTCTCTTAAGGACTTGATTTCAACATCGGGATTCAGTGTACATCGAGGGTGAACTTGCTCTGATCTAGCTTCCTAACCTTTTCGAGACAATTTGTCGGCTTTCTCAATACCTGATATACTTGCATGCCCAAGGACCTAGCAAAGCTTCACCCTGTGCAGTATGGTCGTCTCGTGGGCATTTTATTTCGATGACTATTGATGATAAATGTGATACCTTCTTGTAATACTTGCAGGTTCTGAGGTTGGAGGAAACCCATTGGTTCCAGAAGGAAACTGATTTGGATTTGCAAAGGGGTTCCGGAAAGTCCCTGAGTCTACAATTATATCCACCTCTGATCCATTTGTTGAGACAAGCATGGATTGCGTGTTGGTTAGCTGAAAGCTTGTGAAAGGTCTAGCAAAATAGTCTAGAAAAGGATAAATATTTCCTGATTTCGTCAAGACTACTTTCTACTCCATAAGTCCCAAAAGGTCTTAGTTTAAAGCAAAGGGAAATAAAATCTGTCCTGGAAGATGTTTCGTCCCAAATAAGTTCTGATTGTAAAGGATATGTACTTATGTTGGTTATGAAGACACCAATCATCATGAAACGTGGAGTATTCCAGACATGCATTTTTTCTCCAATTCCGTTCTTATTAGCATTAGGTTCGGCAGAGAAAAAAGAAAGACTTCATTCCCAATCGTTGGATAATACTTGTGAGTGGTTTCCTAAATTTACTGGGAGAGCAATGACACGTACGTAGGTGTCAAGGAATTCTGAAAACAGATCCACTGTTGATTTCGAAGCTGTCAGACGATCAATCGTTTCTTGCGTAAATGACATTGAAGTAAGTAGTTGCATTTAAGTGGGATGCTTACGCCATTTCTGAGTGAAAAACTTTGGTGGATAAGGAGAAGATCAACACGATTCGAGGCATAGAAGGCAGTTCCAAAATACTAAGAAAAAACGCAATGAGTTGAAGCTCAGACCGCCCTTTTCTCAAGCACTCTCCTCTTCAGTACCTTCGTAAATATACAAACCCAATCCAATATAACTTAACATTGACTTTCAAGTGCATCATCCAGAGATGTGTAATTCATTTGAAATCCATTGCCATATTGACCACGTGCAAACAATTTAGAAGCCCACCTCTAACTGTGGTGGTTCATTCAACCACGTTAATTTTACAAATTAAATTTTAAAATGATTACTGGCCAATCAATTGAAAACTTTATCCGCATACAGACCAACAAACCGCCCACCACTGTCACACCTTGTTGACGGACGTTGATCAAAACAAAAAAACAAAAGCAGAAAAAAAACCAGGTGGGAAATTAAATTTGACTAAAGTACTCGAACTTAATAACGTTTTCGTTCATTGCATGAAAATTTAATCATATCGAACTCGCTGCCTAATAATAAATTAGTCGGTGGTAATGGCAGCACTGCTTTTCGAAATTACCTCATTCGAGCAGTAGTGCTGCGCATTAAACCTCTCGCCGCACAAGCCCATGTAGTACATATCCATTCGCACAGGCAGCACTTCCAATTGACACTTGATCTATTCGCAAGAGAGCGTGTCCGCCCGTTTGACTGTGTTTTGGGGAACCGGCATGCGGTCACCCATTGAAATTCGATATCCGAAATGACACAATTTTCAATTAATTTCGAATGGCAAATAAATTACAAGGAGGGATTATGTAAATGCAAACATTTTTTTGTGTAACAGTCGTATACGTAGCTGAATGTCAAACTTACTTACATCTTTGCTCCAGTGAACCACATACGGGATGTGATATTCATATGGAAAGTCAACCCGACAGTTGAACACGACATACGATCCGACCTTGCCTTCGAGATTCATCGGACTCGAGTGGTCTCTGCTGGCTTCGACACAGGATATATTAATTAGTAGAACTAATAGTAGACCAACGACGACGGCATGTAGGGGTTGACAAGACGCTGACGATGATGCTGATGCGGATGATGATGATGTTACTGTTGCTGCTGCTGTTGATGTTGGTGATAGGTTTGAGGAGTCTAACGTCACCTTTGATTGGAGATGCCATGTTCTGTTGGAATTGTTCTTGGGTGACGACGATGTTGAATACTTGTTTCGAGTATTTCGAGGGGTTTCGTCGGGTACGGCGGTGCACATATTTGAAATTTTTGTTTGAGTTTGACTCACTTTAGCGTTGCGACACATGTTTGCATAGTTTTACTTGTAATCACTTGTATTTACAAAATTTTACTTTTTTTTTTTAATTTTTGATAGTTTTTGAAACACTTTTTGTTATTTTTTTTATTTTTCATATAACATTCTGAGTTTTGTGAAGAATTGCTTTGTGGTGACACACGTAGTATTTAGGTATATCTCAAAAAATCGGAATATTCAGGAACTGGAATTATTTTTTATTATTATTTTCTTTAGAAAATATGATCTTTCAATCAATCAGTGCCCGAGGACGTCACCGAGGACCGTCTGTAGTAATGGAGTTCTGTATCTTCGAAAAGAACCATTCTCTGTTTAGACCATGCTAAGTCGAAGAAGTGCTCTCAGTAGATCGGTGCTTTTGGCAGGATATGGGGGTTCAATGATTCTACTCAATCTATTCTACTCATATTCTCATGGTCATGAACTATATTTTAAGGACTGCATGAAAGATTTGGAGTTGGAGCTGGAATATGCGCACTTCCATAAAAGTTCAAAAATTCCAAATTCTCGCAAAATTGAACTTCTTAACTCGTGACTAGAAGAGATTCAATAGATTATTTCTTAGAACCTAAAATTGCTTTCTAAGTTTTCCCAAGTCTAGTATCAGGCCTTTGCTGGATATTGGAGTATTCTTACGAGCACAAGCGTAGATGACGAGACTTAATAATTGTTTTCGTACCTTTGGAAGAAATCAACGGTTTAGTCTGGGATGCTTGTGGGACTGCCATGAATCCTGTCCTGAATCAGATGATAGTAGTTCTGTTGTGGTGAGTGTTTTTCAACACTGAAATCAACGAAAGTCCAGAAGGACAATGGTATTCATTGCATCGGAAAAGAGAAAAGGAGAACTCAGCATTCGCTGACCTGTCAGTCTTTGTTATAGAGACTCCCGGATCCACAGAATGTAGAAAACCATCATAAGGCTTATTTTGGGACTTAAACTTGTATCTACAAAAATTTTCAGTGTTTTTCAATAGAGATATAACAATTTGGTATTCTAATACCGAACATACTTCTAAACTCTTTTTATGATCTGTCAATGTCAAAACATCTGTCACGACTTATATTTTTATCACGGTGAAGTTCATTAACGAGAGATGCCTGGAAATTATTGAAAATCAGTACCAAATTAGTATTCTAATTTTCGTTCGTAATAATCATCCCACCCAATAGACTCTGGATGTTTTAGTGGACAAATAGGAGTCAACATATTTACAAATGAATGTTCCTGTACCAGGGAGACAAGGGACCGGTGGAAGAACCAAACATATCGCAGACTATAGGTGCTTCAGTTCAAAATGAACCTACACTCCTACAAGATCAAATTAACTCAAGTAGCCCTTTGATCACTTGAAGCGCTGAACTCTGCAAAAGTTTTAAAGAAATCCTAAAGGTCATCGGAAAATCATCTTCAGCTCATTTTTGGCTAATGGCGTTATTGGACAGAAACAAACTCACATGAGCTTCAAGAGACTGCATTGGATTTCATGGTTACCACGTTATGGTCAATGGAGTTCACTGTCGTGCTAAATTGGAAGACTATTCTTGGCAAGAATTAGATAGACTGGAGATCAGTGATATGAGGTTCCAACAAGGTAGTGCCACATCCCACAGACCTGGGCAAACAACTGATCAATTGAAGTGGAAGTTCGGTACGGCCACCTCGCTCATGGGATTCAAATCCATTGGATTTACATATTTTTACAGGCGTACATTAAGTCGTTGGTATATCTCAATGAAGTTTGAAGAGCTCAGGAACAATATCGAATGCGAAATCGCCAACGATATATGGTGAAGGTTGGTAGACCATTGAATCCAAAGAATCGATCGCTGCCAAACGTGCTCGCCTTAGTCATATAAACAAAATCGAAAGTTATACTTAAATTTGAAATGTATACTATAGCTGAAGTAAATTTCAGCCTGATACCTCATACATTCTGTATTCCATTTAAGTACAATTTTGTTATGTCCTTATTGAAAAACCATTTACATAGCATTTCAAGCAAAAATTATGAAGGAAGAGCTTCAGCGAATTGTCACAAAGCTACCAAAAGCAAACTTTAAACTCAAGATAGTTCACTGAAGGTTGTCCTCGACTAAGAAGAACTGGTGTCCCTCCTAAGTAGCATACATATATCGGCAACACATTCTATCACCTACAAGATGCCAACTCTGGAACCTACTTTGGGAACCAAAATAGCACACCATTGACTGGAGAATCCTTTAAAAAAAGGAGGGCAGCTGCTGGATATAATTTCATAATAATTGGTCAGCTCTTGGTTACATTTTGCCATAAGAAGTGGGAAACCCCACAGTATAAGCTGATAAATTCTCATGCCAAGTGCATATCGAAGGATTAACGACAGTTGAAGAGCTAGTGAGTGCTGATTCGTGCCTGCAGTGCCGAGAAGAAAGTTGGGAAAAGTAGACATCTACGTATGACAGTTTAGTTTATTTTTCCTCTTCAATTCTAGGAAATTTGAAGTACACTTGTCTCGTGTACAGGAAAAGATAAATAAAAGTCTTGTTGCCAAGTACACAAGTTCACAGCCATCGAAGGCCATTTACATCCATGTTCATGAACTAATTATAATTTACTAAAAAAAAAAGAATATCCAGATTTTTTATTTTCTTAATTTTTCTCTTTAATGATCACTCTTGCACTTGGCAGTCATCTGCCACATCTGTAGGTGGAACAAATCGTACTCATGTTTATGCGTAATTAAAACATAGCGAATGAATTTTTAATTAATACACAACTAGACGAGTTAGACGGACACACGAGGCTAGGCTAAGACTGATTTAATTTATCACAATAAAAATTATTTAATTAATTTAAATTAGTTGTTTTAAATTGCACTGAGAGTATTTTTATTAATTTTTTCTTCTTTTTTAAATGACGTAATACGAGTTGAATTTAAGGAGCCGCTCTATGATAATGAAGCTGACTAATTAAAACCGATGGATTTGTTTATTTAAAAAAAAACAGGTTCTTAAGTTATTTCTGGTATAAACAATTCGATAATTGGTTTAGTTTAACGTTTAGCACAACCATCCTTAGGTGACCTTCCCGAAGTTGGGGATTCACAATATCCGTAGGTCGTTCATTTTGCCGAACATAAATTCAATTAAATCGCAGCTCATATGCTAGATTCTTAGACACGTACTAAGTGAGCATGGAAAGCGAACAATAGATCAGCGAGATAAATGAATTCATACGCATTTGTATCTTTTTTTTGTCTTGGATACAGGTCATTCGACTTATTGTATCTTGTTGGAATACAACGTAGAATTATTCAAAAAAAAAAAAATTGTAACTCGTTCTACAAGCTTACAAAGTCAAATCAAGCAACCGACTCGGACGAGAATAAAACCGAAACTGCTACTAGATGACAGAATAATCTGCTAGATTACCGTCGATTCGCACTTAGTGTCTCAACATCATCACGATTGTGATGATCAGTGGATTGCACCGAGGATGAACAGCTTGCGGTTGGATGACTACATAGTTAAGGGGGTTAAGTTTAAGTTTCTGTTGTGAAAAGCTTTATTAATTTAAGTATAGGAGTGGGGGTAGGGATTAGTTAGGTGTGACGTCTACTAGTGGTCGAGTATTTACTTATGTACCTACTATAAAATGTATATTTTATGAAGGGTTTTTCAATAAGGACATAACAATTTTGTACTTAAATAAAACACAGAATAAATGAGATATCAAACCGAGATTCACTCCATACATAGCAGACATATCAAATTTATGTATGAGATTCGTTTTTATTCATATGGCAGCCATGAGCATGTTTGCAGCAATCGTTTGTTTGGAGTCAATTTTCTACCACTCTTCCACATAAATATATTGACCGGAACGTTGGAAACTTCGTGTTCAATATTGTTTTTGAGCTCATTCAACGTTATTGGCTTGTTGGTCTAAACCAACGACTTAACCCCACAAAAAGATCTGCAATGGTGTTCAATCACAAGGGCTAGGTTGCCATTCGACTGGGCTATTTCTTGAGATTACACGATTCCCCTTCAAAGGACCAATTGTTTGACCAGCTGAGAGATATGTGGTTTCAACACAATTTTGCCATATGCCACATAGGTGGTCTATCCAATTCTGGTCAGAAATAGTCTTCCAACATGACACAACAGCGTAAAAAAATTGACTTGAATTTATCCTCTATAGATCACCAGTTCGGAATTTTGGTAGTGATTTTGAATAGTTTTTAAGCATTTTTTGTTGGTAAACTTCATCAGAATAAAAATGTAAACTTTGACTGATATTTTGACATCAGCTGGTCATAAAAAAAGTTTAAGGTAACGTTTGTATTAAAATGCAAAATTGTTATGTTCTAGTTGAAAAACCCTTTATTAGTTACAATTACTATGTATTGGTACAAAGAAGATGGGAGCTGACTCAGTCAGTCTTAAAAGGAGCCATTACCCAGATCTGCGGTGAAGCGAAATATCTGAAAGTGATCATACCTAAGGAGTCTTCTTTGGGCAAATCATATCAAGTCGAAGAAATCCAAGGCAAGACATGGGGCTTATCACCGAAATAGGTCCTTCGGATCTATACGTCTGTGATACGCCGGGCTATGGTGAAGATGCTCTGCTTGATCTACCTCCGCTTGACACTTTTATCATGAGATGTATTATCAAAGCAATATACCATCTTGGACGGGGTTGCTTTGGTGTCATCCGGACCATAATTTTGATAGACTTGCGCGCGACACTTATTCTCTGACTGTAGTTCCATGGATATGCCATTGGATGCAATGACATAGGAACCTCGACCACTGCCCAAATGTAGAGTAGATTTTTCTTGGGTTTAGGACTCAGTCAGACTCTGAGCCTAAATTGAGGTATAATCGAATCTTTATAGGTGGATCCAAAACTAGTCAAGAGTCAGATGCTGGTGTCTTCGTGAAGAAGGAAAACACTCGGCTTCTCTATTCGTTAGCCATACACTTGTAAAACTAGGGTTAACCAATAAGCTAAGGATATCTCTCCTCCTATGGGTACCACAATGGGTTTGTATTGACTTGAGTGTGGCGTTGTGAATTCTTCCACTCGCCTGTCCACGAACCTAACCTAATCTATACAAGCATACCTCTGTTTTCCAACCGGAGATCTACATATCCTATTCCAATGACTCCCGACTCTATTGTTAAGATAAGGTGGATGGGTCAGAGAATCTGCGTCTCTAGCGACGGTCAGGCTGCGCTTAAGATCTTGTTTAAGGCACCCTGCAACCCATTCCAAAATAGTTAGATAATGCAAGAACTTCTTGAATTTGATCCCAAGGCTGAGCTCTGAGGATCTTGTCTTGGTCCCAGATCCCTGCGTTGGTTCTTCCTGCGTCATCGATCAATGGCTCTAGAGACGATTGAGTCTTTTAGAAATATAGTATTATGGGGTGGCTTTCTAGGATGCAAGTAGACTAAATGTAAGAAATCAAAGGAGACGGGAGTAGACACAGGACTTCTGTTAAGCATCTTAGTGATACTCCAGATTACTTCGTTTGCTGTTGTCCTGACTATGCTCGAATCGGGAAGTGCTGGCACTCTAAGCTCTTCATCGCTAAAGCGCATTTCCAAAGCCAAAAAAATCAAGTATATGGATTACTCTGCCATAGCCTCCTGTTGGCTCCTAATACGTAGCTGTTGTATCTCAAGTAAGGACTCAACAAGCTCTGCAGGCCTACTAAGAAAATAAGTCACAGCTTCGGAGTGCTGTGGTGCAAAGTAGTATGGGTCGATGAAAATAGAATATTTGGTCGTGAGGTCCATTACCATGGCCTGGCCCTACGAATCTCTCCAGACCTAGATTCTCCATCGTTATCCTGCAGAGACGAACGAATTTGACCGTTTTTCTACAGATCCAAACAAACTATTTTCGCAGACTTTCAGACCTCGTTTTTCAAAAGATTTTAGACAGGTGCGGCTCAGATAGACTACAAAAGCAGTTTATATTTTTGTCAATATTGACAAAATTTGTTCTATCCGAGCGTGTAGATGCGATCAGTTCAAGGAATCCAACAATATGAAAGTTTTTCTATTCTCAAACTGAGATAGATTGAAGGAACCCCATCTGGCTCAGCTATGGGCTTCATAAGAGCTCCGTGCTCATTCTTAGCTACATGGCTGCCATTTATAAATGCATGTTATCCATTATTTCGAAAATAATTGTCATAATTACATTACGGAAATTTCCTGACCTACTTCTACATTTGTTTACCATACGCGACTGGATTCCGAGTAATTTATGTACAACTCGTATGTACTACGTACAATTTGTCACCCACTCATAGCGTGGGCCTGAATGAGCGATCATTTGAAATAAGCGAACATGATTGTATCTCTGGTCGTTTCCATAAGACACATGAGATCGGTAATTGAATTAAGCATCTGATCTGGTTGCGAAAAGCACATGAAGCTGTTTGTTGACACGACTCAAGGAAAAGATCCAAAGAAACCTATAGTTGAGGCATAAATTACAAGTTCAGCATACAATTTGTTTGGCTGACTTGTTAGCTAGATTATGATGAATCCACTTCGGTTGAGCAATATTAATGATTCTCTCATTTAGGAAGATTTTAGTCTTCCGGGTTGTGCTGGGAATTAATTTGACTATCCGGAGATTGACACGCTATAGTTGTACTATTGGATACAACAGATGTGCTGTTTCTGTCTATCCAAGGGGCAAACTAGCTTAGCTGCTGCCTCGTAGTGGATGTAGGAGACAAAAAATTTTTCAGCCAAAAAAAGTGTGAAAAAAAGGGTAGTGTATAGCCCACAGATCTAGACACCCACAATCTGGGTATATCCTCCAATCACACATATCAGGCTGAAAAATCTGTTTCTGTCTACTCAAGGCGCAAACTAGCTTAGCTGCTGCCTCGTAGTGGATGTAAGAGACGAAAAATTTTTCAGCCAAAAAATGTGTGAAAAAAAGGGTAGTGTATAGCCCACAGATCTAGATACCCACAATCTGGGTATATCCTCCAATCACACATATCAGGCCAGATGTGCTGTTTCTGTCTACTCAAGGCGCATAATAGCTTAGCTGCTGCCTCGTAGTGGATGTAGGAGACAAAAAATTTTTCAGCCAAAAAAAGTGTGAAAAAAAGGGTAGTGTATAGCCCACAGATCTAGATACCCACAATATGGGTATATCCTCCAATCACACATACCAGGCTGAAAAATCTGTTTCTGTCTACTCAAGGCGCAAACTAGCTTAGCTGCTGCCTCGTAGTGGATGTAAGAGACGAAAAATTTTTCAGCCAAAAAATGTGTGAAAAAAAGGGTAGTGTATAGCCCACAGATCTAGATACCCACAATCTGGGTATATCCTCCAATCACACATATCAGGCCAGATGTGCTGTTTCTGTCTACTCAAGGCGCATAATAGCTTAGCTGCTGCCTCGTAGTGGATGTAGGAGACAAAAAATTTTTCAGCCAAAAAAAGTGTGAAAAAAAGGGTAGTGTATAGCCCACAGATCTAGATACCCACAATATGGGTATATCCTCCAATCACACATACCAGGCTGAAAAATCTGTTTCTGTCTACTCAATGCGCAAACTAGCTTAGCTGTTGCCTCGTAGTGGATGTAGGAGACAAAAAATGTTTCAGCCAAAAAAAGTGTGAAAAAAAGGGTAGTGTATAGCCCACAGATCTAGACACCCACAATCTGGGTATATCCTCCAATCACACATATCAGGCCAGATGTGCTGTTTCTGTCTACTCAAGGCGCAAACTAGCTTAGCTGCTGCCTCGTAGTGGATGTAAGAGACAAAAAATTTTTCAGCCAAAAAAAGTGTGAAAAAAGGGTAGTGTATAGCCCACAGATCTAGACACCCACAATCTGGGTATATCCTCCAATCACACATACCAGGCTGAAAAATCTGTTTCTGTCTACTCAATGCGCAAACTAGCTTAGCTGTTGCCTCGTAGTGGATGTAGGAGACAAAAAATTTTTCAGCCAAAAAAAGTGTGAAAAAAAGGGTAGTGTATAGCCCACAGATCTAGACACCCACAATCTGGGTATATCCTCCAATCACACATACCAGGCTGAAAAATCTGTTTCTGTCTACTCAAGGCGCAAACTAGCTTAGCTGCTGCCTCGTAGTGGATGTAAGAGACAAAAAATTTTTCAGCCAAAAAAAGTGTGAAAAAAAAGGGTAGTGTATAGCCCACAGATCTAGACACCCACAATCTGGGTATATCCTCCAATCACACATACCAGGCTGAAAAATCTGTTTCTGTCTACTCAAGGCGCAAACTAGCTTAGCTGCTGCCTCGTAGTGGATGTAGGAGACAAAAAAGTTTTCAGCCAAAAAATGTGTGAAAAAAAGGGTAGTGTATAGCCCACAGATCTAGATACCCACAATATGGGTATATCCTCCAATCACACATACCAGGCTGAAAAATCTGTTTCTGTCTATCCAAGGCACAAACTAGCTTAGCAGCTGCCTCGTAGTGGATGTAAGAGACAAAAAATTTTTCAGCCAAAAAAAGTGTGAAAAAAAGGGTAGTGTATAGCCCACAGATCTAGACACCCACAATCTGGGTATATCCTCCAATCACACATATCAGGCTGAAAAATCTGTTTCTGTCTACTCAAGGCGCAAACTAGCTTAGCTGCTGCCTCGTAGTGGATGTAAGAGACGAAAAATTTTTCAGCCAAAAAATGTGTGAAAAAAAGGGTAGTGTATAGCCCACAGATCTAGATACCCACAATCTGGGTATATCCTCCAATCACACATATCAGGCCAGATGTGCTGTTTCTGTCTACTCAAGGCGCAAACTAGCATACCTGCTGCCTCGTAGTGGATGTAGGAGACAAAAAATTTTTCAGCCAAAAAAAGTGTGAAAAAAAGGGTAGTGTATAGCCCACAGATATAGACACCCACAATCTGGGTATATCCTCCAATCACACATACCAGGCTGAAAAATCTGTTTCTGTCTACTCAATGCGCAAACTAGCTTAGCTGTTGCCTCGTAGTGGATGTAGGAGACAAAAAATTTTTCAGCCAAAAAAAGTGTGAAAAAAAAGGGTAGTGTATAGCCCACAGATCTAGATACCCACAATATGGGTATATCCTCCAATCACACATACCAGGCTGAAAAATCTGTTTCTGTCTACTCAATGCGCAAACTAGCTTAGCTGTTGCCTCGTAGTGGATGTAGGAGACAAAAAATTTTTCAGCCAAAAAAAGTGTGAAAAAAAGGGTAGTGTATAGCCCACAGATCTAGACACCCACAATCTGGGTATATCCTCCAATCACACATATCAGGCTGAAAAATCTGTTTCTGTCTACTCAAGGCGGAAACTAGCTTAGCTGCTGCCTCGTAGTGGATGTAGGAGACAAAAAATTTTTCAGCCAAAAAAAGTGTGAGAAAAAGGGTAGTGTACAGCCCACAGATCTAGACACCCACAATCTGGGTATATCCTCCAATCACACATATCAGGCCAGATGTGCTGTTTCTGTCTACTCAAGGTGCAGACTAGCTTAGCTGCTGCCTCGTAGTAGATGTAGGAGACAGATAATTTTTCAGCCAAAAAAAGTGTGAAAAAAGGGTAGTGTATAGCCCACAGATCTAGATACCCACAATCTGGGTATATCCTCCAATCACACATACCAGGCTGAAAAATCTGTTTCTGTCTACTCAATGCGCAAACTAGCTTAGCTGTTGCCTCGTAGTGGATGTAGGAGACAAAAAATTTTTCAGCCAAAAAAAGTGTGAAAAAAAGGGTAGTGTATAGCCCACAGATCTAGACACCCACAATCTGGGTATATCCTCCAATCACACATATCAGGCCAGATGTGCTGTTTCTGTCTACTCAAGGCGCAAACTAGCTAAGCTGCTGCCTCGTAGTGGATGTAGGAGACAAAAAATTTTTCAGCCAAAAAAAGTGTGAAGAAAAGGATAGTGTATAGCCCACAGATATAGACACCCACAATCTGGGTATATCCTCCAATCACACATATCAGGCTGAAAAATCTGTTTCTGTCTACTGAAGGCGCAAACTAGCTTAGCTGCTGCCCCGTAGTGGATGTAAGAGACAACAAATTTTTCAGCCAAAAAATGTGTGAAAAAAAGGGTAGTGTATAGCATACAGATATAGACACCCACAATCTGGGTATATCCTCCAATCACACATATCAGGCTGAAAAATCTGTTTCTGTCTACTCAAGGCGCAAACTAGATTAGCTGTTGTCTCGTAGTGGATGTAGGAGACAAAAAATTTTTCAGCCAAAAAAAGTGTGAAAAAAAAGGGTAGTGTATAGCCCACAGATCTAGATACCCACAATCTGGGTATATCCTCCAATCACACATATCAGGCCAGATGTGCTGTTTCTGTCTACTCAAGGCGCAAACTAGCTTAGCTGCTGCCTCGTAGTGGATGTAGGAGACAAAAAATTTTTCAGCCAAAAAAAGTGTGAAAAAAAGGGTAGTGTATAGCCCACAGATCTAGACACCCACAATCTGGGTATATCCTCCAATCACACATAGCACGCTGCAAAATCTGTTTCTGTCTACTCAATGCGCAAACTAGCTTAGCTGTTGCCTCGTAGTGGATGTAGGAGACAAAAAATTTTTCAGCCAAAAAAAGTGTGAAAAAAAGGGTAGTGTATAGCCCACAGATCTAGATACCCACAATATGGGTATATCCTCCAATCACACATACCAGGCTGAAAAATCTGTTTCTGTCTATCCAAGGCACAAACTAGCTTAGCAGCTGCCTCGTAGTGGATGTAAGAGACGAAAAATTTTTCAGCCAAAAAAAGTGTGAAAAAAGGGTAGTGTATAGCCCACAGATCTAGATACCCACAATATGGGTATATCCTCCAATCACACATACCAGGCTGAAAAATCTGTTTCTGTCTACTCAAGGCGCAAACTAGCTTAGCTGCTGCCTCGTAGTGGATGTAAGAGACGAAAAATTTTTCAGCCAAAAAAAGTGTGAAAAAAGGGTAGTGTATAGCCCACAGATCTAGATACCCACAATATGGGTATATCCTCCAATCACACATACCAGGCTGAAAAATCTGTTTCTGTCTATCCAAGGCACAAACTAGCTTAGCAGCTGCCTCGTAGTGGATGTAAGAGACAAAAAATTTTTCAGCCAAAAAAAGTGTGAAAAAAGGGTAGTGTATAGCCCACAGATCTAGATATCCACAATCTGGGTATATCCTCCAATCACACATATCAGGCTGAAAAATCTGTTTCTGTCTACTGAAGGCGCAAACTAGCTTAGCTGCTGCCCCGTAGTGGATGTAAGAGACAACAAATTTTTCAGCCAAAAAATGTGTGAAAAAAAGGGTAGTGTATAGCCCACAGATCTAGATACCCACAATCTGGGTATATCCTCCAATCACACATATCAGGCTGAAAAATCTGTTTCTGTCTACTCAAGGCGCAAACTAGATTAGCTGTTGTCTCGTAGTGGATGTAGGAGACAAAAAATTTTTCAGCCAAAAAATGTGTGAAGAAAAGGATAGTGTATAGCCGACAGATCTAGATACCCACAATCTGGGTATATCCTCCAATCACACATACCAGGCTGAAAAATCTGTTTCTGTCTACTCAATGTGCAAACTAGCTTAGCTGTTGCCTCGTAGTGGATGTAGGAGACAAAAAATTTTTCAGCCAAAAAAAGTGTGAAAAAAAGGGTAGTGTATAGCCCACAGATCTAGACACCCACAATCTGGGTATATCCTCCAATCACACATATCAGGCCAGATGTGCTGTTTCTGTCTACTCAAGGCGCAAACTAGCTAAGCTGCTGCCTCGTAGTGGATGTAGGAGACAAAAAATTTTTCAGCCAAAAAAAGTGTGAAGAAAAGGATAGTGTATAGCCGACAGATCTAGATACCCACAATCTGGGTATATCCTCCAATCACACATACCAGGCTGAAAAATCTGTTTCTGTCTATCCAAGGCACAAACTAGCTTAGCAGCTGCCTCGTAGTGGATGTAAGAGACGAAAAATTTTTCAGCCAAAAAAAGTGTGAAAAAAGGGTAGTGTATAGCCCACAGATCTAGATACCCACAATATGGGTATATCCTCCAATCACACATACCAGGCTGAAAAATCTGTTTCTGTCTACTCAAGGCGCAAACTAGCTTAGCTGCTGCCTCGTAGTGGATGTAGGAGACAAAAAATTTTTCAGCCAAAAAAAGTGTGAAGAAAAGGATAGTGTATAGCCCACAGATCTAGATACCCACAATATGGGTATATCCTCCAATCACACATACCAGGCTGAAAAATCTGTTTCTGTCTATCCAAGGCACAAACTAGCTTAGCAGCTGCCTCGTAGTGGATGTAAGAGACGAAAAATTTTTCAGCCAAAAAAAGTGTGAAAAAAGGGTAGTGTATAGCCCACAGATCTAGATACCCACAATATGGGTATATCCTCCAATCACACATACCAGGCTGAAAAATCTGTTTCTGTCTACTCAAGGCGCAAACTAGCTTAGCTGCTGCCTCGTAGTGGATGTAAGAGACGAAAAATTTTTCAGCCAAAAAAAGTGTGAAAAAAGGGTAGTGTATAGCCCACAGATCTAGATATCCACAATCTGGGTATATCCTCCAATCACACATACCAGGCTGAAAAATCTGTTTCTGTCTATCCAAGGCACAAACTAGCTTAGCAGCTGCCTCGTAGTGGATGTAAGAGACAAAAAATTTTTCAGCCAAAAAAAGTGTGAAAAAAGGGTAGTGTATAGCCCACAGATCTAGATATCCACAATCTGGGTATATCCTCCAATCACACATATCAGGCTGAAAAATCTGTTTCTGTCTACTGAAGGCGCAAACTAGCTTAGCTGCTGCCCCGTAGTGGATGTAAGAGACAACAAATTTTTCAGCCAAAAAATGTGTGAAAAAAAGGGTAGTGTATAGCCCACAGATCTAGATACCCACAATCTGGGTATATCCTCCAATCACACATATCAGGCTGAAAAATCTGTTTCTGTCTACTCAAGGCGCAAACTAGATTAGCTGTTGTCTCGTAGTGGATGTAGGAGACAAAAAATTTTTCAGCCAAAAAAAGTGTGAAGAAAAGGATAGTGTATAGCCCACAGATCTAGATACCCACAATATGGGTATATCCTCCAATCACACATACCAGGCTGAAAAATCTGTTTCTGTCTATCCAAGGCGCAAACTAGCTTAGCTGCTGCCTCGTTGTGGATGTAAGAGACAAAAAATTTTTCAGCCAAAAAACTGTGAAAAAAAGTATAGTGTATAGCCCACGGATCTAGATACCCCCAATATGGGTATATCCTCCAATCACACATATCAGGCTAAAAAATCTGTTTCTGTCTATCCAAGGCGCAAACTAGCTTAACTGCTGCCTCGTAGTGGATGTAAGAGACAAAAAATTTTTCAGCCAAAAAATGTGTGAAAAAAGGGTAGTGTATAGCCCACAGATCTAGATACCCACAATCTGGGTATATCCTCCAATCACACATATCAGGCTAAAAAATCTGTTTCTGTCTACTCAAGGCGCAAACTAGCTTAGCTGCTGCCTCGTAGTGGATGTAAGAGACAACAAATTTTTCAGCCAAAAAATGTGTGAAAAAAGGGTAGTGTATAGCCCACAGATCTAGATACCCACAATCTGGGTATATCCTCCAATCACACATAGCACGCTGCAAAATCTGTTTCTGTCTATCCAAGGTGCAAACTAGCTTAGCTGCTGCCTCGTAGTGGATGTAGGAGACAAACAATTTTTCAGCCAAAAAATGTGTGAAAAAAAGGGTAGTGTATAGCCCACAGATCTAGATACCCACAATCTGGGTATATCCTCCAATCACACATAGCACGCTGCAAAATCTGTTTCTGTCTATCCAAGGTGCAAACTAGCTTAGCTGCTGCCTCGTAGTGGATGTAGGAGACAAACAATTTTTCAGCCAAAAAATGTGTGAAAAAAAGGGTAGTGTATAGCCCACAGATATAGACACCCACAATCTGGGTATATCCTCCAATCACACATATCAGGCTGAAAAATCTGTTTCTGTCTACTCAAGGCGCAAACTAGATTAGCTGTTGTCTCGTAGTGGATGTAGGAGACAAAAAATTTTTCAGCCAAAAAAATTGTGAAAAAAAGGGTAGTGTATAGCCCACAGATCTAGACACCCACAATCTGGGTATATCCTCCAATCACACATACCAGGCTGAAAAATCTGTTTCTGTCTACTCAAGGCGCAAACTAGATTAGCTGTTGTCTCGTAGTGGATGTA
Organism: Xylota segnis; assembly: GCA_963583995.1. Lineage (NCBI taxonomy): Eukaryota > Metazoa > Arthropoda > Insecta > Diptera > Syrphidae > Xylota > Xylota segnis. Next base: position 50,444,446 of record OY757239.1, read on the forward strand.
GGAGACAAAAAATTTTTCAGCCAAAAAAAGTGTGAAAAAAGGGTAGTGTATAGCCCACAGATCTAGATACCCACAATATGGGTATATCCTCCAATCACACATACCAGGCTGAAAAATCTGTTTCTGTCTATCCAAGGCACAAACTAGCTTAGCAGCTGCCTCGTAGTGGATGTAAGAGACAAAAAATTTTTCAGCCAAAAAATGTGTGAAAAAAAGGGTAGTGTATAGCCCACAGATCTAGATACCCACAATCTGGGTATATCCTCCAATCACACATATCAGGCTGAAAAATCTGTTTCTGTCTACTCAAGGCGCAAACTAGATTAGCTGTTGTCTCGTAGTGGATGTAGGAGACAAAAAATTTTTCAGCCAAAAAAAGTGTGAAGAAAAGGATAGTGTATAGCCGACAGATCTAGATACCCACAATCTGGGTATATCCTCCAATCACACATACCAGGCTGAAAAATCTGTTTCTGTCTACTCAATGCGCAAACTAGCTTAGCTGTTGCCTCGTAGTGGATGTAGGAGACAAAAAATTTTTCAGCCAAAAAAAGTGTGAAAAAAGGGTAGTGTATAGCCCACAGATCTAGATACCCACAATATGGGTATATCCTCCAATCACACATACCAGGCTGAAAAATCTGTTTCTGTCTATCCAAGGCACAAACTAGCTTAGCAGCTGCCTCGTAGTGGATGTAAGAGACAAAAAATTTTTCAGCCAAAAAAAGTGTGAAAAAAGGGTAGTGTATAGCCCACAGATCTAGATATCCACAATCTGGGTATATCCTCCAATCACACATATCAGGCTGAAAAATCTGTTTCTGTCTACTGAAGGCGCAAACTAGCTTAGCTGCTGCCCCGTAGTGGATGTAAGAGACAACAAATTTTTCAGCCAAAAAATGTGTGAAAAAAAGGGTAGTGTATAGCCCACAGATCTAGATACCCACAATCTGGGTATATCCTCCAATCACACATATCAGGCTGAAAAATCTGTTTCTGTCTACTCAAGGCGCAAACTAGATTAGCTGTTGTCTCGTAGTGGATGTAGGAGACAAAAAATTTTTCAGCCAAAAAAAGTGTGAAGAAAAGGATAGTGTATAGCCGACAGATCTAGATACCCACAATCTGGGTATATCCTCCAATCACACATACCAGGCTGAAAAATCTGTTTCTGTCTATCCAAGGCGCAAACTAGCTTAGCTGCTGCCTCGTTGTGGATGTAAGAGACAAAAAATTTTTCAGCCAAAAAACTGTGAAAAAAAGTATAGTGTATAGCCCACGGATCTAGATACCCCCAATATGGGTATATCCTCCAATCACACATATCAGGCTAAAAAATCTGTTTCTGTCTATCCAAGGCGCAAACTAGCTTAACTGCTGCCTCGTAGTGGATGTAAGAGACAAAAAATTTTTCAGCCAAAAAATGTGTGAAAAAAGGGTAGTGTATAGCCCACAGATCTAGATACCCACAATCTGGGTATATCCTCCAATCACACATATCAGGCTAAAAAATCTGTTTCTGTCTACTCAAGGCGCAAACTAGCTTAGCTGCTGCCTCGTAGTGGATGTAAGAGACAACAAATTTTTCAGCCAAAAAATGTGTGAAAAAAGGGTAGTGTATAGCCCACAGATCTAGATACCCACAATCTGGGTATATCCTCCAATCACACATAGCACGCTGCAAAATCTGTTTCTGTCTATCCAAGGTGCAAACTAGCTTAGCTGCTGCCTCGTAGTGGATGTAGGAGACAAACAATTTTTCAGCCAAAAAATGTGTGAAAAAAAGGGTAGTGTATAGCCCACAGATCTAGATACCCACAATCAGGGTATATCCTCCAATCACACATAGCACGCTGAAAAATCTGTTTCTGTCTACTCAAGGCGCAAACTAGCTTAGCTGCTGCCTCGTAGTGGATGTAAGAGACAACAAATTTTTCAGCCAAAAAATGTGTGAAAAAAGGGTAGTGTATAGCCCACAGATCTAGATACCCACAATATGGGTATATCCTCCAATCACACATATCAGGCTGCAAAATCTGTTTCTGTCTATCCAAGGCGCAAACTAGCTTAGCTGCTGCCTCGTAGTGAATGTAAGAGACAAAAAATTTTTCAGCCAAAAAATGTGTGAAAAAAGGGTAGTGTATAGCCAACAGATCTAGATACCCACAATATGGGTATATCCTCCAATCACACATATCAGGCTGAAAAATCTGTTTCTGTCTATCCAAGGCACAAACTAGCTTAGCAGCTGCCTCGTAGTGGATGTAGGAAACAAAAAATTTTTCAGCCAAAAAAAGTGTGAAAAAAAATGGTAGTGTATAGCCCACGGATCTAGATACCCCCAATATGGGTATATCCTCCAATCACACATATCAGGCTGCAAAATCTGTTTCTGTCTATCCAAGGCGCAAACTAGCTTAGCTGCTGCCTCGTAGTGAATGTAAGAGACAAAAAATTTTTCAGCCAAAAAATGTGTGAAAAAAGGGTAGTGTATAGCCAACAGATCTAGATACCCACAATATGGGTATATCCTCCAATCACACATATCAGGCTGAAAAATCTGTTTCTGTCTATCCAAGGCACAAACTAGCTTAGCTGCTGCCTCGTAGTGGATGTAGGAGACAAACAATTTTTCAGCCAAAAAATGTGTGAAAAAAAGGGTAGTGTATAGCCCACGGATCTAGATACCCCCAATATGGGTATATCCTCCAATCACACATATCAGGCTGCAAAATCTGTTTCTGTCTATCCAAGGCGCAAACTAGCTTAGCTGCTGCCTCGTAGTGAATGTAAGAGACAAAAAATTTTTCAGCCAAAAAATGTGTGAAAAAAGGGTAGTGTATAGCCAACAGATCTAGATACCCACAATATGGGTATATCCTCCAATCACACATATCAGGCTGAAAAATCTGTTTCTGTCTATCCAAGGCACAAACTAGCTTAGCAGCTGCCTCGTAGTGGATGTAGGAAACAAAAAATTTTTCAGCCAAAAAAAGTGTGAAAAAAAATGGTAGTGTATAGCCCACGGATCTAGATACCCCCAATATGGGTATATCCTCCAATCACACATATCAGGCTGCAAAATCTGTTTCTGTCTACTCAAGGCGCAAACTAGCTTAGCTGCTGCCTCGTAGTGGATGTAAGAGACAACAAATTTTTCAGCCAAAAAATGTGTGAAAAAAGGGTAGTGTATAGCCCACAGATCTAGATACCCACAATATGGGTATATCCTCCAATCACACATATCAGGCTGAAAAATCTGTTTCTGTCTATCCAGGCGCAAACTAGCTTAGCTGCTGCCTAGTAGTGGATGTAGGAGACAAAAAATTTTTCAGCCAAAAAAACTGTGAAAAAAGGGTAGTGTATAGCCAACAGATCTAGATACCCACAATATGGGTATATCCTCCAATCACACATATCAGGCTGAAAAATCTGTTTCTGTCTATCCAAGGCACAAACTAGCTTAGCAGCTGCCTCGTAGTGGATGTAGGAAACAAAAAATTTTTCAGCCAAAAAAAGTGTGAAAAAAAATGGTAGTGTATAGCCCACGGATCTAGATACCCCCAATATGGGTATATCCTCCAATCACACATATCAGGCTGCAAAATCTGTTTCTGTCTATCCAAGGCGCAAACTAGCTTAGCTGCTGCCTCGTAGTGAATGTAAGAGACAAAAAATTTTTCAGCCAAAAAATGTGTGAAAAAAGGGTAGTGTATAGCCCACAGATCTAGATACCCACAATCTGGGTATATCCTCCAATCACACATATCAGGCTGAAAAATCTGTTTCTGTCTATCCAAGGCGCAAACTAGCTTAGCTGCTGCCTCGTAGTGGATGTAAGAGACAAAAAATTTTTCAGCCAAAAAATGTGTGAAAAAAGGGTAGTGTATAGCCCACAGATCTAGATACCCACAATCTGGGTATATCCTCCAATCACACATATCAGGCTGAAAAATCTGTTTCTGTCTATCCAAGGCGCAAACTAGCTTAGCTGCTGCCTCGTAGTGGATGTAAGGGACAAAAAATTTTTCAGCCAAAAAATGTGTGAAAAAAGGGTAGTGTATAGCCCACAGATCTAGATACCCACAATCTGGGTATATCCTCCAATCACACATATCAGGCTGAAAAATCTGTTTCTGTCTATCCAAGGCGCAAACTAGCTTAGCTGCTGCCTCGTAGTGTATGTAGGAGACAAAAAATTTTTCAGCCAAAAAAAGTGTGAAAAAAAGGGTAGTGTATAGCCCACAGATCTAGATACCCACAATATGGGTATATCCTCCAATCACACATATCAGGCTGAAAAATCTGTTTCTGTCTATCCGAGGCGCAAACTAGCTTAGCTGCTGCCTCGTAGTGTATGTAGGAGACAAAAAATTTTTCAGCCAAAAAAAGTGTGAAAAAAAGGGTAGTGTATAGCCCACAGATCTAGATACCCACAATATGGGTATATCCTCCAATCACACATATCAGGCTGAAAAATCTGTTTCTGTCTATCCAAGGCGTAAACTAGCTTAGCTGCTGCCTCGTAGTGGATGTAAGAGACAAAAAATTTTTCAGCCAAAAAATGTGTGAAAAAAGGGTGGTGTATAGTCCACTAAGCATCTTTCTACGCCTATTCAAGTACGGGATGTGCATCCAGGAACCTAGTCCGTCCTATGTATGTTGGTGCTACCGTATGCTAAACTTATTAGCATTTCCTCATTGTTTATGCTCTTGGTAGCTCCTTCAGACTGATATGCAGGGTCTTCGAAACAGTAAAGGTAGAAGAAAATTGAAGGAGCACTTTCAGTAACCACTTAATGGGTATCAAGTGGAGGGAATGATAGGGCTTGAAGAGAACCCTCACCCAGTCAATGAAGAAACCATATTCTCTTCCAATTTTGAAAAGGTGGGCCTGGCTATCTGAAAACTGAAGAACAACAAAGCCGCTGGCTTTTTTCAGACTGGGTGGTGAGCTTTTGGTAGAAAGCCAGGTTAGCCATCCTCGATGACTGAACTATCAGCTCTATATGACCCATCGTGAAGAAAGGGGATTTTATGTAGAACACTTAAAGCATCTAAGATCCTTGTGTATAAGATGAACGCCTGAAACCTTTCTCCAATACACTTATCGGCAGATCGACAACCCAACTTTCATACTAAGACAAAACCTGGAAAAGAACAACGAATTTCAAGTCGAGACTCATTATCTCTTCATCGATTTCAAAGTCACTTAGTATTCAGTATTCATTGTTTTGAGATGTTCACGTCGCTGGTCGATGACCAATGGAGCAGGAAAGCAGAGGGAAGATCAAATCTCCCTTTTAAGGATCAAGCTATCATGGAAGCAGAGTGCTTAGGATCGAAGGGAGAAGAAGGTTGCCGTGTCTCAGACATAAAATCTTCAAGCAAGCTCGTTAAGTAACTAAGTAGTAGCTCCATCAGAAATTTCATCACGAAATGGGTTTCAAGCTCTTATGGCCAATGTGCATTTGTTCGTTTATCTACATTTGTTCCACCTTTCATGTCCCTGACTTGTAACTCAAGACTAAGCAAGTCCATCTAGAGTACTCTTAAAAGTAAGACCAACAAAGACAATTTTAAAAGGTTGTCTAGATCTGATGCACATCCCAAATTTATGGAGAGAAGTACTAGTGGTTTTATTACCAAATCGGGTAACCAAATCAATGATCGGGCTGCGTGAAATGTCCACTAGAAGATTTGTCAATAGATGAAGTCCGCAAGGTGGTGATCTATCACCTTTTCTATCACCTGGCAATTCTGGAATGCGAGAGGTTCACAATACCTAAATGCTCTAAAAAACGTTTGCAAAACACTTCAAATAAAAAACTGTGATAGTCGAACCTCCTTCTCTTCATGGTGTCAGATTATTCTTCTCTGACAAACTGAATTTTCCTGGATAGGAATAACCTGGTCTTGGATAGGAAACTAAACTGGTAAATTAACTTTTAAAATAGATAAGGCCTACAACCTCGAATAACATGCTCTACATCTCGGTCATAAGACCGATACTCCCTCACAGAATACTTGTCTGGTCAATAGCCTTAGAAAAACCCACAAATCACGATTATCTAAGTAAGGTTTATTGCACAAAGTGTCTCTGCATTGGCAGGGCTCTAAGAACAACTTCCTCTGAGACACTGGACATTTTGCTGACTCTAAAATCCCTAGACTTATGCAGCAAGCATATGCGGCAAGTGAAGTCATTCGTTTTGACACTGGTCAAGGATTTTGTCCTCTATTCTTAACAACACCACCCCATGTCTAAACTTTGTTAACAATTTGAAAGGGCCTAGCTTTCCACAACCATCAACCATTTGTGTTGTGCGTGTTATATTCTTTACACGAATTGAAGGGGCCTACTGTTTAATGCCATGTCGGAAGGGCAATTTTTTATTTGAGAAGCTTTCTCAGGACAGTTGTACTCTCGGATGTTTGTCAGACGTTTGCGAGAGGTGAGGCCGTGAAAAACTTTTAGGCGTTCCCCGACTGGGATTCGAATCTCGAACCCCATGCTCCATAGTCCAACGCACTAACCATTGAGCCACGGCACCCACCAGAGATTAATAAGAGGAGCAAAAAAAATCCTCCATCTTCTTTCTTCCGCTGTAGGAGGCTTCACGTCGGTGCCTTCGACTTTCGTGACTTAGTTGGTCTGATGAATATGGACATAAATAGTCTCTTAAGCTTCATTTGCAGTTCGATGATATTCTAACGAGCAGGTAGAGAGAAACTTTTATTTTTGCTCCACGTGGTACCATAGGTTCAGAGGTTTTTTGCCACGTTAGCCCAACCAACCCAAGACCATTATCGTACTGTTTACCAAGAAATAATACTTTAACCTCCAAACGCTGTGATTAGAACAAAATGTTCCGGCTTTCACTCACCTTTTATCAATCCTTACTAAGTGGTCACAGTACAATAAGTAAACTGTCAACACTCATCGCTATCAAGAAAATGTATAGCATAGCTCCTTCCCTCTTTAGAATCCATGTCCTTCCTACTGTACTTACCCTCCAACCTTCCGATTTGGTGACTTTAAAAACAAATTCAATGACAACTCAATGTTTTTAATATTTTTTTGTTATTTATTTTCAGTTGGTTTTTTTTTTTCTCATTAAATTTCACTAACATATACTTCGAACGTAATTTATATAAAACATCATTTTTACCTTATTCCTTTTTTTTTTGTTGTTCTTGTTGTTTTTTTTATATCATTGTTTTATTTTCTTTCTTTATACAGATTTTGTTTTCTTTGTTTTAAATTACTTCTTAAAATAAACGTTAATGAAAAATAAATTAAGTTAATTGTACCAAAAATATTAAGATTAATTTAAATTAATAAAAAAAAAATAAAACAAAAAAATAATTAAAACTAAGTTATCTTTTGTTTCTTTTTTTTTGTTGCAAAATACGTATTTACAAATGTAATAACTATAAACGCTCATCAACTATAAATTACTTTTAGAATATATTTTTCTTTTCTCTTTAAAGTTAAAAATTATTAATAGGTTTTGTTTTGTTTTTTGTTGTTCTTTAAACAAAAATATTTATTTCGACCCAAATTTGTGAGCAGTATAATTAAATTCGGGGAAATAAATGAAAATAAAATAAAGAAAAACAAAACCAAAAAAACCAAAAAAACAAAAAAAATGGTTAATGACATTTGATTCGATTTTTGTTTTGTTTTATTTTTGTTTTGTGTTCTTTATACTGTGAACTGTTAATTGCTGTTAGTTGTTTGGTTTTTCTTAATTTAAAATGTTACCTAAGGTTCTTGTATTATTATTATTTTAACTTTTTTGTTTTTGTCTGTATTAATGAATTAAATATTTATATTTACTTTTGATTGTTTAACTATGTACGAAATTTTTGTTTTGTTCATTTTTTTTTGTTTTAGATTTTATTTTTGTTTCAATTTAGAAATTATGAAAAATCGTTTCGATTTTAAGAATTACAATCAAGAAGAACCGCGTGCTTCTTAATTAAATACAATTTACATGTAGTTTTTTCGTTTCTTTTTGTTTTAATAAATATTATATAAAAATTAAAAAATAACATAATATAATTTGTACTATATAAAATAATGTAAACACAATTATTTTGAAATTTGTAATATTAAAAAAATATAAAGAATGGTTTCATTTTTAACTTCGAATTTTCGACCAATTGTTTAACTTTGTGCCTTGTTTTGTAAAGAATATATTTAAATAAATTGTTTTGTTTAAACAAAGACAAGTTAAATGAATATTAAAGCTTTATGTGAAAATAATTTATTTAAATAAAACTAAAATGAATAGAACTTTGTTTTGTTTTTGTTTAAAAAGAAGCAAATTCTTTTCTTAAATAATATATGGTCGATAAAGCGTTAGATTTCTTAAGTCTGATTTTTTTCTTGTTAATTAATTCTTATTACTTTTGTTTTTTTTTCTTTATTTCTTAAGACCTAGTAATTCTCCTCGTAGTTTTTGTTTTCTGTTTTTTTTTTTAATTAAATTTAATAAACTTCTTTTCACGATCTTGGGTTTCAATCTATATTTGATATTACTTTGTTTTTTTTTTTATTGATGTTAAATAAAAAAATTAATTGTTTAAATTTTGAGCGACGAATGTGAAAATTTGAGTGCACTTTGAGATGAGAAGAGGAAAACACAGATGTTGGTGGTTGGAAAATGTAAGTTTTGATGGTTTGTGGTTTTTTTTTTAACCCATTCGTGCTTTGTAGAAGAATAGCTATGTAATAAGGTTGTGGTAAAGGTCCGTTTATGTAACGTAAAGAATTGAGGCAGCTCTTAGAAATTCGAATGAAGTTAGAGGAGTGGATAGAAATCAGGGCCTGGTCTTGTGCAGAGTGTGTCACAGAAGCCATCAATCAATGAGGTATGTATTTAGCTAAATTGTACGCCGACTATGGTCCCCCAGGTATAGAGAGCAATATTCCAATAAGGAGTTACCTCGAATCATAACTCTCATGCATGATAAAACCATCGAAATGTGGCACCATTTTATCAGGTATTGGTAAAGATGGAAATCAGCCCTTTCTTAGACATAGGATCTGGTCTTTACGACTCATATACCTGCTAAGTAAGTAAGTATAATTCACAAAACGGTCCTTTCAAATTCTTTAGGTATTTTCGTCAGCTCCAGCCTACAATCTTTCTAACCGTTCAACCTTTAAAAATCAGTCAAAACTGTTTGAAGACGAAACAGAAAAATTTCAGTTTCTCTGCGGAGGTTTTCCAATACTTCTAGAAAGCAACTAGTAGGCTTGCTATTATCTCCGAGTCAACAGAAAACTGGTAATAAAGTCCTTGACTCTTACTCTGATAGTTTTGAAACTTTGCTTAGACATTTAGACCACCAAAATTGTACCTAGTTGGGGATTGCATATGGATCTAAAGCCAAGTGGCCAAATCTATCTTGTATGGAACTCGAACACGGGTATTTCATATTAATCCTTCGACAAACTTGATCTGATCTGATTTAACGTTCTATTTTGGACATAAACACTATCGGTTAGACTATCTACACGACATTTTGAGTTTGTTTCGATTAGCGATCCTAAATGGTCTGAATATTGAGCCAAACTGCCCTTCAATGCCTATAACCAGGAAAAAATTCTGCCTAGGGAGTAACCTTATTTACTTGACGTGTCTCATGGTAAAAACTCATCGGTAGGGTTTTGATAAGTCTCGAGGTACGACTTAAGCCCCCTTGGCAACAAATCACACTGGAAGTTATTCTGAGTCTTACAGGGTCAAAACACAGTGAAAACTGAGATTACACCCAAATTTGTGAACACGAAACTTTTCGATACCTTTCTAGAGTCTTAAAAGCGAATTTGTGTGCTTTAGACTGTTAGGCTACTGACTCTGAGATTCGATGCTTGAACCTTAGCTAGTTGCTTCAAAAAAACTACTTTTTTGAGTTGGTCTTGTAACAAATGAAACTAAGTTAAGCCGTTAATGGTAATCAGTTCTATTTTGACCGGAGTGTACTAGCAGCAGATCCTGTCTTCTTCGTATTAAGATCGTCGAAGGATGACTAACGCAGATAAACTTTACGAGGCCTGGCTTAGAAATTTAGTGATTCCCACAATGCCTTGGATGAAGTAGCCAATCTTTAGGAATGTTTAAGTTCAGGGAATGACTTCTATTTTTTTTATAAATGGCTCTGTTTTAAGATGGACCTTTGACCGATTATAGCTTACAAAAGACGCAACATAGACTGACAAAATGTCTAAGTTCACAAGGACTCTTAACAGTTCACAGGACTTGCAGGTTGGAATGGCATAGGACGTCAGGACTTTGTGTTTCTTTTAACAAAGTTTGAGTAGCTTTTCGATGGAAATGATGTTGGCAGGTGAAAGTACTTAAACGCTCTGCTAGTTGAGTACGACTTGATACACGTAAGTTATTTCAAGTAGGAATCTATCTAAAATTATTCTGCAAGACTTCTATATTTTCAGAAAGTTCAAAGAAATTAAAAAAATCGTACAAATGGGCTAAAAAAAAAGTACTCATACATGGGCTCTGTATTTGTGAATCGAATTAAGAAGACTAAAGCATACATGATTGAGCAATAGGACAACTCGCTTTCGTTTCCTTCTGAAACTGAAGTTGTCAGGGGAAAATGATATAAGAAATCATATAAGGCATACCAATCGCGCATTAAGAAAATATTTCTTTCTTTTTTCTTTCATCAGAAAACCTAAAAACTTTCTTATATTAATTATTAAAAAAAAAAAAAGATAATTTTCGTAATCCGATTTTGTTTCATTTCTTATGAGAAATGTTTATTACTGTTTTTTTGTTTTTTCTTTTAATGTATATATGTATGTATATATATTTTTTCTTTTAATTAAATTTTATCAATAAATGTGCACCTATTTGTTTTTATTTTATATTTAAACTTTATTCTTCTTTACTTTTATTTTCCACTGGTTATTGGTATTTAACCGAAGAAAATATACAAAGATATTTTAAGTTTTTCTTTTATATATATATAATTTTGTTGTTTTATTTAAATTATGAAACGTTTTGTCTTTGTTGTTGTTCTCTATATATATATATATATATGTATTTTACTTACTAAAAGTTTTTCTGTTTTCATATAATTATTATTTTTGTTCTCTCTATTAAATGTTTTCTTAGTTTTTATTTTTATTTTTTGTTTTGTTTTTTTTTAGATGGAAAAATAAAAATAAAAAGAAAAAAACATTTTCGTTTTCGTTGAAACATTGTTTTTTTCTAGAAAAATTTCATGTTAATTATTTTTCTGTGTCGTAAAATTCGGAAATATTAAGAATTTCGTACTATTCATTCTAAAAAACAAAAAAAAAGTATTTACAGAGTTTTAGTAATTATTTATATTGTTTATAATTAGTAATAATAATTTGTTTTATCCTAAATATTTGTTGTTGTGTATCTCTTTATAATATAACCATAGCCATTTACTTGTTTTTTTTTTATTTATAATTTACTTGTTTAATAATTGCGATCTTATCGATTTATTTTTTGTTTTTCTATTTTATTTTTACAGTTAAATTTATAATATATCTGCTTGAGTTTTTTTTTGTTTTGTTTTTACATTAAAATTAAATACTAAATTGTTGTGTTAATAATTATTAATAATAATTAATTTTTCTGGTTGTGTACGTTTTAGTTGTATTACTATGTTTTTTAGAAATGTATTTTTTTTTTTAAATTTAATTTACCTATTTCTATGTGGAAATAATTCGAGTGCTCTTTAAAAAGTTCGAAGGATGGGGTGGCGTGTTATTTAATGTTTTTGCAGTTCATAGCCAATGCGATGATTGTTGCTCTAGGTTGGGTTGAGGGTTTTAGTTTTGCTCTACGTGTGTGCTTTTAGTGGTGATGCTGGATTCTAACACATGCTTTCCAGCTCCACGACTCCGGCCCGCTTCATAGCCTGACGCTTGCGGTAAGCGTAGAACTCCTCTTTCATGGCTTGGACACGAACTTCGATGTTGTCGTATCGGGTACTGGCGCCGTAGCGCTGCTTTCGCATTCCGCTCATGGGGCCTAGAGTCATGCTGGCTGTTGGAGGCATTCCTGAAGTGGCGGTGTGGAATATACCACCCGCGGTGCTTCCTGTGTCGATGTTGAGCAAATTGAGATCATCGCGTGGACCACCTGTGGGTGTGGATGCACTGGGCGTCGGTGTGGAGGGGTCGAATTCATAGTGTCCATCGACACTGCCCACATCGACGGCTTTGTGCAGATTCACGGTATCGGTGGCGGCATTCAGACGCGAGATCATGTCCAACCAGTGGCCCATGGTGTAGGGTGGAGTCGTTGGCCGTTGCAAGCTACCTGTGTAGTTATAGTATGGCAGCGTTGATTGTGTACCCACTGTCGCCGATGCTGCCGACGTCGGATGATGATGATGGTGATGATGCAGGCTGTGATGGTGATAATGCTGGCCTGGATCCTGGTAGTAGTATGACGTGGATGGAGGTGGTGGTGGTGGACGATACGGAGGCAGTAATCGCCATTCACTTGTACTCCCCGAATGATGAGATCCGTGCTGTTGATTCGATGTGTTCTTGCTGCCGAAGCCGCTCGAACTGGAGCGACTCTCTGGCGAAGCTTCTAGCCCCATACCACCGGATGTACGATAATGTGCCGCAAAATTAAGATGTGGTAGCGGGGATAGAAGCTCGGAATGGGAACGTGTCACGCGCGAATGGCGTGGATACCATCTCGTTCTCGGTCGATAACTGTGATATGGAGTCTGCGAGTGATAGTATCCCCGCCATGATGGTGACGGTGGTATGTGAAGCGGCACGAAGCCTTGATTCATGCGACGAGTTTCCTCCTGGATTGTCCTCAGTGAGGGCAATTCATGAGAATAATATCGGTGGTATCGATTTCCGGCGATACCACCGCTGGTTCCAGCAGCAGCTGCCGCACCCAAGCCTCCGCTGGACAGGGTGGGGAATGAACGCTCAGCCGAACTTGGATACACAGTACTCAGATCGGAGAATTGATTGGCCGCCGGTGTCCATGGCGAGTGGATGCCAATCGTGCTGGCTGGGGAGCTCGAAAAAATACGCGACACCCTCGACGGTGTGTACAAGTTCGGTGTAATAGGCGTCTGTGGGCCGGTCAGCGTGTTAATGTGAAGGTTTTGATGTAGAGGTCTTGACGCAGGTTGTGGTAGGTTTCGATAGACATTGCTATATTGCTGATTACGAGACACGTTTTGATAGCGTCCCGGTCCAACACGTAGCAGACCACCCAGGCCGTGTAGAAAGCCCCTCGCAGAGCCATTCGACTGTAAACTCAATTGACTTGGCGAAGCGACTAAAGGACGTCGCCACGATGCACGCGAATTGATAATGCTCCGTCGTGCAAGGAAACCTCCATCATCACTGGTTGAATTCTGTGATCCGGTACTGTTGCGGCGTTCAGCGCTGCTGGCGCCGCTATCAACTGGTGCGGCATCTGGTGATTCGGAGAGTACGAAACGTCCATCCACAGAGCGATGGATTTGGCCAACATTTCGAGTTCCATCTATCTCATCGGCATGCGGTGCACTATAGATGGAATGACAATTTGTACAACGATCTGGTGGCCAAATCCAATGGAGTATGGTGATGAGGACAGTGGTTACACTTGATATTCGGGCTTCTTTATATCTGTCGAAACAAAAACGAAGAAAGGAAAACAGGATTAGTATGTGAATGGAGGGTTTGCTGGGAAAACAACAGAAAGATGATTGAAGCAACACAAATCACGCTGAATTCATGCAACAAAAAATGGAAAACAAACAAGCTTTTGAATTGATTCGAGCAGTCCTTAAAAAAAGGACTCGGTCAGGTGACTTTATAGAGGAAAAGGTTAGCTATTGACTTGAGCTAATGAGTGACAAAAGGAGATGCTTACAGAGGTTTGTTCCACGAGTCTCTAACTCTAGCATTTAGTAAAATGAATGATAACTGGTAGATGTATGGACATGTCTGATAAACAGAGTTATCTGGAGAACCAAAAGAAGGTCGCAGATTATCTTGGCATCTGGATTGTTTGAAGAATCCTTGAGTGATCTATGAGAAACTAATGCAGCCTCGACGCGCTGATGTGTATTGCTGCTGCTACCGTGAAAGAGACAAAGTTGTTTGCCGGGTTTGTTCCTATATCCTCAATGATGACGAACTATTATAAAATATTGAAAAAGATTTGTATTGAGATACCCAGATCTTGGAAAAGGACTCTATAAGGGGGCCAGGAATTGAAACATATTAGCCTGTGAATCCTCGATTGTCACTACGGGGAGAGATTCTCTGTGATTAACGAAGAGGAACACTGTAGCCATCGCTAATACAGGAGGAAGTAGCAGTGGGTTTTTGGAAACAACTTACATCTTGATCCGAGATTGTAGACACAAACCAGCCAAATTCTATGATCATGTGGTGGACAGATTCGCCTGCGAAGCTAGGTGCAGTTGACTAACGATCTAGCTGGATGAAGAGTTTAATAAAGATTCCTTTATATTCGCATCGAAATATACTAGAATGCAGGCTAGAATATGTTCTGGAAGCTTTTAGGCAACAATCAACTCCTTTCGATTTGACTAAAGGAGCGTCTGAGATCTGTGTTTCTAAACTCATTTCAGTCAGGCAAGTGTGTATGGTGGAAACCACTGATCGATTTCATCTTCGGTCACCAGTATGTACGACTAACTTGATCATAGTATCCACCATAGTATATCGATTAAGCCACGGATAGAGTAGGGAAAAAAATAATGTTGGCGTAGCTCCCAAGTAGTTGGGAATTAGCATGCAAAGTTCGTCAAACAGAAATGTTTATGCTTATGAGTCTGGGCCGACAAAAGTATGGATAATGGCTAAAACATCAGTTCGAACCAAGAAATAAGACATCTAAAGACGTCTGTCCACCGAGAGCTTACTTAGTAGAACTCTAATTCTAGCTCAATGAGAGAATAGGCAATTATAAAGAATTTTCCAATAGGGACATAACAGTTTTGTACTTTAATAGAAACTAATCTTTATACTTCTTTTATAATTCTTTGATGTCAAAACGTCAGTCAAAGTTTACATTTTTATATTGAAAAAGTTCATGAACAAGCAACTTTTGGAAATTATTAAAAATTACTACCAAAATTGTGAGTCGGTGCTCGCAGCTTAAACAGCACTTACATCTATTTTCGGTCGTAGTACTCGCCCCACCAGACAGGCTTTGGGTGCTAAATTGGATAAAATCGAGTCAATATATTTACTATGGAGTATACCTGTGCCAGTGAAACAATGCACTGGTCAAAACACCGAAAATATCGTAGTGGTATCTTAAGTACCAAAAGAGCCAAAGCAGTCGATTCCGTGCGGCTCATAGGAATTGGGAATGTCTAAGCCAACATTTGGGCGAATTTTGCGTAAAGATCTTCCCCTAGAACCCTACAAGATCCAATTAACTCAAGAAATGAAGCATAGTGAAGCTTTGGAGCGTCTAAACTTCCCCGACTGGAGTCTGAAAAAGTTTGAAGAAAGTCCTGAATTTCATCGAAAAATTTTAATCACCGTGTTATGGTTAAGGAGTTCACTATCGTGCCATCTCTGAAGACTATTTTGAGCCAGAATTGGATAAACATAACATCAGTGATATTTAGTTTCAACAATATAGTGCCACATGCCACACAACTGCTCAAACAATTGATCTACTGAAGGAGAAGTTCGGTAATCGTGTTATCTCAAGAATGGTCTGTTCGCATGGACAACGTGGGACTACTTTAAATAGTTGATTTCTGCCAATAAGCCTACAACGTTTAAGGAGTTCAGGGACAATATGGAAAGCAAAATTGCCAACATTCCGGCCTATATGTGAGGAAAAGTGGTGGAAAGTTGACTCCAAAGAATCAGTCGCTCCAAACATGCTCACGATAGTCATATGAAGGAAATCTAACTCTATACTTAAATTGAACATGTCTCCAACATTTAAAATAAAAATTCGCTCTGATATGTCAACTATTATGTGTTTCATTTGGGTACAAAATTGTTATGTCCTTATTGAAAAATTCTTTATGTACTTCAGACCAAGAACGACAAGGAACACCGAACTCTCGGTACAAAGGCCAAGTGGTCAAGGATGGTACAGCCTTAGGTATAGAAAACTGAGAGTAGACGAGTCATTAAAGGCAACTAGCAGCATCTCAAGTAATCCAAGGAACAAGAGCTTTGTTCGTGAATCTCATCTTATCTAAATAAGGCCAATCACAACACAATTAATTAAAAACGAAACGCTTACAAAAAAAACCGTGCAGTTAATTAAATGGTCGAGTTAATGTTCCCAACGATCAACAAAATTAAATATTTAATTCACAAAAATCCAACTAATCTATGCACATTCATATTTTAATTGAAAACTTTTTCATATTTCACTTCATCCGTTAAAAAAAAAAACCAAAAATTAATAAAGCCTCTCATAAATACCAAACTATATAGCATTAACGACACAAAAAAAATCAAAAAAAAAAAAAGAATCACAACATCAAACCATCAACTCGCATTAACAATTGCCACAAACCTTTAAATCTGCATTATTCACCATCGAATGCACACACAACCCACAGAGAGATAATTTTCCAAAAAGGACACCAGCAAATGTTGCCCATTGCCGTACAACATACGGATATTGCAGCAAGCAAAATCGTATAGCAATAAAAACATTAAACATCCATTTAGAGTATCCGTTCGATGGCATCGAGAAAGCATTTGCAAACAAAACGAAAAAAAAACACAACAACACAATGTACAGAGCGCATTAAATTATTTGCAATAATCCAACAAAGTAACAAAAAAAAATAAAAATAAAAACAAAAGTAGAATTGGAAAACAAACAAAGGAACACACAAATAGGAGAGAAAAAAAAAACCAAAGAACTGAAAATTGCACATAAAACCGTGAGATTATGTGCGTGAATTATTTTTCCCTACCACCTACCACCTACCATCCCCCACATCCTTATAAATAAGTAAACATTCTCTGCCCATTCGTCGTTCTATGTTAAATTCGAAAATCAACACAGAAATGGAACAGAAAAACAAAAAAATTGGAAGAAAAAATCATTAAAAGGACTCGTAAGTCCTTGAATGGTGAACAGTTGGTGTTACCGGCTTTACCGTACCTATACTCTCTCGTACGTACGAGATTTTATGATTTTTCGCGCTGAAATTGCGATTTTTTTATGCCAACGCCATTGTTGCCACACCACACCGTCGACGTCGACGTCGACGACGATGACGATGACGATGACGACGCGTCGATATCGAGTGGGGAAAATTGCTAAAATGGAGCGGCGTTGGGCGCCAATATATTCAATAGAATGGGCTTTTGTCCCTTTAGCCAGCTAGCTAGCTCTCTGTATACTGTGGGCCCTGGGCGTCATATAGTCATGTAACAAAAAAAAAAAAAAAAGAAACCAAAATAAAGGACCACCACAACGTGTTTGTTACCTCAGACGCTTGCTGCGCTCCCATGGGACCAAGAGAAAAGCCATTAGAGGCGCAAATATCGAAACGTACTTAAAAACTGATTCCGATATGGTATTTATGGGCGAGAGATCCTTTTTTTATTGCCACTTTATGTTATGCTTCCGCATTGGGAAATAATGTTCTCGCAATTGGCTTTGGGTTGGGTGTTAGCCGACGACGTCGCCGTTGCCGCCGGTGATACTGATTGTGAGATGCTCCTTTGGCGCTTCTATAGACCTCTCCACCTCGCCACCACCTCCTGTTGTAATCGTAAATCATTGTGTAAATTCTTGTGAAAATATTTAAAGGGACTGGGTGTAGCCAAATGCTAAAATTCAAACGGCGCGGCGCAAACAAACAACAAACGCTGAAATAACTTAAATCGATCCTTTGAATCATTGTCGTACAATTCTCTGTGTGTGTAGCGTAATTCAAAATGTCTGTGTGGCATAAAACGTTTACGTTTTTGTGTTTTTTTTTTATCCTTCCATACAGGACATACGAGACGGGTGGGGGGTACGGTGTGAGTGAGTGAAAATATGTGAATGAGAAGAAAATATGATTCACAAAAGGATATATTATGACTCCTGGAAGATGAATGCGACAACGAGGTCATACGTACTACATATACCTACTGTATGTGTGTATGGAGAGAGAGGTATGATTTTATGTTTGCTCAACGAAAGCATGCAGGCAGTGTGGTTAAAATAATGGCACTGAAAGGACTTCGTTTTTTTTTTTTTTTTCTAAATTTATGTTTGCTTGCAAAAGATGTAGGAATGAAAGAATAAAATAGGGTAAGGGATTGGGTGCAGCCATGCCTGAGAGTTTTGGAATAATTCTCGAAAGATGGTAATAGGGATTTATTTTTTGAATTGAAGTGAGAAAATGGAATGCTTGACTTTGTGCTAATGGAAAGTGGATATGGAACGATCAATATTGAGATAAAGATTGAGCTTTGCATAAGTTAAAGTTATGGGCTTTTCGGAGATGGTTTATTGTGGACACAAGTCATGCATTGGCACGACGGGGTTAGTTGAAACCTTTTAGGAATTTAAAAATGCATGGAAGCTCGTATCTAAGTGATGCAATATACAAGAGCCTTGACTTGTGAGAGTGGATTGGCCTATGACTGAGGTTGAAAGATGGCCCAACGTTGGTTTGACGTCACCTCTGTGAGAAGAACTGCTTGCAAATAGGCAGGGTTTGAGAACAAACCAAAATATACATGTGGCGAATGCCAAAAACTTTAAAAACCTTTTAGAGCCACTAGCCTGGGAAGTAATAAACCAAATATGTATGTTGACAGGAAGAAAAGGAGCAATAGAAACCTATGAATTCTATGTTATGGAATTCAAGGTTTACTGTGACAAACTCAATCCACCTCTGATAGTATTGCCGCATTTTTAAGGCGGAAATCTTGGCAATGAAGGAAGCCTTGTCCTGGCTAAAACGTAATGAAATCTTTGGAAGGTATACGAGGATTTTCACTGATAGTCAAGCGGGAATCAAATTTCTGGATTTGTGCTCTTTCACTTCAAAGGGAGCTTTTACCTGCTGGTTGTTTCTCTTGGAGAAGTCTGAGCAATGCATCAATCACCTATGCCGTGTGAGGCCCACAGAATTTGGAAAACTGAGGAGCTCATCAGACTGGGTACGCCCGCAGAATTAGCCTGGGTATGTCCATCTCCCCATGCAAAATCTTGCTATGGCTCGACGATGTTATTAATACCAACTGAAGATGGGAAAATCCTTTTACTCAAAACATTTGAAGACAGATCTGGCTTAGGTTTGATCTGAAACGTAGTGCGGAGTTGGTTTTCTTCAAGCGACCACAGATCAGCCACGTTATTGGTGTTCGCACTGAACATTGTATATCAGACAAATGTGCAAATATGCCCTTTTCACAAGATTTCTGCAGAAGTTATAGGGATAAGGAGAAGAAAAAAAACATTCTTCACCTCCTACACAGCTACTTTAAAAAAAAAATCTCCACCTAGGAGCTTCTTTGTTTGACAATCTAGGTGAACTGCCACTACTGTCACGAATCTCCTTCGCTTTATTGAAAGCTTCAGTTGGTTCACTTAGTTCCATTTAGCCATACGGCTCACAATGACCCTTTCTTGTTCTAAGTTAGTCGGCGCATCGGTGGCGTATGCGTAACCTTTTTATTCATATATTTTCCAACAGAACTATGGCGTTAGTCGAGAACTCTGTGCTAAGGATCAACAGAAACAGAATATCACGATCAAATTGTGCCACCTGAAGGTTAGTTTAGGATGTGGGTCTAGTCGGTGAGTCTGACAAAGTCTGATAGCGGCTCCAAAAATTGTTTGTGAACAAATGTCTATCAACTGTCTGAACTGCGAATCTGGCTGACCAGGTATCTGACAATAAGTTATTAGGAATTGGGATAAAATCTAATAACCATGTCAACCGTCCATCGTGTCAGCTCATTTGCAGCAACTGCCAGGACACTTGCAGACCTGAACATAGCTTCAGTCTTAGAAGGAAAACTGCTAACCTGACTCTTCAGACTACTAACGATTCGGCATAAAACTAGCTCTGACTCATATGCTAAATAATATCGTACGATTTCTGAACCACCGTTTTTTTTCGGAGACAATATAACGATATCAGCAGTGACAATGTCACATACTCGTATGACAATAATCCAGCCCTTGGCAGTAGAAGAAAACTTTCCAGGCAATAGCAGAGAAACTTTCAAGGACCAAGTCATTTCAGAGTGTTGTTCGTTATTGTTAAATTGGCCAGTGTATGTGTTACCACTAAAACGCCTGGGCTACGTAAGCCAATTCGAATTAGAAATTCTCTTTTTCCTCTCCCGGCAACAAAGTACCCAACACACGGCGCCGTAAGTGAATAACGACATTCCCTCTCCCGTATGTAAGTGGTGATACATGAATTTTGAATTAAGGACTAATGCGAATCGCTTTTTTTTTTCGTTTGTATTATTATCTTATCCTCCTTTTTTTTTGTATATTTTTTATTACAGACGGAAACATAAAAATTCACAAATGGGGGAGAATTTAACAAAAAAGAGGATAACTTCACCTTTACATGTACATATGTATGAAAGTATGAAGAGTCCTGCATATGCGAATGCATACATTATTAACCATCAACAGAGAGGAAGAGCCAAAGGTGGTGTTAGGGGCGGGTGGGGGTGGAGTTGGAAAAATGTGAAATGGCCTTGTCTAAAAAAAAAAAGTAAAAATAAACTTAACATATCCTTTGAGATTAACAGTGTTGTGTACGAGTGTGTATACGGAATGGAATTTTCATTATGAAACAGGTTGCTGAATAATTAACAACAACAGGAGTGCAATTTTATTGTGCAATGTGTGGTTTATTTAAATTAAGCTTATTCTGTTCCAGAATTTTTTGTTTTTTGAGGTCAAATCAGGGTTGGGTTCTTGTGATTTATGTGTGAAGTGAGGCGACGTTAGTAATTGAAATATTCTTTCATTGCCACAGTGGAACTAAGTAATTAAGGTTCACCTTAGTCGTAAACTGCAAGAATTTAAAGTGAGTGGAGGCTCTTAGTTGTGTGATGTAGGTTAATTGTTATTTCGGTGTTGTATGCATAATGCTTAAGGGTGGTTAAGCGATGGCAAAGGGAAGGCACTTGACGTGGAAGGAGATACTGTCTGTGGTACGGGTTCGTGGTAAGACATGAGGTCCTGTGAATTGTAACTGAAATTCAGGGATGGGTTTTGGGATTGATTAGCTGACAGAAGTCTATTCTTTCAATTGCATGATACTATATGAAACGCCCTAAACACCTTCAAAGAACTCCTGCAAAATGGCCTAAAAATTCTGTAAACCCTTACAAAATGGAACTAATACCTTTCACTAGGTATAAGCTTAACTTTTTTGTAATGAAACAAGGTAGGATAGGAAGTTGAACTGGAAACCTAACATTCAAGGAAGAGCCAAAAAGGGTACTATTGAGCTTTTCTCTTGGAAAACATCTGTTGGCAATAAATTGGGCGTGGAACATCGTATAAGACCGATATTTTTGAAGGCCCAGGCTGTATAGTGTATTACTTTGAATAAAGGCTTAAATCCAACGATCAGCTAGTTTGTGCCTGAGTGGTGGGCTCCATACGACACCCTCTGCAGCACTAGCCAATTTTAATCAACTGACACCTTTTGACATTTTTTGTAGGTAAATGGCTTCTGGTAAAGCTGTTAGTTTGAAAGGAATATCTCAGTGGGACGTGGCCAGATTTTGGGTACGCTTGCATTTTGAGAAATGTTAAAACAGCTTTCACTGTTCTCAAGTTAAGCTTTTGACGAAACCTTCCAGGCAACCATCCCTTGTAGGACACTCAGGGAGGAAGAGGTTATGTGGAAAACAAGTCGTTTTCCTTATCCTTGTAGCGTATTCTAGGGAGTCCCATCTTGGCACAGGAAAAATGTGATAGACACTGGAGATATCTACATCTTTTCAAATAGAGTACCACCTATCAAAACCTTCAGACACTCGTTTGTCTCTCTTATAGAAGACCGAACTGGGTCATAGGGATATTTCAGGGTATTGTGGCACCGATAATCTTCCAAGGTAAAGCTAGATAAGGTATTCCAAACAATAAATTCAAACTTACATTGAAGCTGAATGGATGGTATCGAAAGATGAAATCTTAGGTGGACAAGTGGTGTAAAGTGTGAAAAAAAGGTTTTGGCATAAGCTGGACTTAAAAGGCTCTACGATTTTGATCTCTCCTAGCAGATTGCTTATCACTAACCCAATAGTCATCATTGGACATTGTCTAAAGGAAACTGGGCTTGGTGCATGATTTTTGGATAAGTTCCATAGATGAAGTTCTTAGGACCAGCCCTGCTCAGTCTCACAAAAGAAAACTTCATTTGGGAGCTTTCTTCTTCAATGATCTTGATGAACTTATTAACACTGACTTTCGGAGTCCACTACTCATCTTAAGAATATTAAATTGGTTTCACTTGTAGGTATGGTGGATGGTAAAATCAAGACGGTATCACGTCGGACCTTATATCGGTTTAAGTGTACTGCCACTACCAACAGTTCCTTTATAGAATGTAGAGACTTACCACGAGTCTAGCTTTCCAAAGACCAAACTGACGGAATAACGAAGCACAATAAATTGTTGAGAAAGTAGTAAGAAGGGAGGTCTTCATAGGGCATTACAGCGATCGTGATATTGAGGCATGATGAATGGGTCTCCAGGGTAGATCTCGTAGGGCAAATCGAAGAAAACGTTTTCAATTCTGGACTCATGAAATCGCTGAAAGGGGACCAGACTTAGCTACCGTATTCAAGGAGTGGGCGAATCAAGGTAGTGTAGAGTGATTTGGTCTCCTCGTAAGGGTTAGAGAAGTTAGATTTAAGAATTATGTCACCAATAGACGAACGAAAATGGAGCTTCCTGCCGTAAAAAATGTCAAGATCACGAAGAGAATGGGTACAGGTTCGCAGTGGGGAAGCTAAAGTCAACGTAAGGGATGATTGGACTTCCGCGGTATGGATTGGTATTTTGCGATGCTGAAGTCTAAGCTAATTTAGGGCCCAGAATGTAGTGTCTTGGGAAAAGGAAATGGGTTTTGAACAATTTAATATCATCAGCGTACAGTAAGACGTTGGAGTGTTTAATGAGCCTATCAAGATCAATAATAGCTAGAGTGAGCAGAAAGGGACCTAGATGACAGCCTTAAGGGACACCGAAGGTGTCTTTGAACCGAGAGAGCTGTAAGAATGGTTTTCCAAGTAAGAGGATATCTATTTTAACAATAAGTGGTCAACGTCGAGGACAGACAGTTTGAAAAGGCAAACATCAACTTCGTTGCCATTTTCTAGGAATTAAACGAGACTTGTGATGGTGGAGAAGTCATGTTTCGTAGAGAATTTAAATGGACATCATTCGTTGATCCCCTTTTATGTATAAATCTCCTCAAAGAGGTTTACCATACCTAAGGACATTCTCATTGTGAAAGGCAAAGACGAAACCTGTAAGGCCATCCAAAATGAGGCATTTGTTGGACTAATTGGCATTTAAAGCAATAAAAAAAGAGTGATCGTCAACTGGAGTCCGCTGGAGTTGTGACAGATAAAAATCTGCACCTGCGGTGGGTGATCTCGGATTATTCGCTTACAAGGTCCAATACGCTTCGTTATCGCTTCGCAGTTTGGGCCTTAGAGTAGCTTGAGTTGGACAACTATTTTGGGTGAAAAATCATCGTTTCTGGCGAGGTGCATTTACAGAGCCATGTTAGCCGGCTTTTTTTTTTTACTGAAAGTGAAGACATAAATTTGGACGACCTCTTCTGGTTCATGCAGGTTGGCGCGCCATGCTACAATCGATCTTTTGTGCACCAAATTCCCAAATCGTGTTCCCAGCCGTCTTGGCGATGTCAACTGGCCGTCTTGGAGTTGCGATTTGACCTCTTTGGACTTTTTTTTTTTTTTTTGGGAAACGTGAAGGTCTAATGTTATGCCAACAATGCGGAAACGATTCAAGCACTTAAAGCCAATGTCGTCCAAGCAATCCGTGAGTTACAGTCCGAAACCATCAACAAGGTCTTGGAAAATTGGATGCGATGTCAGCTTGTGTTTGCCCCACCCTGTGCGTACCTACACGAATAAGCCAGGTTTTTAAACTTTACCCGAACCAATTTTATGCCTTTTCTCTGTAAATTTTGTACAAATTTTCCATTTCAGACAAAAAGGAGAGAACAATGTTTTTTTTTTCAAAATTCACTTCGTTCATTTCATTGTGTAAGACAAACAGTAAACGATAAATAATTCCAAGCATGCTTAACATAAAAATGATTTACGAGATATTAAACACAAAAGGATTGAGGATACACACAAAAAAATGAACAACGAAAATGTACATGGTATATAGACAACACAAAAAAAAAAAAAACAAAAAAAAGTACGACGGTGACACGGACATCATTGACACATGACACATGACACATGACACATGAAACAATGAGACAATGAGACAATGAATAACTAGGATAATGATTTTGCTTACGATTTTGGTTATGACATGATGGGCCTGGAACTATAAAAACGGAATCCCGATAATATTCGGAATCATTCCTGGGAATGGTTTTATATATTTTTTTTTAGTTTTATTTATGCAAAATAAAAAAGTATAGAAAATGACAAAAGAAAATAATTTTTTAAATATTTATATATTTTATCTTATAAATTGCAGCATATATATGTAAATGCAGAGAGAAAGAGAATACTCACTTTTTTAAAGGCACTTGACCACTGGAATTAGAGCCCGTACGATTGGTAGCAATGTTACGGGCATCGGTTATCCTGCAAGCTACCATGTTGAACTCTGTAATCGAATTATTTCTAAAATTAATTGGGTTATAGCATTGGCCATCCTTAAAATATATATTTTGTTTTTTGTTTTCACTGTCACTAAATAGAACATTAAACAATATACTCCACCACCATTACATCAACTATATATAGTAATACATATCTATTTAAGTACTGTTTAACATTTTTTTTTGTTTTGCAAATCTTTTGTTAGTTTACCTTAGTTTTTAATTTATTTTTTATTTTTTTTTTTTTTTAAACAAACTCGATACATTTATTTACATTTACAAATAATTAAGAGGGGATGCATATTTACCACCGCCATTATCGTCATTAGCACTTATAGTTACTAGCAATGGAAAGCTTTTAGTATACTCATTAATCATTTGGCATTTTAAACTCTAATATTATTTGTTTTTTTACTTTTACTCTATCTAAGTACACACATTGTTAATTTTTGTTTTGTTTTTTTGTAAATCATTCTCACTAAAGTTAAAACAAAAAAGAAAAAGAAAATTGGAAAGAAAATGCTTATTTGTTAAATTTACTATTTAGTATTAGTTTATTTATATAGCATATCATGGAGGGGAGCACACACAAAAATATATATATTAGGACACGGCTCAGATTGTAAGTTATGGAAATTTGATGGTCCAGGATGCTGATGATGCCTTCCTTGAAAGTTAAGTAGAACTTTCGAGGTCGGTTTTTGCCGGGTGAATATTGATTTTAGTTTTTTTTTTAATTACTTTTCTTGGTTTTTTTTGTCATAAGTTTAAATTAATTTATGAGGTGTGTATGTGTGTGTGCGTGTTTTAGGTGTACATTGTTTTTTTTTAAATTTAATCGGACGGTAGTGTTTGTAAACATGATTAAAACAAAAAAAAGTAGTTTAAGTGCAAATGTTTCTATATACGAGTATTGTACTTAAAATTAAGGATTCTAAGCGTAGAGTGACTTTGTTCAAAATGGAGTCAGTGAGATGTATGTACATTAAACTTTTTTATGATCAAACCTTGTACGCTAACTTAAGTCTAAGGCGAGGTAGTAGAACGAAGGAGTTAACTAGTCAAACCATAGGCGTTTTTAGGTGTCTATGCAAACTGAAATAAGAATGTTGAATGATATGAATATTTTAGTCGCTGTCCGAGAGATATGTGACATTTGACAGCAAGTGGAACAGGATTTGCAGAAACTGGAAGAATTCAATTCCTTACGGCTGTCCTTCAACTTGAAGCCAAATGTAATGATATAGGGTGCGCCATCTTTTATGTCGGTAAGTAAACATTGAATAACTTTGAGATTTATCAATCGATTGACTTAAGTCAAGTCAAATCAATTGAAACGTTAATTCAATACAATTTTACACTGAAAAAGTGACAGTGTACATGCATAGAAAATAGTCGTTCATTTGTGTTAGCTCAACGTGCGTATCGTTGAAAGTATCGTGGCCAACAAGCACCGTCTGACAACACTATTCGTCGTTTGATATCCTGGCAATACAAGTCTCAACATATCTTCACTGAATTTTAGTTGTGGACTACACTTTGCATCCGCTGTTGCGGTTTTCCAAGAAATTTTTGCAAATATTTTCACATGTACCTCGCGGAGTGAGAATCAAAAAGTAGTAACATTGATTTACACTGGCGATCGTTTCACTTCCGCATGATTGCAGTGTCAATTTTTGCAATAAATCATTTGTTGAGCATGGGGAAGTAAGTGGGACATTCTCAATTTATTGTTAATGGAATCAGTTTGGGGAATAAAGTGCAATAGAGTCGAATAATATTGCCGAAATAGTCGCTCGAATGGTTTAGACAAGGCTGATTTTTGGAAGCAAATTTTGATGACCGACGAGGCCCATATTGCGCTCCCTGGCGCTGTTAACAAGCAAAATCGCCGCATTTGGGGAACAGAGAATCCACACGAGATCCACGAAACATCTTTGTATGAGCAAACAGTAGTTCTTTATGCCGGCGTCTACGCCAAAACCATCATTGGGGCATCTTTCTTCAGAGAAGTGGAAACAGCCGATAGGAATTGAAGTCGGTGGATGTTGGCTGATTATATTTGACCACAAATTTGTGGAAACCATGGAGAATGTATTAAAAAATTGGCTTGGCAGGATGGTCTACAGACAAGCCAGTCGAGACACCCAGTTGAATGAAATAATATTGAAAGTTTTACTCTTTTCAATAAAGCAACAATCGTTGAAAATATTGAACAGTGTTGTCTTCTTGTGGGTTTTTTTTTAAAATGAAACAAACAGATGGTCCACATTTCAATGAACCACCATCCCGACTATGAAGAGTGATAGAATGGTTAAGCCTAAGAACGACTTAGTGTTTCATATTAAAACTACGTAGACCACCAAGTTTGTCGGAGAAATATTTTGCGTTCTAGGTGTAGTTTTCTTCTGTCACGTTTAGCAGAGTGTTCAAGCTACTGAGAGGTTAAAATTTAGGTAACCTTAAAGTCTTAAGTGCTGCTTGACTATACATATTAGAAGGTTGTGTCCGGTAGTAATCCCCGTGAAGAGGCTCAAAAACTTGACGTTTTTGCTACATCTAGCAACTAGCTACTAGATTTTGCTTAGGATCCACAGAACCAGAACATCTAGTTTGAAGTGTGTCACGAGAAACGATGTTTTGGATAAGTCGCTATGGTAGCGTATACGCAACATTTTTTTCAGAATTTTTCGTTAGCTTAATTCGCGAAAGCTTGCTCTGTATTGAATTTAAGAAGAGCTAGAGGCGGTAGAATATTTTCGCTAAAAAGGGGTGTGTCATCATAGTTCAAGCCATCGTCTTAAAAGTCTGGATTATATAATAAATCTGGACTGCGTGGACCTGACTGTCGATGTCCATCGTCTCAACTCTGCGATTGCTAAGACTTCTAGCTATGAGAGGATGCAAATGTAGACTAGGACAACTACATACCAGACTCCACACCTTCGTCAGGCTTCTCTGAAAAGAAGAACAAAAGACGTTTGACATTTAGTCGTGGGTTGGTGATATATAATTTGTTTTACAATCCTAGTGTGCTTAACAATAACACAACGTTCGGTGGCCCCTAGGGCTCTCTTTCCAAAGAATGGATTGCTTCAAGTATATATCAGATTATACAGTCTTGTTATACACCGTCCCATTCTGGGAGCAATGCTTAGTAGGAAGGAGACCAAAAGGAGACTATCGCCAACATACTGACTCGATGCATTGGCATTTGCTTCAATTGGATCCAGGATTGCGTAGGTCGAAAACATTGAGACCCAGTTTGTGCCTGGTATTGAGAAATATTTCTATCGATTTGAACCACACAGCCTTCCATCCTATCCGGAATATCCACACGAAGATGAAGGCTTTATTTTATAGCATACACTTCATGGAGAATTTCTCTGCCCCATCTGTGGTTACTGCAAAAATGTACATAGTTTCAAAAAATTACCACATTGATGTCAAGCCTGGCTTAAGAGGCCCACTTTATCAACCTACCAGTCATATGGATATATCAATAGGTCTAGAATCTTATGAAGGTACATAGCTATTCACTACATCCAAAGTTTTAAGGCACAATTAATACAAACCCCGTCGTAGAGTACGCCCAAAACTTACGAGTTGATGAGGATAAAATTGATATACAATAACATAGACATACATAAGCTAAAATAAAGACCAATTTGTGCACATTTATCTACAACATTTAATTTAACTAAACAGTCATGCAACACAAAAGCCATATAAACATATTCATTTGAAAAAAAAACCAAAAAAAAACATTTCCCCCCCTCTGTGGAATTCGGATTTGATCATAAAAAAGTTTCACAGGTACGTGGGCACACTTATCAACGTTTTACGTCACAAGGATTTCGTATTCAACTGGGATGTTGTGTTGACACTTGAAAATACTCATCTAAGCGAGATCATCTACTAACCGATCTGATAGTGACATTAAACAACGCAATAGATCACAATAAGATCAACATCCGGTTAGTAGACCATCTCTACCTTACGAACGAATCCAACATAACATTGAAGGATATACTAAACTTACCCGATTTACCCATCGACTTTTCTGTTTTTCTTTTCTTTTTTACAAACAAAAAAATTATTAATTAAAACTTATTTAGCCAAATGTCTCATTTTTTTTTGTTAAATTTTGATTTGCTTTTACAAATTTTTTCTCTTTTTTTTTTTTTTTTGTATAACCATTCCAAAGGTTATATGGTTTTTATTTTATACTTAAATTAATTGCGTTAGGGTTGTCGTTTTGGGGTATTTTACCAATTTTGTGCGTGAATTGTTTACAAAAAACGTCTGCCCATTAAACAAAAAAAAAAAAAAAAAACACATTTCATTAGTTGGAGTAGTAGCATCCGCTTAAACCTACGCAGGATCTTAGTTCTGGGCAGTTATAACGATGAAACTAAGACCGTTAAATTTCCATAAAAAACTGTTTTGTTTATTTTAAAATTAAACTGAAAAACAAAAAAACAAAAATCCCTTCCATATGTTCTATCTAGAGAATCAAAAAGGAAAACCAAAAAATTAAAAATTGAAGGAGAAATCGAACTAATAACGAAAACAAAAAAAATCAATAAAAAGTAATATATTAAAAATTTCATGCACATATTGCCACAATCGCAATCGTCATCGTGTTGCTGGTGTATATTCGTGTGAGTGTGTGTATGTTTTTGTAATTAATCCGTAGTAGTATCCTGTGTGCATTATGCAATCCTGGGATAATCGGAATGATGTTATTTTTTATACCTTTTTTGTAATATTTAGTGCAAATATCAGAAGTCCGTTAAGCCCCAGGCCATATTTTACATAACGTAAATGAGAACAAAAATCAGGGCAGATTATAATGTAACGAATATTATTAATATTGCAGCCCCCTGAGCATTGGGTGGGTGGGGAGGCTTTATTAAAGATGTTGTTGGGTTGAATGTTGTCCTTTAAAAGGGGATTTTGGTCTTAAAGCGTTAGTAGGGTTACCGGAAACAAGTGACCTCCTTAAAACACATCCAACACCGAGCTCATAGACCGTGACTGATATTCTTTGCCAACCTTCACACATTTAAGCAGATTTAAGTGGACACCCAAGGTTGGAATCAAGACATATTGAAACGGAATTGCTAGGTTCAATGGCGAACTACATGAGCTATAAGGCGCCATCAACCTAGTCAAGAATGCAAACATTCATGAGTCGTTTTAGATGCCTGTGGCATGAATAAGTGCTAATGTTCCACCAAGAAAGAGGTCCAAACAGGACCTGACAATTGTCGACGCCTGTGTTCCATCGCCTTTAGCTCTTGTTAAACAGAATATAGAGTAAACTTTCCTGAGACTGCCTATCGAGAGATGGAATGCACTCCCATCTTGCCGTGTGTCCAGAACTCTGAACAAAATATGACATCCCTAAACAGACCCAACTTTGTACTTTTCACAGGGATAATTAGTGGCCACAACCTCATGGTGAACCGCCGTAGTCAAATGCGAATAGAAACTGATGAGGCTGTGGGGATACGGATGGAGTAGAGTGTACTTTTAATTTCCTTTGGGAATGCCCAAGCCCATGCAGAACTAGAAAAGCAGCTCTTGGCTCGGGGTGGTTTAGGGAGGACACGTAGCTACTCCAAAGCTAATACCCGTAAGCAACATATGTAAATCAATGGAGTCATGGAGTTCCATCTATGCCCGAAAAACTTAAAGAAACCCCCGTTTGCGATAGTTTGTGTGGTCATGTCATGCGTCAGCCTTAAGACCTCATGACCTCAGAAAAAGACTACAAATGCCAACCGTCAACCATCAAAAACATGGAGTAAAACGGTCGAAAAGAACTTGTTGAAAGAAACGTTCACAATCTGACTACACAGGATAGGAAACAATGAGTAAGACGAGAGCCGATGCCGGACAGGGAAATGACTATTATGTTGATAGGAACCATCCATTTACAACGTTATGCTTTAATCTGTACTCGAGTTTCGACGAACAAATCCTGCCTCTGATGTCAATTTTCGATACAATTCAACCTGGTTTTAAGGGCTCTAACACGAGTCAATAGAAGAGTGCTGATGTCTTCAATAAAAATAGCAACATTTAACCTTTCTTTTAGGTGAATATGCATAAGTTTTCCAATCGACGAACTACGTATGCATACTGTGTTTAGAAGAATCAGGGAATAAATAATTGTAATATTAAATTTTGAGAACCCAAACGGTCGATCATTGAAAGATCACGAGAACCCCCGTTGGGCGCCAATTAACCTTAAAGCTAGTGTCGAACAAAAAACCACCCTCTACATTCTAAAAAAAAAAAATAATTATATACAAACTGATTAGATGAGACACATCTCTGTCATTAGCTCACCCACGTTTCCACCATTAGTTAATTTAAAATGTAAATATCCCTCCTCTATGTGTATGTTTTTGAACGTCGAGTCCTTAAATTTACTTAAATCAAATCACTTGTGTGTGCTAATTGAATAACGACAGTATTTCCGGTCGGCCATCCTTCAAACCTCTACTCTTCCATCTCTAATTTGTATTTTTCGTTCAAATATTTATCTACAGGACGAAAAATTTTCCTCAAATGAATGTTTTGATGTGATTGCGCTTGGTTGTTGCCACACGAGCATACATAGTAATGTTGTGTTGTGCGTCCTTTACTGTACGCATATAGTATATACATATGTCCAATCCATCCTGTCAAAAGAAGTTTTTCGACATTTTGCAATTCAAATTAAATTCGAGGTTGTTTCATGTGTTGCCCACACATATAGCATAGCCATCGTAGGCCATCTGATGTACACAGATTTTTCAATCAGAGCTCTACCTAGCAGCTGTGACATTTAATTAACATAGGATTGGGTTGCACGAGTGTTAATCAATTGTAAAACATTAATCGCCTTTGTGTCAGACAAAAAGGACGAATAATACATCATGGGCCATGGCTGAAACGGGCTTTAATCATTGCACTTATCTCCTATAATGATGCACGGGGTAGGTCATGTAAGGATATTGGTCATTGGGGGATCTTTGAAACAATCTGTGTTGGTAAATTGCACAAGCTTCCTGTTACGTAAATTACTTTGAAAGGCTTACAAATAATTTAATGCGATAAGAGGAGCAAATTCAATTCGCTATCCGATACATACGATATCCTTCTATTTTTAAACGCTGTGTCGGCGAATTAACGCGAATCGTGTGATGGATTGAACAGGATTCTTGTTCCCAGAATTGTTACTGCAAATCTGTCGGTGTTGAGCAAAGTGTACGTGTGTCACGTGTGATGGATGTGTCAAACCAGTTACCATGGCGTTACTTCATAGCCTATATCTTAGCCCTACAAGCTTTGTAGAGGTCAGTAGTTATTTTTTTTAAGAAAAAAACGCAAAGCAAACACTCATACTACATCAAGCACACCGAAAATATTACACAAAAACCAAACAAAAGCAACTGAAAACGAAAAAAGCTGAAGAGAAAAACCAAAAAAAAGTCCCGAATTTTTGTTAGTTTGTTCAAGCTTACAACCATTAACCCTAGGTTCCCTAAATTTTTTTGTGTTTTTAACTATTTTTTTTTTCCAAACTAATGCTTTCAATCAAAATACGGGAAAAATTTTTTTCAAAATATTAGTCGATCTACTGTAAGAAATAGGTTTTTGGTTTTATTTTTTTTTTTTTTGTTTTGGATTCGCAACAGCATCCCAGATAATAAGCCATCAAATTGTTAGTTTTAACTGTGATTAGCCTAGAGTAACAGCTGGTTTTACCTTTTTCCTGTTTTCGTCGTTTACGTTTATTGCAAATTTTTACGGCACAAACCGATAAAATGATCGCAACAATAAAAAACAGGATCCCCCCAACGACACCGGCCGTAATTGCTTTATGTTTGACGCGAGCCGGTACAGGGAATTTAACTTCATCGCTGGACTCGTAACTTTTTTCAGAATTTGCTAGAACACGAAAATAATATGTACGACCGCCAACTAAATTCTTAACTAAGTATTGCGTTTCTTCTGGGCGTATTTGGCCACGATTAAGTGTCTTCCATTGGGCATCGGTACGATACTTAATTGTGTAGAATTTTACGATATGGGCACGTTCTAATGGTGATTGCCATGATATTAAAAAGCCATTTGATACTTCTGTAACGGTTAGATTACGTGGTGGACCTGGTTTTGGACCTATAAAAAATTAAAACAAAAAAATTTGTTAAGAAGTGTTTTAAGTATGAAAAAAAACAGAAAGATATTTGAAAAAAATAATTCAAAATGCCATGCAGTGCTACAAACAATTGCTATGATAGTGTGACGTTTACAAAGATGATCAGCAAAACACAAAGAAAAAATTTATAATAAATCAGTCAGAGATACTTACATACGAACAGGTATAG
This sequence comes from Xylota segnis, assembly GCA_963583995.1. NCBI lineage: Eukaryota > Metazoa > Arthropoda > Insecta > Diptera > Syrphidae > Xylota > Xylota segnis. The sequence continues at coordinate 50,477,694 of OY757239.1, forward strand.
TATGTATAAATTAAAAACCCAACAGGCTATAACTTGACATTCATTTAGGTACAAATATTTTGAGCAGAGACGATAGTTGGTAGAGTAGCGAACTCCACATAGCCTAACTTCACTTTGGTAGCCATTATGGGAAAACATTTGAAAGAATCCACGGCTTTCTCCAACCATTTGCAGAATCTTTGGATCCAAGCCAACACTATAGAGGAGGATCCCGCCTTTAGATTGAAGGATATCTTAGGATGCTTAACTAGAAATTAGCTACAGCCTGACCCAAGAGGTGAACGACCTGTATTTGATCCTTGTAGAACGCTTTACTTAATGTTGGTATAAGAAAAATTTAATGGTTGTGATTTCGACTCGAACCACTGTAACTTGGGCACCTCTATAGCAGACGTAAGCCCAAGAATTACATCAAAGTATAAACCTAACTATTTAAGCCCCAACAGTGGCTTCTTCGATGAGGCAAAACTGGATGAATTATCATAGTTTGGCATTACCAAAACAATACGCTTAGTTTCCATTGCCAAGTTATTGTTATTGTTGTTATTCAACAACCCTTATGTAGGACATAATAATAGGTAATTCGTACAAATTCGGTACTTTCTAAGTATGAGAATCAAAAAGTAAGGCAGCAGAATTTTTCAATAAGGACATAACAATTTTGTACTTAAATTAAACACAGAGGAGATGAAATATTGGACTGAAATATGTTTCAGGTTATAGAGCACATATTAGATCTAAGTATAGAGTTCGATTTTGTTCATATAACAACCACGAGCATGTTTGCAGTGATCGATACTTTGGAGCCAAGTTTCCACCTCTCTTTCACACATATCTCCCGGAACATTGGAAATTTCGCATTCAATATTGTTCTTGAGCTCTATCTCCTCCACCTCCATAGAATCACATAACACTGATGTCAAGTCCATCTAATTTTGGACAAAAAAGTTTTCCAACATGGCACGACAGCGAACTCCATTGACCGAAACATGATGATCATAAACTCCACAACACACGGTCACTTTTTGTGGATGCATTTTTACACAGTCCAATCGGAAAATTTTATTGTTTCAAAGGATCAAAAGGCTTCCGTTCTTGAGTTAGTTTAATTTTGTAATGGTATACGCCAAGATCTTTACTTAAAATTCGCCACAGCGTGGAACACTCAACAGTGAATATATTACTTAAAATTCATCTATTATAGCATACACAGCCTGTCTGAAGGGACGATTATTCCGACCGAAATTTGAAGTAAACGATTTGAAAGTCGCGACCATCCACCAAGCTTTCACTGCCCATGTTATTCGTCCTAAGGCAGAATGGAAACGCCTTTTCGTTCAGAAACTGAAGGCAAAAGACTGACACACTATTGAATACCAGGCCATGTGACCAAGCTAGAAACTCTATACACATTGATGACCCGAAGTACATAGAAACATTCGATCAAGAAGCAGAGAACCTTAGAAGGGTCCACCAAGTCGTAAGTCATAAAAGTAAAATCGAATTCTACGACGGTATGGCCAAAGCAGACTGGCATTGTTCTAAATCAACTTAATGGTGACCTTAAGGAAAACTCCCTCCCCACACAGTGATTCAAGCCCTAAGGACGAGTAATTACGAATTGCCTTGACTAGGATCCCATAAGGCACTATATGTATGCCGCCCAAGGTTAAACCCATCGACAAAAGTATCCTTTTTTTTTCGGTAATTAATGAATTCAATCAGCATTTATTACACAGTCCCGTTGATACTACTCAGACCAATGAAAAAAAAAAAATCCTTTTTCTGACCCAATTTGTTTCTCCTACCTTCCACTCCCACGCGTATTATAATCATGCCATTCCTATCCGACCTTCGTTTACCAAAATTCAATTTTAGGTCTCCGCCACAGGGACACAAAAGCACAATATAAATACATAAACTTTCCGCCACGATTATGAAACATACAAATGGCTTCAAAATACTGATTCCCCCTCCAAAAAAAAAAAAAAACCGATGGTTAACTTTTCCAAATGTCCCTTTTGCCAGGCTTTCGACTTGCCACACCGCACAACAATTCACGTTCCGCTCATGCGATAATAATTTAATAAGCGGCGCGCAAAATTTTCATAATTGCTTAATTAAACTTTTCTCATAAATAACTGACTTTTTTTTTTTGTTGTATTCTAGAATTAGAGTGCAAAGCCGAACGTACATACATACCTCTGTGTATGGCTATGAAAAAACCAAGGATATTTGCTTAAATTTTAACAAATATTTGTTATCCCTTTTTCCCCACAACCACCGGGAAGTTTTAGTGGTAGAAAAAATGAAAAAAAAAAAAAATTCTTATCTACACCAACCATTCGTAATTGATTTTCTTTTTTTTTTTTTTTTGCCCTCGTAACAATAATATGAACAAGGATTAGGAGGCTCTTTAATCTCCATCTCCTCTGCGCTGGCTCCTGCCTCAGTCACTCTCTCATAAATTATGCTCAACAACATGCTATATAGGTAGATGTGGTTAGAGTTACATGCAAATAACACAGGATTCGTGTTAAAAAATAATTATGTTCTACCAAGCAACAGAAAAAAAAAAAAAAAAGTAAAAGAAAAACGAATCTAAATTTAGTACTACTAAGGTCACAAGTTATTACCACACAAACATCCTGTCCCGACCGTTGTGGTGTAAAATTTAACAGGACAGTCGTAAGAAATACCAAAAAAAAAAAAAAACAACAAACAGCGAAAGACCGTCCCGTATTTATCTTCCCCAAACGAACCACTTTCATTTTTAAACCAAGGACACACACACACTACATACAAGTGGAGGAAGGATAAGGATTTCTTTGCCTTTAATTTAATACAAGGAGGGCAGTTGTATATGCAAATCCCTCTACCAAAAAGGACACTATAACACTTGTCATTTCATCCACTCTTAAGTCTCGCGCGTTCTGTGTCTGTACAAAGCGTAGAAAGAAATCCTTTTTTTGTTTTTTTTTTGCTTTTCGTTTCTTCCTTTAGATTTTCTGCCTCCTTGTAGTGGCTGCTGCGCTGCCTGTGTGTAAATTGCCTTGTCTTATCCTTGTCTGTTTGTTTTTTTAATTTTCTATCTTTCTCGACACACACATAATGTTTTGTGTCTAAAGAGAAATTAAAATGGATTTCCACAATAAATTAGACAGAATCCTTTATGTCTCCTTTTTTTTTTTTGCCTGCCTGCCTTTGACTAAGTACACCGCATCTGTGTTGTAATAAATTATAAAAGGATAATTGACTTGACTCTGTGTGGGTGTGTGTGTCCAGTATCAAAACAAAACTACAAACTAAATTCTACAAAAACAAAACTAACTCAAAAGGATAATGAGTGTTTACTGTGTGCGTGTGTATATGTGGGGGGTGCATAAAAATGTGTGTCTATACCTCTTAGTTTGAGTTTTGGCGGATAATAAATAGCCGACCCATTCGAATCAGTTCGAAAGTACATTTCATAAAACTCTAATACTGTGTCTGGAAAAATAATAAAACAAAAAAAAAATATTACAAAAAAACAAGGATTAAAGGAAAGATTTGTGTAGAAAAAATAAAAAAAAAAGTAGGACGAAGGAGGGAATAATAGTTTTCTTTCGCATTTCACAAGGTTGCGTGACAATCAAACATTACGTATACGCAGCAGTGTTTTGTACTTAGTCCTGCTGCTCCTCCACCGTGTGCTCCGCGTGGTATACTACTCTGTTTCATTGGGAACACGTAATTGTTAACCTTGGCACTATTCTTTAGGTTTATATATTCCTACTTTGCTGGTTGGTTGGGGTGGTGGTGGGTGCTTGCGCTCGTATATCCTTTTTAGTTAAGTTGCGCTTGTTTTCTCTTCATACCGACATGGCAGTTGAAAATTATTATTGTTTGCCGTAATTAGCAACTGTACGTTTGCTCCTTTTTAGAGCAAAATGCAGTTGCATGTACGTACTCGTTGTATTGGATTTTCTATTCTTTTTTTTGTTTTAAAGAAATAAAAATAAAAATAACAAGAGGACGTGGCTGCCTTCGCCTGACTGATGCAGGAGTAGGTATAGCGTGACAATTGATGGATATATACTTCAAATTAAAAATAAACATTTCTTGGCATATGTAGGCCATTTAATGGTTGGTAGGAGAATTTATTAAATATACCATGAGAGTGTCATCGGGTTGATGTAGTGGGTTTCAGAGTTTGCATGGGTTGTCGAGTCCTTTGAGTGCATTTTAGGAGGGTGCGTGAAGAATTCGAAGAAACAATCTGCTACTTGACTGCTGAGAGTACGAAAGGATGAAAACCTGGAGAATCCTTCAAAATGGAAGACCAATGTAGAATTCGATGATCCTATGGCCATTTGGATGGATTAACTCTACGTAACTCAAAAGGAGATGACTTCTTACGAGGAAGGAAATAAGTTGCCCTTCGTTTATCTAAGAACGGCTTAGGACCTGCCAATGACCAGAAAAATTGGTGTTTGTATTCAGAATTTTTTGAAAGCCCAGGAGATTAGCGTAAGGATAATCAGTAGGAATAGGCGGATCCACAATAGAGCCAATTATTTGATAATTTGTAAGAATTTCCCGGTATATGTACAAATATGTTCAGTTGGGCAATCACGTCCTTCACCTATGTATTTGAAGTAAACTTTGAAACATTTGTTGTTGTGTTGAATTGGCTGAATATACAGAGAGCTTGACGCAATATCTTGTGGACTGGCCTATTAAGTGGGAGATCAATATTCAATTCCAGACCAACGTTTATTCCTCTATACTACCTGGTCAGAAGGAAGTATAGTATATATCTCAAAGGTGACTACTACTGTTATGGTAAAGACTATCATAGTACTAAATTTTAAGTCTAAAGAAGACTGAATAGAGGTTAGTCCACTAAAGCGCAAACTATCCTGTAAGGCTTCAAGAACTAACTAGAGAAGTATTTTAGTACTTGAAGGTGACATCGTCCTGTAAAGCAGAATGGACTCAACATAGATGATTAGTAGCCACAACCTTCATTCGCGAGTGAGTTCTTCAAATCAAGAAGACTTCCACCTGCCTTGGTTGAGGCCATGCACTTACTCATTTTTAAAATTTGGTCAGACGAGTGGTATACTTTATGAAGAGAATCTTTGCACCATTTGCTCGATCCACAACGAAGAATATCTCCTCAATTGCGATAGTTACAGAGATATCCCTCTCCTTAACATCGCCTACAAGAACTTATCTGTCATCTAGAGCGAACATCTGAAGCCCTTCATCAACAACCTGATTGGAATCAGTGCGGTTTCTGACCGGGAAAGTCCACAATAGATCAAATTTTCACACTTAGACAGATCCTGAAGAAAACACAAGAAGTCCTAATCGATAGCCACAATCTTTTCACAAATTTTAAGGCTGTATTTATAAGCACGGATTATGCAGAATCGTGTCGAGTTTTGCGAACCCTGTAAAGGTGCAAAATGTGTTAAGGAGTAAACAAGAGCAGAACCAAGGACATATGTACACTCGTATGCTTTCAGTGAGAAGACTCGCAGCATCAACGTTTTGGATAGAATGTCACAATAGACAGCTATAACTTCAAGATAGTGAAGGGCTTTGTCTACTGTGGCTTTGCTATCAATTCCGACAGTAAAACCTCACTAAAATAAAACGAAGAACTCTTGTCAATCGCTGTTTTTTAGGGCTGATCCGTCAATTGAGTAGTAAAGCCCTATCTCGAGCAACTATGAATACTCTATGTAAGAACTTGATCATCTCAGTCCTAGTTCATCGCGTTGAAGCATGGACTTTGTCAAAAGTGAATTAAAATATCCTCGTTTGTGTTGAAGGACTTTGTAGGACAGTAGCGAAGTATAAGAATGGTAAAGAAAGACCTGAGCTTAGGTGCCACGTACAAGTAAGGTCAGTCAGCTAAGGACTAGACTAACTGGAAAGACTTGTTGTAAATTAGATTTATTAAAAAATTTCTTAATATTGGTCATCTTAGCTATAAGAAGTACCATAATACCTTTTGTTTACTGTAAGTACTAATAATGTAGATAAGGCGAATGGCCGGACGAAATGGCCAAAAGGGGATTAGAGCTTTGACAATGCAACAGAGTCAGAGGTGTGCCTAAGAGGGAATATTCTAGTGAGGCTCATCAATATGGCTGACCCTAAAATGGTCCAATTTAGAAGGGTGTAGGATGCCTAATACCTCGTGGCCTATGTTAGATCTAAGGAAATTTGGGAAAATTATAAAACTAAGCAGGTGGTAGGGATTCTGTCTGGCCATTGCTTTATAAGGAGTCACGCGATGAGACTAGGATTGTCAAATATGGAAATATCCAGGCAATCCAGCGACCTTCATGTCTACTTTGTGAATGCCATGGTGTAGCATTTCCTTGACAATTTATAGGAAATTAGGTCTGCGAGTCAAATTAATGAATTACTAAAATTTTACAGAGTTACAAGGGTTCTAGGTGTGCCCACTATAGAGTCTAGTGCTTTAGGTGGGTAAAATGATATCTATTGTCAACTTCAAGAGTACAGTAGTAAAGGATCAGTAAAGAAAATAAAAGGAAGACAAACCTCATTTGAAATCCTGAAAATAGTCGGAGTTCCTCTAAGAGCTACTTAAAAAAACAAGACTGACTCAAGCGATGCGATTCTTATTTACTTTGGAAGATTATCCTTTACATTTAAATGTAGACACCTTTTGAAACATTTTTTCCTTGGGAAGCTTTTCTTTCATTTGTAGTTGATAATCTATTCTTCTGTAAAACTTATTTGAACTATCTACTTCCCTTGTCTCTACGAATAAGACGATTAAGAGTGAAAACTAGGAGTCAGACTTGATGAGTCCCATCTTTTGAGTCAACGTGCGAGTGAATGCTTTCAAATCATCACTGGACATAGCTCAAAGACATGTTCCTGACAAGGTACCAATGACCCAATATGTTGCCATCAAAATTTTTTTTGAAATTAGAGAACAAATACATTTTCTCAAGTTCCGATCTTTTTTTACCAAAAAACCAAAAATTGCTGTAATAATGACCGAAGCCAGACAACTATCAGATCTACAATAATTGTCAGGTCTCCAAATAAAATAAAATGTGTCCCAAATATCTGACAGTCCTGTGAATTACCAATTTTTTAGCAAAACAGTTGTCGGACCATTGACAGACTAAACATCTGTCAAAAATTTTGCATCTATCTGCTAGTCGTCTAAATACTCTTTTGCAACATTGTCAGACATTAATGGCATTTTATTTCAATTCTGGCATGTCATCTGACAAAACATTGTCAAGAATTGTGACAAAACCTAACAACGGTGTGAACTGACAAGTAGTTTGGCATTGGCAGCATATTTGCAGATCTGACAATATTTGTAGATGTGGCAATTGTCTAAACTTGAGGTCACTATTTCAGTTTCGAATCCAAGAGCCAAATACCAGCCATTTGCTTAGGACCTCCACTACACAGTTTCCAAATACTAGTCGAGAGAAATTCTCCTCGAACAGAGAAGGACAAGGATTCACGAATGATTTTTCAAGCAATGTATGTCCAGTTTTAATACCTTTCCCAGAATTCTCCTTGGCAGTACTATTTTATATTTTTTGTAAAAAAGCCCCTTAAAATGTCAAATAAATTGAATGAAAAAAAAAAAATTGTAAGCAAGGATAACGGTTACGAACAAGAATCATTCCATTTGCAAAAGCATGCATCCATCCAAACGTCAAACTGAACTAAAATTCCTTCCAACCAATGAGACATGATGTATATTCGATTGTGTATGTGCATGTGTGTATGTAAAATGAACGTGTGTCAGTATGGAGCATGCCAAAATTTCGAATGTGTCATGTGAAGATGAATTGTAAATGATAATACACACAGCCATGTAAGCGGCGCCAAGAGGCCGACGGATGTGTGAAGATCCATCTGCCTCTGTGAACGCAAATCACACAAGCGACACAAAACATTTTCAATTTAACTAAAATATTTGGTTGAAATGATTAATTGCGTTTTGCAATCATTTGTCATTTTGTAGTCGGTTTGTCTTACCAGCCTCATCTGGCATAAGTTGAAACACATGATCTGGAGGTTGGGTTGCAGCCTTGACGTTACGAGGCGCTGCTGGGGCATCTTTAATCACAACACACGCAGACCAGACAAAGATAAACGAAAGAATCATAAATTTAAACAATTATTCGCGAACGGACTTATGGAAATCAAAGAGAGAAAGAGAGAAAGAGAGAGAAGAATAAAACTCACCAAGTGTCCGGACTGTCATCACTTTACTCATCATACCATCGCCGAGGGCATTTCGGCCGACTACCTGGAACTCATATGTCATCCCTGGTGCCAGCCCATTAATTGTCACCTGAGTACTACCCGACGGAGTTACAGATATCGTCTGCCACTCGGAAATGCCTGCCTCGCGATACCATATCGTGTAGTCCTGCTTGTACTCCTGGCCGCCACTGTACCCGGGCATCCATTGCAGCGTTATCGAAGACTCGGTCGCCTTACCCGTGATATTATACGGCGCATGCGGCTGAGTGCCTTCGATGACCAGCTGGGTTGCCGACATTAGAGTGGCCACTTCATTCGATGCCACACACTGATAGTAGCCGAAATCTTCTCGTCTCAGATTCTCAATGGTTATGTTGCCGCCATTGATTTTCACTCGACTCTTTTGCGATTCCGTCAGTTGGAGGCCATCCTGTCGTTGCCATTTGATTGTGGGTCGTTGTGTACCTTCGGCTTCGATGGCATCGCAATGCATCTCAACAATGTCGCCTACCTTTCGCTGATACAGCGACTCTGGCTCGACAGTGAATGAGGGAGGCTTACGCACCAGCACCTCCATGGGACCTGATGAGCCCTGGGTGCCTTGAGCATTATACGGGGTGCATATGTACCGCCCCTCATGATTCTCATTGACGCGTGTAAACAATAGCGAACCGTTGTTCATTATGACGATGTCCTTGGTCTGATATGGCTCGAGGAGACGCTTATCTTTGGTCCACGTCACATACTGTAGGGGTGGATTCGATTTAATATAACATTGAACGACACCGGCTAGACGAAAGGGTAGATATTGTACAGTTGGTGTGAAGGTCACTTTGGCAGGATCTACAAAAACAAAAAAAAGCAGTGATTTTCAAAAATTTGTGTAAAAAAACACAACAGCAACTCACATTCAACATTCAAATAAGCCGAAGCACTTTGCGGATCTCCAATACCATTTGATACTTCGCACAGATACTGTCCGGAATCATCAGCACTAACTGGATTTATAATAAGGGAACCATCCTTACGAATGGTGACACGCGTCTCAAGCGAGGCCACCTCACGTACGGGTGAGCCCTCACGAAACCATCGAACGGTGACATTACCAGGCATGGCTTTCGCCTCGCATGAGAACATCACCTTCTCGCCCTCGAGTTTGGTTTGGTTTGTGGGCGGCACCTATTAAAAACAAAAACAAAATACGGGACGAATGGAAGAGCGAACGTTTTAAGGATATTTCTTTTTTTTTTTTTCGTTAATGGAAATTATAAAATTTGTTTAAGTGATTTAAACATTGTGCACATGAAATGATTGGCAATTAAAAAATTATAATTAATAAAATTTATAAATGGTGTACATGAAGGCGATGAGGTTAATGATAAAGCTAACTGGTTGCGGAGAGTGGTTCGGTTGGCGGGTCCTTTTTTCCTTTTGTTTGCTTTAATTGAACGATAAATGGTGTTTTTCTTTTTGTTTTTTGACAAATAAATATTTTTTTTTATTTCACAATTGGTCCTTCGCGATTGGTACAACATGTGTATAAGCTAATTTAAAATGGAAAAATGGCCATTACTTCAGGTCAGTACCTACAGTTGGGGTTTAAATGGTGTATTAAGGAGCAAGGATATGTACGTCCATGCACGTATTGAAAAATAAAAACGCGTGATGGGGCTGTGATGCTGCACGGAAACGGAATAACCGGTTCTTACAGAAAAACTGGTAGGGATATGCTTAAGAACTTAAGAACGATCCAGGATGCAATATCGACACATATCTCCTCTCCCTTGGCGTTTTGGGTCAAATGGGTGAAATTCAACAAAAAACTTGACCAAAAAACGTTTAGAGGATGACTTAGACTTTGGTGTACCCAGTTCCTCGGTATCTAGCATTTTGGAAGAATCGAGCTGTACCTCGACCAAGGATGCAATATCGACACATATCTCCTCTCCCTTGGCGTTTTGGGTCAAATGGGTGAAAGTCAACAAAAAACTTGACCAAAAAACGTTTAGAGGATGACTTAGACTTTGGTGTACGCAGTTCCTCGCTATCTAGCATTTTGGAAGAATAGAGCTGTACCTCGACCAAGGATGCAATATCGACACATATCTCCTCTTCCTTAGCGTTTTGGGTCAAGTGGGTGAAATTCAACAAAAAACTTGACCAAGAAACGTTTAGAGGATGACTTAGACTTTCGTGTACCCAGTTCCTCGGTATCTAGCATTTTGGAAGAATCGAGCTGTACCTCGACCAAGGATGCAATATCGACACATATCTCCTCTTTCTTAGCGTTTTGGGTCAAATGGGAGAAACTGAACAAAAAACTTGACCCAAAAACGTTTAGAGGATGACTTAGACTTTGGTGTACGCAGTTCCTCGCTATCTAGCATTTTGGAAGAATCGAGCTGTACCTCGACCAAGGATGCAATATCGACACATATCTCCTCTTCCTTAGCGTTTTGGGTCAAATGGTTGAAATTGAACAAAAAACTTGACTATAAAACGTTTAGAGGATGACTTAGACTTTGGTGTACCCAGTTCCTCGGTATCTAGCATTTTGGAAGAATCAGGCTGTACCTCGACCAAGGATGCAATATCGACACATATCTCCTCTTCCTTAGCATTTTGGGTCAAATGGGAGAAATTGTCCAAAAAACGTTTAGAGGATGACTTAGACTTTCGTGTACCCAGTTCCTCGGTATCTAGCATTTTGGAAGAATCGAGCTGTACCTCGACCAAGGATGCAATATCGACACATATCTCCTCTCCCTTGGCGTTTTGGGTCAAATGGGTGAAAGTCAACAAAAAACTTGACCAAAAAACGTTTAGAGGATGACTTAGACTTTGGTGTACGCAGTTCCTCGCTATCTAGCATTTTGGAAGAATAGAGCTGTACCTCGACCAAGGATGCAATATCGACACATATCTCCTCTTCCTTAGCGTTTTGGGTCAAGTGGGTGAAATTCAACAAAAAACTTGACTAAAAAACGTTTAGAGGATGACTCAGACTTTGGTGTACGCAGTTCCTCGCCATCTAGCATTTTGGAAGAATCGAGCTGTACCTCGACCAAAGATGCAATATCGACAGATATCTCCTCTTCCTTAGCGTTTTGGGTCAAATGGGTGAAATTGAACAAAAAACTTGACTACAAAACGTTTAAAGGATGACTTAGACTTTAGTGTACGCAGTTCCTCGCCATCTAGCGTTTTGGAAGAATCGAGATGTACCTCGACCAAGGATGCAATATCGACACATATCTCCTCTTCCTTAGCGTTTTGGGTCAAATGGTTGAAATTGAACAAAAAACTTGACTATAAAACGTTTAGAGGATGACTTAGACTTTGGTGTACGCAGTTCCTCGCCATCTAGCATTTTGGAAGAATCGAGCTGTACCTCGACCAAGGATGCAATATCGACACATATCTCCTCTTCCTTAGCGTTTTGGGTCAAGTGGGTGAAATTCAACAAAAAACTTGACCAAAAAACGTTTAGAGGATGACTTAGACTTTGGTGTACCCAGTTCCTCGGTATCTAGCATTTTGGAAGAATCGAGGTGTACCTCGACCAAGGATGCAATATCGACACATATCTCCTCTCCCTTGGCGTTTTGGGTCAAATGGGTGAAATTCAACAAAAAACTTGACCAAGAAACGTTTAGAGGATGACTTAGACTTTCGTGTACCCAGTTCCTCGGTATCTAGCATTTTGGAAGAATCGAGCTGTACCTCGACCAAGGATGCAATATCGACACATATCTCCTCTTTCTTAGCGTTTTGGGTCAAATGGGAGAAACTGAACAAAAAACTTGACCCAAAAACGTTTAGAGGATGACTTAGACTTTGGTGTACGCAGTTCCTCGCTATCTAGCATTTTGGAAGAATCAGGCTGTACCTCGACCAAGGATGCAATATCGATACATATCTCCTCTCCCTTGGCGTTTTGGGTCAAATGGGTGAAATTCAACAAAAAACTTGACCAAAAAACGTTTAGAGGATGACTTAGACTTTGGTGTACCCAGTTCCTCGGTATCTAGCATTTTGGAAGAATCGAGCTGTACCTCGACCAAGGATGCAATATCGACACATATCTCCTCTTCCTTAGCGTTTTGGGTCAAATGGTTGAAAGTGAACAAAAAACTTGACCAAAAAACGTTTAGAGGATGACTTAGACTTTGGTGTACGCAGTTCCTCGCTATCTAGCATTTTGGAAGAATCAGGCTGTACCTCGACCAAGGATGCAATATCGACACATATCTCCTCTTCCTTAGCATTTTGGGTCAAATGGGAGAAATTGTCCAAAAAACGTTTAGAGGATGACTTAGACTTTCGTGTACCCAGTTCCTCGGTATCTAGCATTTTGGAAGAATCGAGCTGTACCTCGACCAAGGATGCAATATCGACACATATCTCCTCTTCCTTAGCGTTTTGGGTCAAGTGGGTGAAATTCAACAAAAAACTTGACCAAAAAACGTTTAGAGGATGACTTAGACTTTGGTGTACCCAGTTCCTCGGTATCTAGCATTTTGGAAGAATCGAGCTGTACCTCGACCAAGGATGCAATATCGACACATATCTCCTCTTCCTTAGCGTTTTGGGTCAAATGGTTGAAAGTGAACAAAAAACTTGACCAAAAAACGTTTAGAGGATGACTTAGACTTTGGTGTACCCAGTTCCTCGGTATCTAGCATTTTGGAAGAATCGAGCTGTACCTCGACCAAGGATGCAATATCGACACATATCTCCTCTTCCTTAGCGTTTTGGGTCAAATGGTTGAAAGTGAACAAAAAACTTGACCAAAAAACGTTTAGAGGATGACTTAGACTTTGGTGTACGCAGTTCCTCGCTATCTAGCATTTTGGAAGAATCAGGCTGTACCTCGACCAAGGATGCAATATCGACACATATCTCCTCTTCCTTAGCATTTTGGGTCAAATGGGAGAAATTGTCCAAAAAACGTTTAGAGGATGACTTAGACTTTCGTGTACCCAGTTCCTCGGTATCTAGCATTTTGGAAGAATCGAGCTGTACCTCGACCAAGGATGCAATATCGACACATATCTCCTCTTCCTTAGCATTTTGGGTCAAATGGGAGAAATTGTCCAAAAAGCGTTTAGAGGATGACTTAGACTTTCGTGTACCCAGTTCCTCGGTATCTAGCATTTTGGAAGAATCGAGCTGTACCTCGACCAAGGATGCAATATCGACACATATCTCCTCTTCCTTAGCGTTTTGGGTCAAATGGGAGAAACTGAACAAAAAACTTGACTAAAAAGCGTTTAGAGGATGACTTAGACTTTGGTGTACGCAGTTCCTCGCTATCTATCATTCTGAAAGAATCGGGGTTTTCCTCGACAAGGATGCAATAAAATTTGTAACAAGCAATAGGAAAGGACTAATAAGTCAACAAAAACATTGACCCATAATCCATACACGGAGGGGGGACAGGAGGTGCACACTAAAATTGATTCCCACCGTAGAATTGTGTATCAGATTATCAACGGACTTCATCCCATCGCCCATTTGCCTTTCATCAAAAATAACCGAAATTTAATTAGTCACCAATCAACGTCGAATCAATCAATGCCCGAGTGGAGGCATCCCAATTCTATTGCACACCACTTACACCACCATCGCATCCCTTCCGTCATCCCTGCTACTGCCCACCTTCGTCGCTTCGGGTCTGTCGTGTCATTGTTTGAAATTCATTGAAACGAGTTAACCACTACCACACCAACAGTGTCACCCAGATTGAGATCAGATTCTAAATGTCCTTCTTTGTGTCAAGGCGGAATATGGTATAAAAGGGCGGTCTGAGCATTATACCTACGACATGATGCGGTGAATCGAACGACATTGCTTTGATCTATCCTTAGTTCCACACTTACACTGACGATGGTGACTATTTGTGTTGACGTTTCCTTGATAATTCTGCAAACTAATTCCAAATTCGTATAATGAAAGGGATTGACTGCCAAATAAGTACTACCGATGGGAGGACACACATATCCTTCCTTCCTTTCATTGTGTCTCTCTGGCTGGCGTTCCGGTATTTGTTCCCATTCCCATTCCCACCGCCGCCGCCGCTTGGCTTTTTTGACATTTTTAATTAGCCCCCAAGCTAACGAAGGACAATTAAATCGAATCAAAACCGGAGTAACGTTGTGAATGAAATGGCAAATAATCAATTTCAAATGTGGGCTTCTGTTGTGTTGGTTTGGTTTTTGGGGCTTCTTGTGGGTCGGGTAAATAAAGTGGGCGGCTGGGGGCTGGAGTTTTGCAAATTTACTGTTTGTTTGTTGGCTCTTAAGAAGGAAATCATGTGATGTGGGGGGGGGGGGAGATCCTTTTTGGCCTTAAACTTTCTTCGGCTTCGTTTTCTTTCCCTTTCTGTTTATTTCTGTTTCTGCTCATCAGACAGTCACAGAGACAAATATATATATTTTAAGAGAAAGAGGAGACTCCGGGACTGGTGGCAGGGGGATTGATTCATATGCAAGGATACACATCGAGAGTTTCTAATTTCGTATTCCTCTCGTATTATCCTAACTCTGCCTATCCTATTTAGGTTTTCGTTTAATTTTATTGTGAGTCAGGTTCCTGAGATGATTTGCTAATTTACTTGAAGCCTATGCTGACTTTGGAGGATTTTCCAAAGTAAATGTGTCTATATACAAAAGACGGTTTGTTTTATGTACTCATACATGTATTTTGCCAGAGGCAGTGTGATTTGATACTTTGCATGGTAAAAAGGATTTTTATGTAAAATAAAGAAATAAAATGCGAAGGCAGATACGTATGTATGTGAATTGCTTTGAGGAGACTACATCGCACGCCATGGGTGTAGCATAGATTCTATGCAAACAGAGGCAAAGCTTTAACCTCCCAGCTATGTGGGAGCTGTATACACACAGCGTTCAAAATTAAATCGATAATGGAATAACCTTCAAGTGAAGAAATTCAACCGAAGTCTGTGGAACTGTGCCTAGGACTTTTAGAGTTTTGAAAAAAGGTTGCAGTTTTTTCGAAGGATGTACTACAGTAAGCCAAAGGCCGTGCTAACTGGAGAGTGTTGTTGGTTGAGTCCCAGGTCAATCTCGGACTGTAGTCTGTATTTGACAGACGATTCTGTGTGAATTCGCACGAATTGGTCAACAGAAGAACATAAATATTTACAGTCTTGACTTGGCATAGGAAAAGAAGGCTTCAAAGCATTTAGAATTGATGGTTGTTGTTGGTAGACACATTAAGTTTCAATAGTTTTGAACGGTTGGTGGTAGTAGACGAAAGGAAGGGCAACACTAGGGCAACCTATTGCAAAAGCAACTTCAATGTTTTTGAGTCTCAGGTCTATAGGAATTTTGGTACTTGGAAAGTAATAGGTACTACCATTGCGTACCCAGTATCGTGCCTAAGTAGCATCTTAATATGTCAGCTTCATCGGAGAACGGGCCATCTAGAAGTAGCAGTTGATTGAACAAGCTTTCTGAAAAGGAACCTCTCGATGAAATAGAACTCGCTAACGAAGGATGGCTGGATACAAGGCGGTCCTAGAAGCATATGATACAAAATAGTAGAGAAGGAATTATGGCAGCTGGGGGAGAGCTAGGGAAAGCTGAGGGACGTAACCAAAGACCATAGAAGTGCCTAGGGACAGCAGGGTAATACGGAACATAAGAAAGTAAAACAGCAATAGGAATAGTAAGTAGGGGATGATGAATTGGTTAAATTAGGTGAGGTAGCTATCCACTCTTCATGGATTCCCATCGTCAAAAATGTTCCTTCTCAATGTCAATAGAATGGGAATGATCAAGGCCCTGTATTGTTTTAATGTTCTTGATATCAATAGTCCAACGCTAGACAAGTTACTGCATAGTATCACACTGAAAGCCAACATATGTACATAAAACAGTTGGCCTGAGCAACAAAACCAAGTGTTTATGACAGACCTTGTTAGGTTCACGAAATAGTTTAAGGCACCACAGGTTTGAGTGGTCAGTCCTAAAGCAAATGTGTGTTCTCGATCAACTGATGCACCGATAGTGTGGTATTTTAGGATTCATAAATAGTGTCTGATACTTGATACACATGATTCTGTTTAGCTATTTTTCGCTGGTCATACCAAGCTCCTCCAATGGGGGACAAAAACGTGATGTAGTACAGAACCACAAAACTTAACAACTACATTAGGTCCGTCACATCAAGCGAATGGGCGATAATGTGTTACGCAAGAGTACTTTTGAATCGCTGCTCTTAGATTTGATACGAAGAGGGAAATTGAGAATACGTTTCATATACCTAGCCGATGTGAAAGTATTTCAGGTCTAGACAAGTGATTTTAGCGTTTCATGGATCCTTGAGAATACAAGGTTTCTGTCCATATTTCAGCCAAAAGCACTATACGCGTTGGGCGCCAATTTAAAAAAAAATGATACAAATTATAGACATGAGTCTTGGAGGGTCATATCACGCAGAACCATCGCTTCTAAGTGTCTGATTAGAATTGAAATTTTTAGGTTTAGCTGATGGATTGAAAGACCTATGATAAGGCTTTGTACTCTCATGTACTCAGGAAGCATCATACTTGGATGGAATACGGGGAACTAATAAGCACTCACCAAGGATCTGAGTGGATGTAGTTGGAATATATTTACGCATTTTGGACAAGTTTATGGACAGGATCTAAAATCTTTAGAACAACTAGAACTATAAATATTGTATGAAAGGAACTAACCCAGTCCTATTTTCTTTATACCATGTAACCATTAACAAAAAGACAACAGTACCACTACATCTAGCACTTGACTAGCATCGTGATGCAGTGAAACTGAAGGTACCAGACAGCTTTAAAATTATTGTCCCATCAACTTGCTAACTATGTATATCAATTCCAATTATACAGAAGGTTTCCTGGTAATGAAAAATTTGGAATGTAAGACATATTAAATCTCTGAAAAGGGAAAGTGCCCTAAGTATTATCTTTTTGACTTTACAACGTCGTTTCTTACAACTGACTATCTTTGCTATGTCCACTTCAACCAAATTAGATACTTTTCTTATGTTTTTAGATACAAATTTTTAGTCGAAACAAGGGGTTCACAATTGAGTACAAATGTTTCTTTTAGGAAAATCAAATGTTTGCGGAGAAAAACTGATTGAAGACCTTTAGACGTTATGACGATGATTTTTAAACAATTGAGTGGTGATGGCATGAAATGTTCAAGTATTACCAGCAGTCTCCTTTAAATGCCTAAGATTTTAAAAAATTATGCAGCTAAACAATGTGTATGTAGCCTAAGTCTACAAGAACTTAGCTATTCAAAGCTAATTTTGAGGATTATGAGCCGTTCCTTCCAAATTCATGAATATAGCTGAATTGACGAACACAATTTAGGTTTGTTTTCATGCATTAAGGCCACTGGCCCCTAAAACAAAATTTTGGTAAAAATTTTGAAGCACGCTTTTGAAGTTTCAAGAGTATCTATGTATATAAGCCGCGATTTAAACGACCGGACAGTGTGTGTTGAGAATAATAATAAATTCCACATCAATAGTTTCATCGAATAAAATTTTACACATTTAAGCTTAAGTCATGCAAGCTTAAAACACAAAACATTCATATTTTAAGAAAACACAAAATATGTAATAATTTTGAGTAAAATTTTAAATATTTATATAAGTATGTGTATATGTATGTATGTATATAGTTGCGCTTAAGCATTCGACCATCATACGTCTGCAGCTTGCAGTGCCAGAACCCGATGTCATTTTTTGAAACAATAATGAAACAGAAATATTAAACCACTGTATACTTATTTGTTTTTTTTTAGAACAATTTTGAAAGAGAAGTTAAAACATTAGACTTACAGTAATACCGAATTTTTCATCGGCTTTACCGGTATCCGGCTGGAAAAAGAAGAGAAAAAGAAAAGAAAAAAACACGAACTGCCATACCGATTAATGGTATTTAAAAAAATATTTGTTTTTTTTTTTGTTTTGTTTTTGTTTAAGGATAGTCTTATAACAAAAAAATTTGTTTAAAAGGAGAAGATGCATGAGAGACAAACCTTTTGCTAAACGGAAAAGGAGAGAGAAAGAGCGAGAGAGATAGAGTAAGAATAGAGGTTGCATTTTCGGTGTTCTTGTTTTTGAATAATGTTTTGGCATGTATTGTACGAGTATATGCATGTCCTGTGAGTTGGATGTTAAAATGCATGTATGTACGAGTAAATGTACGAGAAGGGTAAATGTTTAAGCCATGGTACTGATGTGTGTTCTTTTTTTTTATCTTTTGGTCTCGAATTGGTAGCATTAAAGCGGTATGCTTATGTTCTATTCTATCGAAATGAAATTCTTTAAAGGTGTAGACCTGGATGTTTGTTCATGCGAATCAACAGTATTTTAAGGCAACTAGAGTTCTCCTTAATTTTTTGTGATAGGAGTGTTCTAATCAAGAACTAAAATCCAATATGCGAACCTGTGTCGAATCTGTAATAAGAAAGCTGCTACACTAAAAGGGGACCAGACCTTTCCAGTGAAATTTATGGCCAGATCTTCTTAGAACTAAATCTAAAATAAAGGCACCGCTAAGAAGCCTTAAGAGTACAAAATCTGAGGCCTCTAGCAATTATGAAATATATATTCCTTATGAAGCTGATTGCAATTATTTCAACAAAGTTTCAGAACACGTTCTGTAAAGTATATTGTATGGACGACAAGTACATCTAGTTTACTAAGGGTATATCAGATTAAGCAGAGGCAAGAGATAGGCATTAGTAGAACAATCGAATTCTGAAAACGAATGAAAGATCGTTTGTACTTGTCTGCGAACTAGTCCTCGTCACCATCAGCAGCAGGATGGTTTTCGTCAATACTAGGACTATTTCTGAGTGATTGCTTAGTCCATTTCATTGAAGAGACCCAACACTTTCTGCTGCTAAAATGTAGCCATGTCGCTAAGACACTTGGTCTCAAAAAGGAGTACTCATTGCCAGAGAGGATTGTTTTGCTTTTGGTTAGGGTTGAGCGATTGAAGACTCTAGCTTGAAGATTTGTCCAGTAATCAGCGTCTTTGTTGAAATTCATAATCGTACTGTGGGTGGTCAATTAAAACAAAGCTTGGGACCAACATATGGGCGATAAGACTACGATTTGATATTAAGGCTATGATAACCTGACAATGGGAACAGTGACGAGTCGAAAAACTACTAAAGTACCACAAAGGACAAATCCGCAAGATGGCAGAAGAGATGCCTGATAAAGGCAGGTGGATGCAGAGATTGAAATTGACTCCTCTGCACTTTGTGGTTGAGGAATGTCCAAGTAACATAGTTTGAAGAATGATTAAAATAGTAATAGGCTTATTCTAGAGGAATATTATAGGAGGGTTTAGCCTCTATAAGAATTTTCCTACCATACCCAACAATAAAAAGATTAGAGAATTCCACAATCCACAGACTGGGTAATCACACAACCAAGTGGTACGTCGATGGGTCAACAACTAACGAAGGAACTGCAGCATATTTGAGCTCAGGAAAGAAAAGGAAAGGAAAGAAACCCAATGATCGTGACATTGGCCATGTGGGAATAGAGATCGAATCCGAAGCAAGAAGAGGAGCATCAGATACCTTAATAAATGCTGAGCTATTCTGCGGAATAGAGGATCATCTATGAAAAAAGAATTCAGGAAACTAGTGGGAAAACACAGGTGAGGAAAGTGGAATAACGCTTAGGACATGAGCAAGCTCTGAAACTTCTAGAACACAATAACCGGAAAAGATTCAATAAGCTTCCTAATGGGGCACTGGAATCTCAAGGCGCACCTAAGGAGAATAGGTATATCTATATCGATGAAGAACCTCTCTGCATATTCTGCGATGAGTTCACTGAAATCTCAGACTGGGGTCTTGTGGGGTATTAAGCCACAAAAAACTGAAAAAATTGGACAAGTACCAATTATCAAATGAGAAAATAAAGTCATTAGAGCCAACTCGTATCCTAAGGGAAAATGGTTTCGAGAGAGTGCTCTTCCGCTTATGCGTAGTAAGAGTGGTCTAACCTGAATAGTTTCGTTGGGAATTTTATGCATGGAGAACTCCACAATAAAAAGAAAAGGTTTCACTGAGTTTCTACTTGAAACTGGGACCACATACCCATTCATCAGTGCTGCTCGAGTATTGTGAGAATCCTGACTTAGTGGTGTAAGATTACTGAGCGGGAGTTAAGGGGTCGTAAACCAACAATTGGTAGTTTTAGCGAGAAAGAACTTCACTTTGTTATCGATAATGGGTTTGGTACTCCAATAAAAAGCAATTTTCACAGCCTATTACGAGACTTAGTACATATGGAGTCATTGTAAGGAAGAAAATCTTTGAACTTAGCTTGGAAATAACAACGCCATCTACTAACATACATATGAATGTAGATATCCCTAAGGACTTTAAAAGTAAAGAGAAACTTCACACAAATAGACAAATAGAAGCAAAGCAGTAGTCATGACAGAAACATGTGCACCAGTGGGTACATGCAACCAAAAGCAGAAGACTCTTCCGAAATCCACCCAACCTATCCGCTAATTAACTTAAACTAATTGGAAATTACTATTCAATATTTATCTTTGAACTCCCCAGTCCCTAAGTCAATTTATATTTTCACGAAATTCGAAGCGCAAAATCCGATTAACTCTATCGACGATCGACAAACTTACTTCACTCGTGCCTGTGTCCCGAAGTATTCCCGAAAACAAGTACACGGTTAATTTAGTTTCAATTTGTGAGAACTCATTAGAAAACTTTTAAACTCGCAAATGCAAATTATTTTAAAAAAAAAAACAAAAAAAAGAAGAGAAGCGGACGTTCTTGTTGGAAAACAAAACACCTTACACGCCCCCATTCAAACACTGAAAATGTGTTACACATTACAGGGTGGTACACATTGAACTCACGAAAAAGAAAGAGAGAGAAAAAAGGACGAAAACAAATACAATGACGCGCATAGAACGCGTAGCTTTACGCTAATTAAGTTCCTTTTCAATGTGTCCTTAATGTTATCAGCGGGTTGCTGCCACATTAAGCGGGAGAGTTCAAAATTCGTTCGCTTTTAAGTATCTCACGAGTTATTTTGTCTCCCGTTGTGAACTTTTTTTGTTTTTTTGTTTTTTTTTGGTCTTTATCTTGTAGTTGTTGTTGTTTTCTTTGTAACAAAACTTTTCATGTTAATTTTCCAACTACATACATCCCCATACACACACACAGAGAGTGAGAGGAGCAGATAGAAGGAATCACCCTCATCCACCCCACACAGCACAGTACAGCATACATGCGTGAATAAATATATTAAATTAGAAACTTTGTGTCACACAATAACGATGACATAAAATAAGCGAACTCATTACAAGAGTTAGAAAAAGTTTTTTTCGCCTCTCCTCCCTTCTCCCAGCTCCATCGGTTTCTTTATCTTCTTGTGTGTACGGTTTAACTGCATCTAAAGAAACGATCTTCTTCTTTTTCTTCGTCTTCCTTTGGCCATGTAATGAAGAGGGATGTGATAATAAAGAGGAAGAAAAGAAAAGAAAAAAAAAAAAAACATGTTTTCGCCCACATACACGCAAGGAGTATACCGAACGCGAGGAACCCCCAAAAATTACGCAAGATACTTTTGTATCTATCAGATACGAATTATGTAATGGAAAGTTTTCTTCCTTGTTTATGTACACATACTTTTCTATAGATATTTCAAGGCTCGAGGCATTGAAAGGACGACCGACCCACCCGCTCAACCAAAAAAATAAAAAGGAGTTACACAAGCTCCACACACTCTCCTCATGAATACGAATATAATTTGAAAGTTACAATAGTTGTTGCCCAGTATTAAAGTGAATACTTTGTGCTAATGACATGGCATGGCGTACAAGGGGCGGCAACGGGGCTGGAAAACTTTATTACATACAGGTAGTACAAGGATAAATAATAATAGCGTATGCAACAATTCTCCCACGCATATGTACATATGTGACGTTGTCATTCAAAGGATGAGATACATATGTGTAGTGTAGAACTTTCAGCAGCTGACATATCCTTTCATCCATAAAAAAAAAAAAAGGAGGAAAACAGACGGATCGCGGATGGGGTATGGCGGGCACTCGTATGTAATAATAATTTTCCACCAACAATGAATTTCATCACATTGTCGTCGTTGTTGTTTGAATTTGGACCGGGTTTTTGGAAAA
Organism: Xylota segnis; assembly: GCA_963583995.1. Taxonomy (NCBI): domain Eukaryota; kingdom Metazoa; phylum Arthropoda; class Insecta; order Diptera; family Syrphidae; genus Xylota; species Xylota segnis. The sequence continues at coordinate 50,500,183 of OY757239.1, forward strand.
TTTTATTTAATTTACTAGTCACTCGCTGTTATAGTGAAACAAAAGTTAATTCGTTTCATTGTAATTAAATTTTATTCACTGCGAATACAATTGTTTGAATTGCTTTTTAGTCGCAATACCGAGAGAGAATGAGATTTTTTGAATTTCATAACTATTGTATTGTTTTGGCGATTTTAAGTTTAGTAAATTGTTTCTGTGGTCCTTTAGTGGAAATGCACACAGAACAGAGAACTCAAGCTAATAAGGCCGAGCCTTTACTTTGTCGCAGGAAATACATTTTCTTTTTAAGAGGAAAAGTTAACAAAGGGTGGAGGTTTGAATCAGGTTGCAATTAGTTGGTGATTTTTGCCTTAAGCTATACTATATAGGTATTAACTTGGTTTATATATTCACATTTAGCAATTGGAGCAAAATAGAAAATAACCTTAGGTGGTTATTTGTACAAATGTGGTACTTTCTTATTATGAGAATCAAAAAGTAAGGCAGCAGAGTTTTTCAATAAGGACATAACAATTCTGTACTTTAATAAAATACAGAATAATTTCGAAATTGAACTGAAATTTATTCAAAGTAGAGTACATATGTGAAATTTAAATATGGAATAAGAAACTTTTTCATATGACCACCATTTTTGGACCTTTGAACTCTTTCGTGTTCAATACTGTTCTTTAGCTCATCTAACGTTGTTGGCTTATTATCATTAACCAAGGACTTAAAGGCGTAAAAAAAGAATGAGCTATGCTGGAGGCATTTTTCCAGATTATACGATTATAAAATTTCCACTTCAGTAGATTAATTATTTGACTAGCTGCGTGACATGTGGCACCATCTCATTGGAACCACATATTACTGATGTCAAATGTATTCAGGTGAAGATGCATTTTTGACGAAATTCAGGAATTTTTTTGATCCAAATGATCCAGTGCAGGGTAAGAACTTTACTCAAAATTCGCTACAATTTAGATTAAAACATTCACAATGAGACGTTGCTCAAAGATGAGCGGAGAAAGTAGTGGACATCATAGGCAATGCTTATGATATTGCTGTGAGCATTGTCCCAAAAATGCTTGAACTATTATCCAAATTTATCCAGTCAAATAATTAGATAAGTTACCTACAAGGATCAGGCCTCGAACTCATCACAAAACCTAGATCACAGTGCTAATGAGATGAAGGACACAGGTAGAACACATTGCTAAATATAGAGGTCGGGGAGCAGACCATTGAGTCAACTCTACATGGGAATGCTTCTGGAATACAGGCTCAACTTCACAGAGCACCTGATATTTACAGGCGAGGAAGTTTTCTTCGGAAAAGGCACATGAGACTGTTGAACTGAGTGCACAGAATCGTATCCTAAAACGAGTGATGTGCCTATCGAACTGTGCTACTGTGATTTCTGGTCGGATGCCCATGTAGAGAAATTGGCCAATACAAAACACAGAAAAGTAAAGTAAAGACATGTTTGCTTCCTAAAACATAAACATGATCCATTTTGCTTCAATATCCTTGACGAAATGCCGAAAGCATATGACAGATTAGAAACATATTTAAAAGAGGAATTATAGAAGAAGACTAGTTCATCAGGAGGGAACCAGCAGGGAGAGATGAGTACTCTACGCTCACAGCTTCAATAGAAAAAATCGGAATATAAAATGCTCTCTTACTACTAAAAGGATAAGGCAACGCTTTGGACTGAACTTGCATTTAACACTCTTACAAATGCTTGAGAATTGACTTTTCAAAACATCAAGCGAAGATATTTCTCTCAAGTAAGATGGAATTTTCAAATATTTTTGAACATTTCCAAGAGCTTCTTGATGATATTAAATGCTGTCTTTTCCAAACATACTTTTTTTAGTGAATGCTGATATCAAAAACTTTATTTATGTTTCAAGGCATAAACCTTTATCCTTAAGGAGAAATCCCTAGAGCAAGGAAACGATGACTAAGACGTCCGACTCTTCAGTCAAATGCAGAAACAGTAACAATTTCAGTAACATGAGACAAAAATATCTGTCTTTTGTAAAGGTTTTTGAAAAAGGGTAGATTTCTTCTCTAAGCCTATTTAAACAGGACACACGAACTGGTTTTTCTTGAACATTCGTTTGTTCAGACTGATAGCCCAGTCTGAATGCTTTCCCGGGCCCGCTTAAGAGAATAGCTCAGCATTTTGACAGAGTATCAGGTATGCACTTGACAAAAAGCAGTTGTTCAAAAACTTAACAAATATCCACGATATATTATCAATTAGCTTGGAGGCTGAGATATACATGGTTCGAATGTAGTGAAAACGGATCATCTCAGGCAAAAAAGAGACCGGGGTGACAGAGAGATGATCCTTCACACCGTCCACCGTGACTTAGTGGCAATATCGTGTAAAGCAAAGGACAGGCATTCGAAATGAAGTCCATTTCTTCAGAACGCCACAATGTATTTACAAACAAAAGATAAGTATTTTACAATTCGAAAGATGTGTTATACTAATAATATAGAACACAATGAGGAGCATTAAAGGATAAAGAGAATCGAAGGACCTTTTGTATCTTTCATTCGTTTTGTTATTTCAGGCAGAACACCATTACGTCCACCGCGCCACCACCAGAATTTGTTTATCATTATTAAGTTACAATACAAAAAAAAATGGCTGATTAATTATTTATCATTTATCATTAAAATCATTTTTAACAAAAATATGAATACTGTCGATCAATTGTTTAATTATTATTTAAAAAGTTTTAAGCAAATGAAATATGCGTGATTGAATTGATTTTTGAAAAAAGTTGAAAAGAATTCCGATACAAATTCGAAAACAAAAATTTAATTTAAAATTCAACTTTTTTCAATTTTAAATATTTTCTGAAAAATTTATGAAATAAAATGTGTGGGAGTTGCTCATAGAAATATAAATATATATTTTTTTTTGAAAACAATTCTATGCACGCAATGCATTATGCATAATGAATTTTTATTATTTTCATGAATGTAAATGAAGGGGGGATACAAAACACGAATCATTCAATAGGGGGCGACAACAACACAAGAACTACCGAAAATATTTCATTTTTTTTAGTTTTTGGTTATTTTTTTTTGCTTTACTGGATTCTTTTTCATTTTCTTTTTTTTTTGTTTGACTATTTTTCATTAAACATTTGTTTCTTGTTTTTCTTTCTGCCAATTCAACAATAATCATATTTTGTTAACTATAGTGTTGAACTAAAGGGAAATAATATTTTCAAACAAAAAACGAATACTTTTGCCAATCAAAACATTTGAAAGAAAATGTAAATAAAATGAAAAAAACGATTCAAAACATAAAGCAACAAAACAAAAATTAAAATACAAAACAATCAGAAAACATAATAAAAAAAATTGTTTTTAAGAGAAAACTGATTGAAAAAATTTAATTTAATTTAGAAAATAAGAAGAAAAATAATTTGTTTTTTTTTTTTTGGTAATTTAAAATTTTTTTCTCTTATTTTTTTTTTTTTGGAATTTGTTTTGTCATCTTTTTTCTTTTTACCATGATTACAGCGCCGCCCGCTATTATAACACGGGCCGTATGGGAGACTTGTCCCTCACCATTGCGTGCAATGCAGGTGTACTCTCCGATGTCCTCGTGTCTGATGGTGGAGATCCGTAACTCGGTACCATCATTAAAGATGCCAACAGTAGAGGATGGATCAACGGGATTAGCATCTTTGTACCATAGAATTTCTGGTGTTGGTGTGCCATCGGCTTGGCAATTTAGAATAATTGAATCACCTGTAATTAAATAAATGAATAATTGAATTCATTGCGTGATATAATTTAGAGAATATTTTAAAGGAAGTATGGTAGTAACTATGATTAGTAAACATCGACACAGTTTCCAGAGGTTTTCGAAACCAAAAAACGTATCTTGCTAACTTTTTTTAGTAGCTTGAGAAGATACATTTTGTGAAGCACAGCACATGATGTCCTTTTTACGATTGTGGTTAGCTGCTTGATTCGAAATCCCTTCGACCTTTATGCACTCATGTTTGAGTTAAAAATTAAGTTTTATTGGATGAAAAGAAATTTAATCGTGGTCTTGTTTTTTAAGATCACGGTAGCTGTTGATAAAAGCGTAGACTATGCCATCCCTGGTTTTGTAAAAAGTTTTTTCAGTAGGGACATAACATTTTTGTGTTTTAATAAAAAACGCTGCCTTAACCTATTTTAATGATTAATCAATACCAAAATGACAGTTAAAATTTACATTTTTATAATGGTGAAGTTCGGAAACGAAAACCGTTTGGAAATTATTAGAAATGCCTACCAAAATTCGGAGTCGGTGGTCGTAACTTTAGGAGAGTTCACTCCAGTGTGCGGTCATAATAATCGTCCTACGAGAGAGGCTGTTCGTGCTAAGGAGGATAAATTCGGGTTAACATATTCACTATTCAATGTTCCTCTGTCAGTAAGTCAATCTACTGGTCGATGTTCCGAAAATATCGCAATCCCAAGCGCTTCTGTTCAAAATGAGCCAAATCAGCCTATAGCACGCCGTTCATAGGAACTGGGAATCTCTCAGTCCACATTATGGCAAACGTTGCGTTAAGATCTTGGCTTACAATCTCAAAGATCAAATTAACTCAAAGCAGACGCCTTTGAAGCGTGGAAACTTACCCTATTGGCCTCTGCAAAAGTTTGACCTCGATGAAAATGGTCGAAATGTTACAGTCAATGGAGTTCTCTATCGCGCCATGTTACAAGACTATCCGTAGTTTAACCAAAATTTAAAATCCGTGATATAAGGTACCACGTCCCACAACGCTGGTCAAACAATTGGGCTATTGAGCGAGAAGTGCAGTAACCGTGTACTCTCGACTCTCGAGAAATGGTTCGTTTCAATGGCCACCTAGTTCATGCGACTTAATTAACGCCTTTGGATTCTATTTTTGTAGGACTATGGTAAGTCGTTGGTTTATGCCAACAAAAGAACAAGGTTGGAGGAACTCAAGAACGCGAAGCTGCCAATATTCCACCCGATATGTGCGGAAGAGTGTTGGGAAATTGCCTTTAAAGAATCGATTCGTGGAAACGTCCTTGAGGTTGTCATATAGACTATCATACTTAAATTTGATATGTGTTTTACACTAGGAACAAATTTCATCCTAATATCTCAATTATTTTGTGTTTTATTTAAGTACGAAATTGTTATGTCCTTATTGAAACACCCTTTACATGGAATAATGTCGTAGGTATCGCTATGGGTCGGTCCACTATGGTACGACACCATCGACTTGGCTATACATCAAAGACAGGTTTGATGACAAAAAATCCTCATTAGCTTGTTAATAAGCAATCAAAAAAAACGACATCGAATTTTGAATGCCGGAGCCACTAGAGTTAATGATGCAAGGGATCTCCACAACCCCATTGCACAGCCACAAAGGACTGCGGAAAAACTCCTCCATAATATAACCAAATCGCTAAAAAATGCACCATTTCCAACAAAAGACCATGGACTTCCCCACTCTGAAGAACATTAAAGATTTAAACTCAACGATAACGTGTTTACAATTTCAGCATTAACACAGTATACAGCTTTCAAAGCCAATTTATTCAAGTTCCCTCTTTTTTTTAACACCCACTCAGGCGTCTTGTTGGTCGTAAAATACCAGTCACAAAAGGGAAAAACAAGAAACAGGACATTAAAAAAAATAAAAACCCCACCATCCCTTAGCTAATTACCCAGCGAAGAATTTCCAATTGAAGATAGGTCACCCCTCTGTGGCATGAAATAAATAACCAATCTCAGTTCTAGCCACGTTAGCGGCGGACAAAAACTCAAAAGGACAAATCATAATCCGCGAATAATGTGAAAATTATTGCAATTTTCTTTACAGATCCGATATAGTCTCCATGGAGAGAGGAGAGAGATAGACCCTTGTTGGTGTTTCTTTTCATCATGTCCTGTTGACGACGGAAAATGCACTTTTTTGTATTTGTTGTTTCCTTCTTCCGTAGATTGATAAAAGGATACGCCAACAACCACTATCGCTATCCGTATGCTATGTTGTGACTCCTTTAACCTCCTGAAATAACATTATTATATCTGAGTTTCCTTCTCAAAAAAAAAAAAAAAGGACACTCTATCTAGCGAACCAAAACAAAAGACTGAACTGAAGATGTCTGTGTACACGAGTATATCCCGGCGAGTTGTGTTGAATTCTTTCAGGATAATGATTAAGCCACCAGTAGATAAGCGAAAGGCACACAGCGGGAATAGAAACTACAAAAGGATGGTCTGGTCTTGGATTTGGTTAGCAATAGTGGAGGGGGTGCTCTATCCACTCCCTGTGTAGGTGTGTATGGGTGAGTTGGAGCATAATTACTAAGCATCGTGTCTGAAGCAGCATGAAATGACACTTCCTTCCTGAGATTACATCCTGCTGTTATCTACTTGAAAGTAATTTCCCTACTATGTTTCTTTTCTTCTCTTGGCTTGTTGTTTATCCTGGTGTTTCTTGGTGTTTCCTTTTTTTTTTTTTTTGTTTTTCCTTTAATGTCTCAACGGTGTCAGTTTACAAGCGTGCGACGTGCACACACATTCATTTTGTTTACCAAAGGACATCTTGCAGAGACAGAAAAGGAGTAGATGATTTTAATCCCACTTTTCCTAGATTGTTTCTCGTCTAAAGCTTTTTATACCTACACACGCGTATATGTATAGATTTAATCCTTTGAATATTTTCACAAAACTACACACATACGTATGTTCGTTCATATGATGAGGAGAAGGATGTCAAAAACAAAAATGTTGCACGCATTCAAACGTCCATCTAGCTGAGAGAAACATCTTTAATGTTCTTAAGAATACTTTGACTTGTCTTTTACTCTCTACGTGTCCCTATCGCTTATGCATGTGTGTGTGTGTTATCCTGTTTAGAATCCTTGAGCCAGCAGAGAAGTTTTGAATCTAAAGTGTTATTTATTTCACTCATTCCGTCGTACTAAGGGAAGAGAGAATGATGATGATGTTTCTTTTTCCTGGAAGGAGTTTATTTACCAAAAGGATATGCTGACACTTAGCAATAGTGGTAGTTGTTCAAAGCTGACATTTGTCATTAAACTTAGGATGTAGATATTTGTATGTGTATTTTGAGATGAAAGTGGATTACGCTTCTCTTCAGGGATGTACGTCATTATTTTTTTTTTGCTCTTTCTCTACCTCTGTGCTGTTTGGTCCTAGATCCTAGAACATATCCACTTAGAAGTTGGAGCTGGAGTCGAGACTGGTGCCGTGCTTGATGATGTACATATTCCTATGACAAGTTGCCATATTATTTGGCAGGTTCCTTTCGAATATCCACCCATGTGTATAGTACACTCGTACATATGTGCACCTTGAGTAATAATTCATGATGGAGCTTATGTGTGGATGTGTGTAATACGTTGTTAGTTGGGTTGTTCCTGTTACGTCTTTATCGGCAGCGAGTGGATGTGTGTGTGTGTGTGCAGCAGGGAAGAGATGTTGTCAAATTGTATGACTGACAAACTACTTGAGGAGTTGGCAATTTATGTTAGCTGTCAGGATAAATTGAGTACAAGTGGATGGCAGAGAGAGAGAGAGAGAGCGAATGGCATGGGAAGGTGGGGTTTAAAAAATGCAAATGGATAGCAAGGCATGTACTTACGAGGAGCATTCACAAAAATTGACTGTGTTTTAAGGATGTAATGTTATTCTGTAGGAAATGGCAGTGACATTTTAAATGTCACATTACATGGGAAGTGGATTTCGTCTAAATTAGCATATAAGGACTGCCGGAAAGCAAAGCAAATACAAATTAGGATCACTTTAAAATTCTGTGCAAAGTAAATATCTGCCGAAAGTATTAGTGTTTCTCCTTGGGGTTGTGTGCTCGTTTTTGGGTTTTGCTTGTTTAAGGATATTTTTGTCGAATTTGCAAAGGTGACATACGAAATGGTGGAAGTATTATTGTAACGACGAAACAGGAAATGAAAATTGATGGAATTTTGCTTCGGAAAAGTGGTTACTGATGTAGAATTTTCCTATAGGACCAACTAAGCCAAAGCAGATTGAGACTGCCCCAACAATGGTAGAAGAATAAACTGTTCGGTTGAAAAAATTGCTTCTATGACTGTAGACGTACAAAAAGATCCTCAAATATCAACCATATTGGTGCAACACCTAAGATGATCCTGTGGCCTGTCCAATCAGTGCTCTATCCATTTCCTGGAGTGCCCCAATTGCATTTAAATTGCAGCCAAGCTGTCTTAAGGTTTGACAAATAGGTACTTTCGTGCCACCTTGTACTATTTTCGCCATTTTCAGTCTTCCTTTGAAGAAGGATCCGATTTGGTTAAGGACGGTCTCAATTCTGGAATAATTAGGCCTAAGGATATCAATGGCATGGGTGATTGTCAAAATAAATTCAGGAGCAGTAGCACCTTCACGGAAACGTAGGGTAGAAGGCACTGCAATTGGTTTTGGCGTGAACCCATGTTAAAGACATGTGTTTCCCCGATTAGGCATTAAACCACTTTGACCCTGTGATGAAGCTTTTTATCCAGCATAGGTCTCGCCTGCCTAGAATGTTGAGATCTGGAAAGAAGTACTTGCCTAGGGTTTTCCTTCTCAGAACTGATAGGGTAGGACAGGTGTGTCAGAAGATCTTCCTCTCCTTTCTAGTCTCCACAGCTTCTACAGAAATCGTTGAAAGGCATGCTTGTCTATCATATAGTGCCACATAGGGGTATTAACTATATTTCTTAAGGTTGTCCTATTGAAAGAGAGTCTTATGGTGTTTCTAAAATCCAGCTTTGGCCAGGTTTGTTTGATATTCCACCTACCATTCTAATGGCTGCGGTATCTAGTTGTAATTTTATTGATTTAATACGTGCTGATGGTTTCCCCCCTAGTATTAAGGAGGATCCGGTCTGCACCCTTTCGACCTAGCTCGTCCTGACAGCGATCTACATAGATACGCGGTATTACTTTATCAATTTGATCCAATTATTGGAGCTTAAATATCTATGTAAAAAGGCAGGTCGCGGCTTCATTGACTTGGTGACTTTTACTAGTCGTTCCAGATGGTCTCTTTAATCCAACTGTGATTTGAGTCGCAGATTCGTTTAAAATTTTACCCAAATCCTAAGCACTTCTGCTAGGAACTCTTGGTTTACATTTGACGTTAAAGTCCAGATAGGGATCCATATTTCACCGAGTCAGATGCAAGGATCGTGAAATTGTAATTCAATACCCTTTAACCTTAAAGGAGTCTTATATGCTATTTTACACCTTCTTGTGCACAGTCTAGTTTCAGTCTTCAATGGATTAACTCCAACAGTCTGTCCATTTAACGAGCAGGCTCCATCAGTTCTCTATCTGTCATCCGTATAGGCTATAACACTGAACCTCTCATTACCCAGGCTTAGGATTATCTTATTGAATACTATGAGCCAAAATAGTGGCGACAGTACTCCACCTTGGGATGGTCCCCTAAACACCTCAGTTCAGTCTCCTTTAGAGCATTTCCTCAATCCATTAGGAAAGATAGTCGACAACTTTCAAGTCAAGAATTACCGGAGATATAGCTTTTTTTGACATTGTTCAAGGCTCCCTAAATATCAAGGAAGGACAAACTGGTAGAATGGTTTTTTTTTTTCAAAAGATTTCTCAATAACTCTTACCAACGAGTGTAAGGCAGTCTCTACTAACTTTTCCTTACGATATTTGGCCTAATGTGGACATTAAGGTTACAGACGTTTTGTGGTTCTAGCTCAGAACTAAGTCAACGATAGTCTACGCCTAGAAGGTGTACAGGCTTGAAGAGTGGGATAACGAAATCGGGTAGAAGATGGAAACCTTTATATCACGATGTAGTGCCTTACTATGGCTTTAGGTATATTGGTCAATTATGTCGACCAAAACTAAGCGAATGGGTTCTGCGCGGTCAAATCCAGTCGTTTTGAAAGACAGAAAGTTCTGTGTCATCGATTTGAAAGTTGAAGAATGTTCCTAATCACTGCCGTCAGAATATTGACAGGATACTGTGCCCTAGGCGGACTTATTGATATCTGAAAAATAGAATCACATATGCACCCTTTCGACACAAAATGATTTCCAGCGAAGGATACGTTTCAATTCCACTTCAAAAGCATTCATCAAACATTTATACAACTTCAGTTGCTAACAGAACTGTATATCATTGAAAGATACATTATTTAGTGAAAAAAAAAGTAAAATAAAATCACTTACCTAAATTAACGTATATAATATCTTCTGGTGTAACACTAAAACGTGGCGGTGCATGTACATCTAAATGGAACCATGTACCGTTCTTATGCTGCTTTGGATCACGATTTAAGAATACAACTTTACACTCATACCATCCCTGATCCGATTCCTTGATATTGGTCAAGTTGAGTGATGCCGAACCGAATGGCGAGTCCTGTGACACACGGGACACACGTCCCTTATAACCCTCTTCGATGTGTTCCGGATAACTTTCGTACCAAATGTAAATGGGTAAATCAGATCCCTATTCGTTTGCATTTGCATATTAGATGGAATACAACATTAATTAATTAATAATTTCCAATTACTGTAAAATGTTTATATTACGAAAAAAAATCCTTAAAAATACAATTAAATTAAAAGATATATAAATATCATTTTTTTTTCTCATTTATCAATATGAAAGCAATGTAATAAACTTTTGTTTTTTTGAAAATACATATATATACGAATGCTGTTTTAAGTTTGAATTGTATTAGTAAAATGCTAAGCCTCAACACAACCAAAAAAACCAAAAAAACATGCACAAATCCATTAAAAAAAAAGACAAACAAAAGCTCGGTTTACTAATGTCCTTCTGTTGTGCATACAACCAAAAAATAAAAAATAAAATATTATCAGTAAGAAGATCCTTTTGTTGCGATGCAATGCAATACCACACGCAAAATACAACCTCAACCACAATGTCCTGTTACGTAATTAGTTTAACACTGATTTTGGTGTTCGGTATAATACAAAACGAAAAAAAAAAGAGAGAAAGGAAAATAAAATAAATTATAGGATGAATATGTGTATTTGCAACATTATACCTGGGGATATCACCAAGCAAGGATATTCGCTTCGCATGCATTTATCCTTGGAAATTAATAGGTAATCATGTTATTTTATTTTATTTCCACCCCACGTGCCTCACTTTCGTGCCGCATACTAAATTCACTGCATGTTGGTGGAGTTGTTCTCTCGTTTTTTTTTTTTTTTTTTGTATCCTTCCAGTGGTTAATGGTGTTTTTTTTTTGCGAACGCGTGTGTGGAAAAGTTTTCTTTTTTTCGCCATATTCCTGGTGGCGGGGATATACGAGTACATGTACGTATCTCTGAATTGATTTTCTATTTTTTTTTTTATATACTATACGTATTCCCCGCATAAATTACATGGCTTCCTTGAAAATATTCATAAACCAACCAGAAACGTGTTTTATGCGAAAACGTAAGGACTTCGAATGTAACACGCAACCGTACCACCACAACAGGAGTATGCCGGTAGAATTGAATTTTTGACAAAATTTTTCCAAACATCCTTTACAGAAATATTCATAAAAAAAAGGCGATTTGTGTCGTATTTATTTTTTAGGTTTTGTTATGGGATAAAGGACATCCAGAGCAGGCAGTGATTTACATTGAAAAAGTGTGGAATATACGTTTCGATAGTTGAACTTGAGATCAGAATTGTTTCATATCCTAGTTACAGGTATTCAGCAAAAAAAAAACGAAAGGAATAATGAAGATCAACTGGAGTCCTTAAAGGGGTGAATTTATAGGAGCGATTATGTGCTTTTATCACTGCTTCGTGGAACGATATCAACTGTTCAATGTAACTTATTCCCCAGGATATACATAACTAGCTCTTGCTTTTTTGTGAATGATAATTGGGAGGATGGGCTTTAAGATAGCCTCACCACGACTTTCAAGAGATCCTCTGTACTATCCCCTTAAAGAGGCGCGTCCACGGTGTGTCTGCCTGGTTCGGTGGCGTATGCGTAACTTATTTTTCACACATTTTTCGATTGAAATTTTGTTTTCAATACTTGCACCGAGACGTCAGAAGAGCTCATTTGTGCTAAGGATGCACAGAAACAGAATATCCTGCTAGAATCGTGCTAAGAAGTGGCATTTTCACGATGTGCCCAGCTGGGTCGGGGGCGTATACGTAGCCCAGTTATTCACACATTTTTCGACTGAAAATGTGTTTGTTTCCAATACTCGCACCGAGGCGTCAGAAGAGCTCATTTGTGCTAAGGATGCACAGAAACAGAATATCCTGCTAGAATCGTGCTAAGAAGTGGTATTTTCACGATGTACCCAGCTGGGTCGGGGGCGTATACGTAGCCCATTTACTCACACATTTTTCGACTGAAAATGTGTTTGTTTCCAATACTCGCACCGAGGCGTCAGAAGAGCTCATTTGTGCTAAGGATGCACAGAAACAGAATATCCTGCTAGAATCGTGCGAAGAAGTGGTATTTCCACGATGTGCCTAGATGGTTCGGTGACGTATACGTAACTTATTTCGACAGAAAAATTTTCTGTTTCCAATAAAAATTCTGTTCACAGATTTCTTCTATTGTTTCAACCAGAACTGACAGCACTGCGGAAGGTCCTAGCTGTAATCTAGTACAGAGATAATCAGGAAACCATTAAAGGACGAAAGCAGAAAGAAAGAACCATTAGTCTTAAGTGTAATTAGACAACTTGGAATTTTATTGTAAACCATCAAAATTCCTATCCCAATGCGACAACCAAACTGGATCTATGTCACTCCATTTTAACGATACATCCTCCTACACATACACATTAAACATTAATAAATCAACAACAATCCAACTCTCCTGGTACTGAGAAAATAAAGTCATAAATATTTAATATGTTAACTTTTTATGTATTTTTCATATCACAAATTGATTTGTTGGCCTCAGCGCAGGTTTTATTGCTGTGTCATCATAATCCGTAGGACAATCCTTTTTGCTAACATACAACGTTGTCGCGTAATGGCTTCTCTAAGCAGCAAATATGGATATTTTATCGTAAAGATAAAGTCGTAAAAATGTTTCTTTTTTTTTTTGTTCCTTTGGCTGGGTAATTAAGTAGCTCGAGATATCGGGCTACTTGAAGATGTTTTTAGCGGAGGAGTTAGACATTGTTAAGAGGCGTGACCTGGAAAATATGCCTAATGGCGGTGAAAGTTTTACAGAGATGATAGCTGTAGACTTAGGCAGTTCAAACTTGACACAGATAACAGTCGATGAGGAAACTTACCACGACCAGCTTATGTTTGAAGGGGACATGAAGAATGATTAGACAGGCAAGCACAGTAGCCATGAGTTAGAAAGCTTTAAGCTTTTAAGTGGTGTACCACAGGGCTGCATGTTTCCATCACTACTTTTTCCAGCAGAATGTTACACAGGAGAAATGGAAAAAACAAAGGGATACACAACTCTAGGTTAGAATTCTGTCCGTTCCATGCAAGGTTTTTGATAAGGAATAGCAAAGAACGGATGAGGATTTTAAATAAAGCTATCCCACACAAAACCTCAAGTTTTCTGAGTTACTAACTCACTAATACTGGACAAATGATCCAGCGCTCTGACAACTTGCTTTCCTCGTCCGATGGTGGTAGTAAAGGTTTGCACCTTCGCGCATTCGCATCCAAAAAGCTGCGATTATTTTGGGTCCATTCCAAGTCAATGGATACCTTTCTTTGATCTGATAATGGGTGTGTCCTTGACCCCTTAATAAGAAGATTTCTACAGGATGCGCCATTCACATAAGAGATGGCACAGGATATATGAGTTGGGAAAATGATTTATTCGTAGAATTGTACCTTAAAGGCATAGTTCTACGTAAGACAGTTTCATGTAGTAATAGACGTCACTACATCAAGGAGGATTGGTCACACTTGGAGTAGAGACACACATTCCCTTGCAAAATATACCTTGCAACCTCACAGAGATAGCCCACAACAGTTGAGAAGTAAGCTGAAACTTCAAAGATAAGATAGAAAGAGCTGAATGCAAAGCCCCCTGAGTGGTGACATAAAAATAAGTCATTTCCTTTCTCCTCTAATCCATCACATTATCCACAAAGCGCTGTCAGTTTTCATGCCATAATCACTCTAAATGTGAATCCATTCCTGGTACATTTACCTCATCTTTAGATTATCATTATTCTGAATTGCTAATATAAACATTAATCAGAATTTACAAGTACACATGAACACATACATATGTATATAGAAACATTACGTATGATAGATACATCGTATCCATTGGGCGCCCTTCATTACACTTAAGCTTTTCTATTCATAAGTCAAAATAATAGTCAATTCTACCACATCATACAAATGCATTAATAAATTATTATTTCGATTACATGAAACAGTGACAGATACACAGATACACACACACACAGATAGAACAAGGACACAGTGCTTTTGGGAATTGGTTTATGAGTCCCCACAGTCTGGCAATAGTTTTACTTGGAAAAGTAGAAATTTAGTATCGAAATGTTTGTCGCTTAAGCAATGGTCTTGGTCTATCCTGAAGGTTTTGCCCTCCACATGCATACGTACATGCATACATACATTATCTCATGGATGTGTTTGTGAATGTTTTGTTTCAAAATATTAGGACACTCCATC